>CP097503.1:27299909-27988909 GCA_023547065.1 Musa troglodytarum | reverse complement strand
AAGCTTTTATGCCACATGTAAGATGGAGGAACAGAAATTGGGCATAACAAAAAAAATAAAGATTTATTCTTGGGGTAGGTTAGGCAAGCTTAGAGTAAATAATCTTCCATATTCAGATCCTTCATAATCACCCTCCTTAATTTTTGATTCTGCACAATACAACTAGATTTTGTAAAGATACTTTACAATAATCATCAACTAGTTGACCAATAGAATAAGACCAGATGTCAACCATGGTATATAAAAAAATATTATTTAAATGCAAAATATGTGGAATATCACCATTTACTTTAATTGAAAGACTTGCATCATTTATAGTCTGAATATCTATAATATTTCTCATGGATGATTTTATATTAACAAGAGAGGCTAACAAAGGAATCATACCATTCGAGGCTCCACAATCAATATAATATAGACATGAAAATACACTTGTACTTGAAATGTCAAGACTAGACAATGTAGAATGAATCATTTGTTACACAACTTTAGAAGTAAAACTAGTGAAAATAGCATTTTAAATAGAATTTTGGCTATCAATATGCAATTCCTAAGGTGCTCGATATTGATGTCATCGACGACAGTTGGTAGTCATATGTCCAGGCTTTTTACAATAGTTATAAAAAAAATTTCTAGCATTGATTAGCTATATGCTTGTATTATTTGTAGTTGTAACATTATATTTTGCTTATATTTCTTGATTTAGATTGAGTTGCAAAAGTTGCCTTTGATTAATCGATTTAGATGACACTTTAAGTTATACGATTTTATTCTTCACGAAATAATTTAGTAAAACATATATCTAAAGACATACGACTTATAGCTATTAGATTAGTACAAACAAGTTCAAATTCACATCTTAATTTCATACGAAATTGATCTTGTTGTAAATTTTCTTATATTTTTTATAAATTTCTTATACTTTTGACTCTATTGATTTGTTTTTTTCTTGCGTTCACGCCCTTATTCGTCGCTTCCACCCTCACCCTCGCTCTTGTCCATTACTATCATCGTGTCGCCCTCCTCGAGAAAGATCCACACTTACGCCCTCGTCTACCTCCTTTGTCCTTGCTCTCGCACTGCTAAGATTATGTTATCTCCTTAAGGATTATCTTATTATTATTGTTGTTATCATGAGCAAACAAGGCAAATGCCTAGGCATCATAAACGTAATTAATGGGAGCTTTAGCCAAATATTAGATGATGTTGCCTACCCAGACAAGAAATTGAATAGTGGACCATATAAGGGAGGAGGGGAAGCCTTGGCCTGTTGACATGGGCATGGTCAATAGCCTCCAACACAACTAGATAGAGACAACTACGATAAGGTAGAAGATAACTATAGTACGACAATGGTAATCATATAAAGGTGAATCCCAAGCGTAAAATGATAAAGATAACTAAGAATGAGAAAAAAATAAAAAAAAAGTCTCACTATGAGAAATAATAAAACCTTATACTTTGGCTATTTGTTATACTGGGAGTAGTACATCCGCATATCATTTTACAAAAGAATGACATCCAAAATATAGATATTGTGTAGGCTTACTTGGAGAAGGCAATCAAAAAGATGAAGAAATGAGCAGACTTGGGAAGGCAACCCCAGGGATTTAAAGTCAGTGATTAGGTGTTAATGAAGCTCCAACCAGCATCACTCCAATTCTTTAGGAACAATGTGCATAAAGGATTTGTGCGCAAGTACGAAGGGCCCTTCTCAATTATCAGTAAGTGGGCAACGTCTCCTTACAAGTTACAGTTGTCGACGTGGCTCAAAATTCATAATGTCTTTCACGCCAATAACTTGAAAGTCTACCACTCAAATCCGCAAGATGTTTCCCGAAATGTTCTAACTCGGCCACCTCTCACCAGAGCCTCCTACAAGAAATGAGTTGAAACTATTTTAGTGGATCATAAGACAAAGCTACCCAACGGAGCTAAGCATATCGAGTACTTGGTGAAGTGGCGAAAGCTTCCTAAAACTGAAACTAGTTAGGAGCCAGAAGATGCCCTTCAACATAAAGAAATAACTATCAAAGCCTACTATGAAGTGTCGACGAGAACGTCGACACTTTAAGTGGGGGAGAATGTCACGAACAGTCATGAACGATCGTCACGCTCCCGCAACAACTTTGTTCAACGAACTATTCGTTGCTTTTTCATGCTTGTACATATCCTTGGCAATCTGTTTTGCTATAGTTTTGGTGTGTTTTGCTTATAAAAATGTAAGAAACAATAGTTCATAAGCTGCAATACGATCGCTCACCGCACCAGGTAGAACTACCCCAAAAAGGCTCAATTTTCGCATGCCATGGCCTATTTTATGTAGACTACAACTACTTTCAAAACATCAATCATCTCAGCACCGTGGAACCCCTCAGGTGGCACTAGAACAGATGGAGCTTTGGGGTAGTGTCGAGCGTTGAACAACCTTCACAAATTTATACGTCAACTTGATGGAAACTTACATTCGTGCCCGACACCCAGGGAGTAGTTATTCACGGACTTATAGTTGCTTGTTCACCTTTTTAAAGTCCTTGTTTTCCTCTTTTCTCTCTCTTCTCTCATGCACTCCGAGTGCTCGCTGAATTGCTTGTAAAGCTTTCCTCTTCGTGAGACGTCGAAACTTATCCGTCGCTCGTTTCAAAACTAATCAACTTTTTATTTTACAGGTTCTTCGGGACCTATACGAGGTTGCAACTTGGTCGGTTCTTAGCAAACGCATATATCACAAGGGTGTTTCGTGACTTAGGTAACTCCAACTAAGTTTGTGACTTCGCAACAAAGATGCCTCACCACTTAGGTAATTCCAACTAAACGTGTGATAATACGTTGAATGGTTGGATGACACTTTGATAGCTCCTGATAGCTCCAAAGATGAAAATGTTACTTTAGAAACTCCTTTGGAACCGACTACCCACTACTAATTTATTTACAAAGCTCTTCTATGGACAACTTGAGCCTTGCCCAGTATGCCACTTGTTTTACGACTCTCCTTGGCATTTTTCTTTTCAGTTGTAACCTTGCCTTCTTTTGGAATCTAGCCCGAGATCAACTCTAGTTCAAAGTTTGAATTGTTTGACGATTGGAATACTACTAATTTCTAACTTCATGAACAACTTTGGCTTTGGAGATTCATTGCAAACTGCCATCGGCACCTTTAGCTAAATCATCGGAATGTTATCGCTATCACAGCCACCATTTCAATGTCATTTTCTTAAACGATGGGGTCATGGCTAACACAAATGATCTATTCACCCTACACGAACCTAGCTTGGTGCAGCCTAGCAAAATATATAAGAGGAAGTATTCTCTTCTCTCGTATTGGAGTGTGACGGCTCATTTGACCTGATTTTTAGTGCTCAGGTGGAGGATTCATTATCCAGGGTGTGGACAGCAGATTGATGCTCGAGGGGGAGTGGTGGCCTTTCCTACCATGCTTCATCGGCCCTGATTGGCTTTAACGTTGCGCTAGTATTCTCTTCCCTCAGACTGGAGTGTGATGGCTCATTTTGACCCGGTTTCTAGTGCTACAGGTGGAAGATTCATCGTCGAGGATGCAGAAAGCAGATGATGTCTTCTTTGTCATGCTTCATGGACCCTGATGGCCCAATGTACGATCTTCAATATTTCCGTCTTCTTTTGATTCTTTCGAACTCATTAGCCTCGTTAACTCTTTTGCTATGTCACAATCGGCTATTAAGTCCATCTTACAAGAATTATACACATTGCTAACCGATTGAAGAATGCAATCCTCAATATTTCTGTCTTCTCGGATTCCTTACAGCTCATTGACCTCATAAACATTATACAGATTACTAATGAGTTGAAGAATACAATCTTCTCGGATTGATTGCAACTGATTAACCTTACTAACTCTTTTACAAATTCCTTGCAATAATGAGCTCATGAGTCCATCACAGCTATGAGGTTCATTTTGTAGGGCATGTGACTCCCCCCACGTTTTTGGTCTTTTGCTTGGAGGCTCCCAACGGTTCCTCCTGCTTTTGGCTGATTCATGGCAGACTTACTTTTGGCTTTCGAAAAGAATATATAAAAAAAAAATCAGACTCAGAGAAAAAGATAAATAAGCCAAACTAGCACCGTGTCATGTTTGCTTTGTGTCCCAGTTCGTGCTACAAAAGGTAACACTTGAAAAAGAAGCCAATGAACGATAAAGGACGACTTTGCTCCTCGATTTGCCAAACTCCAGACTTTGAAACAGGAGGGCCGTAGCAAATGGGTGTCCATTCTAACTGCTCCGCCAGAGAACCAATGGAATGTTTCACTTGCTTACGTTTGCACAATCCAGATCGAGAATGAAGATTACAAATTTATTTTACAAGGTCAAGTCTCTTAATAAAGTGCCTTTTTCTGAATTCTGAATTTTCTCTTGATCACTAGCAGAATCATAAAACACCAACAAAAGCAATATACAGAATAGAAGCCACTAACATCGACAGCCTTCTCATTTATAACTCTTCCTGCAATAGAAAAGAAAACAACTTGTTCAGGAAAAAATAGTCATATAAAACGATACACGAACCGTGACAATTATGTGAGCAATGATCTCCCACCCCAGCAACCATCAAATCCAGACGTCCCTATTATATGCTAGAGACCGAAGGAAAGTAGGAACTAAAATATTTTTTCAAGGTGCAAAAATACTGATATAAAGGCGACATAAAAGCTGCAACCATGCAAGAACTCACCAAACCATCTTGTCATTTGGCCTATCAGGATCTTAGTTATAACTTTGATTTACAGCTGTCTAACCACTGTCTATGATCTCGTCCAAATAGATTCTTAATATCTTATATATTGTACTTCTGGTAAGTTTTTTAATGTTTGATCCTTGAGGCTCGTCTTGCAACCGAAAATTTTTCTTCCAGCAATAGCTGGCACTATGTTTATGCACAGGAAGACTTGAATAAACTTTCAAGTCGATACCATTTGCACAATCCACCATGGAACATAGAGCTCACTGACAGTATCATGTACTTCATCATGACACAACAATTTGGTAACTGATTGGGGTCTTCTTATCATGTGATGCCTTCCCAGTGGTCAAGCCTTGGGGTGACCAGACCTAAGAAATAGCTCAAACCAGAAGCCATACCAATATGATGCTTTTTCCACATAATCATCCATTATGTCTCTAACTGAGATTCGTTCTTAGATAAATTTTGCACAACCTATTACGAAAAAAAAAAAAAGGGACCGACAGCCCACTGACAATCCCATCCTTCTGCAAGCACAATGTTCTTTTACCCTTGTCTGGTTTTTTCCATCACATGCTTCATGTATCATAAGTAGTGGAAATACCCCAGGATATGTTTTGAAATATTACTTGCCTAGTCCTATAAGATCCTAGGCTTAAGCAATCATAACTTGCCTCAGAACTTATTGTCCATGAGGTTTCTAACTTTTGAAGCCTATCCATGCTATTTAGAACTTCTTTCGGCATATTTGTGGTATTCCACTATCTTAAAAGCTATTGCAGAAATTACCCTGGCATCTTGTTCTATATAGGTAACTCCCTATGATGAAAATTATGATTTGAAGGAAACAAAGTTTAAAAAATTAGTGAAGTAATTTTACATTTTCCTCTTGCATATACAACAAAGTGGCTGATTGTTTGGGGTGGATGTGTTAAGAGGGTTTCCCTGCTATAAGTTCTTCATTGATCTAACAAACTCAGGTTACATGAAATTGTTCTCAAAGAATAAACATTGTTTTGGTTTCTGATGAGATTAACAAGTATTAAAAGTCCAATTTAGCTGAGTATTATCATATAATCAAAAGCTAAGCAAAGAATTTATGACAAAAGGCAATGACAAAGGCAAAAATCCCACTGATTTCCCTTTATTTTACTTCAATTAGTTTTGGATAAAAATTCTGGAAGCTGAGTAAATTTCAGCCTCAATAAAAACTGGTTCCAGACAAAACCAGCTTTAACTGCTCGACACTGGCAGGAACTTCACGTCATAGCCATAAAACTGACAAAGTAGGCAAATTGATAATTGATGCTCCACAGGAAACATACACAAACATATATAGATACACAGATGCATGCCGACAAGTGCTGGAGCTCACAGATGCATTCATATTTGCATGCACCAGTAGGCCCATATGCCTGAACAAATACTAAGCCAGCATTCGCTAGTGATGTATACCTAAAGGAAGACTTCCATATAGAGAAAAAAAACACAAGTAGAATGAAGAGAGAACAGAATAAGACATGTAGCCTGACATAAAACAAAGGAAGCTCTAGAGGTAACGAATTCCTGAGAAGATGGAACACCTAAAAATATGAACTATGTTAGAATATTGAGAAGTTTGAATTTAAGAATTATGAGGCCATGACAACAAATAGCATGCCATGGTTCTAGCTGTCTTACAAAACATATGCAAGTAAATGGTATTTGCTGTAGACCTCATAAGATTGCAACTCAAACAGGTCAACATACACATGGAACAACAAACAACCTCATAAGACCTATTTCAGTTTGTATAAACCATGAAAACAGCCATGAGATCTAATATATTTAGTTTTAACTTAAGCATACAACTTTCCACCAACCACTTTAACAATTTCTCCATCATTCTACAAAAACCTAATTCTTCTACTATAGCAAATATATGTTCCATTTCAAGAATATGTAATATTCTATTATCAAATTTTCATCCTGCTAAAGATCTATGGTCATAGTCATGGTGAGAGCAGAACCTTTCGGATACTCATCATGCCTATGATTTTGCAATGTTGTCATTGATCTTTATAATTTTTATTTGGCTATTTAAATTATCTCGAAATGCCAATCTGAAGAAAATTGCTAGAGACAGCAAAGATGACACAAACAATCACATGCTGCAATCATTGGTTCATCTAGAAAATTCAATTCCCCCATTTTCTTCCTTTACATTGCCTGAAATATATACCATTTACTCGTGAAACTTAGGTCTATTATGGCAAATGGCCAAAACCCCTATCAACTTTTTTTTGCAGTACTGTCCTTTGTTACGACTATCAATGTTAATCAATTAGCAAGACAAGCACTTTAACATGCATAGCTACAAGCATCAAAAAGTTTAAGTCAAGAAGAAATTCATTCCTGAGTTTCAAGCAGTATAAAGTTTTCACTCCATTCTGTGCCAGAAAAAGGAACAGATTAACGATAGTCGTAACTGGAGATCTCAATATAGGACACCATGGACACCATGAAATATGATACATAACCAAGGATGACAACAGTTACTTTAAGAAGCCAGTCAAACACTTGCATCAAAGTTTCCATGTATATAGTATACATTTAATAATTCTAGATTAATTTTAAAAAATCCTGAGCTTAAGACACTGCCTCCAATATTTCATATAAGGATTCACATTTGAATTTTAGATATAGGGCTGCATACATTGTCTCTCCTAATCCTGCATTGGTGAAAACCTCGTGCACATGGTACATCCTTTTCTTATTCTCATTTGAAGTTTAAGCTAAAATGTTCAAACTTGTCCTATGCTAATCTTCGCATTAACAATTGCTTCGTCGGAAAGACTTCGTCACATGTTCAATTACAAAAAGTTGCTAAATTGAAGCTCATAAGACATCACTCCTTTCATGCCAAAACCAAAAGATGGAATATGATTCCCATGGTTTTCATCACCAAAAACTCTTTTGGCTTCCAAATGTCCCAACCACTTTTCCAACATGCAAAACATAAGATCTTAAGATTTCTTCTTTCTCTACCAGTCGGACAAGATACATTCAAGGGACAGTGCATTAAAGTTCTTAAGGGATAAGCATACACAAAGAAAACTTCTTCTTATTGATTAGAAACCAACAAAAATTTTCAAATTTGATAGCTTAAGAAAGCATGTGCATCAGTACGCAGTTCAAATTCAATCACCTTTCAGGTATCAACAATCAACATTGCGCACTTCTACAAACAAGTGTAAAAGAAAATAAAAGTACCTAAATGTAATCTGTAGTGGCAAATTAGCATCAAAAAGTCAACAAAACAATATGACATCTTGTGCCAAAGCCTTGATTCATATAAGGAAAAGACAGTTCACATGTAGGGAAAAATAAACAGCTAATCAAAATGTTAACAAGGGTCAAAGCACCCAAACATTTATGACTAGTGTAAAAGAAGTATTTTGATGATGTCTCACCTTGAAAACCCTCGATCAGGCCCATTTTTCCGCGTGGCAGCTAGAAGCGCCCGCTCCCTCTCCTTTTCTTTCTTCTCTCGCTTCATCCTCTCCTCCCTCAGCTCCTCTATCGTTTTCTTCCCTGCATTCTTCTTCCCGGAAGCACTTGCAACCCTGGAACCGCCAATTTCTTCATCAACAGCCTCCGACGACATGGCCGACGGCCGTGAGAGGTACCACGGCGCCTTCACCCCCTTCCCGACCAGCCCATACCCCAGCTTATACTTCTCGTCCTCCGGCGCCACCGGCACCGGCGCATCCTCTCGCCGCCGCTTCTTGGAGCTCTTGGAACCACCCTCTTCGGCCTCCTCCTTCCTGAATCTCTTGCCGTCACGGGTGGCCGCTTCGTCCTGGGCGCCACCGAGGGAGGAGAAGTCAGAGATGCCGTCGAAGAGGTTGAAGTGGCGGGAATCGTCGACGGAGGGAGGTTGTTGGTGGTGAAGGCCACGGGCACGCCGAAGGCGCTCGAGGCGGAACTCGGCGTCACGGCGGCGGGACTGCTCGCGCTGGAGCTGCTCCTCGCGAGCTGCGGCCTCCTCGTCCTTGCGGACCTTCTCGCGGTTCTCGTAGTTGTAGACGTTCCACCGCTTCTGCGGCAGTATGTTGAGCCCTCCGTGTCCTCCCATGGATCGATCGAGCGAATATTGGGGGTTTCGAAAGGGAGGGATCGGCGAAGATGGTTAGGGTTTGGTCTCCCGATCGATTTAGCACGGGGAACAAGCAAACGGATACACTTGTAGCGGTTTTTAAGGAAACGGCAACAAGATAACGCATGTTACAATAATCCCGTCATATTCCTCCAATAGATTAGAAAGCCATTTGGACTGTCTCATAAAATAAACATTAGTTTTTCTTTAAATATTGGGCAAACCTAATCTGCTATTTTCTATAATTAGTTTGCAAATGGATACTAATGAGTCTGTGAGAATAATATCATGAACATAATAGTTAATTTAATTGATAAAAATTTTAATAGTTTATTGTAACGTCCTAAGCTCGAAATCTGTCTTCACTATTTATTCTCTGCAAAAATAAAATAAAATAAAAATAAAAATCATAAACCTACTAATTTATGTCATATGTTAAATATAAAATTTATAACTCATGCATATGCGCACCTTGCCATTTGGCACATTTCAACTAATTTAACAACATTTTTATGAGCATCCCGGTTTTCCTTTTTAATTATAGCAAGTATTTTTGGATGGGCTGATGTATGAAGTAGTTAACAATAATACTTGTATTAATTATAAGAAAAGATCTTTGTTCAGCCATCTTGATGGTTAGTATATTAGTACACAAGTAATAAAAATCTTATATTCGAATTTAATAAAATAATATGAAAATATATTGTTTCCTTCCTCCCTTGGGTTGGGCCCCAGTCAGCCCAGCCTTCTACTTTGTGACAAAAATGGGCTCGAACCAAATAATTCATGCTTGCAGGCTCAAAATCCAAAGTTGCTAGTTGATGCAATATTATCACGTTACGGTCACCAGTATAATTTGTAATGTTATATTTAACTTATATTATAATATATCACATGTACGGAAAATTCACCAAAAGAATTTAAATTTAAATTTTTCTTTCGATTAGTGCTTCCTTTTTATTATTTCTTAAAAGATAAAATCATTTTGCCTCCATCATGTCAATTGTTGTTCTCATTTGTGTACTCTTGTCTTTATCATCATCTTCTCATCTTCTTATTCCCTTTTCGGATAACAAAGCATCTTCCTTTCTGATGTAAAGCTCCATGAGATCATATTTATTATCACTTGACATGCCTATCAACAATAAGCCCCTCATCTGCACCTCCTGATTTGAGTGCATCATTGATCGCTTGATGTTCCTCCTATCGTCACTTGTAGTGGTTATTAATATCTACGGTTGTCATCATGACTTGTGTTGGTGCTTGCCATATGCATCATTAATCACTTGACATTCCTCTCTCTTTGTTGTAGTAGTTATTAATCTCTACGGTTATCATCATGACTTGTGTTAGTACTTATCGTATGCATTATTGATCGCTTGACATTTCTCTTATTCACTTCTAGTGGTCATTAATCTCTATGGTCATCGTCGTGACTTATGTAGATGCTTGCCATGGGTGAATTGTTCCATCCATCTGAATGACCCTAGCATAAGTCTCAGTCATCCATCAGTCCTAATTGCTATCATTCTAAAGATCTCCCTTATCCTATTTGTCAATCTCATTGACAGACAAGAGGCAAAGGTGATTACGAGGACATATGAGCAAGCGTAATAACGAGAGCATGCGAGCATAAAGGTAAGAACAACACACGCGACAAGATGAGATGAAGGTTGTGGACTGTTAGGGCAGACGCGAAAATCAAAGGAATTTTATTTTTTTAAATAAAAAATATTCAATGGAAATAAATACAAAAATTAATAAAAAAAAGTGAATAATTTTTATAAAAAAAAATTTTACCCTTGCATGCACTGCACGTGCATCATTGGAAACTGAAGCACTAAAAGCAGACGAAGAAATCACCTGAGAGGTTTGCTGGACCAGCTGAGGATGACGACAAGGGAAGACACCAAAATGGTAAGCGTGAACCCAAAGTTTCCCCAGCCCACACAATCCGAGCAGTCCCTGTGATGGGCAGCTCCAAAGCGGATGTGATCTCTGGCTGCCAAGTTTTCCACTGGATGGGCCAGCTGCTGATTTATATCAAGAGCTAAAGGCTCTGAGGTTGATGTCTGCATGCAGCCGCGCCACAAAACCTGGAAGTGGCCTTGGCACACAAGCTCATTTGCTGTCAATTATGTCTGAAGTCCTCCACTGTAATCGAGACAACAGCAATGGATGGATAGCTACGAGAGGACAAAAGATGGCGTGTTCGTGTAAGCCACGGACATACAATATGCTGCCATGCCCCTTCGTGGAAGTAAAGGGCTGCATGCATGCTGCAACATTAGTGCTACTGTGCAGCAAAAATATTCCATCGGCCAAGAATATTAGTTTAATTTGGATGTGTGAGTCAGATTCCACGTTGCACTTAAATAATACCAAGGAATTAAAGAGTTAGGTCTAACCACATTACTATTAAAATAATAATTTTATTTTAATTTTAAAATTATGAATTAATCGAAAGAAAGGATGCAACTAAATTTTATCTTTTATCTTATCATTGACATTTGGGAGTTCGATGTGTAGTCAAGCAGTAGAGATTTCTCCATCTTTTTCTCTGTCAGCGAGGTCATTTCTCAGATGTTGTAGTGCCTCAGTTTCTGCTGGATAACGTGCCCACTTGTCCAAGATAAGTAGGTTTTTCTTGAACACTCAACTTGGGATGGGAGAAGAGACATATCATTTGGTATGGCAGCAGTGGGAAAAACACAAGAACTAGTATGTTCCATCAGAGAGAGAGAGAGAGAGAGAGAGAGAGCATCAACTTTCCATGGCATTATTCTTTGGCAGTTCCTTTATCTGAGTGAAAACAAACAATCTGATGCATGCAAAGATCACAAACTGTTTCGCAGCTTGCCGATGAGCAGCTTCAGATCGAGGCGAGAGGCAGAGATCAACCATGGTAAGGAAGGAATCCAGTTGGCATATTCCAGACTCTACTTTAGCGGAAGCAAAAGTAGAGCAGTGAGAGAGAGGAGAGCCGATGATAGACGACTTCGTGCAGCAGCTCGACTGTTGTCGACTGCAATGAAGCTCGTCGATCGCTGTCGGCTCTCGGTGGCCCCTCCACTGCGGAGGACACGGGGGTGGCGTGGGGGAAGAAACCACTGCGGGTTGGGATTACCCCCGCCATTCAAAAGTGGGACGGGACGACGGATTTAACGGAGACGTATCGGTTACGGAAAACCACGTACAAGATACGAGGCGCGTACGTCACCTGTTTCGTGAACATATAAACGGCCCCACCTTTTCTTTTCTTGCTAACTCACTCATCCATTGTTTGGACGTCCCGCGCGGGACCCACAACCTGAATCACGAGATTTGAATTCCGTGGTGCAATCGGATTCGTGGGTCCAATTATCAATTGATTCGGTCCGTCTGATGCGTTCGATGATGTTAGTGGATCAAGTTGTTGTATCAGTCAATACTTTATCTGTACACATGATTTGTCAGATTTATATTGATAGATATTTTATAGTCGCAATAATTATCTGATACATTGAGATACGAGCCTACACTACGTACAGGTACAAACGCCAGAGTCCAAGTACGTGGGATCAAGCTTCAGACTAGTGACGGAAACAATATTTTTATATCTCCCAAGAAACCCAAAGTTGAATTTGACACACTTCATTTATCAGGACAATTCATCATTTCACTATTTACAGGGCAATCGTGTCGTTCCGAAACGTACGCTAGATAGGACCATCGACAACAAACCAAGGCCAACGAATTTATCATAAAATAATAGAGATGTAAATGTTGTGTTACTGAATTTTTATTTTTAATCTTTCTTTATTTCTTTTTAAGGGCTTGCGATACCTATTACGTGATGGTGTTTGACTGGGTTTATGGGAGACTGACGTGCCGAAGGCAGCACAGCCAATCCGTGGTAAGGATCTGCGACTCGTCGACCCCACAGCAATGGGGAGACGGAATATGCGGGCGGCACGGGAGGTATTATTCCAAGGAATATCCGCGGAATATATCGAGGTTGTCACGTTCAGGACAGTGAACGGCCGATAAAGCCCCTCGGCCGCAGTAACCAACGAGGCCACATCGGAGGGGCACCTCCGTGATTTGGCG
This sequence comes from Musa troglodytarum, assembly GCA_023547065.1. Lineage (NCBI taxonomy): Eukaryota > Viridiplantae > Streptophyta > Magnoliopsida > Zingiberales > Musaceae > Musa > Musa troglodytarum. The sequence continues at coordinate 27,975,964 of CP097503.1, read as the reverse complement.
CACCGACAGCACCGCTGGCTGCCGCAGCCTCGCGTGCCTTCAAATCCCCGCATCCACCCCTGCCATCCTCTTCCTCGGAGCGACCTAGCGGCTGAGCTGCATCCACGGTCAGCAAAAGAGAGGGAGAGACTGGTGGAGTTTGATAAGATCATCTCGTCCAGGTAACAACACCCCCTGACGAAGAATCCATTGCATGCAACCCCTGTTGTGTCGTCTTGGGAAACAGTTCGTGATCCAGTACGCAATCTATCGAGATGCTGCGGGTAGATTAGGATGGGATCTTTGTTGTGTCTCTTATGTCGATGCAGTTCATGCAATTTAGCGACTAGTTGAAATCTAAATTCTTCTGTGACCGATTCTATATAGAACACAGACGTTTGACTTTTTTTTCCAGACGTTCTTCTTCATGGATCGTTTTTCTCGTTGTAAATAGGATGCAATTTTGTTTTGGTTGTAAAAGGAGAAACTCTTGCTGTAAGCGATTGTGATACCTTTCTTGATGGGGATAGTTGAGTGTTCTTTGGGGAAATCTTCGGTTGACAGACTTGCGTGATTCCTTCGTTGTCAATCTGCATGGCTTCGGTTCAGTTGTCTTGATTGCCATCGGTCATGTTTCTGCATCGGAGTAGCAGTTTCTTGATCGTTTACTCTGGATGTTCTACTGTTCTGCGGTTCCCCTGCTTTTGTGTTCTTGGATCACGCTAATGGTGTAACATAACTTTGTTTGTAGATTGTGATTAGCTCTCTCAATTAAATCATGATGTCCGATGCATCTACTGAAAGTAATTGCAATACTCTGTTGAATCCGAACATCGAGCAAATCACGGTAAAGGTGTGGTTGTAAATTTCTGAGTTGTGTGTGGCTTTTCAGATGGCGATATCCTTATAGCAGAGGAGGAAGACAAACTCTCTTCGAAGACCTTCGCATCTGCTTCACTGCTCCTGGAAGATAAAGACGTACGGCAGTCATTCATGGGTTCAGCAGGTGAACAGAGAAATGAAACCCAACACCACAGGCCCGTCGGCGTTCGATTCTTGGAGTACATCAGAGGCGCTCCGTTCACCTTCAGAACATACCAAGCGATCGTTCTGGTGTTGACGTTCTTCGCGTACGCCAGTTTCCATGCGACTCGGAAGACCACGAGCATCGTCAAAAGCGTCCTCGATCCGCAGACAACTGAGCTGGGATTTACCCACTGGTCAAGGTTCTACTTCCTCGGAACAGTCGACGGGGCTCAGCGGAATCCGGGACTCAACGCTGGCTGGGCTCCGTTCGACACTTCAGATGGCACTGCCATGCTCGGACAGATCGATGTTGCCTTCCTTTCCATCTACTCTCTCGGGATGTACTTCGCAGGTCATTTAGGCGATCGGTTCGATCTGAGAGTCCTTCTGGCCCTTGGAATGGCAGGGACTGGAATCTTCACTTCCCTCTTCGGTGCTGGCTACTGGCTGAACATACATAGTTTCTACTACTTCCTGGTGGTGCAGATGTTGGCCGGACTGTTTCAGTCAACAGGATGGCCATCGGTGGTGGCTGTCGTCGGGAATTGGTTTGGAAAGAAGAAGAGGGGACTGATCATGGGGATATGGAACGCACACACCTCAATAGGAAACATATCTGGATCATTGATCGCTTCTGCGCTACTGAAGTATGGTTGGGGCTACTCCTTTGCTGTTCCCGGCCTCATCATCGCACTTTTCGGGTTGACGGTGTTCTTGTTCTTGCCCGTTAGTCCTGAGAAAATGGGGATCGAAAACGAGGAAGAAAGCCAGTTGAAATCCCCCGAGAAAGATGGGATCACTCAGCCTCTGTTGGACGGAAGACCCAACGAAAAGGGAAGAGCGGTGGGCTTCGTGGAGGCATGGGGGATTCCTGGCGTTGCACCGTTTGCTCTCTGCCTCTTCTTCTCCAAGCTTGTGGCTTACACCTTCCTTTACTGGCTCCCATTCTACATCAGCCATACAGGTATCTCTTCATTGATCTTCTGAACTGTTTCGATGCTGCATTCCGTTCTCTCTAGTCAATCGTTGTGTGGTCTAACGCCACATGTTCTTCATCATGCAGCTATCGATGGAAAGTACTTGTCCGATTCAACAGCCGGAACGCTGTCGACATTGTTCGATGTTGGAGGTGTCGTCGGGGGAATCCTCGCAGGTCACATCTCCGACCGACTCGATGCCCGCGCACTGACAGCGGCAAGCTTCATGTACTGCGCCATCCCAGCCCTCTTCTTCTACCGCATTTACGGGAGCATCTCCCTGTACTGGAATGTAGCGCTCATGTTCGTCGCCGGCATGTTTGTCAATGGCCCCTATGCATTGATAACAACGGCAGTATCGGCGGACCTGGGAACGCACAGCTCCCTGAAGGGGAACTCCCGGGCCTTGGCCACCGTCACTGCGATAATAGACGGGACAGGGTCAGTGGGCGCTGCCATTGGGCCCCTGCTCACGGGCTATATATCAGCCAACAGCTGGAGTGCAGTGTTCACCATGCTCATGGCAGCGGCACTGGTGGCTGGGCTGCTCTTGACGAAGCTTGTGGTGGCCGAGGTGACGGCAAAAATGGAGTCTGGTGGGTCGCGAACTGGTTGGCCACGGAGGTCCTCCGTACCTGAGACCCTTGTATAGCATCAGGATGGATGTGCTGTTCATAATTTAGGATGTGGAAATATTAGAGCAGGTCCTCTAATTTTTGCAAGAGGAGCAGCTCCTTGTTGCTCGACGTCAATAAGGGCAATGGATGGCTCAGGTCTTATGGTGCTTCAACAACATGCCCCTCTTTGCAACACAAGGGGAGCTATGGTGGTAGAGATGGAGTGCACTCACCGGGTTCTATGTCTGGGGACATAGCTGTCGAGCTGTTTGAGAAAGCAGCAGTTTGCAGCTCTCAATACGACCTCTGTATGTACCTCATTGAAGTATGATTGAGTTTGTAATTTGTACTGCATTGTTTGGAAGGTGTAGCAGATATATTATTTTGTGGTGATCCTGTGTTACGTTTGTAGTCTGAATCCAGGAGTTGGAACATCGAACTAGATACGATTTTAGAGGATGATATGAGTTTTCAATGACATTATCACATTAAAATTATATGTGATGAATCATACTATAAGTTTGTCTCGAGGCTTTTTTCTTTCTTCATTATTCTATCATAAACAGAAAACACAAATTATCTACTTACTCTGGCTGGCGAGAAAATGAAACAGACGAGGAACAAGAATTCGGGAGAAGGGTGGAGTGAATGAGAAACAAAAGAATGGGCTGGATCATCTTGGATATACTTCAACTGTTCCACGAACTTTTCTATATTCCTGGAGAGAGCCTTGTTGTGAAGAGAAGGGACTTTATAGAACTGAAAAAAGAAATGAAATGAGAATAACCTAATCTGGATCCAGTTGTATTATCCGAGGCGTATGGTGCAAAAAAAAAGCGGGATGTACGTTGAATGAAGGGATGTCTTCGGTAGCATGCCACTGCTTCTTTCAAGTTTCAGTGACTTGTGTTCTTGAAGTTTAGGTATGATGAAATAGCATGCAACATGCTGTTGAGAATGCAACTCATTTTAAGGTTTTGTTTATATTTATCATCCTTTGAAGCTGTAGAATTTCCTTTTTCCTGTCACAAATTAATTTCTTTTTGCATGTGTCAATTTCATGCGTCTTTTTCTGACGCAGGTCAATTTCATTTGTTTGCTACTCATGCATACTACGTGGTGTAGGAGCCCATGTCACAAAAAGACAAAAAGACAGCTTTGGCAGCGTGAGTTATAGCCGTAAGACTGTGAAAGGCAACTCGTCTTAAATCTCGCGATAACGAATGGATAAATGTTGATCTTCTTTGACAAAATTTGATATTATTTATGTCAAGATTTAAAATATTATCTTTTAAAAGATCTAAAAAAAGTATTTTTAAAAAATCAAAAAAAAATTAAATTAAATTATAATATCTATATATATAATATCTAATCTAAGTGTTTTTTATAGTCTAAAGTTTTTTTTTTATATATTATATATATATATATATATATATATATATATATATATATATATATATATATATATATATATATATATATATATATATATATATATATATATATATATATATATATATATATATTACTTTTGTCTCGATTTTTTTACTTTAATTTGATCTTGGGCTAATGGTGTCTTGTTATTACTATTTAAAGAAAGAGTTATACTTGCAAATGATTTTTTTACTTTTTTTTATATAGTATCATAGCCACAAGGATAATAATATGTATTTTAAGATTTTTTGATGAAGAAGATAATATTTTTTTACTATGGATTATAATAGTCGAGTTTGATGGGTTTGATATTAAATTTATCAATCAATCTAACAATAAGATTTAGAAAAATTATTTGAAATTCTATCTCATAGGAAATTATATGTGGTTGATAACAATTCAACAACAGCACCATATGCTAAAACTAAATTTGTATTAAAGAGATTTATTTCTATGATCTTTTTGAATACATTATTAGTTATAAATTAAATTTAGAGATTTGAATCACTCTTAATACATTGCTCAACAAAAAAAAAATATGACTCAACTTAAATATTTGAAGAATGATTTAGTAAATACTATCCAAAATAATTTCTTTATTTTTTTATTTTTTTAAAGATTAAAAATTTATATTTAGAGATATCACTCTTAGATCCAGATTAACCTATTTTTGATATATGAATGAAACATTATATTTTTTTTATTATTTAAAAAATATATATATTTCTTATATTACATCTATTAAGGATGGATTCAACAATTATCCTTAGTAGAGTTGAAAAATCTTCTTACTTCTAAAGAATTCTTAACTCGTCAAATGATGAGAGTTGAAGATGTTCTTTTTATAAATAAGAAAAAGGATAATGATAAAGATAAAGAGAAAAGGATGATACTAATAGTAAGCTAGTGTTTTTTCGAACAATGAAATAAATCAAAAGAAGATCAAGTGTTATAGGTATGCAAGTTAGACCATATTAAGAAAAATTATCATGTTAAAATTAAAGAAGATAATATTATAAATAAAAAAGATTGTTTCAATGCTACTAATGAATATTAGGGCAAATGTCTTATGGCTAAAACTCCTGAGATCATGATACCTCACATGTGATCATATCAAATTCACCAATCTTCATTAATATGAAGATAATGATGTAATAAGCACAGCAAACAATATTGTTCACCAAGTAAAGAAGAAAAATACTATCATAATCAGATAAAGATAATGAACCTATTATATTGAAGAGTAAGTATCATGTGGAAGAAAAATTTCTTTTCTATTGTAAATACAGTTGATGCTAAAAATTATATTCTTTTTAGTCTTAATGAAGTCAAGTTTCTTCACAACATAAAAAATAAATAAATATAGATATAGTACATATTGGTAAAAAGGTCAAAGATTTATATATTTTGCTAACATTTAACTTTTTTGTTGATAGAATGAGTATAAATGATGGTGTATCAATCTTGCATGCTAGACTTGGTCATATAAATATTCTCAAATTAAATATTATAATAAAAAAAACCTACTTAATGATCTTGCCAATCTTACTACTTTTAGTAGTAATAAAGTTTGTGAAGATTATTAATATAATAAAGCATACAAGCAACATTTTAATACATCTTTTAAGATACAAATTTTTTTAGAGCTTATTTATAGCGATCAAATGAGTCCTACTCAAACTCAATTTTATTCAGCTTCTTATTATATGCTTCTCTTTATTGATAATTTTACGATGTTCGTTTAGGTCTACTTTGTGAAAGAAAAAAAATTAATTTTTTTAAGACTTTAATTTAATAATTAAAAATATTCTTGAAAGAAAAATAAAATGATTATGCACTAATAATGGTGGGGAGTTCACTTTTGATAAATTCTTCTCCTTTTGCAAAGATAATGATATCAAAAGGAAATTCACATATGTAAATACAACGTAACAAAATAGTATGACAAAATGAAAAATTCTATATCTCATAGACTTGTGTTGGGTATTTACCCAAAGCCTTAGAAGGTATGACATGTGCAACTTATATTATTAACTGGACTTTTCTAAATCTAATTAATCAAAAGTATTTATATGAGATCATGGTGAAAAACCAAATGTTAAACATTTCAAAGTATTTAATTTCCCAAACTATATTCACATGTCAGACTAAAAAAAGGCAAACTTGATGCTAAGATCAATAAATGTATCTTTATTAGCTATGATGAAAAGAAGGAAATTAAAAATATATAGATCTACAAACACATAGGTATGTGATATCTCAAAATATTATGTTTGATGAGGTTTCTTCTAACCATCCTTCAATTTCTTTTGAAAATATCAATCATAATGCTGAAACCTATGATTAAGTTTTCTTTGTCATCTAGTCCTCTTATATATCTTGGCTCATCTGCTTCCTCAACTATATTTACTCAACTATATTTAATTCTATTATTTTTTATCATTAATGATAGAGCAAAGTGATAGGAGGAGTAATGATATTCATGAAGAGGAAATTTCAACATTGTGAAGATCATAAAGAACATTTGTCAAACATCACGTTTCATGAAGACAATGTAAGCTTATGTCATTATTTTTTTTCCTAAACCAATTAATGATCTTGAATGTTTTGATGAAGCCAATAGTGCTAAGGAGTGGAAGGATGCCATAAATGAAGAAATAAGACTCTTCATAAAAATAAAATATTGAATCTTGTGCCAAAGCCTATAAATATAAATCTAATTACTTGGAAATGAATCTACAAGGTGAAACATAAGTCGGATCGAAGTATTGATGAAAGTTTTGGTACTTGATATGAAGAATGACTTCCTATTTGTTGAAATTGATAAGAATATTAATATGGAATGGCCGGGATATGCATCTATTTTTAAATCAAATTATGTTTACAAGCTCAAAAATATCTTCTATGAGTTAAAGCAAGTTTCAAGAGTATAATATGAAAAAATTGCTCAATAATAATATTTTTATAATTATTTTTCTTTTTATTCAAATCCTAACTTATTTATTAAGAAATAAAAAAAAAATATTATTATTCTTCTATATGTGATTGATATAATCATCACCGGTAACGACAAAATAGAGATTTTAAAGTTTTATAATGATCTTTTTCTCCGATTTGAAATGAAAGTCTTATAGAAGCATAATATTTTTCTTAGTTTGGAGGTGATAAATATAAAAAAGAATATCTATCTCTCAAATAAGTTATATAAAAAATATTAAACTATTTAAAATTAATAAAAGTAAGAAAGTTTGTATCCCACTTATGCAAATATAAAACTAAATTGTAATGATGGCAAAGTTGATTTTGACCTTATGCTTTTATTGATAGTCTAATTTACTTAACAACTATAAGACTAAATATTGTATTTTCAATTCATCTTATAAGTCGTTTAGTGAAATCTTCAAGGAAGCCAATCTTGATGCAACAAAGAGAATCTTAAAATATATAAATTCTATCTTTGATTTGAGATTAATCTACAAGGACATATCCTAAATAGCATGGTTATGAAATACAGTGACATCATTTGGATTATCGTGAATCTACTTCTAGTCATATCCTTTTATAAAGTTCTGCTTATATCTTATAGTATATTAAAAAATAATAACCGATCTCTCTTTCTGTGGAATACAAGGCTTCATTACTTGCTACCCAATAATGTATAAGATTGAAGCATTTAATTGGGGATACTTGTTATCAAATTAACAAACCAACTATTTTATAATATGACAATCAAAGTACCTTAAAATTGACTATAAATCTAAATTATTATGCAAGAACTAAACATATTAAAATTGAACATCATTTCATCCAAGAAGAGATGCTCTAAGGAGTTATTGAGGTTATAAAAATCAAGAGCAATAGGATTATCTTTACCAAAACTCTCTCTAAAGGGTCATTTGAAAATCTTCCAAGCAAGTAGGGATCTATCTCTAAAAATAAATTTTAAGAGAAGTGTTAAGATTTAAAATATTACATTTTGAAAGATTTTATATTCTTAGTTTTTATTTTTAAATAAGTTAATTAGATAGAGGTGTAGAGATAAGGGTCTCTTAGTTTAAATTACTATTCTATACCTATAAATAAATGATAGTTACATGTATAAATTCATCCAAGTGTAAGTGTTTAGGCCACTCAAATTCTAGAGTAGTTTAAGATCATATAAGTATTTTTTTTTTCTCTATGAAAAATTTAATATATATATATATATATTAAATTTCTATCTTAATTGCTTCCTCCTCTATTTGATTTTATCTTGGACTTAATACCTTATTATTACTATTTAAAGAAAGAGTTACACTTTATCATGATATCTCGCATTCTTCACAATTTGTTCCGAAGAACACAATACATAGTTCCAAGTTATGTTGTTTTAGACCCAAACCTTCTCAATTAAGTGTTTACTTGAGTTCAGCACTTCAGTAGTCTAATGATACTGCACATAATCATCATAATTCTTATCTGTTGCCATGCAGAATATATCAGTCTTAATTCACCTGCAAAGGCTATGAATAAAATTGATAGACTAAATAGCAGAGTAGTAATGGGCTCACATTTTGTCTCCAATTTTGGTGGACACAAATTGCCCAGTCCATTTATTGTCTAAACGAGAGCCCATGGGACATCCCATCACCTCCCTCTCTCTCTCTCTCTCTCTCTCACGCACAATTTACTGTATACAGGAGTAAATAGTTTAATGATGGCTGATAGATACATATGATATGCTTATGCAAGTTTAAGAACCATGGTTAGGTCTTCATCCACAACAATTATTAACTTCGATCCTACTCTTCACTTTGCTAACTTAAGTGCATGTCTGAGGACTTTAACTGGCCCCTTACGGATCCACAGAACAAAGTTCTGCTTCAGATTCTTGGCAAGAACCTTCTCGTGGATGGAGGTACAACAGGATGCATCAACCCTGTCGATCGCCTTTCTTGTCGTTGATCAGATGCCTCACGGCAAGCCTGACAGGTGACGGAAACACACAAGATATGTTCTGTTCTTTTGCCACCAACACTCGAGATCTTCGCCTTTTTAAAGGGAAGTGTTGGCGAAGCTTGTTGGATACTTGGAGCATCTCCACTGTTGTAAAGGATCATGAGAATCAAATCTTTGACACCTTCTACTTCCTTTGATCCAGAGACTTCGATCATCATCATCATCATCATTTCTGTGGTTTTGTTGTTAGCATCAGATGTCTCAGGAATAACTTTTAGCGACTTGGATTTATTGTGGCCATGCTTCGGCAATTATTTGGAGAAACATGCAAGGGATGGATATCAGACAGACTAAGAAAGAAGGAGAAATGACATAACCTAGTCGTTAGGGTTTCTAGTTTTTGAGGTGAAGGAATCATGTTCCTCCATTAATGGCGATATCCACCAGTAGCCACCCAAAGTTCATATGCTTTCTAACTCATCATAATTATCGACCTTGTGGGATCATATCGTGGCCACTGACCACCGTTGCGAATATGATTCCCTGCAGAGTGCTCGCCTGCTTCCATATGAATATATAAACTAGTTGGCAGTGATTGGATAGTAGTCATCTTTTCCTTCCTTTTTCCATTCTATATTTGTTTTTGTTCGAGGATTATTGTAGTGAGGGTTTGAAACCTGGCAAAGCAAGAAGACCAGAAAGAAATTTAAGATAACGAAACAGCAAGTGATGCATAATTCAAACTTATCGACTTAGAGAGCCCACACTAATCCTAAACTTAAATTACCAAATATCTTGATCTGTTTCCATAAAATTTGTTGTGGGATGGATCATGATCCATCGATGGCCATTTTGGTGTGTTGACACTCCAAAAAGAGGAGAAGAAGGACAAGAAACACTAGTCAAGTCAACCCAAGAACTTCCTCATCTTCTACCGATGAACTTACCTAGCCATGTTGAAGCCTGATTCAGAATGGGTGGACCCACCAAGCCATGGCTGTGGGGGACCCAACTAGGATGGCCCACAAGCACCAATCGTTAGATAAGGAGGCCGCCACAGATCCTTCACTCGGCCTCCCCAACCCTTATCTCCAGACCAACCGCCCACGGAAAGGAGAAAGGGAGAGGGCAAAGAGAAAGGGAGAGGAAGGCATGGAGAGGCTCCAAAGCAGAGCTCTTTAACAAGCAAGGTGGACACCAACCCCTTTCGATCATCTCATCATCTCCAACGTAGGCCGTAGAATGTAAGACCTGGGAAGGCATTGACTGAAGAAAGATAGAACCTTGACACTGATAGCAAATGGAAGCCATGCTTTAACAACAAAGGAGAAGCCATGAAAGGGACACGGGCAGTGATGCGTGGAGTTGACCCACTTGTCTACTAGAAACAAGGAAGAAGATGTGATAGAGAGGGAGTTAAAGTCCATCACTAACTACTGCATGCATGCCATCACCACCATCATCTAATTGTGGTCGAGCAAGTGCCATGGATTAAGGTATGAATCTCAAGTCCAACTCAAAGCATATGAGTAGTGCACTCCTTTTGGGTATTATTGCACGTAAAGATGGGTGGAAAGGAAGGGAAGCGTTGGCTCTACGCGGCCTGGAGATGTTAGAAAACGTAAAGGAAATCGAGTACGTGAGGAGAAGAGGAGGAAAAGGATTGTGGTTGGCAAGGCATCTACAAAAGAGGGAAGGAGGAGGCAAAAGTGCCGGGTGATCACGACCTAATGCTTTTGCGTTCTCACTGGGCACAAAAGATGGTTTCTTCTTTTCTCGTTTGAGCTTGTGCGGTGACCTAATCAAATCCCTCGTCCTCCGTCGATTGGTCTTGATTCGGTTTGGAATGGATTGGATCAATGGGTGATGTGGACTCATGTGAGCTCATGGCTGAGCTCGAATGTGTGTCTTCGTCCGCTGAGTCGGTCGGAAATCCCCGTCAAAGTCATGCATGGCGTTGTCGGTGTTGGTCGTGGTGGTGGAGGATCGCCCGGCGGTGCTTGGACCATCGGATTTTTGTTCGTATCGACGTGTGGTGACGGCGGCGATGGCGGACGGAGTAGCGGCTGAAATTTCGCCGATAGAGTGGAATTGAGTACGTGGTTGAAGTTGCTGATAGAGAAGGAATAGGTAGGACGTTGTTGTTGGCGGATGGACCAAGTCAATCAATGTCGAACTGTGGAAATGGACATCATTACCTCCTTTCGTTCCTCGTAAACATCTCAAAGTCGGATGCCCAACTCACCTTTTCATGATGCAAAACTTGGTGAGCTGGGGCTTCGGAAAGGCAAATGCAGCTTTAGGCTGGGATCGAGCTAGCTAGCCTTGTGCAGGTAGCAAAGGTAATAAGCTATGTAAACTAATCAAAGGCTGGCTCGTGCATGGGTGACCACCACGTCCATGGACCTTGGCAGCGGAGGAGGAGGCTTCGCCGTGACGACGGCCTTCCACCGCTCTCGCCTTTTGACGATGAAAAGGTGTGTACGATGCAACGCTTTCCAAGGGGGCGGCCCTGCGTGGCCTCCTTGGGAGGAGCTCCACGGGACTCTTGAGCTCACAACTTTAGGGTTTTGCCGATCCGGTGCTGCATGCACCCGACGTAAAGGAATCGCAAGTTTTTTGGTCCACTGGTGGCCCTCACAAATCCCCACATTGTTGTGTCTCCCTGAGGCTGAGGTGACCCGACCAAAGCAGGGCAAGTAGCTGATAACGAGGATGCACAGCGTCGGAGCCATGGAGGAGGCCGGGAGATCCGAGCCTCACCTTCTTCTTAGACTCCACAGCAGCATCAGATCGAGAGTCGCAGCAAATACATTGCTTCAAACTTTGTTTTCACCACTTCACAAGGAACATCAAGGGATCAAATAACCCGAGGCTTTCTTCATGCACTTTTTCCTGCAGCTCATGCAAGGAATCAACATCAGTGTGTGGCAGATGATTCATAGATCACACCATTGCTGTGCTGTGCTGTGCAAGGCTGTCCCGGGAGCAGTTTTAAATATCACTCAAGTAGAGTAGGGCAGTAGGCAAACACAGAGGCTTTGCAACTCCCAATGTGGTGATCTCTGTCTTCTTTTATTTTCGAGATCCTTTCCCAGGGACATGGTCCATGCAAAACCCTACCCCAGTGTTTTTACCTTTACAATGCAGAAGAGGACCACCCGAGTTGCTTACCACCCTCCCCCCCCCCCCCCCCCCAATGCATGCAGGGCTGTGATCCAAAGTGTCCTCGGAAGGTTTTAATCCCTCCACCACAAGTGGTGGTGTGGTGGAGTGGATATGTTTTGCATGAGGACAGAATGCTCTCTGCTTTTGTTCTTTGAAGCTGAAAATGACTGATCAGCTTGGTGCATCACCAGTGTGTTGTCACAATCCATCATAACACCAATCTCTAACACACCTTGTCTCGAGTCAATTCAGCAGTTGACAGACATTGGACGAATTGCCAAATCGTCAATCACCATTGTGCCAATGGAACACCCCTGGCTTGGTACCTTGTTCTGACCAACCTGTCTTCCACTGTGAACGAAAGCTTCACACTAACAGGGAGTGTGGAGAGAAGACCGGAAGCATAACTGCACAATGAAAGGGGAAGAGGATTAGCATAGCAGATGCAAGATGTCTCGTAGCATTAGTGTTCTTTTGGAACCGTAAAGCTTAACATGATGGGGAAATGAAAGGAGAAGAGGATTAGCATAGCCAGATGCAAGAAGAGGGAGTAAACAAAAGAGATGCAGGGCATGGCAAACCATTTTAAAGAAAGAATTGAGGCATTAAGTATCATGTGGAATGGTACAGAAACCATGTGATAGATCAAGAGCAGCATTAGTTTATCCCAGTGAATCACAGTTAAGACTATTTTCTTCTGGTGTTGGACCTGCACACACTGAATCATTACGCTGCAAGCAAGATTATACCAACCATGCCGGCAAGGAGACATGGAAGACCCATCAGTATGTGGCAGGCAGTGTGTCATCTTCTCGGCTGCATCGGCCATCTGTGGTTGGTGGTTCAAGCATGCAGGCGGAGTCTTGGCGTTAGATCAAACAAGTTGAGTGTCCAAGAAGTCATGGCCCCTTCAGGAACAAGGACAAGCTAACAAGATTGCATTTTACCTGACACGCATGCAGCTCAGTTTGCCAATGGCTTGTTGATGAACTTGGCCATACGCTTGATGGCGACACAATGCCACCAGTAAAGTATCACATTCTCTACAGTGACATCAATCCAGGGAAATCACTGTCAGTAACATAATTTTGGATAAACATAAGACCAATTAAAACTTTGAACATTCTTCTCAATCTTGGGAGAGTATGATCCCTCTACCACTTGGGGAAGCATGCGCTGGAATGCTGCAACTTGGGGATCAGTGTCAGTGGTATCACTCGGATCCGCATGTAAAGATTGACTAAAGAAGGACAACAATTGATAGCCAAAAGGATTCATGTTTCAGGTAAATATATCATGTCGATAATTATTTAGACCGGAGATATATAGAAATTTTTGTAAGACAAGGATAAAATTATATGACATTTCTTCTAAAACATTTTGAAGTTTGAAGCAATTTCAAGTGAGATTCAGGAAATCCACATCATCTCCAACTTGACTGCTGCCAAAAAGAATGATGTCTTGAATGCAAAATATCTTTGAGCAAAGTGGCACTAAATAAAATGCTTTTGATAGCCCAAGAGATTATTCCTTGCAAAAACAAACTTTCTTTTGTTATGGAAAGCTTCATGACGATGATATTGCTATCAAAATTATGCAATGAACTTCTAAGAAACACCGTAAAAAGCTAGCATTGCAACACAAGGCCATGACAACCATAAATTTTATCACTGCATACCGAGGCACTGTACAGAACTGAAAACAAGCATGGATATAGTAAAATAAATTTGCAATGCATCATAATTTTGACAGATGATAAACAATTCCAACTACTTGAAATAAATCCACCCACAATAACATTTATGTTTTTGGGAACACGAGAGAAAAATGCCAGCACTTTTAAGCATCACTAGCATTTCGTTCCGCAACAAGTTGTTACGACTAAGAAGACAGCTTTATGATTCTAGAACTCCACAGGTAAAGCTCAACTACAAAGGAGTCAGGACTTATCGACGGAGTGGTAAAGATCAAGCAAGCCACGTTATTTTGGAGTTGAAATTCAAGCCTACGAAGACCAGCTGAATTGTGCAATATAATTAGTTAATTTGCTAACCAAACTATGATTGCTTGGGCTCGTATCAGTCAGAAAAAGAAATTTGCACCAAAAGGATTTTAAAGGGAAAGTCTGGAAGTCGACTATAAAGTAGGCATTTGAACATGATAACCTACACACTGCCAACCAGTCCTGGAAAATGATACTCTCTCTATGTATCTCAGTTTTACACCAAAGATTAAAAGAAAATTGATAATCACAAACTATAGCAGGCAACATTCACATTTGGATGTAACCAAATTTCCATTTATGTATGATAACCAAATGCAGATTACATCATGCATCATGGTATTTCCAGTTAACATTCTTCTAACATGCTATCATCAGCCGTTGCAAATATCGGTCTCTATTGAGACATCCGATTAGTTAATGCATTGCGGCATAATTGATAGTTCTCGAGCCCGAACCTGAGACCTAACATTATGTCTTGAGCTCACAACTTTTTACCCAGATGCAATTTCCCAGCACTAGCTTCACCTACTTTAATCAAATTCTCCATATTTGTTCAGGTACTCAAAATATTAATTAGGAAGGAAGCAAGAGAAAGTAGAAGCTAATCAGTGATCTGAGAAGTCAAGAATTAGATATTGGGCCTCAGTAGTGCTGCTCACTGATTTCTTTGCCGTTCCAGATAAGGATGCGAAAAGGAAAACAAAAATAATAAAAATCTGAATTAATATGACCATGATGAAGTCTGACAAGCTAACTACAATAACATAGCCGGTTTTGCATGTTCGATAATGAATTCTCAGATAAGAACACTACAAGCCGGAGCCAAAGTGACCCTGTACATTACACAACATCATACAGAAGAAATTAAGACTCGGGTCCACATATTCCTAAGTAAAATAATAATAACAACATGACGAATAATAGGCCATAATCATCAGAATGACAGAAACATAAAATCACCAATGGATACCCAATGTGCCAATGTCATTTTACTAGGAAACAAATCCCTCTATGATCACAAGAATTCAAGAGGTGAGATCAGTAGAGAGACGACACTGAGACAATAAAAGAGGTTGCCACTATGCAAAACTACGTCATGACAACATTTAGACGCAACAGAGTTTGGAGTACCTAAAGTGCCAACTTTTGCTAGAGAATTTGCTAGAAACGGATCGAGGATAACGTGCCTGTAAGAAGGTAGTTCTTCAGCACCTCCATGCCGACACAGAGACAAGCTCCTTGCGCTGCCAGTACAGGTAGAGCGAGGCCTGGCGCTTCTCCACATGAAACCCTCTGACCTGGACCCTCTTTAGAAGGCATTCAGCCTGCGTCTCCGTGAAATTGCTGAACTGCAGCGGCACGAACCCTGTGTTCGCAAAGAGTGTTCGCCAGGGAAGCATCTTGTCAGCCGCACGGTATCGCCCAAGAACACAACTCTCTATTCTTGGCTGTAGCAGGAATCTCTCAATCTTGCAGGCCATGTCTTGGTTGGTCCCAGATGCATCGATGGAGTCCATAAGTACCAAGGCGGAGTGAAACGAATGGCGGAAGTGCTGCAAGAACGGCAGGTCGCTGCGGTCGCACCCTTGGTCGACCGAGACCACAATCTTCGGGGAGAGCTGCTTGACGAGGCGGAAAAGAGCCGGAAAGGAAAAGTTGGCAGAGCCTACAGGGAGGTTCACAGCTATGGCTTCGCCACCCAGGCCAAGGAGCTCCGAGGGATCGAAGGAATCAAGGCTATGAATGTTAAATTCGAAGGGAATGTTAAGGTCACTTGCAAAATGGGAGAGGTTGTCGCGGACGAGGTGGAGCTCCAGGTTGTTATGGGGGTAATGCGGCAATAAAGCTGTAATTTTGAGCATCCTCACAGCACCGGCCGTCGAGCAGCGCCGCTGCGCCAGCTCCTGCATGAAGGAGGACCATTGTCCGCCAAACCCGATGTCAGAGTCGACGATGTGGATGCGGTCGGAGCCATTGAGTTCTTCCAGGAGGGCCTGAATGCAGGTGAAGTTTGCGAATTGGATGATGGGAGAGACCTCAGAGAACGCCTTGTAAGCACTGAGCTTGTGCACGACGTCCAATTGCGTCGCCAGGGGAGTCGAGAACGGGCCCTGCTGGTGGTGAGGGTGGGAGGTTGCACTCGAAGAGAGGACAGGGTTGGGTCCGCTGGAGAGGATGAGTTGCAGTGCCTCCTTGAAGTAAAACGCAGAGCGGATAAGGGGCTTCCCCAAGGGAGAGGGGAGCTGGTGATTGAGCCGCGCCAATATCGCGTGCGCGCCAACGAAATTACGGGCCTCGACCATCTCGGCAGCCTCGAACAGCAGGTTCATCAATGCCTGTTGTAGCTGCTGCTGCGCGGCCACAGCTGCCGTCACATCGTCCCCGAAAGCTGCTACCTTGGGCTTGACCGACCTTTGCTGGATCTGCGGCAGAGGAAAGCCCTGGCTATGCTGCTGCTGGAAGGACTGTCGCCGGAGGAAGAGGTCCGAGCTGCCCCCAGATTCCAGAAACGGCAGTTTCGGCGGAATTTGGTCAGCAATGGGGTAGTGGCGCTTCGGCTGGTTGGTGATGAGGAGGTGCGGCAGCTGCTGGTGGTCGACCTGTCCCACACTGAGGAAGAAGAGCGGGTTCGGGGTGGCTGGTGGCTGGTTCAGAAGTCCTGGGCCAAACAACTGCGACTTGTCCTCCACGGCGTCCGGCAAATACATACCTGGTGGTAAAGAGAGCGGCGACGCCATGCTGTTGCCAGCCTGCGGTGGCAGCGAGAAGAGCTGACCTCCGGTATGGTGACCGAAGGCGACACCTTTGATGCCGGCGTTCACGGGGGGCGGAGACATCCAGCTGTTGTTGTTCATGAGCGAAAAGCCACCACCAGAAGCAACGTTAGAAGCTAAAGGTGGAGCAGTAGCCATGGAGGCCGAGACGGACGCGTCATCCGCAATCCTTCCGATGGATCCGAGCCCAATGCCTGGGTCGAGAATCCCAAACCCTAAGCCACCGTTGCTGCCATCGAGGTCCGGTGGCGCCTGGGAGAGGAGCTGCTGGTGGTGGTGCTGCTTAAACCCGGCCGCAGAGGGGTCGTCGACATCGCCCATGATCCACCGGAGAAAGGTCTGCTCCCGGCTGGGGGAGGCCGCGGAAGTCTCCGAGAGCATCGCCTCCCAGTCGTCGACTCCGACACCGCACTTTTCACCACCGGCGACGAAGCCCATGTCAAGCCCGGCAGGTATCGGCTGCAGCTCGGCCGCCCACTCCTCCTTCCCAGCAGCACCGCCGCCGCCCTCCTCGGCGGTGGAGTCGGAGAGGGCCCATTTGTTGGTGGGGTTGTCGGAGACCGCCGCCACTCCGGCGGTGTCGGAGGAGCCTCCGCCGCCCAAAGAAGAAGACAGTGTGGCTGTGGAGGTGGGAGGGCTGGGGCTCCTGTGATCAAGCACCGATCTTGGCTCCACTCCCTCTTGGATCACAAACTTTGGCCTCTTATTCACCCAAAACAGAGCTTGGTTCCCCTCTAAGATTGTCCCCACTGCTTCTAAACCCCCCTTCCCCTGGCCATTAAAGGGCAACCCCCTCATCTAATACCACTTCATACAAGAAGCCAGATCTGAGTCTTCTCTTGCCTCACTCAGAGCCAGACAAAACAAGAGAGATTTTGATGGCTGAAATAGTAGAAGCTGGACAAAGGTGAGATCTTTGTGTATGTGTACACTAACGGGAGTACAATACTTGGGGGGGGTGGAGGCAGCATGCACGCTCAGCTCTTCATTTCAAATAACGAATGGTGGAAGCCGAGTGTGTTCTTCCTCTTCCTCCTCTTCCAGCTTTCATCATCCCTCCTCCTCTCTTGTCCTTCTGCTTCTGTTTCAAAATTTTCTCTTTACCTGGGAATGGCTGTGGGTGGGGGAGAGAGGGATGGCTGGGAGCAGCAGCAGTATTAGTACCCTGTCCTCTGCTAAAAATCTCCTCTTTCTCTCTCTCTCCGCCGCTGCTTCTCCCCTCCCTTTGGTTCCCTTCTGCCATGGATGCAACATAAAAAAGTAATAAAGTGCGCCCCCCCTCCCTGTGTCCACCGCCCTTTCTCTCTCCAGAATTTTCTCTTTTTTGGTTATCCTCCCTCTCTCTCTCTTCTCGCACACCAGACACTACATTTCTTTTGCCATAATATTATTCACCATCTTTTGGCCTCCGTGCTGCTGCGCTCTCCCTACTTATTTCATACCACTTATAATTAGTTCTTTTTCTCTTGTTTTTCCTCGTGATGCAGGAGCTGTGCTACAAACCAGTAAAACTGTGGCTTGGAATCCGAGCCGTCAAAAGTAATAATTGATACCGTAAAAAGTAAAGCTGGTTCCCAAAAAATAGTCATCATTATTTTTCTTCTGGATGTCCAAAATGCCCTCCTCGAACCCAACCCAGCAGGCACCGCTGGTTCCGTGCGTTTGGTTCTGTTGACGGCTGCCATCGACGAGCAGCTCGTTTTTGGCGGACCGCGGAAAGAGCCCTATGTTGGTATCCATTTAGGTGGGGCCTCCTTTCAGATTGCCAACGAAAGCCAGGTATGTGCGGCGGGTACGAAGGAGTTGCAGAGGAAGCCTAAAGAGCCTAGGGTTATTTTGGTCAAGGAATTAGGGGTAGGAAGGTCATTTCGGTGGTTGTGGTCCCGTACGGTCTAGATCTGAGAGCAACTGTGGCGCTTCCGTGTAGGTCCTCGCCTAGGCCTCAATCGGCTACGCCTACCCCAACAGGGGCAGGCTTTAATTCTGAACGTGGCCTTCGAGCACTGGAGGTGACGGCGCTTGATGGGACGCGTGAGGACACGTCGTCGCCGTCTGGCGCTGTTCGGCGTCCGGGGCACGGGAGGGTGCGGCGCGCAGATCGAGGCCGTCGGATCTGCGGGCCCCGCCCCTGGAGGATGCCGCCGATGGGAAGGGCTCGCGGACGAGGCGGACAGGTCATCGCCTGACACCGCGGACGCCGACCGATGCCGACGGTCCACGGAGCGTGGACGGCCCAGATCGATGCCCCAGTCCGGTTCGCCATCAGGGTCCACATTGAACCGGGTTCCCTCGATTGGTTAATTAGTGATAAGCTTCGTAGGCTAAATGCCATCATTAGGGGGGGACCGTGGCTCGCAGGGGTTCTAATTGTGGTGGGTCTCAAGACAATGTGGCTGGTGGCTACCATTGAGTTCACCATCTAATGGTCTAATTCTAATGTTATCTTAGTGAAAGAATTGATGCAAGATGATCTTGAGGTGGAGGAAGTAGAAGAGACAAGAGAGAGAGAGAGAGAGAGAGTGAGTCATGAGCAGTTCAATTTGGCCTCTAGGATGTGGTTTCTTGTCCATGCCAAAAAGGAGGATGAGGAGCTACATGGAGGTCTATTGTTTGAGACACTTGTTTTGGTACAAATTGTTCCCACAAGGCCATGATTGGGACCTTTCACCCAACCAAAATAGTTTATCAGCTGCCCCATGTGGTTGCTAACAGGGTCCCCACTCTCTCTCTCTCTCTCAAACAACACCACCTTATTAATTATCACAGTTCAGAAGGTAACGTTGAGTACTAAGCAACCAAGTACAGTGGTTGTCAATTTTGGAGTTTTGTTTTATGTTAATTCTAATGCTTATTATAGGAGATGTTGAGGCAATTGAATTGTTATTGGATGATTGAGCTTGTGCTTGATTTGCCCATTTTTGTTTGATGGTCAGCTCTCTCTCTCTCTCTCTCAATAAACAGAAGATACAAAGAACCATATCAACCCACACTGCCACCATTGCCAGCCAGAAGGAGCAGACCATCTAAATGTGCCAAGACAACCAGCTCAGTAGACGATAAGATGAATGAGAGGAGCTCGTTGCATCACTTCTTCTTCTTCTTCATCAGGACACACAGCTCAAGCAGCACTCTCTTTGCTCTTATTGTCTTTTGTGCAGAGTCTTGCCAGACTTGGCTACCTCTCTGGTGGCTCTTCTTCTATCCAAAAAGCTTTTTCTTCGATTACTAACCAAAAACCTAATCAGAGATCCCCTGGTTTCCTGGTAACAGCTCAATCAAAGACACAGTTACACTCAACACTGACCTGGTTACTGTTCTTGATTTTATAGCTTGTCTGGTACTGCTAGCCATGGGATGATGAACTAGACAGTCGATCCATGCCACCAAACTTCAATTCTCTTGTTTCTTACATGGCATTCCACAAATCCTCGACTTTGAGCTTCTGGTTTCCAAGTGACAAGCAGCATTTTCGTCTTCAGCATCAGATATTCTCATTGGTTTGACCTCTTCCCACACCATAATAGTAGATTGACAGATACCAGAAAATTAGTCCACTGTAGTTCGACGAAATTGCTTTTTTAATCTGTGATCTTACTAACCAAGAAATATTTCAGTCCAATGTTACACCTCCTGATGTGACCCTCTCCGCTTCTCCCTCTTCTGACTGCAGAAACACATGAAACAGCAAAGAAATCCACAGGGATCTCTGTGCGCCTACAAACCCAAGTCAGATTCCCGTCAAAGAACCATTAGAAGGTGGCAGCAAAACACAGATGACACACTTTGAACTCCTCGCACCTGGAATGAAACCTGAATCCATCCTACTGCACAGCCACCTCATTCAATGTCCTGTAAGAGAACTCCATGGCAGTAACAAGAGAGAGAGGCAGGCTCGGGGTCCCTTGGTGTCAAATGCTTACACTCCAGGGAATTCACAAGGATAAAGTAACTACAAAATCCACTGTAAGCCCAAGCCACTGAATCATAGGCTTTTGTAGGATCTACATTGAGAGTACATGTAGGAGACATGCAGCTCCTGTTGTGGCCCCTCATCAGCTTCTGAGCCAGCAAAACACTGTCTCCATTTTTCCTGCCAGATATAGAGGCAGACTCTGCATCTCCTATGAACCTTGGAGTCTCCCAACTCAACTTGCTTGACCAATCTACAGCGCTAAAAGACTGTCCGGTTGAAGCTTGCTTCGACAGATTTCATTCATTTGTTTGCCAGCTTTGTAGTC
The DNA here is from genome assembly GCA_023547065.1 of Musa troglodytarum. NCBI lineage: Eukaryota > Viridiplantae > Streptophyta > Magnoliopsida > Zingiberales > Musaceae > Musa > Musa troglodytarum. The sequence continues at coordinate 27,954,808 of CP097503.1, read as the reverse complement.
AGTACAGATCAAATAATTATGGTCCGATGGTCCCAAGGATTTTAAGCAAGTGTTTTGTATTTGTATTTTTCTTAAGATAACAAGACCAGAACTCCTATTTAGCTCTCAACTGGCCCCAGCAAATTTCCAATGCTGCTCAAATTCCTGCAACAAAAGCCAACCTTGTACCTTCCAATGCTGCCACAGCATTTTGAGCAGTAGTGGCTTACGAACTTGATCAGAGAAGTTTGACAAGGGACGATATTATATATTCTCAACCTGTTAATTAACCTCATCTCTGCAATCATTGCCCCTAAGCAATAAAAAAAAAAGATTAGCTAAGCACATGCGATGCTCTTCTTTATTAATTCTGCTTCTTCCTCCTGTTCTTGTGAATGTGCAATGAACAGAGCAGGGAAGGTATTGTCGGTGCAGCGTATGATCATAGCAAGCTGATAGTTAAAGAAGGATGTGTGTGAGCTACGATGCCTTGATTCCTACGAACACAAGGAAGATGGCTGAAGGCAAAACAAAACATTGGCATGTGGTCTTTCCTTTGCTTTGTTGATGAATTAAGATAAGGTTGGTTTGGTTTTTTTTTTATCAATCCATCCTTTGATGAGATTGATGGTCAAAATTAGTCCCTCCTGACGAAAATAATAGGAGGAGAACAGAATTAGTCATAGTGTGGCAGTGCCACACTACTTTGAGAATACCTCCCGATCGAGCTACCTTTGGTTTTGATGGTAATTCAAATTAAAAGCTCAATCAATGAGATGACTTTGTATTGAAGGGAAGGAATAGATTGAAAGATAGTCTCCCTTTTTTTTTTTTTCTGTAATTTGAGAGAAGGAACTCCAAAAATGGTAGAATTCTTGAAATAAATTGTGCATATGTTTTGATTGTTGTCGGTGTGTCTTTGTTCATTGTACATGAGGAGGCAACAAGGTGCCAACACCAAGAATTGTATGCACTCCCTCCCAAGATGGTTAGTGGAGAAGTAGGCAAGTAGAGAAATATACTCCACATTTGGACAGATATTTGTCCACATTTGGACAAATATAATGAATCATCAACTGGAGGATAAGTCAAAGATGCCAAATGACTTAATTGGTAAGGTCTTCTATATGTTGATGACGTTTTAGGATCAAATCTAGTATTCCACAATTACTTTTTGTAAATAAAAAAATAATCAATATTTATTCGATTAAAAAAATACAATTAGCAAGTGATACATGTTAGACTTTCTATACAATTGCATCATCATGGACTTTAATGGAGCTACAAATTATTCCCAAGTATTGTAAGAAAAAGAATGATGTATAAGCTAGACTTAAGAAAAACACTAAAAGTATTTTTCTTAAAACATAAATTATTTCGCAAATGGTGTTCGATGACAAATCATAATCTCTTCTCCAATTATATATATTATTAATATAATTTTAAATATATTAACATATGTTGAGGAATCAACGATAATCCTGATATCAAGATAATAAGTCAATTCAACTAGATACTTTAGTAGGTCAAGAATATACCCGATAAGACCTTTGAATATATAGATAAAAAAAATGTATAAAAAAATAACTGTATCGAGAGGAATAAAAGATTTATCTCATGATTTTGATAATTGATAGTATTTAGTGAAGTTTTTTCATAAAAATACTTTAATAGAGTCATCATGTGTTATTCGAATATCTAAAAAAATTATCATCAAATCCACTCGATCGACATTTGGTATTAAAGTGTCTAAATATTAAATTTCTTGTATATATATATATATATAATTTCAAACAACATCATTAGTCTTATATGGATAATCCTGATTAATTCACCTTGTTCATCACAAGATAAAAATGGTGTTAAACCGATGTTAGAATGCAGGAACAAAGCAACTTCTTCACAAATATACGAATGTCTTTTTATTTTGGATAATAGCATATATTACTTAGCTCACAGAAGATTTGGGGGCTCATTACTCGTATAATTTATGTACTTTCCATTCGAGCGCGAACACAATCGAATGTGCCTAAGCGTAGGCGCATCAAGCCGTTCAATTAGTGAGGAATATGATTTAAGATTCGGATCCTTATACACCACCCTCGAAATCGAATCACGTGCGTTGCAGTATGCCAAGCACGTGTTTGACACACGACTGGCTTTGTGTTTTTGTTTCACAGATGTGCTTTTGTTTTTGTTTCTGTTTGGTGGGTCATAAGCCCATGGGTTGGGCCGTGGGCTAATCTTTGAGATGACCTCAATAGCCTACATTTGGTAGATGATTTGTCAGGGATTCCAATTATAGATTTTTCTTATAAAATACATAAAACTAATGACATTCCAAATTTTCAATAATATATAATTTTGGAAGCCATTTTGGTAAAATAAATTATTATAATAAATTGGTCTTGACATAACCGGAGCCATTTCGATCTGGCCCAAACCATTAGCTTGACCTAGTCAAGTTGATCTGGTAAGGTTATGTTAAATTTAATATTATGCAACTACAGATTATTTTTCGTTTAATATTTAAAAGCATAATCTCCTTTTCCTAATATTGTTTCTGTCTATTAAATCATATTTCAAATTGTTTAACAATAAATCTAGAACTTCCTAAAACTTTCAAGTCATATATATATATATATATATATATATATATATATATATATATATATATATATATATATATATACAGACACACGTACATACATATATAGTGAAAAATAACTTAAAATTTAACTAAAAGGATATTGTCTCCATAGAAAAAAAATTTCATACTTTTATTTCTTTAACATTAGGATATAATCCTTTATCATGTTCTAAATATGAGGAGAAAATATCAAATAAAGAAATATTAAAGGAAAGAAAAACTAGAGAAAGAAGGTAATCTAGTACAAAGGGCTCCCATTCTAAGCTAGTAAACTTATTCTCTTTAATGTTGTTATTAACTTTATTCTTATATATTTACTTCTAAATTATTAGATTTTTTATAAGATTTTTAGAAGATTCACTTCTATGTTAAGAGAATTTCTTTGACACAATGATCAACATAAGAGAAAAATGAAGCTTATTTGTGACTATATTACCAAGTCTAAGGATAAAATGATTTAGGAGTTAGAGATATTGTGAAAAATTATATTTGTGCTAAAAGAGTTATTCTCCTTTTAAATAGAATTATTCTCCTTTCTAATAAAGATGATGTGTTGTGGATTAGGATTCTTATAACTAGATATGGACCTCTTCAACTTTGGGATGATACTAATACTACTAGAAGAAATGATTCTTGAGAAATCTTTAAATCTTAGCTTATAATGTTAAGGATGACCTTAGAAAATTTATTGGTGGTTATCTTACTATTGGTCTTATGAATGGATCGACAATCTTTCTTATAGAAAATGATTTCTTTAATGTGAGTGACATGAGAAATCTTTCCAAAATATCTTATCTCTTAATTGAGAATAAATTTTGATATGATAAAAAAGGTTTTAAAATCCTCTCTATTTTCTATTCATATTCCGAACGATCTTTGTGATAATAAATGCATATATATACATATATGTATGTATTTTTATATATGTATACATACATACATACATATATATATATATATATATATTTATTTATACATATATGTATACATACATGTATGTATGTATGTATATATACATACATACATACATAGTGAAAAATAACCTAAAATTTAACTAAAAGGATATTGTCTCCATGGAAAAAAATTTCATATTGTTATTTCTTTAACATTAGGATATAATCCTTTATCATGTTCTAAATATGAGGAGAAAATATCAAATAAAGAAATATTAAAGGAAAGAAAAACTAGAGAAAGAAGGCAATATAGTACAAAGGGCTCCCATTCTAAGCTAGTAAACTTATTCTCTTTAATGTTGTTATTAACTTTATTCTTATATATTTACTTCTAAGTTATTATATTTTTGATAAGATTTTTAGAAGATTATTCTATGTCAAGAGAATTTCTTTGAAATAATGGTGAACATAAGATAAAAATGAAGCTTATTTGTGACTATATTACCGAGTCTAAGGATAAAATGATTTAGGAGATAGAGATATTGTAAAAAATTCTATTTGTGCTAAAAGAGTTATTCTCCTTTTAAATAGAATTATTCTCCTTTCTAATAGAGATGATGTATTGTGGATTAGGATTCTTATAGCTGGACCTCTTCAACTTTGGGATGATACTAATACTACTAGAAGAAATGATTCTTGAGAAATCTTTAAATCTTAGCTTATAATGTTAAGGATGACCTTAGAAAATTTATTGGTGGTGGCCTTACTATTGATCTTATGGATGGATCGACAATCTTTCTTGTAGAAAATGATTTCCTTTAATGTGAGTGACATCAGGAATCTTTCCAAAGTGTTTGATCTCTTAATTGAGAATCTGTGAAATTTTGATATGATAAAAAAAGTTTTAAGATCCTCTCTATTTTCTATTCACATTTCTAATGATTGTTTTTTATAATAAATGAGTATGGGTTCCTAATTCATCCCCAAAAACACTCAATCAGTGGAGCATAAATATATCAAAAGTAGACCTTTTTCCAGAGGAAGATGATTGAATTGGTTGGAAGATAAAAGTTTCTCCTAAGGTAAATATTTTCTTGTGAAAATTGTGATGGAATAGATTACTAACATCAGCTTTCTTTGCTTATGTTTTGTGTGGGCAAACAGATCCCTGTTGGGTCTGTGGTATTGGTATTGATCATGCAAGATATATTTTGTTTGAATGTTCCTCTTCTTGGCAATTGCTGCAAACTTAAGATTTCCTTTGGATTTTTTTGAATTTTGATAATAGGTACGAATTTAAGGGCAATTGGATTCTTTGTTTAATTTCCAACACATTATGGATAAGACTTAATTTGATCTTATATTTTTGGGATGTGAAGATGATCTTTTATGGGATGTAATATCACTAACTATGCTTTAATTAATTAATTATATATATATATATATTGGTGTGTTATGATGCTATTATAAAATAAAGCAAATATAGAAAATAGAAAAAGGAAACCAAGAAACTATGTAACGGAGCACTAAACCGACACGCAAGCGAGCGGCTTTTCCGATACGTATCGCACCAAATTCCAGCGTTATGTATATAACACCTCAGCCGATGAGACTCCCAACCCAACCAAGTCGTCTGCTCCTCGACGTCTTCCTTCCTTTCTTCCTCCGCCCCCCGCGCAAACACCTAACGATAAGCAAAGGCCTAATCTTTTCGTCTCGCAAAGGTCCGGCTCTTCCTTGTTTGATTCGAGTTGTTGATCGATTTTTCCTGTGGGCTTGAATTGGTGCGGCGGTTGCAGGTAGATATGTCGAGGAGTCAGAGCAATTTCAAGCGGCAGCATGAGTTCGGTGCGTCGCTCTTTCCGTTTGTTCCTTTGTTGTGATTTTGGTGTGTTCTCGATACATGATGGATCCGTGGTTTGGTATTTTTGTCTGCAGAGGACAGGAAGACGGAGTCGCAGTGGATCAAGGCTGCACACCCAGGCAAGTTTGGGTAATCTGTGTGTGTTGAATGCGAAAGAAAGATGGCTGGTTGTCTTTCTCGGATTTTTTTGTATCGATGTTTTCCTTTTTCAATTTGAATGAATTTTATTTGGAGGATAAGTTAATGTGACAATGCTGTGAATCATCTTGTCATGGCCAATGTTCAATTTTTTTGTTGGATCGCAGTCGAGTAATCGCAATTACTCGTTGTCATCTCTCGTCTCCAGACCAAATAACTTGTTTTTCTCTCTTCATCCATCCTGTTCTTCTCTCTATGGTTTGTTTCTCCTTCATCGAAGTTCATAGAATCCCAAACTGCATTATTCTCGTGTTGTCCATATTTAATTTATTCTTCATCAAGATTCAAAATCCAACAACGAAGCTTTTTTTTGTACTTCTTAAATGTTGTTAACTATATAGACGTGTCTCTGCGCATTTGTTTTGCAATTCTGTGTGAGGAATCAGGTTTCTTGTAACCAGTGTTCCGTAAGAATAATAGATTGGCTAGGAGAAAAATGGAGCCGTGAGATATATACGAGAAATGGTAATGATTATCATGTGTTGTATTGTTGATGCTGAGAAACCATTTGATTGTTATAGGTTAAAGTGTAGCCAGTTGCTAATAGGGAATTCCGAATACCATTGCTAACCGCGATTTGATAGGAGAGCAAGCCTCTTGGTAATTCTTTTTCATATGCTCCTCAAAAGCACCAATTGTTTGATGTTATCTAAATTATGTGTAAAGTAGTTGCATTAAGTAGAGCCAAGAAAAGTTGGCTAACAGTTTATGGTGGGAAATGATATCAGGGATATTGTTAGTGCAAACAACTTTTTACCGTGACCCTGGGGCGTGCGGCGTAGAATCTGGGAACCCGGGGGTCGTCTCGGTAAGGTTTGGGCCCATCGATGGCTCCTGCTTCCGCTAGGTTCCGAGGGGTAGCGTGCGCCGAGATCGTCGGGAACGAAACCTGCAGCAAAGCGGGTCGGAGGGTGCTCTGCCCGACCCCTCCGACGCCCAAGTCAGCTCTCGCCCGTCGGTCGGTTCCCAAATAATTGAAGAGTTCAGAGTGCACACCTCCCCCTCGGCCTGTCTTACCCCTTCGCCTTAAATAGGTCGGACGGATGACACGCTTCCGGTTGCGTCTGCGGGTGGTATACGGACCTGACTTCGCAGACCGGTGCCGTGGTCAACCCTGCGTGTAGTTGGGGCGAGGCAGAGGAGAAGCGACGTCGGGTAATCAAACGCGGGAGTAAATGAGCGCAGGAGGGGCGATGACGTCATCCGGGCGTAATTCCCAGGACCGGGTGTCACGTCACATTTAATACCCCTAACACTACCCCCCTCAAAAGCCACTCCTGCGGGACGGTCTTCGAGGGTCGGGGGTGGTGTTCGGGGAAACCCGGTTGCATATGAGCGGTCGGCTGAGACCCCGGGCGGGGGTTCTGCCTGTCGTGACATAATTGACTGCACCATTGCGCAGGAGGAGGAGTCCAGGTGCCGTTCAAGATCCAGGAATCCAATGGTCGAGCCGCCGCTCGAGACCGTGATAACCGAACCGCCGTTCGGGATAAGGGGTCGAGCCGCCGCTCAAGACCCAGAAAACCGGTGGTCGAGCCGCCGCTCAAGACCGTGATAACCGAACCGCCGTTCGGGATAAAGGATCGAGGCGCCACTCAACACCCTGTTACCGAACCGCCGTTCGGGATAAGGGGTCGAGGCCCGCTCAAGATCTAGAAGACCAATGGTCGAGCCGCCGCTCAAGACCGTGATAACCGAACCGCCGTTCGGGATGAGGGGTCGAGCCACTGCTCAAGACCCAGAAAATCGGTGGTCGAGCCGTCGCTCAAGACCTAGATAACCGAACCGCCGTTCGGGATGAAGTCGGCGCCACTCAACACCTCACGAACCGTCGCTCGGGATAAGGGGTCGAGGCCCGCTCAAGACCTAGAAGACCAATGGTCGAGCCGCCGCTCAAGACCGTGATAACCGAACCGTCGTTCGGGATGAGGGGTCGAGCCGCTGCTCAAGACCGTGATAACCGAACCGCCGTTCGGGATAAAGGATCGAGGCGCCACTCAACACCCTGTTACCGAACCACCGTTCGGGATAAGGGGTCGAGGCCCGCTCAAGATCTAGAAGACCAATGGTCGAGCCGCCGCTCAAGATCGTGATAACCGAACCGCCGGGATGAGGTCGAGCCGCCGCCAAGACCTAAAATCGGTGGTCGAGCCGCCGCCAAGACCTAGATAACCGAACCGCCGCTTGGGATAAAGGATCGAGGCGCCACTCAACACTCGTTACCAACCGCCGTCGATAAGGGGTCGAGGCCCGCCAAGATCTAGAAGACCAATGGTCGAGCCGCCAAGCCGTGATAACCGAACCGCCGCCGGGATGAGGGGTCGAGCCGCCGCCAAGACCCGTAAAATGGTCGAGCCGCGCCAAGACCTAGATAACCGAACCGCCGTTGGGATAAAGGATCGAGGCGCCACTAACACTCGCTACCGAACCACCGCTCGGGATAAGGGTCGAGGCCCGCCAAGATCTAGAAGACCAATGGTCGAGCCGCCGCCAAGACCGTGATAACCGAACCGCCGCTCGATGAAGGGGTCGAGCCGCCGCCAAGACCTAAAACCGGTGGTCAAGCCGCCGCTCAAGACCTAGATAACCGAACCGCCGTTCGGGATAAAGGATCGAGGCGCCACTCAACACCCTGTTACCGAACCGCCGTTCGAGATAAGGGGTCGAGGCCCGCTCAAGATCTAGAAGACCAATGGTTGAGCCGCCGCTCAAGACCGTAATAACCGAACCGCCGTTCGGGATGAGGGGTCGAGCCGCCGCTCAAGACCCAGAAAACCGGTGGTCGAGTCGCCGCTCAAGACCGTGATAATCGAACCCGCTCGATGAGGATCGAGCGCCGCCAACACCGAAACCGGTGGTCGAGCCACCGCCAAGACCTAGATAACCGAACCGCCGCTATGCCGCTTTCAAAACCGCCGCGCTTAGTGCGGTTGCGGGAATCGAGGGTCGCCGACGTCGCAAGTTACTCACCGGGTGATAGACACGCCACATCCTCACTGCCGGCGCGTCGATGCGATGCCGCATGCATATGCGCATGTGCGGCGTCATGCCGCCGCCACCTCGAAGCGCTTAAAGGGCGAGGCCCTTTTACTATAAATAGCGCGCCGCGACACTCTACCACTTTTCAGCGGAGTTTTTCTGTCTCTCAAGTCCCGCCGTTGTCTTCCTCCGAGTTTTCTTCCTTGGCCCCGGTGTCTCTTGCCATCCTTCAGTCGACCTTCTCCGCTGTAGGTCAGTGCACAATGGCTCTTCCTTCCACCTCTTCCTCCTCTACTTCTTCCTCTTCCTCCCCCTCCGTCACTACTCGTGTCGTTGCCTCCCCACCACTTCCTCCTTCCAGCCCTTCCTCAGGTGGGGAAGCGGCGCGTGCGCTAGAGGCCATAATGTGGCCGCACGACCAAGATTCCACTCTGGATGAGCCCTCTGTAGGGATCCTCCGAAGGCGCACGGCATCCCGAAGAATACGCCCTGCGGCCCCGGCGGAGAGCGGGCATTCGATCCGGTTCCCAAGGGCTTTGCCCTAACTCGACGCTCGAGGCCGGCTGCCTTCCCTACATCCTCATCGTGTCCTCGTATATCCCCGTGGCGGATCTCGCCACAAATAACACCCAACTCTTGGCGATATTTGGTGGCTTTCCTGGGGGAATGCCACTACGCCAATATCACCCCGACCCGCAGCCTTTTTCTCTCCTGCTTCCGCCTTTTCAAGGGGTCGGGGGGATACTTCCTTGCAGCCCGGCGGGTTCCGGTTAGTGGCGCCCCACCAATAACAAGGGGTGGAAAAGGCGCTTCTTCTTTGTCCAAAGGCGAAAGACTGGGTTTGGGTTCGGTGGTCCTCGAGGACCATTGACAACACCGTCCCGAAACTCAACGCTGAGGAGCGTGCGCACCTCGAGAAGCTGAGGGTAATCCTTCTCTCGTCTCAAGCCATCCGCAACATGTCGGAGCAATGGCTTGTAGAAGCAGGGCTTAGCCCGCGTTCTCGGGGTAGGTCATCACCGTTTTACGTTTTTTTGGAACTTTTGCCATATCCTCGTCTCTAACTGATCCTTGTTCTTCGCAGAAATGGTGAACCTGCGATCATTCCATGGTTCGGGCACTCCGGCAGGATCGTCCCCGCGCGCCCCGGCTGTCCCCAAGCGAGCGGGGGGTGACTCCCCGCGGACGGCTGAAGGAGGACGCCCGAAGAAAAGGTCCAAGGCAAAGGACGTGGTGGACCTCGAGGTGCCGGTGGCTCTGCCCGCAGGAGCGACCGATCGCACATATGCATCGCCCCGCCGAGCGCTGGGCCCACTGGGGCGACGAAGGGTCCCCCGGCTATGAAGGATCTCTGTCGGATCCCGCCGGGAAAGGACCAGCCCTTCCTTTCCCGTGTAATGGGCGAGGTCCCTTCCGGGGGTACGAGCGACCCTCTGGTGGCCCGATGGAATGGATTGTCCCGAGGGGACAAGGTGTGGACTGGGGGAGACCCTTCGGCCACCTACCTCCGGGGAGCGCTTCATCCCGACATAGCTCGGGATTTGTATACGCTCCCCTCGGAGGCTCTCATCGCCAAGTCGGCCAAGTCGGTGCTGTGGGTAAGCATCGTCTCGCGTGCCCCCTTTGGGTAAACGTCGTCCGTCATTACTCACCGTTCCCCTTTTGTGCAGAATCTCCATTACACCACGGCCCTGATCGACCGGGTCCACGACGCCGGTTGGCTAGTAGGCGGACTGGGCGAGCGCAACCTCGAGTTGCGCCGCCAGCTGGAGGAGGCCCGAGCGGGGTCCGGGCCCGAGGCGGTTGCTACTGCCGAGCAGCGGGCGCCAACATGGGCGCAAGTGTCGCTCCACCGCTGAGCTCGAGGTCGCGCTGCCGCAGCCAACTCGCAGGCTTCCGAACGGAGAGGTTGGAGAACCGCCTCCGCACGAAGGAGGCCTCTGAGTTGGCGGCGAAGCTGGCTTCCCGAGAAGCCGAGGCAAATGCCGCCCGGGAGGCCCTTGCGGCAGAAGAAGGCAGCCGAGCGGAAAGGGACCGGGAGGCGATCGAGCGGTACAAGAAGTCGGAGGGCTTCCTTCTCGGCCTAGACCGGACGGGCAGGGTGTCCTATGAGTACGGGTACAAGGTTGCCCTAGCCTTGCCTGCGCGTGCGTCCTCTCCGGTTCCGCGAGGAGGATCCCTTCACCTCCCGCCCCGAAGACCAGGGGGCGAGCATGCCCGACGAAGTCCCCTTCGACGACAGCCTTCCGGGAGCCGCTTTTTAAGGGACTCTGTCTTTTTTCTCTTTTGGAGGGTCTTCCCTCTCCCTTTTTTGGGTTGTGTAACACTTTTTCCCCTCTAAGGGCTCATTTTGTACTTCAAAATTTTGGCAATGCAATTCTTATTGTGGCAATGCGATTTTAAGTTAACTCCAATAGCTTGAGTCTAATGCTGGCGCACTTCTGTTTGGCCTTTAAACAAAATATTTCTTGAGGTTCTGGATGTTCCAGGTCCTCGGCACTTGCTGTCCGGACATAGTCGCGAGTCGAACGCGTCTTGGCCTGACGACTTTGGTAACGCGTAGGGGCCTTCCCACTTAGGTGCGCGGGTTCACTTACTTCCGCCTTGGCGCAGCACTGTGTCTCCATCCCGAGAGGTCGAGGGCGTACCCTCTTGTTATAGTTTCTGGCGACACTCCGATTGTACGCCAACATCTTCAGGTGCGCGTCGGCCCTGCGCTCTTCGAGTAGGTCTAGACCAGCCCGAATTCCCTGGGTCGAGGTTGACTCTTCATAGTTTTCTACCCGGAAGGTCGGAATGACCAACTCGGCCGGCAGAACCGCCTCCACGCCGAATGCCAGGCTGTAGGGGGACTCGCCCGAAGCCGTCTTCGGGGTAGTCCGCAAAGACCATAGGATATTCGGGAGCTCGTCGACCCAGCTTGATCGGGCTTCCGAAGTCCTTTTCCTAAGCCCGTCTAGGATAGATCGGTTGGTTACCTCGGCGAGCCCGTTGGTCTGGGGGTGGGCCACCGAGCTAAACCTCAACTGGATCTGATAACTCGCACAGAATTTCTTAAACCGAGCGCTAGAAAACTGGGTGCCGTTATCGGTGATGATAACGTTGGGAAGGCCGAATCGGGTCACAATGTTTTTCCATACGAACTGTTCGACTCGCCGTAATGGTCGCCAGGGGCTCGGCTTCCACCCACTTGGTGAAAGCGAATGGCCGTGCGCAATCCATGGAAGTGAGCGACCGCTGGAAGCCGCGGGCGCGGCTTGGCGCGCATGTGTCGCACCGCCGCACGAAAGCCTTGGCGCCTCTGCAACGTGGCCGCAATAGCCTTGGCGTAGTATCTTGAAGGCCAAAGTTCGCCCCCATATGTTCCCCGCAGTCCCGCCGTGAACTTCGGGCGAATTATTTTCGCCTCCTGATCCAAGCATCGCAGCAGGTGAGAAAATGACCTTCAGAGCCGGCCGCCAATTTCGCAGCACCACGCCTGGGTTCGCGGATCCGCGCGCTTTGACATCATCTTCGCAGATCCTCGCGCTTGTATCTCTCAGATCTCCCGGATCCACGTAAGTGGAGACGCCGAACTCCGGGTCTCCTATCTCCATAATGGCCACCGACCGGCAGTGCGAGCTCTCGACTCTGGATGTTCCTTGGGTTCGGCCCCGAGGCTAACTCGCGAGCTGGTCCGCCCGCCTGCTCGGGACTCGGGTACTCTAGACAAAGTGAAACGAGAGAAGTTGGAGGTCCGGGTTTTACTCGGTCGTATTTTGACATGGTCGGGTCCCGCGCCGATACTCCGCCGACTTGTTCGCAACTAGCGGGAGTCCGTGAGGACATGGACTGCTCTCACCGCATCTCACGCTAATCGAGGCCCGCCAAGAGTGCTTCAGATTCCGCCTCGTTGTTTGTGGCCTTGAAGCCGGGCGAGAGAGCGCCGAAAGAGTGTCCTCGATCCTCCAGATAAGCCCGCCCGCCTGCCCCTCGAGCCGATGACCCATCCACGTGTAGGACCCGGGCCTTTGATAAACTTGCTCCGAGCCCTCCGCTTCCGTGGTCAACTCCGAGATGAAATCGGCCAGGGCCTGGCTTTGATGGCCGCTCTGGTTTATAACGGAGGTCGAACCTGATAGCTCGACCGACCATTTTAGAGGCGCCCGCCACGCCAAACTTAGAAAGAACTTGACGCAGGGGTTGGTCGTCATTACCTCGATCGTGGCTCGAAATAGGGCGAGCTTCCAGCCGCTTAGGATAAGCGCTAATGCCAACCTTTCGATGGGGTAGCGCCGCCCGCCCACGCAGACATGGCCGGTGTAATAAACCGGATGTTGTTTGTCCGAGACTTCTTTACCAAAGATCGAGCTCATCCGCGGTCGAGACGCCGCTGTAGAGGCAAAGTTTTTCCGCGAGACACCGAGGTAAGGCGGGGGAGTTCGGATAAGTGCTGCTTCAGCGCATAAGGCTTTCTCGCATTCCGCCGCCCACCGGAAGTTCTTCTGATCTTTGAGGACTCCTAAGAAAGGAAGACACTTATCTCCCGACGACAAAACCGACAAAGTCGCTATCCTCCCGTTAAGGCATTGAAGCTCCTTTATTGTTCTCGAGATCTCATGTCGACGAGAGCTTGATCTTCTCCGGTTGGCATCAATTCTCTCGTATGATGAATCCTAGAACTTCCCCGATGTCACGCCAAGACGCACTTAGCTGGATTAAGGCGCATTCCATATCTCCTTAACGAGAGAAGGTTTCGCAGTCATCAAGGTGTGCGGCCTCTCTCGACTTTTCACAATCATGTCGCCGACATAGACTTCCATGTTCCACCCTATTTGGTGGGCGAACATCTTATTTACCGCCCTTGGTAAGTGGCCCCATTTTTTAATCCGAACGGCATAACCTTATAGAAATAGGCTCCTTGGGGTGTGTGGAAGGCCGTGGTGTCGGGATCCTCCGTGCCATCCGGATCCGGTTGTAACCGAATATGCGCCCATGAAGGAGAAGCTGCATGCCTCATGGCTGAGTCCACCACCTGGTCGATCCTAGGCAAGGGGAAGCATTTCGGCAAGCACGATTTAGATCGTGTAGTCGACACACATCCTCCACTTCCATTAGGCTTCTTTACGAGGACTACATCGACAGTACCATTGGGGTACCTGACTTCCTCAATGAAGCCGACGCCAAGAGCTTGTCGACTCCGCTTGCATAGCTTGTTGGCGCCAGAGCCCGAGCCCGGGTCTTTGTCTCACCGGCGAGCGGTCGGGAAATGCTCAGTGGTGTTGAGAAACTTCCGGTTGATTCCCGGAGGTCGCCGCCCAAGCAAAGACGCTGTTTTCCTCGAGGAGGCCGATAAGTTGGGCCTGCTTGATCGCAGGTCCGACCGATCCCGACCGGCCCGTCGGGCGTCATCCCGCAATGAATATTGATTGCCGGCCACGGGCCGACGCTGGTCGGGTGTCGCGACCGCTGGTCTTCGAGGCCGTTTCCGCCTCTTTCTCTTGCCCAGGAGATCGCCAAGTAGCATCGCCGATTCCTCGAGGATCTCCCGACTTCCCTACTCCGGCTGGTCGAAACTTCAAGGTCCGGTATGTAGTAGACATAATTGCCCTTAGCCTGCTGAGGGTGGGCCGCCCAGATGGCGCTTGTACGTGGGGAGATCGACCACCAGAAAGGTTACCAGCATTGTTTTTGTCCTCGGAGAATCACCGAGAGTTAACGGTAGGGTGACCGCCCCTCGCGGCGAGATCGAGTCGCCGGTGAACCCGGTGAGCGCCGAGTGCAGGGGCTTCAGGGCCTCCTTCGGCAGCCCCAACTTTAAAAAGGCTTCGAAGTAGAGGATATCGGCCGAGCTGCCAGTGTCGATCATAATCCTTCTGACCTGTGCATTGGCGATTCGGGCCGATACCACCAACGCGTCATCGTGCTCTGAAGCTCCCGAGTCCCCGAGGAAGGTGATCTGCCCTGAGGGGGTGGTGTTCTGGCCGACAAATACGGGCATAAGCTTTTCGCCCCGAGGCGCTATGCCCTCCGGAGGCGGGTCCCCCTATAATTACGTCGATGTGTTGCTTAACCGGGCCTTCGGGACGCAGGAGGGTTCCCGCGACGCCGGAGGTATTGGTCTAAGTGACCTCTTCGGATCGCTCCTCGATTTGCCGCCTACCGTGGCATTGCTCCGTCGTCGTGCCCTGCTTTGCCGATGGAAACGATAGATCGGTACGATCGCCAGCTCGCCCTTCATCGGGCGGAGGTCTCGAGCATTCCTTCCTTTATTTGAAGAAATATTTGCGCCCGCGACGCTGCTCAAGGGGGAGGAGGCAGCCCGACGCGTATTGATCGATGCCCCGGCGCCCCTGCGGGATCGCCGCCAGTCATCGCTCCCGCCGATGGCGCCGAACGCCCTTTGGTCGTTTCTTCCTTCTCCCGCCATCCAAGTTTCTGGCCGCCACATACCGACTCGCCACAAACATTTCCGATGGACACGGGGTCGCTTCCACCAGTGACCAAAGAAACTCGAGGGTCGCAGCCCTATCATAAACGCCGCAGATCAACAGCGAAGGGTGAGCGCTGACAACCTCGCACTCCGTGGTAAACCGCCGCACAAAGTGGGAGAGGGGTTCATCCTCCTTTTGCTTCAAACCCAGGAGGAGCGCGACAGAAGGCTTCGGACATGCGAATGCCAGAAAATGTAGCTCGAAATCCTTGGCGAGCTGTTCAAAGGACGTTACCGTTCCGCTTTTTAAAGCGCTGTACCAGGCACGTGCGGACCCTTTCAACGTGGTGGGGAACGCTTGGCACATCAAGGCGTTAGAGGTTCCATATAGGGCCATCTGAGCTCGGAAAGCGGCAACATGGTCCGCGGGATCACTGACTCCATCATAAAGGTCGATGGAGGAGGCGAAAGTTCAAGGGCACCGGTATTCTCGTATATCGCCGCTAACGGGGACTCGTGGGGCTCCTCCTCTGCTCCTCTTTGGACTTACGGACGTCCCTTTGCACCTTGTCCAAGCGCTGGGAAATAGAGCGGAGTTGAGCCCGAAATAAATCCGTCGAATCCGAGGACACCACCTCGGGCTCGGGCGGGATACCCAAATTTTCGAGAACCCGGGCTCCGTCCAGGACCGGGTGGGAAGCTGGGGAAGATGGTGTCGTGGGGGGCGCCTCACGGGCCCGGGGGGAGGGTCCCGGTCTCTGGGGGCTCGGCCCTCCCGTTTCCTGAAGCAGACGAGGGACGACGGCCTGGACTGCGCTTGCTAGAGCTCGGACCTGTTGGGATAGGTCCTGAAAGGCCTCCGCGGTGACGAGAGGGGAAAGCGGAGGAGCCCTGCTCGGCGGGTGGAGTCCTGAGTCGTTGAATAGACTCCAATAGCGTTCCGCGGTCGCGGCGGGATCGTCCCTCCAGGGGCCGGAGGTAAGTGGGGCTTCCGCCGGGGTGCCCCCTGGGAGCGGCCTTTCGTCCATGTGTCGTTCAGGGCGCAGCAGGTAGTCTTTCGACAGGAGGCCCTCCTTCTAGCGCCAATCAGTTAGTGCAAACAACTTTTTACCGTGCCCGCGGGGCGTGCGGCGTAGAATCCGGGAACCCGGGGGTCGTCTCGGTAAGGTTCGGGCCCGTCGATGGCTCCTGCTCCCGCTGGGTTCCGAGGGGTAGCGTGCGCCGAGGTCGTCGGGAACGAAACCTGCAGCAAGGCGGGTCGGAGGGTGCTCCGCCCGACCCCTCCGACGCCCAAGTCAGCCCTCGCCCGTCGGCCGGTACCCAAATAATTGAAGAGTTCAGAGTGCGCACCTCCCTCCCCTTGGCCTGTCTTACCCCTTCGCCTTAAATAGGTCGGACGGATGGCACGCTTCCAGTTGCGTCTGCGGGTGGTATACGGACCTGACTTCGCAGACCGGTGCCGTGGTCAACCCTGCGTGTAGTTGGGGCGAGGCAGAGGAGAAGCGACGTCGGGTAATCAAACGCGGGAGTAAATGAGCGCAGGAGGGGCGATGACGTCATCCGGGCGTAATACCCAGGACCGGGTGTCACGTCACATTTAATACCCCTAACAGATATATTGTCATATCTTGCTGACAGTATGTATGGCTGACGAACCTTCTATGCCAACCACAACAAGTCAAAATGTTGGATTGGCCATTTTATGATATAGCTAGCGATAGCACAACACATATCAAATTGCTTTGCATGGTTTGGTAAAAGAAACTGTGTCAGAAGCAGATGCTGAACATAAATCTTTCCTGATTATTGTATCAGTACTTATGCACAGGAGAATTCCTGCCCTTATTCTAACTTGCATTGTCTTTTATAACTTCAAGTACACTTAGTATAACTTTGTTTTATTCTTCAAGGGATTTTAACACTGTTAGCACTTTTTTTTTTAAAACTGATACCCTAAATGCTGCTAGGATTTCTTTTAAAATATGAAAATTTCTTTATGAAAAGCGAATAATGTCAAACTAGGCAACTGGAGGTTGAGATGATTGTAAAGAGGTAATATCATGAGAATTAATTTTTCCCAAATGGATTTAAAAGTTTGTTGTTGTTGATTGGCTCATGTTCAATATTCCTCTAGCAGCAGAGTGATCTAATGGGACTACTCATTTTAGACTCTTGGGTTCAAGGAAAACTGTCATTATTTAGCTTTAATTCATTAGATTCAACGAGAAGACTATTAATATCCTTTTTCTTTTTCTACATGCGATTCCTTACCTCATTCTCTTGTTTTTGGATCAGCTAATTGGACTGATTTAAGATGATGTGTAAATGACAAAAAATTTGTCATGGATGTATACATGTAACTCTGACCTACTGGTTTTAAGACAAAAAATGAAGTAGAGATGTTTAAGTTTTAAAGTCAGGTCACCGATGTATGTTTTACCTTATTTGATGATTGTAAAGAAGTGTTTTTCTTTTACTTGTAATATCTGATATCAAAGGAATTTTATGGTGCTGCTATTTGTGTTGCACCAGTTGCAAAGGCATGTCATCCATGTACAACTTTGTCTTGTTGATGTTTGTGGAGAACTATTTATGGTTTTTGATATTGAAGTTATGGGGATGCAGTTAATCTTCTTCTAGATGCTTTTGCCTGGATATTTGAGGAGCTGGATTGAAGCTTGTTTGGAGTTCATATATAGTCCAAGTTCGTTATATCATTAAATTATTTGTTTAAAATCGACAGAGTTGCTAGTAGGTCTGGAGGGTGAACTAAGATTGAGTCTGAATTGTCTTTCATTTTGGGGAGATTGGCCTCTGTGCACAATAATTGTGCGGGTATCTAAACCAACCTGACCATAATACGTGGAGAAAACTTATTGTTTTTACATTTGAAACATATATTTTCTTCTGGTTCATATGTGACATGATGATACCCGTAATATTACATTATTATGATAGAAGACTTTAATAAAAATGTGACGAGCCTTGGTCTGATAGTAAAATTGCTTCTTTACTGTTTTGAGTAACTAGCGTTCAAGTCACATGAACGACCTCTCAGTTTCAGTAGCATATATCTGACCATCTTTAGACACCATAATTGACAAGAATATTGTGCATTTGGTTATCTTTTTCATATTAAAGGACCCTAATATTACATCAGTTTTTTTTCCCTGTGAAATCATTTTTTATGGATATTAATCTATAAATAAGCTTTTTTTGAATTTGATTATCATAATCATTTTGTTTTCTTTTATTCTTTTTGTTTTCTTATCATATTGCTATTTTGCTATGCTAAGGTTTTTTTTAAGTACATATGTGTTTTCCTCTTTTGCTCGACTTTATATCTCTGGGTTTTAGGTGATTGTGGAGAAGGCTGATACAAATGATGTGCCAGATATTGACAAGAAAAAGTATGTACCCCGTATAATAAATTGCAATCTTTATTCCCCTGCTGAAGTATTAAAACCATTATAGTTCCTTTATCATTTACTATATTTCAGGAGAACTATGTTTTTGGTAATGTTGCTTTTCTAGGTGATGGGATTTTCTGTTTTTGATGAAATTTTGAATGTTAATGAGATCTTTTCTTATTGATATAAATGCAGGTATTTGGTCCCAGGAGAGATGACATTTGGGCAGTTTGTCCGTAACATCAGCCAGAGAATAAATATGGTTGCAGAGAAAGCCACATTTATGTTTGTAGGCAATGGGCTTCCACCAATTGGTACGCCATCTATTTGTCATGACTGCTAGTCTCATTTTATTCCAAATCCACATCAAACACTAACTCCTGCTGCCTTCCTTTATGATTGACTCAGGAATTCTGATGTCTCAGCTGTATGATGATAAGAAAGATGAAGATGGATTCCTTTACATTGTTTACGCTGGGGAGAACACCTTCGGCTGCCAGAATATGCACTGCATTGCGCCACCAACAGCGTGTTACCAAACTGTACATGTTTTACATGGCTACAACGACGAAGATTGTAGCAGATTTAATAATAAGTAATTGTCTTAAATTATTTTAGGACAACTTCTTATCTCTCCATTTAGATACAAAAATTGTACCTGAGATATTGTACATTATATATATCTTTGGCAGAAAAATAAACTGTCTTGTATACCATATGGTTACTAGGAAGCAAAGCAAGTCCCAACTGGGGATCAATTTAATCCAAAAATTTAGCGGATCAAACTAAACTCTTTCAAAATTTTACCAATATGAAACTATTGCTAGTCTTCTTTCAATCTTCATATCTCATACATAGATGATATAGTCCAAGCTAAATGCATGCATTGGCATTTCTTCCTCGGGTTGAGCGAACCGATAAGGTGTCACCGAGGATGAGGATGAATGATGGCTATGGCGTTCATAAAACCTTAATTTCTATACTCCTCGGTATCAAATTGATATGAAAATAAATGTATTTATACGTTATCAATTCAGATCCTAAAAAACTCGGACAATAAAATTTATTCATGTAGTTTAAGCTTTACTCATGATAAAGGGAAAGAGCTCTTTTGGAAATATAGATATGAGTGGTGATATCCGTAAAAAAGATTAAAACTTGAGATTTTTTCAAGAAATCACCCAATATATGTACTATATAATGTGTGATCATATTTAATACTTTATCGAAATCCAATTATACATCACATGACTGTTTCAATTCTTGCCGATATGAAATTATCTTTGGTCATTTTAAATTTTTTTCTCCAACACATGAGTGTTCTCCATGCACATCCCTCACAAGAAAACTAAGTTTAAAAAAGATATTAGTGTACTGGTGTCTTATATGATGAATTAAGAAAGATATTATAAAAAGGTACATGTAAATAAAATGACGCTTAGAAGAGGAATTTATGATTTTGAGTATGAGAAGAAATGTGTGAGTGTAGCAAAAAGAAAACAATTGCGTGATAATTCTCTTCGACCATGCACCGATCACCTCTCAATCATGCCTTGCTATCTCTATATTGTCTCTTATGGAATTGGTATCGGAGTTTCATTAAAGAAAATTACGTTTAGGAGATGTTAAAAAAAAATAAACATAATTTATTATCTTATATCTCATATAAAAAAAAGATACTACAAAAGGGATGCCTTGAATATGATCACCATGAAAAGGGGAATGAACCTCGAATAGATGGATACATGCACTTTTGTATATGACGTTTAGAAGGTATCATCTAATTATCCCTATGGATACATAGGGTTTATAATAATGAGTATATGGAGAAATGTAAGAGTAATAAGAAAAATATAATAGTGCGTGAGAATTCTCCTCCACTATCCTCCTACCACCTCTCAATCGTTCCTCGCTATTTCAATCTTATTTCGTAGCAAATTGGTACTGTAGTTTCTAGCAAACAATAGTATAGGAGCCATCTTTCTTGTGGTGTCAACGTTGCCGTGGATGACCAAATGATATCCTTTGTGTTATTTTCCACACCATTGACTTAGGCACCGATAGAATCCCGTTGAAAATTTTATCCGACATCGGTTTTGTTCAGGTCGGCACCAAGTCAACCATTTGATATTACTTTCTCTCGAAGGCTTCTTACGCATCCAAATTCAGATCAAATCGAGCTAATCCAACCATTATTAATATCTCTCCTAATAAGTTATTACTTAATATGTAATCTTAACAAGCAGTTGTGTGAAATAGAAACACATACTCCCTTAAAATGTTTGAAAACATGAATATAAATCCTAAGAATCATGAACACTAGTGTTCGTTCTTATAAAAGAAAATCATGAATTAATACAAGAAAAAAAATAAAAAAATCGTTAATAGAAAGAAGCCGTAGATAACATAAATATTGCATTATTCTCGTTTTTATGTTAATTTTATTTTTTTTATAATTATGGTCCTGTTTAATATATATATATATATATATATATTACATAGTTTTGTAATCATTCTGACAACCCTTTTATGAGCTTTAATAATCCTCAACTTATGTGATACAATACATATTTATTTGAAACGGGACCCATAAATATAAGAGAATAAAATGGTCAAAATTAAATCCTAGAATAAATGCAATATTAATGTTATCTACGTCACGTTTCAATTAATGAAATTTTGTCTTTTCTTGTGTTAGTCTGTAATTTTATTAGATGGCAACGTTGGTCTTCATGATGCTTAGATTTTATATTCGTGTAATGAGATATATATCTCCATTATTTTATGATAACTTCGTTGAAATTGACAGTAATAGTTATCTCACACACACACATACAAAACACATATAATTCAACACAAAAGTAGCCATCCATGTATCGGTATTCCAAAGTGGAACTACGTACGTTATTTGCTATGCATTCTAAGCTTATTGACGACCACCTGATGCTGCTAAGACCACACACGCGTTCAAAAAACACAAACCCTACGTTCTACGTGAAACTGATGCACGCCGGAGACTTCTCTAGCTAATAGCAGAGGAAGCCAGTGGGCACCTCCTTGCCGCAGTAGTTGAGGAGCAAGCTGAGGCTGATGGGGAGATTAAGGACGAGGCCCAGGACGTTGCCCTTCAGGGCGGTGCAAAGACACACGGCAGCCTCGAGGTCCGCGAGGCCTTGCAGCAGAGTGCAGCATGGCTCCTTGGGCGGCGTGCCGAGCGTTATGTTGAGCAAGCCACCGAGAACGTTGGCGCAGACGCCGAGCTTGAGCGCGTCCCGGGGGCACTTGCCCTTGGTGCCGGGGCTCGGCGTCGGGGTCGGCGGCCTTGGTGGCGGATAAGGGCCATGCTTGGGTGGCTTGTGGTGGCACTTGTGTGGAGGTTCGACGCAGCAGTTCCCGCAGGGAGTGACGAGGTTGACGAAGAGTAGGCTGAAGGTTAGGAAGAGAGCAAGCGATGGTGAGAGCTTCGACGTCGCCATGCCTCCTTCTTGCAAGCTCCACTTCTACCAACAGTGAAGGCTGATCGCTTGGGGTATTTATGCTGGGGAAGTGCAAATAGTTTATAGAGGATCTCGTGGGAGGCCAGTTGTTTAGGTGACAGAGAGAGTTGAGCGAGGGGTTTCAAGGTTTGTATGGTTGTGGAAGGGAGATGAGAGAGTT
The DNA here is from genome assembly GCA_023547065.1 of Musa troglodytarum. NCBI lineage: Eukaryota > Viridiplantae > Streptophyta > Magnoliopsida > Zingiberales > Musaceae > Musa > Musa troglodytarum. Next base: position 27,932,766 of record CP097503.1, on the reverse strand, counting down.
TGGAGGTTTGCCTGCAAAGATATGGACGTGGCCTCGAGGTTGCACGTCCGACGACGCTGCAGAGTTGACTAGTGGATATCATTTTGGAAACCGTGATTTGGATGCTGCATGCACCTCTGCGGGAACGGATAACATCATCGTGTCGATGCATTTTTGAGACGAGCAAGAAAGACTACTTCATGGCTATCAAACACGCATTGAAAAGCAAATTAAAATATAAACTCTTAAGATATAATTCAGAATTATATAATTATTGGCTTAAGCCAAACTTATCCATACGTATCTGGAATAGGGAAGATTTTTATTCCACGTTTCAATTGATATTATCTTTCTCTTACGAGTATACTTTGGAAGAGGTTTAAATTTTTTTTTAAATATAAGATGAAGATTTATTTTTCGTGTCAATCGGGGCTAATTTACGGTTGTTTTTATCTAATTTTTCACTATTACGCATATCATATTCACGAGTAAGAATTGTCTCGTTTTAAGGACAGTGCAAAGTCACATCTCACAAGCCATATCACTTCAAATCCTTTTCAAGGTTTTTTTTTATATTTTTTTAGCATTTTACTTGGAAAAGTTCCCACTCTTTGATTTTTTAAGTGGGCGTGCCGTCTCTTAATAAATGGCCAAAAAAATAATTTTAAGTATAATTGGGTTAATTTTTACTAAATTAATCTAATTTTTTTACGGAATAACTAGAACATGATTCTCAGATGATTATTTTTTTTAAAGAATGTATGATAATTAATTATCAAATTTTAAAATTTTGTGAATGGATACCATTATACCCGTTTATCAAATTGAGTATAACTTTATCAACTTCTATTAAACCAATCAAACTTCCACAAAACCACTACAGCATGATGCCGCTAGGATGATTAGTATCACTTTATCTATTTTTTTAGGTTTCTATGATAATTAATTATCAAAAATAAAGATTTTTTTAAATATGTTTTATGTTCGAGTATGATTTAGTATAATTTTAATATAACTTGTCCAACTTCCACCAAACCAATTCAAACTTCCACCAAACTATTTAGTTATGATTCTAATATGATTAGTATCATTTTTAAAATTTTTAAACAATTTTATGATAATTAATTATCAAAATTAATTCTTAATAAATTCTATGATCGAGTGTAACTTAATTTAATTTTAAGCATAATTTAGTCAACTTCTACTAAGCCAATCCAAACTTTCATAAAATACTAGGACATGATTTTATGATGACTAGTATCTTTTTTCCTTTTTTTATGAGAATTTTATAATAATTAATTGTTAAAATTAAATTTTTTTAAATGTTCTATGATTGAGTATAACTTAGTTAAATTTCGAGCGTAACTTGATCAACTTCCACAAAACTAACTCAAAATTTCACATTTGTACTAGGGCATGATTATAAGATGACTGGTATCAATTTTTCTATTTTTGTGTATTTTATGCTAATTAATTATCAAAATTAGAGATTTTTTTAATAGCATGTGATCAAGTCATTTTAGTAAAAATCTGAAGATATTTTCATTCAACTGAAAAAAAGAACCAATGGTAGGGGTTTTTTTTTTGTGTGTGGATAAAATGCCCTTCTTTTTTTTCTATACGGCAACAACACTAAGTAACCACTGTAGAGATGAGGATTAAAGTTAAAGTCCATATATATATATATGTATGAATTTTTATTTTAAAATATACTCCTTAGCCAACAGAGTAGTTTGTTATTATTGTATTATGTATTTTTCAAGAGATCACACATCAAACAAATTGGGTTCCTATATCTTCAAGGTTCATTATAGATTGCTTCAAAAATTAAGAGGCTGTAATGGATTCTATGCAAGTCAACAATTACTGATCCTAAAAAAGCAAGAAGGCATCAAAAATTTATTGCAATATAACTCCAACGAATCCATGTCAACTTTTAAAAGTTATCGCGGACTTGTCTTCCACCTTCCATGAATCCGAGCATCAAAAAGGTATTAATCAAAATAATTAGAAACAAAAATAGACGAGAAAGATTGCGCTTTCGTATCAACTGGAGTTGATTTAGGACTGTTAAAGAGTGTAAAAAGCATTCGAAAGAATGGTTTTAAAAGGTATGGCAATTAAAATTCAAAAATAATCTTTTATAGATCCGTTAATGCTTTCAGCTTCATACACACAACCTCACTGAAACGAGAGTAGGCAGAAATAGTGCATGACATGAGGCCTGAACAAATACTGGCAGCTAAAAGCCCAATTTGACACGGTAGGCAGGCCATCATCCATCGTGTTTCTGCAATCACGAGAGACATTAATGGCTACCATGAACAAGATGCTGTCGTTTTGGTGTAATGCTTCATCCTTGGTCGCATTCAATCACGAACAATAAACCCTTCGTCTGCATTATTTAGTTGGTGAAGCAACTCATATTTATTCGTTCCTCTTGTCCGACTCAGGCATGGATTCATTCGCCCATATTGTTCTTGCACCATCGATTCCATTGATGAAACCTCTGGAGCAATGCAGTCCTTAGCTATACCCCCACCAAGGGTTTACTGTTCGTGATTTGCTTCTCTTTCTATTGCTTTTCCCCACCTTTACTCTGGTTCCACTCACGATATGTTTAGTAACATATTTAATTTTCTTGATATATATTTAGAGATAAAGGTCCGAGTGGATACGTAGCTGTGAAATATTTTAAGTCTTTAGTAAATAATAGATAAAAAATTATATTTTAAATGTATATTAACATAAGTATTATTTGTTAAGGTTGTATTCCAAAATTCGATTGAACAATATGTGATAAATATACCATTTTGATATTTTTAAATATTTATTTAAAATAAATAAAATTTTTTTATTTAAATAAATAAATATAATCTTATAAATGTCTCATATATATATATAATCATATAACGAATGTTAAATAACTTTTAAAAATAAATAAAATAAAATTACATCTTACAGAAGATATAAATCATGCTGATTTTGAGAGATTATGAGAAGAAATGAGGATTAGAGTTTTTATCAGCATATAATGATGATAATTTATGATTTTATAAAATGTCAAAGGGTACTTTGAAAAATGTAAGAATTTTCATTGGCATCCTAACATGCTAATTGCTAGCTGCATTCCAACGATGTAACATTCAGACCAAATGAGATTTGAAATAAATTTGTCAAGCATCATTCATATTTAAAATATATATTATATCAAATATACATATCTCAAATATGTTTCCAAATACACTCCAAGAATAGTATAAAATATGATGATTACATTCTCGAATGTATTCCCAATACACCCTTGAAACCAATCAACCATGATGGTCACTCATCTCTCGAGGTCCCTTTCGATCCAGTCGCATCCAAGTATGACAAAGATTACGACGCGGCTGTATGCGACCGACGACAGCAACCTTTTATAAGATTCGGCATGATCCATCGTTATCTTCCTCCAAGGAACGATTCCAGCAACACAGTCCAGCTTCCTACATTACGCATCACATATTCCTGCGTGGTGTCAAACACAAGCCGCCGTCTCCACCAAACTCCATGATCGGAAGTGGACAAGAATGTCGCAATCGACGCCTAAGTCTCAACCATCGTGCTTAAGACGTTTCAACTCGGGAGATCAATCATTCTATACACTCTTCGTGACGTCCTCGGTTTGACTCTGCACAGCTTCCGATTCATTCCACAGAATGGGGGCTCACAGTCGCGTAGCAGAGTCAAATGGCACGCGCAGCAACCAAACAAGGGTAGCAGCCACTTGACGAGCCCACTTGTCTCCTAACTTATCCTTGGAACGCGCCATGCGCGCACGTCATCTCTCTCTCTCTCTCTCTCTCTCTCTTTCCACACTGTTGCATTGATTAGTGAAGGAGGAGGAACACGGTAGGCCACTCTCGTATTATTTGATGGATGAATCCCTCATGTGACCCCTCGTCTTCTCCCCTCTGGTGCATGCACGCCACCATTAGCTCTACGATCGCCTGAAGGGGCAGCAGCGCATGTGACACTTCCGAGTCTCCATCCCCTCCTCCTGCGTGTCCATGACGTTATCTGGAGATCATAACGCGTTCACTCGTTTCCACGCTTACTGTCGGAACACAAAAAGGGTATTTTGTATGGATTTTCAACTGTATTGTTCGGTGGTGAACTCAGCAACATCGTTCTTTAAAGGATAGAAGGGGAGAACTGAGCACAGGTCTGACCAAGGGATATCTGCACCTGGCTATCATCTTGAGGACGACGACGCATGCATGTTCGAGCATATCATCACCATTATCATCATCATTTTCTTTTCTTTGAAGGAAATGAAGGCGAGCCAAGCATCAGGCACCGCCCGGCTTTCTTTATCGCCTGCTTGTGGGATCTAATAATCAATTGCATGTGAGTGGGTTGACAAGTCCGATCTGCTTAGAGTGAATTGACTTCCAATGCTGATTGTTCTTAAAGAAAACGATATAACCTTGAATGATGGTGATCAAGATTGATAAGGAAAATGACCTATATGTGCATATTAAACGCTGGAAAATGCCAATGACTTGGTGTTGCTCCCTAATAGGTCCGCTTAACAGGTGACGTTGAGGACCCAAATGGCCTTGGAGAGCCAAGAGGAATCCCAAGGGCCATATAAAGCTTGTTGGTCCAGACTCTCCAGTGCTCTTCCTGCATCGAAGAGTTCCTCGTTACAATTAACTATGCAGACGACAATATTTTTTTGTTCATCAGCATCATAAAGGAAATAACAACAGACAAGAATAACATAAAATATCTTGAAATATATTTTTTATTCATCAGCATCGTCCTCGGTCGCAGACCATGATGCACTTGAGATATGTAGACTCGATCAAGTGGCTCCATCCTAAGCGAATGGTCTTCTAGATATAATAGGTTAAATCTCAAAGTCCCCATCCATATTTCATTCGATTTCAACGTTATGCATGATGTCATCAAAGGAATCAAACGAGAGAAAAGAAAAAGATATTTTCAATGCTTATCGATCGTTCTCGTTGAATTATTGAGCCCAGACGGAAGAAATTTGAAGGATCGACTGAGCTGAATTGTGAACGAGGAAGAAATCTATAATTGGTCGATCGATTTAATTCACGAGGAACAAATCATTCCTCATGGTTAACTAAAAGATTTTTTATGCTGTCTTCAAATTTTTGTCCGGACTAAGAGTCTCATGCAAAGAGAGAATTGAAGCCTATCACTCCAAGTCCTAATACTATCATCCTCGTTTGGTAATCTGCATTAAAGGTGTTCGCAAAGCCTATTTGCAGATGCATATATTAGCTAACGTAGTACCTCCACACGCAGGTAGATATCTCAAGACAATGGCACACAGTTTTTGTCAGCTTAGAAGTGTATTGGATAGCCAGTGTTTGTGGCTCATTTCTCTTCCTCTTTTCGTTTCTTTTCCCAGTCTTTTTCTGTTGTGTTCTAGAGCAGTGTCTTATGCCGACACATCAAGTTTCTACCATGAGTAGAAGCTTCGACGCTGTGCTTATGCTCTTCATCTTGTAGTTTTAAGCATAGAACTGTCGGAAAAATATTCACATGCAATCTCATGTCGTAGAGAAGTAGAGTATTTGGTTTGAAACATTCCAGTAGTAATGTATTGTTGCACAAATGATAAGTTTTCGTTTCGAATCCGACATGCAAAAAAAGCAGAGGTTGTTCATGACTTTTAGTAATCTCATGTTGATTACTAGATTTTGTTCCTTGTAGACAAAGGCTCATCACAATCGAGATTGTAATATGGTCAGGATCGAAGTAGACATTGGGCTGTCTACATTTTATCCATGGGCTGATACTATGAAAGGGAAATCCAAAGATGAGAAGAGGAATTAGAAGGCTGGATTGTGTCTATAATACTACACAATTAGATTACGAAATGGTTGGTTCAAGTTATTATCTTCGAGATCAATACAGTAATATGGTTGGTTCAAGTTTATAAATAATTATTTAATGTAGTTTTATAAATTATTTGTGATTACAAGATCAATACAATAATATAAAATATAATTTAAAATATTTTATAAATAATAAAATATTTATTATAATTCATATCTTATAAGCCTATCATCCCAAATTATTTTGACTGCTATTAGTTAGATAAAACTTAGAGATATAAGTTACAAATAATATTCATCAAAATTTTTAAATCTAATTTATGTTGAAATAATTTAAAAATTATTATTATTATTGAACATTAATCAGTATAAATAAAAACTCATATGATAATTGTTATCATGATGAAACATAAATCATGCCTTTATGCATAAAATAAATATTATTTTATAATTTTAAACATATACATGTGAATAATCAAATAAATATCCAAAAATAAAAATAAAATTTTAATTATCATGTGCAAAATTATATTAATATGTCATATGAGAAACTATAAAAAAGTATAATTTATAATTTTTTTAAATTTCATATAGAATCCTTAGACTAGTTAACCATATTTAATTAAGTAGGTTTGGGCTAAATATCAAACTAATTAAGTTAGCTAAAAATTAAAGTTGATCAAAGTCAAAATTGATCAAAATTTAACTTTCTCTAAGTTCGATCAAAACTTGATTATAAATCAAATTAGTCAATTTTATATTGAAGCACATAAGTTAGAAAATTTTAATTTCTAAAAGGTAAAACTATAATTTTTCTTGGGATATATAATGGAAATATAAAGTTATGAAGGGAAGAACTATCAAAAGGATATAAATTGAAATTCAAAAATTTGTATGGGAAAAATTATAATTTCAATAAATGAAACCTTATTTTTTTTAATTCCACAACGTTCGTTGTGCGAGGCATGTGACCGTCATTTGCATGCCATCGATGATCGTCGCTCTAGGTGGTGACTATTCTTTCTTACACAACCGACTAACGACTTCATTGATTACTGTGTCATGTCGTGCTCAAGTGCGTTTGTTCTCACTGCATGTAGCACATGAGCGAAACACCTCCGTGACCATGCATTATCGACCGAGCATCGTCGACGAACATCCCATCACACAACTATGCTCATATGTCGATCGACGACCCCCATGATCGTCGTAGCATACAGTTATACCCACACATTTGCATGGTTGTAGTTGTTCTTCTCTACCATGCAGCTGTTGAAAATCACAGCCTTCGACATTTAGTTGACGTCGACCGCGACTAGCAAATGTCGTCGCAATAGCACTACTACAATCACTATAGATGGCAACACTACTATAGTTGTCGCTTGTAGCGACACTACTAAAGCTGCCACATGCAATAGTACTATTGCAATTGCCTATGACTAAGGCAAGCCGACCATCACAATGCTGTTGCACACAAGTAGCCGTGCATGCGATCGTTGTTAACTATTGCACCCCACGACGCTTCCACTGCATGCAATAGCACATGTATACAACTGTTGCTTGTGACTGTGCTAGCAACCATTGAAGGTTACCGCCCTTAATAATATTATCACCAACAATAAACTGTCGACAGTGGTCCATTGATTAAACATGAGGAACCTCGCATTGCTTACAAGCAGGCGACAATATAGACTAGATCAAAAAAGTAGATTAATAACACAAATATATCATTTAAGCATCGTAAATCAAAATTAAATAATACCTTTAACACCAGAAACTGAAATCATATAATAATAAATCAAATTTATAATGTATATCTTTTGATCTATTCATAAAGCTTTTATCTGATTTACAGGTTTACCATCATCGTATTCGAAAATTTTGAAAATTATAATGATATCGATCTGCAAGGAGAACTAGACTTGTCTTCTCCTATTTTCTTATCCTTCACAGGACCACTATGAGTGATGAAATAGTGACTAAGGGAGACTGAGAATAGATTTATAATCTCAATAACTACTATTTCATCTTTAGGAGAACTTATCGTTTTATAGGTGAGAGTAATGGCTCCAAGATGGTAATTAGTAGAGTCCCTCCATTATACTTTAAGAATCTTATTATAATTAGATTTTTTTTATTGACCGATAATCATAACTTAAATTCAATCATATTTATAATATATCTTATGATAGTATAATATATCTTTTCTATAGTACCTTTCGTTTTTTAGGTGCCTCTTTTTACCAGTGATATTACATGCATTCTCATAGGCTTATAATGCAAACAAGAAGGAAGAAAACAAATACAATAAGTTTTTTTTTCCATTAAGGTTGGTTCTTAATTAATTATTTAGCCACCAAATTTGTTTATTAAAGATTAATATTTAAAATCTCATCCTACATATTTTTGAAGGTATTAAATAATTTAGTTAGTAAAGATTTTGGCAAATATCATAACGTTTTAACTTTTTTAAAGAAATTATTATTATTTGAGTGGCAACCATCCTTGTTCTATCTTGATAGGAATGAAGTGAACAATCATATAAATATGTAAGCCTAGCAACATATAAGCTAGATTATTATTATTATTATTATTTATTTAAAGCTATGTAATTATTTAGTGTGAATGAGAGCTTGCTCTTTCACACTACTCCAAATATGTTTTTTGTTTTGTTTCATCTATTAAAAATAATGAAAAAAAAGCTCCTCGTCAGTAATTGAAATATTCTACAACAAAGGAATAAGCAGCATGCTTGGTTGACTTCCCTTTTTTCTCAGAATTATGGTTTCGGAATTGAGAAAATTGATTAAAGGATACCGAGTTCCACTTTGAAGCGGTAAACAATCACTTGTAGACCCTCCAATTCATGCTTTTATAATCGTATAGCAATCATTAAGTTTTGATCCACATAGGATGCTGTAAAAGTGATTTATGGTTTCAATTTTCAAAGAAGAAGCATATGACATCTTCTACGTTTTCTACTTCAGACGCACTTCAGATTCTACGTATTGCTGAAATGGTCACCCCAAAAAGAGAAAAAATTATTTATGATAAATGAAATATCTTAATTTTTTCCCCTTTTTTTTTTAATGAGATTTAACATGTCCACCTTCCTGTTCATGTAATCCTGCAGTGGTTCAAACGCTCGATGCCGTCGCTACCCGACCCTGTGATCAAGGTGGATACGATCGTGGCGTTCGACGCCGAAGTCTCAACCATCGTACGCGTCCATAGGTTTTAGCCCGGGCGGCGACACCAATCATTCTTGTGCTCTTATGACGTCCTGCTTAAGGTCCATTTCACAGATCGGTAAAACGGCACGCATGCATTCCGCGAGCAAGCGAGGAGAATGTCCAATTAAGAACTCCATGTTGCCATCTTCCACCTATTGCAGGCTTGTCTGGCTTCGCCGTTCTTGCCGTGTCATGCGTACACGCATCTCTCTCTCTCTCTCCTCTATTATGTTACATTAACAAGTGAAAAAGAAGGAGCATGGTAGGCCACACTCAAATTTATTTGAAGGATATTGAAGCCCTCATTTGATCACTTCTCTTCTCCTCCCCGGTTCTACCAAATATTGAGGGGGCTGTGGCGGTGGCGTTGTCAGGTGCCTACAGATCATCGTAATAAGAATGATGATCGTTGACTTCGCTCACTGCTGAAACACATGCCGATTGGATGTTCAACGATACCATTTGGTGGTGGCCTCAGCAGTATCATTAACTATATAGCCAAGAATAAACAAGAAGTGTATTGAAAGTGTCTGCATGCACCTGTCCATCAGTTTGAGGACAACGCATGGCTCAGGATATCTTCCTTCCATTTTGTTTGGAGGAAAGGCACCGCCCACTCTTCTATTGTTTAATGCTTGTAGTTGGAATTAGTGGGATCTAATAATTGCATGAGAGTGAATTGAGGGGCCTGCTGTAGTTGGTCTGACTTCGAATGCTTGCTCACTTTTAATACTCTCTCCGCTGGTGTCTTGTATTGTCTGCTCTCCTGGCAGAGATGATGTTCTAGCTTGACAAGGAAATATTACTTATGATTGACAGTCCACCGATGATGATCAAGATTGATAAGGAATGGTTTATGAATAGATAATAATCTTGGAAAACGTTATATTGAGGGAACACACAGATCATGACCTTTGGAGTTCCTTGTTCCAGCACTAACACGATCAGGTTTATATGCGTCCATCGTCTTAATCTTCATCATGATCTCACGTTTTGTGTTGGATGGTAGAACATACAGAATCATTATGAAGGCAATGAAAAGAAATCCTTTGGTGTCATCATCTAATTTTTGCTGTAAACACACGTAACAAGCTAAGCTCATTAAGGTGGCTGACACCAAGTTCTTCTTGATGACCATCAACAACCCTCAGCTAACACTAAGCTTTCCTTGCGAAAAGTAACTAAACAAACATCATACTTGCAAATGGATGTGTTCGCTAATGAAATACATGCGCAGCTAAGATTATATTGTCAGCTTGGTAGTGTAATGCGACAGCTAGTTCTCAGGTTCTTCTAAATGCTTCCTCTCCATTCCAACTACGAAGGGTCTTTTTATTTTGCCTATGCATGCTTATACCATAAGATCCGCTAATTAAGTACACAGAACATCGGATTATTCTGCTAGTAGAAGTACTAGATTATGGTGCTTGCAGGCAGTGACTCGTTATCCATGAGCTGAACTTGGACACGAGACATGCTAAATTTGCTACAAACTTGTCTGATGTCCTACAAAAAATAAAATAAGAATTTAGGTGCAAAGCCTAAAAAGTCTTAAGTGATAACAGTAGAGGAGTCTGTTCTCGTGAGTTAATGAAGTCTACCAAGTCAAGTTGTGCATGCCAATTTGGATATTAATGTAGACTACTAATACGTGCTAAGACAAGGAATGATAAGCCCACTCCTCCACTCATCTGATGTGTCTCTTTCTAGCTCGGTGTCAAAGTAGAGGTGCTCACGTCGAAGTGTGATGTGGAGTCGGCCATCATTCCTCTGCCGGAGACGAATCATCCTCGCTGTCATCAGCCGACCATCTCCGAAGTCCAAGATTGAGAAGAAGTGGTTTTGCTGTGGAAACCCAATTCGTGCTTGGCACCAACATCAATCTACAGTTGCATGGTTGAATGAAGGATATTGGCAGACAGGGTGTGGAGTCTCACACTTAACGTGTCATCAAGCAAACAAAGAATATGTAGACTTCTCCCATGTGTTCATGTTTTTTTTTTCGTGGAGAATCAAATTTGCATGACAAATTTTTTGGTCGGTCTAAACCAAATAAATTAAATAAGCCACCTCCTTTTGTTCCTAAAATTATGAAATGCCCATTTCTATCCTTTTGCAGCTCATCCTTAGCTCATATACAACAATTAAATTGGCTTTGCTGCTCAAGAGAAAATAATCTTGTGATGTCCGAGTTGATATCTGTGATAATTAGTGGAAATGCTCGAATGTGATTTTAGGCGATTTTGTCATATATATAATTCCTATTAGTAAAAAGAAAGGCGCGACGACAAGAATTAATGCATGATGGTCAGAACGGTGTTATCATGTAACATGTCGACCATTTTATTTTCCTTGAGGGCGGCCATCAACTTCTAAGCTACTCAGGTTAAAGAGATGGAAGCTCATGATGCTAACAAATGTTTGACTGGTGATGATGTCAAGGCCTACCTCATGTTTGAAATTATTATGTGAGAAAATAGTATATAGTTGCTATTTTGTTCCCCAAAAGATGAAATCTATATTGCTTCAAAGAATGCTTACTAAAAAAAAAATATGCTCTTAATGGGTCAGTTTCTCTTCTATTAATTATTAAAATTAAAAATCCTAAGAAATTATTTATTGATCGACAGCTCTATTTCTCTTTCTGTTTGTACGACAGACTTTAAATCTTCCAAAACATGCAGTATTTTCTTAATTATATAAAGTATTTGTGTATGGAGGTTTAAGTAGTTATTTAGAATGTCAACCAAACAATTATATCAGATTCTATCTGAATGTATTGTAGTCTCTTCCAAAGCTAAACTTCAAATAACTTCAGCAATTTTCACACCGAAACTATCTACACGCAATCAAAAGAAATCATGTTAGCATCTTTATTTTATGAACATGCGAAGGTATTGAATCTCTAAGTTGATTAATGTATTATTGTATAAGTGATAGATTAATGAATAATATACTTTGTTTCTGTTCACATTACAGATTCATAGTGACAGGATGACAAGATGCAAACCTATTGTGCAATAGAAGATCCCGATCGAAAGTAAAATTTAATGATTTTTTTAGAGAGTAATAATATGATATATCATATTTTAAGTAAACAAGAATGACGATTTGTTCTTCTTTAGCAATATTTAAATGCGTTGAACAAAAATAATCCATTTATGTTGAATACTGACCTTTGCGGTGTAGCTGTTTCGTGTCCCAGAGATGAGGCTGAAGAAATCTCTCTGCAGACATAACATGCAGCATTCCATTCCCGTCTCGTCACAGACCTCTCTCTCTCTCTCTCTTCCGTATCCTCTCTTCTTTGGCTCCTTCCGGTCCATTACTGGACTTTGGACGAGATGAAGGTATTGAAAGATAGCTTCCAGTCACCTAATGTCTTTTGGATTTGATGAGGGTAATAAAACAGATTGGGAGATGAGCTGGCGATGCCCCTGGAACCACTACCGCCTGCGAGCGGAGGTGTTTTGCCTGTCTCAATCCGGTTTAACAGCATCCGGACTTGACAGCCCGGACGCCCATCGAGGCACGTCACTATCTCGGAAAAACCAAGTCATCCACAGGTCCACCCAGGTTCAGACGCCATCAGATGTACGACCCTGCGAAGGGGCACATCAGGAACAGTAGCTTTCTCAATATAAACGCTCCAGCACTCCTATCGCAGAGGGGGGCATGAACTAGCACTCAGGAGGAAAGAGGAGGAGGAGAAATAAGGAGAAGGAAGAGAAGGAGAAAGAAGAAGAGGAGGAAGAGGAGAAGGAGAAAGAAGGAGAAGGAAGAGAAGGAGGAGGAGGAAGAAAAGGAGAAAGAGGAAGAAAAGGAGAAAGAGGAAAAGAAGGAGGAAAAGAGGGACTCTCTTCACGCCCAAACCCCTCACCAGAAGGAGCAGCAGCCAAGCTCCCATCGCTGCATGGCAGCGGCCGAGCTCCCGTTGCTGCATGACAGTGGCTGAGCTCCCGTCACTGCATGGCAGCGACCGAGCTCCCATCGCTGCATGGCAGCTCCCAAGCTCCCATCGCAGCATGGCAGTGGCCGAGCTCCCATCGCTACATGGCAACGGCCGAGCTCCCATCGTAGCAGAGCAACGGCCGAGTTCCATTGCAGAGAAGAGTAGCACCATGATAGGACCCTAGTAGGGTAAGATCCTACTCAACCATATAGCATTTAATAAAAACCCTGTGAGAATATAATAAACCCCACCTAGCCACCTCTATCCTATAAAGAAGAGAGGCTAGGGTTTATATTTGGGTCTTTGGGCTTCTTAGCCGTCGCCCTTGTTCTTTGGGCCTAGCTAAGGTTGAGGGCAAATTGGGTAGTTCACTTAGGAAGCAACCCCTAGGGCTAGGGTTTGGAGCTCTATATAAGCTTGTAGCCTCTACCTCTTTGGAATAAGAAAGATCAATCTACAATTGCAGCCACTATGCTACTTGGAGGGTGGAACCCCTATAACGTTCCAAGGGTTGATCCCCCTCAAAGATCAATCTCTATAGAATTCCTCTGGGGTTCTATCATCTGATATCAGAGCAGCGATCTTGCTGCTTTTGCTGCCATCCCTACCGCCCACCATTAGCCAAGCAATTCTCACAATTGCTCTTGACGTCATCGTCTCCACCGTCATCTCTTGGCGTAGATCAAATCAATCTCTGATCGCCACCTCTAATTGCATCAGAGATCTGGTATTTTTCTACCACCAATACCTTTTGCTGCTGTAATTTTTCATCTAAAATATCAAAAAGAAGTTTTTCTATTGATCCCTTGCTGCGAATTCCTTGCGTCGCAAAAGTTACCATCTTTGCGAATGAAGGATTGCTGCAGAAAATTTCAACCGTGTGTTGCTGCCTTTAACCGATCTAATTGTTATCCTTTTTGAATGAAATTTTTTGTGCACCTCATAGATCATCTTGGCTCCCATCCATGATTGATCTATTGTGGAATTCATCACAAAAACAAATTCGTGTATTGCTGCAATCTCTCGTCGTAAACTGCTGAAATTTTTTGACGAGAATTCTGCTATCGCAACTTGCACCGATTTCTTTACTGCTTTGCTGCCAAAATTTCTTGATCCAATTTGTTATCCTTGTTGCTATCTAAACTAAGATTCTACTGTCAAACCCCCTCCTCAAATCCCTGAGTTTTCGTTGGAAATTTCTTCGACGACAATTCTGCTCTTACGAGGCAGCGCACATAGGCAGCAATTGCCACTGATTTTTGTCAAATCTTTGCTGCGATCTACCACAGATCTAAAACCCTCTTCCCTAACCTTTATCCACTACCATCTCAGCCCAAAACTCCATCAAATCACAGCCCCAAACAACACCCAAAACAGCCACAAAACAAGCCTAAACCGCAGCCTACATCCACCGATCCACAAACCCTTTCGGCCACCACTTCCCTCAAACAATTCATGCCTTTAACCCGGCAACAAAAGAGATAACTTAATATTACAGATCTGGAGGCATATACTATGGCATCGAAGGAGGCGATAAATGCTAAATTGAAGCCTTGAGACGCGAATGGAGGATAAGATTCGGGTTCTCTTTCTTTGAACTTCGTTTGGGCTGACCATCAAGCCCGAAGAAATCACATCAAGGAGAGAGCTCTGACCGAAGAGATGACTGCCAGGAAAGGGGAGACTCTATGACCGATCCCTATTATCCACGCATGAGGGTGGACTTCCCTAGATGGGAAGAAGGAGACCCGATTGGTTGGATCTCGCGCGCGGAGCGATATTTTCGGTATCACAAAATCGCGGATGCATCTATGGTAGAAATTGCAGCTATACATCTTGAAGGGGATGCCATACAATGGTTTGATTGGTTTGAACACACTCATGGAGTCCTCTCATGGCGACAATTCAAAGAAGGACTGCTGATCCGCTTCGGACCAACCGATTACGAGAACATCGACGGACAACTAGCAAAGATCCGACAAACCTCCACCATCCAGGAGTATCAAACCAGGTTTGAAAGGTTATCTAATCAAATTCATGATTGGTCTGAAAAATAGTTATTAGGGACATTTATTGAGGGCTTGAAGCCGGAGATCCGGGGAGAAGTTAAAGCACGACAAACCGTACGCTTATGGCCATCTCTTTCGCACGACTTGGGAGGGCGATTGAACCACGAAGCCGGAGAACTAGGGTCATTCCCCAACCAGCAATATCGAATCCCTTAGCCCCTACTATCAGTCGAGCTCCTGCACCAAAAAGGTTGACAAGAGAAGAGCTTGAGACCAATCGCGAGGGTTATGTTGGCATTGTGATGAGCCATGGAGCCGCGAGCATCGCTATAAAAAAAGGAGACTTCTTGTAATTGAACCAGTGGAAGAAGAGATTAGTAAATAGCTAGAAGAGAGTCTTGAACATGAGGACGAAGATGTGGAAGAAGAGCTACAATCAACCGACTTTATGGTACATGTGCTAGTCGGCTACTCAAATCCACAAACGATGAAAGTTGGAGGCCTGCTCAAACAACAACCAATCACCGTTCTCATCGATACAGGTAGTACTAATAATTTTCTAAATAGTAAGGTTGCTGCTCGGATGGCGCTCTATATCGAAGGTTGCAGCAAGTTCGACGTAAAGGTTGCCGATGGTCGAATCCTAAAATGCGACCAAAGATGCCTGGTGAAACTATTACTGAGGCCAAGAAATTGTTGCCAAACTTCTTCCTCCTACCAATTGATGATTATGAGGCTGTCTGGGCATAGAATGGCTAACGACACTAGGTGATGTCTCTTGGAACTTTTCCAAATTGATTATGAAATTCTATTGCAAAGGTAAACAGGTCACCCTACGCGGGAGCGCGGCAAACGTAACCACCATTTCAACCCAACGAATGGAGAAAGTTTTACACAAGATAAATGGTGGCTTTCTTATGCATCTCCAGCAGCAACCAGAGGGGAGGAATGGAAGAAGGATCCAGAAACCAGCAACATCATCAAAAAATTGGAGGAGGATCCAAGCGCAATAGCTCACTATACTTGGGATTCGAGGGATCTACGCTATAAAGGTCGTATTGTGCTTATACCAAACTCTCCTTGCATCAAAGTCATTCAGCACGAAACGCACTCCACACCTTTAGCAAGGCACTCCGGATTTCTAAGAACCTACAAAAGAGTGAAGCAAAACTTTTATTGGAAAGGGATGAAAAAAATTATTTCTGAATATGTAGCACAATGTGATGTATGTCAATAGCAAAAAGGTGAAACAGTGGCGAGTCCAGGGAAACTATAACCACTACCCATACCAGACTCGGTGTGGACTGACATCTCCATGGATTTCATCGAAGGGCTGCCACCTTCCAAAGGTAAAAGCACAATCCTTGTGGTGGTTGATCAACTTACGAAATATGCTCATTTTTGTGCTGTGCGAAATCCCTACATTGTTAGTATTAGTATTGCTCAGATTTTCATAGAAAATATTGTCAAACTACATGGGATGCCAAGGTCCATCGTAAGTGATCATGACAGGTCTTCACTAGTAAATTTTGGACCAAGTTATTTTGATTCTGAGGCACCAAACTCAAGATGAGCACTGCATATCATCCTGTTGACGAAACAGAAGTGGTGAAGCAAATGTTTAGAGACATACATTCGGTGTTTCGCTAGTGATCGACCAAAGAGTGGGCCAAATGGCTCCACCTGGGCGAATGGTGGTACAATACTACATATCATTCATCTACAAAATGTACCCTATATGAAGCATTATATGGTCGTAGGCCTGTGATTCCAAAGTATGTAATTGGCTCGGCTAAGGTAGATCAGTCAGCAAGATTTAATTGTGAGGGACAAACTCCTACAATTTGCTAAAGGATAATCTCTCTACCGCTCAAGCTAGAATGAAGCGACAAGTGACACACGAAGAAGTGAAAGAGAATTTTTAGTAGGAGACTAGGTTTATCTTACCTACAACCATACAAGCAACTATCCATCAACACACGAGCCTCCATGAAGCTATCTCCACACGTTTTTATGGGCCTATCGGATCATAGGCGTATTGGGTGTGGCGTCTGGACTTAAATTACACGAAGATGCCAAAATTCACCTGTCTTCCACGTGTCATGCTTGAAGCCCAAGTTGGGAGAACACGAGACACCCCGGATCCAAGCGCCCAACACCGCGATGATGGAAATATTCAAGCCCAACCACAAGCCATCCTCGACCGCGAGTCGTGATGCGTCGTCGGCGTCCTCTCTTGAAGTACTAGTACATTGGACTAATTTACCACTCGAAGATGCCATATGGGAATCATATGAGGAGTGAAGTCCCGGTTCCACGAGTTTATGGAACCCACCTTGAGGACAAGGTGATTTGAAGAGGGCGGGCTTGATAGGACCCTAGCAGGTAAGGTCCTACTCAACCATGTAGTAGCTAATAAAAACCCTGTGAGAATGTAATAAACCCCACCTAGTCACCTCTATCATATAAAGAAGAGAGGCTAGGGTTTATATTTGGGTCTTTGGGCTTCTTAGTCGTCGCCCCCTTGTTACTGGGCCGGGCCGCTAAGGTTGAGGGCAAATTGGGTAGTTCACTTATGAAGCAACCCATATGGCTAGGGTTTGGAGCTCTATATAAGCTTGTAGCCTCCACCTCTTTGGAATAAAAAAGATCAATTTACAATTGCAGCCATCAGGCTACTTGGAGGGTGGAACCCATATAGCGTTCCAAGGGTTGATCCCCCTCAAAGATCAATCTCTATAGAATTCCTCTGGGGTTCTATCACACCGACCCTGAGATGCTAGTAGCCAAGGGCTCTCTCTCTCTCTCTCTTTGAAACACTTAACTCTCTCTCTCCCAACGCTAACATAAGCATCGGAGGGGTCGGGACGGGAAATCCCCGACCCGACCTGTGTGCAGGAACCAAAGGGCATGCTACGAGCTGGTCACCAGAAGAAGGAACCAATCCCAACCGAGCGGATGATCAGCTTCACCTGACCCGACGTCGGCTTCCTACCTGGAGATCGATGAGGTGACCCCTGCGCATTCGGACCCGAACCCAACCGCGACGGCCCCGAGGCCATGGCATAAAGTTGTTGACACTAACAGGAATGAAGCAGTATATGCAGCTATGTATCTTCTTAATAGGTGTCCAGCAGAATCCTTAGGAAGTCAAACTCCTTTCTTTTTCAAGCTTGGAATGGAAAAGGACTATCAGTAAGTCATTTAAGAATTTTTGGAAGCTGTTAGGGTAAACAACTTTATGCCGTGGCCTCAGGGCCATCGCGACTGGGTTCGGGTCCGAATGCGGTAGAGATCTCCGAGTTGCGTCCTTGGGGTCTGTGGCGCCGATGAGGACTCCTTTGGGGATCACGTCTCGCTTTTGTTCCTGCACAAAGATCGGGTCGGGAAGAACTCTGCCCGACCCCTCCGACGATCAAGTCAGTCAAGATTATCTTTAGAGGGTGTTTATTGGTTGAGAAGAAGAAAAGACCTCCCTCTTTTACGCTCATCTACCTGGGTTTATATGGACCAGGTTGTTGCTCTTTGATGTGCTTGTGGCGTCGCGCCTCTGATTGCGTCTGACAGTGCGCCGAGGACCTGGCCCCTACGGGATGGTGATGTGCCTCGATGGCCGTGCAACCTACGAGGGATAGGTAGTGTCATATCTGTCGGTCAACCCTGGCTATAGTCGGCTGCGAGCGGGACAGGAGACGTCATCCGGGTGCAAGCGGTGTGGGCTTACGTCACGTCCCATTTATTACCCACATCATTCTCCCCCCCAGAAGGAAGCCCTACCTCGGTGCTCATTCAGGGGTCTGAGGCTGGCTTCAGGCCGTGAGGATTGCCAGGTGGGCTTCTGATCTGTGTGGGGAATGCTTTCTACAGGCCCACAACAGATGTCGGTCGGCTTGTCATCCAGGAGGAGGCGTGACTGGAGCGTTTGACTTTGGGGGTCAGGTCGAGAAGCTGGCGCTGTGAGGTCGTGGCTGCACGGCTCGTGCAGCGTCTCGTGAGGTGTCTGCAGCGGCGGTGCGCGCCGAGGTATAGGATCAGCGGGCATATCGCAGAGGCGGCGCGTACGCGCAAAGGTGTCTGCACCGGGTAGGCTCTACGAGTACAAGCTCAGCGGGCGTGCCGCCAGAGGTGTGTACCGCGTGAGGTGCACGCAGAGGCGTGTCGCGCCGAGGCAGTGCTCAGCGCGTCGCGCAGAGGTGTATGCAGCGGCGGCTGCGGCCGAGGTGACTCAGCGGGCATCGCCCAGGTGTACGTGCGAGCGTGTTGCGGCCAAGGTACGAGCTCAGCGGGCGCATACGCAGAGGCGGGCGTCACCGCCTGAGGTGTCTGCCAGCGCTGGCCGAGGTACAAGCTCAAGCGGGCATACCGCACAGAGGCGGGCGTACCGTGCATAGGTGTACGCATCGGGCTTTCTGGCCGAGCGGCATGGCTTGGGCTTTGTGGCCGAGCGGCATGGCTCGGGCTTTCTTTTGGTCAAGCAACTGCTTGGTGCGGCAATGAACCAGTGATAAACCATGCAGATGGTGCAGCAATGAATCATACAGATGGTGCAGCAATGAACCAGCAATGAACCATGCAGATGGTGCAACAATGAACCAGCAATGAACCATACAGATGGTTGGCTTTGGGGGTACTTGGGTGATCATGATCTCATATGTCACACCCGTTGAGGGTTGGGAGGTCCCTCAGTTGCTGGCTAGCGTGAGACTTTAAGGGCCAGTTTCTTGCGTCATTCGATCCTTCCAAAGACGGCGTCTGTAAAGGGTTCTTGGGAGCCGGGATCGAGGCGACTGCACACTTCTGCCTGCCGCGCCTTCCTACGGGCTGCCACGTTAGGCCTCATTTATGGCGGGGCATCCCCTGGTCTTCCCGAAGTGACGCGCCCTGGGAGCTATCACGTCTGTGGGCTGTCGCCCACTTGGTGCAGGCGAAGGGTCAAGGTTTTTGGCAAGAGTTGCCCTATAAGTAATGTGCGGTTGCTTTACCGCACGCCCTTATCTCTCAAGCTGATCCTTTCAGATCTTATTGATTCCGTTGCCCAGTCGTCTCCTCCGATTTCTCCAACCGTCCTCGTTCGCGTCAGCCTCTCCATTTTCCTTCCGAAGGTCAGTACAAATGGCCTCTTCCTCTTCCCCGCTTGCTTCTACTTCTTCTCCTGCTTCCTCGACCTTTTCTGCTGGGCAAAATTCCTCTCCACGGGGTCACGGCTCGCCTTTCGACGAGAAGGCGGCGCGGGCCCTTGAGGCCATGTGATCTCCCCATAACCTTGACTCCACCATGAGCGAATCGCAGCTCTCCGACCTTCGGGTTCGCTTTGGTATCCCGGGGGACTATGTCCTTGTGGCCCCGGAGGCAAGACAGTGGGCGTATGACACCATTTCCGGGGGCTTCGCGCTATCCGTGGATGCCCTGGAAGCGGGATTGCGTTTTCCCCTGCACCCGATCATCGTTTCCTGCATCTCTAGGTGGCGTATTTCGCCTCGCAAATGGCACCCAATTGCTGGCAGGGTTTGGTGGCGTTCCTGGGGGAATGCCACTACGCCGGCATTATCCCATCCCTAAATCTTTTCCTTTGTTGCTTTCGCCTCTCTAGAGGACCGGAGGGTAGGTGGTGCCCCTTCCAGTAACAAGGGGTGGAAGGGGCGATTCTTCTTCGTGAGTTGCGTATAGGACTAGGGCTTCGGGCTCCAGTGGTCGGCTCATGCTATTAACAATACTACTCTAGGCTTGAGCGATGACGAGCTCAGGGACCTTCGGTGGCTGAAATAAATCCTTCCTTCCTCCACAGCCAATCAGGACATAACTGAGTCATGGCTGATCGAGGCGGGCCTTAGCCCGATGCCTCAGGGTACGCTTGCAACGTGTAGTCTAGGGTTCCCTTTGTTCTTGCGGGTACTAACCGATATCCATTTGCAAGGATGGTGAACCTTAGATTAGTCCGTGGCAGATGGATTTCGTCAACCTCGTCTGCGTGCGTTGCGGTCGAACCAAAGACCTGCACTAGAGAGGCGCCGGTGGAGGTCGAGGCGGACCGACCGCAGAAGAAAATCAAAGTCCTCGCCTCCAAGCAGCCTGTTGTGGCAGCAACGTAGCCGGAGGAGGCTGGCGCGGAGCCGGTGGAGTGGGCGGAGGTGGACCCCAAGCGAGGCGACGGCGAGCCCAACCGGGAGGGCGCAGGAAAGGAGCCTCGGCTCCCCTCAGTCCGCGAGCTATGTCGGCCACTAGTCGACGCCAAGGATGAGCCTTTTCAGGCTCAGGCGGTGGGAAATCGGCCAGTGGGGGTGGCGAACGACCCCCTGCTGGCCCGTCGGGAGAACCTATCCATCGCGGATAGGGTGTGGGTTGACGGCGATACTACAGCCACGTTCCTCCGAGGAGGGCTTCACCTCGGGATGGTTGGGGAGCTATACACCCTGCCCTCCGAGACTCTCCTCAGCAAGTCCGCCAAGTCGCTGGTGTGGGTAAGTATCACACCCTAGGCTTCTCACTACCATCGGAGTGCGCCCATTCTGACACTTTTGGCTTATAGAGCTAGCACTATGTTGCGGCGCTGATGGACCGGGTGCAGGACGCCGGTCGGATCATCGGCGGGCTGGGCGATCGCAACGTTGAGCTGCGCCGGCAACTCGAGGAGGCCCGCGCGACGGTGAGCCCTGAGGCGATGGCAGCTGCGGAGAAACATGCGTCCGACTTGGATGTTGAGGTGACTCACCTCAAGGCCAAGCTTTAAGCGGCTAAGAAGGACCATGACAACCTCCAAAAACTCTTCCGGGTGGAGCGGACCGAGCTTCGCCTGCTGAAGGCCGAGGCGCTCAAGCTTACCAAGCAATTGGAGGCGGCGGGTGCTGAGGCGAAGTCCGCCTCTGAGGCCCTGGCCGAGGAGACCCGTCAGAGGCCGGATAGGGATAGGCAGCTGATCGAAGACTACAAGAAGTCCGAGGGCTTCCAACTCGGGCTGACCCGATCAGGGCAGGTCACCTATGAATATGGGTACCGGATCGCCCTAGCTCGGTTTTGGGCACACCATCCCGACCTTGAGGTTGCGGAGGACCCCTTTTCCTCTTTCCCTGAGGACTCGGGGGTGGAGATACCCGAGGAGGTCCCTTTTGATGATAGCCCAGAACCCCCGAAGGGTCAGCTGCCATGAAATTTTTCTAAGGGGTCGGTCTGTAAGTTGGGGTCATCCAGTCCTATAACTTGACTCCCGTTTAATGAAAAATCATTTTTCCAAGAGGTTTCTTGTGTTGCATTCCTTTGATTTTCTAAACGAAAAACTTCTTAAGGTTCTGCATGTTCCATGTCCTTGGCAAGGTGCGACCGTCCATCGTCGCAAGCCGGTAAGTCCCTGCTCGAATGACTCCTATGACCCGATAAGGTCCTTCCCAGTTGGGAGTGAGTTTGCCGTGCGCTCGGGTCGGGTTGCTTACCTAGCCCTGCGCAACACCAGGTCGCCGAGCTTGACGGGTCGGGGGCGTACCCTACGGTTGTAGATCCTGGCGACGGCTCTCTTATAAGAAAGGGTCTTCAGGTGTGCGTCGGCTCGCCGCTCCTCAAGCAGATCTAGTCCTTCTCGGAGCCCCTCGGACGAGGTTCCCTCTTCATATCTCTACGTCTGAGGGGTCGGGATGACCACCTCGAGAGGTAAGACAGCCTCGGTGCCGAACGCGAGGCTGTAGGGGGATTCTCCAGTTACGGTTTTGGGAGTGGTGCGTAGAGACCATAGGATGCTCGGGAGCTCGTCTACCCAAGTGGAGCAAGCTGCGAGGGTCCTTCTCCTGAGCCCGTCTAAGATGGATCGGTTGGTCACCTCTGCAAGGCCGTTTGTCTGAGGGTGGGCCACCGAGCTGAACCTCAACTGAATCTTGTAGCTCGCACAGAATTCTTTAAATCGGGTACTGGTGAACTGAGTCCCATTATTGATGACGATAGCCTTAGGCAAGCCGAACCGAGTCACGATATTTCTCCATATGAACTTCTCCATCTAGCGTTCCGTAATCGTCGCCAGCGGCTCGGCTTCGACCCACTTGGTGAAATAATCTACACCAACGATGATGTACCTCCACTGCCTGGAGGCCAAGGGGAATGGTCCAAGAAGATCCATCCCCCACTGTGCGAAAGGCCACGCGCAGTCCACAGGTGTGAGCGGGACCGCAGGCTGCCGAGGCGTCCGAGCATGCCTCTGGCACGCGTCGCATCGTTGAACATAGGTCCGGGCATCTCGGCACATAGTGGGCCAGTAGTAGCCTTGGCGGAGTATTTTCAATGCCAAGGTGCGACTGCCTATGTGCTCTCCACAAATCCCCTTGTGGACCTCGGCGAGAACTGACTGCGCCTCGTCGGGGTCCAAGCACCATAAGAGGGGGCACGAGAATGACCTCTTATAGAGTCGGCCATTAACTTCGCAGTACCAAGCCTGGGTGTGGCGTAGACGCCGAGCCGCGACTTCATCATCGGGCAGGGTGTCGTGCCGCATGAACTGCAACATCTCCTGCATGATAGAACCCCAGAGGAATTCTATGGAGATTGATCTTTGAGGGGCATCAACCCTTGGAACACTATAGGGGTTCCACCCTCCAAGTAGCCTGGTGGCTGCAATTGTAGATTGATCTTTCTTTTTCCAAAGAGGTGGAGGCTACAAGCTTATATAAAGCTCCAAACCCTAGCCTTAGGGGCTGCTTCCTAAGTGAACTACCCAATTTGCTCTCAACTTTAGTGGGCCGGCCCAGTAATAAGGGGGGCGACGGCTAAGAAGCCCAAAGACCCAAATATAAACCCTAGCCTCTATTCTTTATAGGATAGAGATGGCTACGTGGAGTTTATTACATTATCACAGGATTTTTATTAGCTGCTATATGGTTGAATAGGACCTAACCCTGCTAGGGTCCTATCAAGCCCGCCCTCTTCAAATCAGCCTTGTCCTCATAGTTGGGGTTTCATGAACTCAGGGAACCGGGACTTCAGCTCCTTATATGATTCCCATGTGGCATCTTCGAGTGGTAAATTAGTCCAATGTACTAGTACTTCAGTAGAGGGACGTCGATGACGCATCACGACTCTGCGATCGAGGATGACTTGTGGTTGGGCTTGAATATTTCCATCATCGCGGTGGTGTTGGGCGATTGGATGCAGGGTGTCTCATGTTCTCCCAACTTGGGCTTCAAGCATGACACGTGGAAGACAGGATAAATTTTGGCATCTTCAGGTAATTTAAGTCTGTACGCCACAGCTCCAATACACTCTATGATCTGATAGAGCCCATAAAAACGTGGAGCTAGCTTCATGGAGGCTCATGTGTTGATGGATAGTTGCTTGTATGGTTGTAGACGAAGATAAGCCCAGTCTCCTACTAAAAATTCTCTTTCACTTCTTCGTGTATGTGTCACTTCGCTTCATTCTAGCTTGAGCGGTGAGAGATTATCCTTTAGCGGTAGGAGTTTGTCCTATCAATTAAATCTTGGTCAACCTGATCTACATTTGCCAAGTCAATTACATACTTTAGAATCACAAGGGCCAGCCGACCATACAATGCTTCATATGGGGTACATTTTGTAGATGAATAATACATAGTATTATACCACCATTCGGCCCAGGGGAGCCATTTCGTCCACTCCTTTGGTCGATCACTAGTGAAACATTGAAGGTATATTTCTAAACATCTGTTCACCACTTCTGTTTGGCCGTCAGTTTGTGGATGATATGCAGTGCTTATCTTGAGTTTGGTGCCCTATAACTAAAATAACTCGGTCCAAAATTTACTAGTGAAGACCTTGTCATGATCACTTACGATGGACCTTGGCATCCCATGCAGTTTAACAATATTTTCTATGAAAATCTGAGCAATACTAACAACAGTGTAGGGATTTGGCACAATAAAAAATGAGCATATTTCATAGGTCGATCAACTGCCATAAGGATTGTGTTTTTACCTTTGGAAGGTTGTAACTCTTCGATGAAGTCCATGGAGATGTCGATCCACACCGAGTCTAGTATGGGTAGTGGTTGCAGTTTCCCTGGACTCATCTTTATTTACCTTTTTCTTTGTTGACATACATCACATTGTGCTACGTATTCAGAAATAATTTTTTCATCCCTTTCCAATAAAAGTTTTGCTTCACTCTTTTATAGGTTCTTAGAAATGAGTGCCTCTGAAGGTGTGGAGTGCATTTCGTGCGAATGACTTTGATGCAAGGGGAGTTTGGTATAAGCACAATACGACCTTTATAGCGTAGATCCCTCGAATCCCAAGTATAGTGAGCTATTGCGCTTGGATCCTCCTCCATTTTTTTTGATGATGTTGCTGGTTTCCGGATCCTTCTTCCATTCCTCCCTAATGCCCTCGAGGAAGCCGATGGTAGGAAGAGAGATAGCTGAAAATTCAGCTTGCTGAGGGAGCCGTGAGAGTGCATCTGCAACAACGTTTTCTTTCCCCTTTTTGTAAATAATTTCATAATCAAATCCTAGAAGTTTGGTTACCCATTTTTGCTGCTCCGGGGATGATATCTTCTACTCTAAAAAGTACTTAAGGCTTCTATGGTCGGTTTTAATATGAAATTGTCGGCCAATAAGGTAGGGTCTCCACTTTGTTACTACATGCACAATGGCGAGCATCTCCTTATCATAGATAGACATTTTTTGATGGGAGGGAGACAATGCCTTACTAGTGTATGCGAGTGGTCGGCCATCTTGCATTAGAACAGCTCCAATTCTAACTCCAGATGCATCGGCCTCAATTATGAAGGGTCGACTGAAATCTGGTAGTGCAAGCACCGGTGTTGTCGTCATGGCTGTCTTAAGTCTATCGAAGGCAGCGGAGGTTTTGTTTGACCATAGGAAGGCATCTTTTTTCAGTAGAGAAGTGAGGGGGGCACTAATCTTCCCATAGTCCTTCACGAATTTTCGGTAGTAGCTCGTTAGTCCAAGGAACCCACGCAGCAATTTCACATTTGTAGGTTTCGGCTAGCCTTGTATTGCTTCGATTTTTGTTGGGTCTACGGCCACTCCTTCTTCTGATATTATATGCCCAAGGTACTCTACTTTTTGCTGGAGAAAGCTACACTTTGATAGCTTAACGAAAAGAGTATTCTCCTGAAGGATCGTCAGAATAATTCACAAGTCTTTGAAAGTGAGTCTCAAGAGAAGGGCTGTAAATGAGAATATCATCAAAAAATACCAGCACAAATTTATGAAGAAAGCTCCAAAAAATATCATTCATGAGACTTTGGAAGGTTGAAGGAGCATTAGTGAGTCCAAAGGGCATTACCAAGAATTTATAATGGCCATTATGAGTGCGGAAAGCAGTTTTTGGGATGTCACCTTCACATACCCGAATTTGGTGGTAATCGGATCGAAGGTCCAACTTCGTAAAGACTCGAGCTCCTTTTAATTCATCAAGAAGTTCATCCACCACTGGTATGGGGTACTTATCCTTGACGGTGATATCATTTAGAGCTCGGTAGTCGATGCACATCCGCCAGGTTCCATCTTTGTTGCGCACAAGTAGCACCGGTGAGGAGTAGGGGCTGCAGCTTGGTCGAATCACCCCTGTTTCGAGTATTTCCTTTACGATTTTCTCAATTTCATCTTTCTGGAGGTGAGGATAGTGGTAAGGCCGAGTGTTCGCTGGTGGTTTGCCCGGAAGGATTGGAATCCGGTGGTCATGTTGCAGAGTAGGAGGAAGACCGTGCGGTTCAGCAAAAATATCATCAAATTCAACAAGCAGTTGGGTGATCTTTTGATTTTTAATTTCTGTTTTCTCCCCCTCTGGTTGCTGTTGGAGATGCATAAGAAAGCCACCATTTATCTTGTGTAAAACTTTCTCCATTCGTTGAGTTGAAATGGTGGTTACGTTGCTTCCGCGCTTCCCACGTAGGGTGACCTGTTTACCTTTGCAATAGAATTTCATAATCAATTTGGAAAAGTTCCAAGAGACATCACCTAGTGTCGTCAGCCATTCTATGCCCAGCACAGCCTCATAATCATCAATTGGTAGGAGGAAGAAGTCAGCAACAATTTCTTGATCCTGTAGTAATAGTTTCACCTGCGGGCATCTTTGGTCGCATTTTAGGATTCGGCCGTCGGTGACCTTAATGTCAAACTTGCTGCAACCTTCGATGTGGAGTACCATCTGAGCAGCAACCTTACTGTTTAGAAAGTTATTAGTGCTGCCTGTATCAATGAGAACGGTGATCGGTTGTTGTTTGAGCAGGCCTCCAACTTTCATCATTTGCGGATTTGAGTAGCCGGCTAGCGCATGTACCATAAAGTCGATCGATTGTGGCTCTTCTTCCATATCTTCATCCTCATGTTCAAGACTCTCTTCTGGCTATTCACTGATCTCTTCTTCCACTGGTTCAATCATAAGAAGTCTCCCTTTTTTACAGCGATGCTCGCGGCTCCACGGCTCGTCACAATGCCAACATAACCCCTTGGCAGATCGGTCTTGAAGCTCTTCTCTTGTCAACCTTTTTGGTGCAAGAGCTCGGTTGATAGTAGGGGGGGCTGAGGGCTTCAATATTGTTGGTCGGGGAGCAACCCTAGTCCTCCGAGCTTCATGGTTCAATCGCTCCTCCTGAAGTAGTGCGAAAGAGATGGCTGCCATAAGCGTGTATAGTTGTCGTGCTTTAACTTCTCCCCAGATCTCCGACTTCAAGCCCTCAATAAATATTCCCAATAACTATTTTTTAGACCAATCACGAGTTTGATTAGATAACCTTTCAAACCTGGTTTGATACTCCTAAATGGTGGAGGTTTGTCGGATCTTTGCTAGTTGTCCGTCGATGTTCTCGTAATCGGTTGGTCCAAAACGGATCAGCAATCCTTCTTTGAATTGTCGCCATGAGAGGACTCCATGAGTATGTTCAAACCAATCAAACCATTGTATGGCATCTCCTTCAAGATATATAGCTGCAATTTCTACCATAGATACATCTGCGGTTTTGTGGTACCGAAAATATCGCTCATGGCGAGATCCAACCAATCGGGTCTCCTTCTTCCCATCTAGGGAAGTCCACCCTCATGCGTGGATTGTGGGGATCAGTCATAGAGCCTCCCCTCTCCTGGAGGTCATCTCTTCGATTAGAGCTCTCCCCTTGATGTGATTTCTTTGGGCTCGGTGGTCGACCCAAACTAAGTTCGGCAAAGAGAGTCCGAATCTTCTCCTCCATTCGTGTCTCGAAGGCTTCGAATTTAGCATCAATTGCCTCCTCGGATGCCATAGCATATGTCTCCAAATCTGTAATATTAAGATCTCTTTTTTGCTGTCGAGTTAAAGGCATGTATTGGTTGAGAGAAGTGGTGGTTGAAAGGGTTGGTGGATTGGTGAATGTAGGCTGCGGTTTAGGCTTGTTTTGTGGCTATTTTGGGTGCTGTTTGGGGCTGCGATTTGATGGAGTTTTGGGCTGAGATGGTAGTGGATGAAGGTTAGCAAAGAGGGTTTTAGATCTGTGGTAGCTCACAGCAAAGATTTGACAAAAATCAATAGAAATTGCTGCCTATATGCGCTGTCTCATAAGAGCAGAATTATCGTCGAAGAAATAGCTGTTTCTCGACGAAATTTCCAGCGAAAACTCAGGGGTTTGAGGAGGGGGTTTAATGGTAGAATCTTAGTTTAGATAGCAACAAGGATAACAAATTGGATCAAGAAATTTCGGCAGCAAAGCAGTAAAGAAATCGATGCAAGTTGCGATAGCAGAATTCTCGTCGAAAAATTTTAGCAGTTTGTGACGAGAGATTGCAGCAACACACGAATTTGTTTTTGTGATGAATTCCACAATAGATCAATCATGGATGGGAGCCAAGATGATCTATGAGGTGCACAAAAAATTTCGTTCAAAAAGGATAACAATTAGATCGGTTAAAGGCAGCAACACACGGTTGAAATTTTCTGCAGCAATCCTTCATTCGCAAAGATGGTAACTTTTGTGACGCAAGGAATTCACAGCAAGGGATCGATAGAAAAACTTCTTTTTGATATTTTAGATGAAAAATTGCAGCAGCAAAAGGTATTGGTGGCAGAAAAATACTAGATCTCTGATGCAATTAGAGGTGCCGACTGTAGATTGATTTGATCTACGTCAAGAGATGACGTTGGAGACGACGACGTCAAGAGCAATTGTGGGAATTGCTTGGCTAATGGTGGGCGGCAGGGATGGCAGCAAAAGTAGCAAGATCGCTGCTCTGATACCAAATGATAAAACCCCAGAGGAATTCTATGGAGATTGATCTTTGAGGGGGATCAACCCTTGGAACGCTATAGGGGTTCCACCCTCCAAGTAGCCTGGTGGCTACAATTGTAGATTGATCTTTCTTTTTCCAAAGAGGTGGAGGCTAGAAGCTTATATAGAGCTCCAAACCCTAGCCCTAGGGGCTGCTTCCTAAGTGAACTACCCAATTTGCCCTCAACTTTAGTGGGCCGACCCAGTAACAAGGGGGCGGCGACTAAGAAGCCCAAAGACCCAAATATAAACCATAGCCTCTCTTCTTTATAGGATAGAGGCACCTAAGTGAGGTTTATTACATTCTCACAGGAGTTTTATTAGCTGCTACATGGTTGAATAGGACCTAACCCTGCTAGGGTCCTATCACTGCACCCAAGTCGTCGGTGCATTGGCCGTCGTTAGCGCGGCTGTTAGGGATCGAGTGACACTAAGAGGGGGGCGGGGGTGAATTAGTGTAGCGGTAAAGAACGATAGATTTTTTAGCGATTAACACAAGTTCGGAAACTTCGTACGAATGAATGCAGCGTTTCGTTTGAACCCGGAAAGATTGCGTTTTAACTTTAAAGCATACGTAAGAAGATGAAGATGAAATTGAGTAAATAAGGCAGCATATGAAAATGGTTTGCAGTAAAGTAAGTTGCAAGAAAGTAAATACAAACCGATTTATAGTGGTTCGGTCATCCGACCTACATCCACTTCCGAAGCCTTCTCCGATGAGGCTCTCAACTTCCACTAGCAAATCCTTTTATAGGGGAAGGACCAAATACCCCTCTTACAACCCTTTTACAAGAGGTTCACACTCTTACAAGTTTTCACAAAGAGAAGGGAATAAGGTGAACACTTAAGCAAATGAAGAACAAGACTTTCCCAAGACTTATTTTCAAAATCTAACTCTCTAAGGGTCCACCACCTGAGAAAGGGGGTATTTATAAATCCAAATGGATCTAAATTTGAGCTCCACCCTGAAATAAAATTGAGTTCAAAAGGGGCGGTGTTACGCCTATCACCGCAGACCCACACAACAGGTGGGTGTACTACTTTCCTCAAATGCATACATTAGGGGCGATACGATCGCCAAACAGTGGTGTTACCGCTTAGTTTCCTGGTCAAGGTAAGCCTACCAAAGATAATACCAAGGTCGAAAGCGTACACCACCCAGCACACTGGTCATATTGAAGCGGTACACCGCCTCAAAGACATATCAACTCTGCCTGAGCGAAACTCGCCCAAACCGTCTCAAAATAAGGCCCAATGGGCCCATACTTGAGTTAAAGGATTAACACCTAATCCTAACTAAAATTAATATGCTAACTATGAAATTAAAGACATTCCTAAGCTATTACAAAGTCCGCAAGTCAAGTCTTCTTCCGGCGAGCTTCTAGCGAACTTCCGACGGTCTTCCGACGATCCCTCGGAAACCATCCTGTGGACTCCCGGCAAGCTCTCGGACTCCACGATGATTTTGGCGAGTTCCCCCGAGCTTCTTTGGCAAGCTCCGATCTTTCTTAGCAAGCTCTGCGAACTTCCGACGAACTTCCGAAAACCCTTCGGCAAGCTCCCTACTCGTTCTCGGTTAGCGGCCTCCCAACGAATCTTTAGACTTCCATCGAACACTCGAACTCCCAATGATCCATCGCACTAGACTTCGACCCTTTGTTTCGCTTTACGTCTTCATCCTTATTGTAGTTACTCCTGCACAAATAAACACCAAATACTCTACTTCGATCTAGACAGTTACTACAACACGAATTGACATTCAGTTGCCCGGCATGTCATTGGTCGGTGCTTCATCTGATCCTTCGGCACATCGCCCTCTCTTGCGGCTTGTTGCCCAATCGATGGTTGACCTCCGTAACCCCAATATCCATGGCGCAACTCCGCACTTCTTGGCTCGATGCCCGACATCCGAAGCCTCCTGCCAATAGTCGATCGAACCTCCGGCTCGACATCCAATATCCTGACGTGATCACCTCTGGCGCAACGTCAATTCTTCCAGCGTCAACTGTCTAATCCTGATCGATAGTAGACCTGCATAACTCAACATGTAGTTAAACAACAAAACACACTCAATTAGTTTCATCATCAAAATCTAAGATTCAACAATCTCCCCCTTTTTGATGATGATAACTAATTGATAACTGACGGAGTTAACCATAACTCCCCAGAGTTTAACACAAACTCCCCCTATCAATATGACATTGATAGAACCCTTGGATTATCCCAAATCCAAGTAATATGTATCATTCATGTAGTGAAAAATATAAATCCATCATGCAAATATATAAAATATTCAAGCATCATTACATTGCATGAAGTCATCAATCTACTTCTCCCCCTATGTCATCAACAAAAAGGAGAAGTAGCATCATAGCTAGTTTAAAAGATATGCAAATTTCATATAACACACTAGCTATTTATCACATCATACAACATTTTTGCAATACAACATCAAATAATACCATTCAATCATAGCAAGTTTTAAGGATGGGCAATGATGGTAATTTTCACTTGCTTCTTGAGATGTGCAAGTTTGCACCTTGTTTCTCATGATAGCAATATTTGCATCCTTTGATATAACAATTCTTAGCTTCTTATGAAGTTGCAAAATAGGAATCAAGATGGCAAATTTTTGCAATGTTCGAGCTAAAAACTTTCTCCCCCTTTGTTAGCATCAAAAAGAAAGGGAGGATCAAATACTTCAAATAATCTTGCATGAGATTCAACAATAATTTGTAACAAAAATGTAAGCAATTTTGAAGAAGTAAAATTGAGCAAGATTTTTGCCTCTCTTGAGATAGCAACTTTTTGCTTCTCAATGTTCAAGCTAGTAAGATTTTCTCTTTTGATGCACAAGTTAGCAATTTTCTTCCTCTTGGATGAGCTAGCAAATTAATCATGCAAGCTAGCAATAAATCTTCTCCTCCTTTGATTTTGTCAAAAAGAAGGAAAGAATACAATTCTTTTCCCTTTACATAAATGCTTCTATCATGACAAAATAACAAATTTCCATCATGAATTTTTAACATATCAAGTCATGAATTCAAGAAAGTCATAAACAAATCATGGTATGAGAGAAATTTATAACAAGCAAGCAAGCAATAATGATAAGCTAGCATACTTTGCGATATGCAAACTAGCTTCCTTTTAAATTCTCTTTTGCAACTAAGTTTCCCTTTTGCAAGCCATCAACTTTTTATTTGCAATGAGCTAGTAATTTTTGTAAAATTTATAATATTTTAAAATTATAAGCTCATGAGTTAAAAAATAATGTAACTTTACAATTTCTTTCTTCTCATTTTGAGAAGTGCAAGTTTTGCCTTTTGCAAGTTCTACCTAGCTATGTTTGCCACTTTCACTTGTGATACATAAGCTAGCAAGCTAACTCTCCCTTTGTCACTATCGAAAAGAAGAGATGAATAATATTTCAATAAAATAGTTTTGCATCAATCAATATTTCAAATTTTTTTTATAATACATACAAAATATAGATGTAAAGAATTCATGAAAGATATCAATATGAAATATTAATAAGGATCAACACCAAAAGACATCATTCATGATTCATCATAAAGCAAATTTTATTTATGTCAAATATTCAATTTACCACACAAGGCAAAGAAATCATGTCACTTTTAGGGTCATGAAATATATGACATCAAGGCTCATGATTCATTTAAAAAGATATAGCACAAAGAGTAACTTGATTCATGCATAAGAATTTCAAGTATCAAGTATTAAGATATCAAGACTTGGATTGTGATAAAGCTCACTCAAGTTCGAACCATCAAAATCATTAACATAGTTTATGAGATTAAAAAAAAAACATAAACTTGAATTGTTCTCCTCTTTAGTAAATGATAAAAAGAAGTAATTATTTTCAAGATTCAAAATGCTAGTAATTTATATTAATCATGACAAGTGATACATCAAAAGTCTACATCATTATTTCAATCAACAAGTCATGAAGCATACAAAGTAGTATTGAAACATGAGAGAAAAGTTCAAATTATCAAATCATAATCAATTCATCGAAATCACTTCTATAATTTATGAGATTCTTAAGATATCATGAAATCATTAATCTCGATAAGATAGTAAATATAATTTCTTTATGTTTCATCATATAAGTATGTCTTTTGCCTTTATATGCCAAATCAAAATATTCAAAACCGGAAGATAAACTTCATTATAAACATTGTCAAAACAACACATTGTTTCAAGATATGAGATTTAATTTATTATGATAATGTGTTTCATTTTGTTTCAAACAAGTGTGCTCATGTTTCAAAAGATGAGTATCAAATTTAAAACCAAAACATGAGTTTGTCATCAAGATATGATATCACAAAGTCATTAAGCATGATAACAAACTTTTAGTATTTTCATTTCAATGATGATTTCATAATGTATGTTCAAACATTTATATGGAACCCATCATTGTAGAAATTCAAAACATAAGTTTGTCATTAAATCCATCAAGATCATATGCATCAAACATCATGATAGTACATTTTCTCATCTTTATGAGTTTCAATTTAAGTGATTTGATCTTTCATAAGAATGTTCAAATTATTCATATGAAAATGTCATGCATCATATTCAAAAACGAAAATATCATTAAAATCATTTTAATTCTTTCTTACATTAGTTATAACAAGATGATCGATGCTCAAATTTTTTGATAAAATCATGCATCATTTATAAATCTGAAAAATAATTTTCGTCATGAAAATCATCAAGTCCAAATGTAATACAAGGCAACATTAAAATCACATTTCTTTCATTTGGAAAATTTATGGGTTAGGTCTTTATAATTGATTTCATGAAGACATGTATCATCTAAAAATTTCATCATAAAAGGGTCAAGACCCATTAATCCAAGATAGAAGTTTTTAAATCAACATCACTTCAACAACTCATGCATGATATAAAATCATCAAGCATCATGTTTAGAGACAATGTAAACCATCAAGATACTCATGCATGGGTTGATTCTATTAGGTGTCTAAACATTATCACAAATCATACAATCATCATTCATATTTTTACTTTTCAAAAATACTATAAAGAAAAGCAAAGTATAATTTTCTTTTTAATTTCTAAAAGCACAAGAAAAGCATGAAAAAATTCCTACTAACTAAGTTAAGCATTCATGGAAAGCATCATGTAATTTCAAAATAAGGTAGAAGCAACTTGGGTGAGTTTCTTACCTCATTGTCGACAACCGTCAAAGCCCATTTTGCCTCTTCTCTACTTGATTCTTCTTTGCAAGCCTTCTTCTTCTTCTTTGGCCTCTTCCTCCGTTCAAGTTCATTGTCTATTTTAGATTTTTATTTAATGAACTTATTAAGATTCATTAAAAGTTCAATGTCCTCATTGTCCTCATCACTTGAGTCATCACTCAAGTGGCATTCATTTGTCCGATGTTCCAAATCCTTCTTGTTCTTTAGAAGGTGGTTCATATGTTCATCATGTTCCAAATGTTCGAAGAAACTCATTTCATATGTCATTAGTGAACCGATTAGTTCTTCTAATGAAAAATCATTTAAATTTTTAGTCTCTTGTATTGCGGTTACTTTTGGATCCCAACTCTTTGGGAGGGATCTTAAAATCTTGTTAGTGAGTTCAAAGTTCGAAAAACATTTACCAAGACTTTTCAAGCTATTGACGACATCCGTGAAGCGGGTGTACATATCGCCGATAGTTTCGCTTGGTGTCATTCGGAAGAGCTCAAAATCATGCAATAAGAGGTTTACTTTCGAGTCTTTAACTCTACTAGTTCCCTCGTGCGTGATTTCAAGTATTCGCCAAATATCGAAAGTCGTTTCGCACATTAAAATCCGATTGAGCTCGTTCTTATCTAAAGCGCAAAATAAGGCATTCATAGTCTTTACGTTTAAGGAAAAAGATTTTCTCTCTAAGTCCAACCATTCGTTCGTCGGTTTAGAGAGAAGTTAAAAACCGTTTTCAATAATGTTCCATAAATCTAAGTCCATTGAAAGTATAGAAACTCTCATTCAAGTTTTCCAATAAGTGTAGTCCGATCCGTTAAAGAACGGTGGACGAAAAATTGAGAAGCCCTCTTGAAAACCATTTAGAGCCATTTCTCATGGGTGTAAATCCGAAAGAGAAAGAACGTGGCTTTGATACCAATTGTTAGGGATCGAGTGGCACTAAGAGGGGGGGGGGTGAATTAGTGCAACAGTAAAGAACGATAGATTTTTTAGCGATTAACACAAGTTCAAAAACTTCGTACGAATGAATGCAGTGTTTCGTTTGAACCCGGAAAGATTACGTTTTAACTTTAAAGCATACGTAAGAAGATGAAGATGAAATTGAGTAAATAAGGTAGCATATGAAAATGGTTTGCAGAAAAATAAGTTACGAGAAAGTAAATGCAAACCGATTTATAGTGGTTCGGTCATCTAACCTACATCCACTTCCGAAGCCTTCTCCGATGAGGCTCCCAACTTCCACTAGCAAATCCTTTTATAGGGGAAGGACCAAATACCCCTCTTACAACCCTTTTACAAGAGGTTCACACTCTTACAAGTTTTCACAAAGAGAAGAAAATGAGGTGAACACTTAAGCAAATGAAGAACAAGACTTTCCCAAGACTTATTTTCAAAATCTAACTCTCGAGGTCCACTCTCAGTTGAGAAAAGGGGGGTATTTATAGATCCAAAATGGATTCAAATTTGGGCTCCAAATTTGAAATCAATTGAGTTCCGGTCTTTGGGTGGTGCTACCGCTTCGAGGCGGTGCTACCGCTGTCGATCTGTGACCCGACACTGGTGGTATACTCGCCCGGCAAGCGGTGCTACCACCTAGCATCTTTGGCTGCTGGGCGGTGCTACGCCCAACACGCGACATTGCTGGCGTGCCACCACCCACATATCAACTTCTGGTTTGGGCCGAAAACTCAGCCTAAACCGGTCCCAAACAAGGCCCAATGGGCCCATACTTGGGTTAAAGGATTAACACATAATCCTAACCCAAATTAATGTGTTAACTATGAAATTAAAGACATTCTTAAGCTATTACAAAGTCCACAAGTCAAGTCTTCTTCCGACGAGCCTCCGACGAACTTTCGGCGGTCTTCCGACGATCCCTCGGAAACCATCCTGCGGACTCCCGGCAAGCTCTCGGACTCCATGATGATTTTGGTGAGTTTCCCCGAGCTTCTTTGGCAAGCTCTAATCTTTCTTGGCAAGCTCTACGAACTTCCGACGAACTTCCAAAAACCCTTCGGCAAGCTCCCTATTTGTTCTCGGCTGGTTCCGACAGCACTCCCAACAAATCTTCGGACTTCCATCGAACACTCGAACTCCCAATGATCCATCGCACTTGACTTTGGCCCTTTTGTTTCACTTTACGCCTTTATTCTTATCGTAGTTACTCCTGCACAAACAAACACCAAACACCCTACTTCGATCTAGATAGTTACTACAACACGAATTGACATTCAGTTGGCCGACACGTCATTGGTCGGCGCTTCGTCCGATCCTTCGGCACATCACCCTCTCCTGCGGCTTATTGCCCAATCGATGGTTGACCTCCGTAATCCCGATATCCATGGCGTAACTCCGCACTTCTTGGCCCGATGCCCGACATCCGAAGCCTCTTGCCGATAGTCGACCGAACCTCCGGCTCGACATCCAATATCCTGACATAATCACCTCCGGCGCAACGTCAATTCTTCCAGCGTCAACTGTCTAATCCTGATCGATAGTAGACCTGCGTAACTCAACATGCAGTTAAACAACAAAACACACTCAATTAGTTTCATCATCAAAATCTGAGATTCGTGGCGACTATGATTGTGCAGAAGGGGAGTTCCTTGACGTCGGGCTCGTCCTCAGGGCTCAACCTCGAAGCCAGCTTGGCGAGCGCATCTGCCCGCTCATTTTGGCCCCTCGGTATCCTAGATAGTGAAAAACTAGAGAAGTTGGTGATCAGGCTCTTTGCCTCCGCCAGGTACCTCGACATGGTGGGATCATGGGCCTCGTATCCGCCGTTGAGGTGTTCGGCCACGAGCTACGAGTCGGTGTGGACATGTAGGGCGTCCACCTGCATCTCGACAGCCAATCTGAGTCTAGCCAGGAGAGCCTCATACTCCGCCTCATTATTCGTGGCTTTGAAGCCGAAACGGAGGGAACGCTCGAACAGGCGCCCATCAGGAGCCTGTAACACTAGCCCGGCCCCCGCGCCCTTTGAGCCTGATGCCCCGTCTACGCGCAGGACCCATCCTGCGTCGGTCGGCTCGGGGTCGTCGCCTTCGGGTCGGACCATCTTTGAGATAAAGTCGACCACCACTTGAGCTTTGATGGCGGTCCTCGGCACATACCGGATGTCGAAGTCGCCGAGCTCCACTGACCACTTGAGAAGGCGAACTACCAAGTCGAATTTAGCCAAAATCTGTCAGAGTGGCTGGTCGATGATTACCTCGATTGAGTGAGCCTAGAAGTAAGGGCATAGCTTCTGGGCCATCAATACGAGGGCTAGTGCTAGCCTCTCGATCGGCGGGTATCGCTCCTCGGGGTCGCTCAAGACGTGGCTGGTGTAATAGATCGGCATCTGCTCCTTTGGGGTCTTCTTGATTAGAACGGAGCTTACTGCATGTGGGGAGGTGGCCAGGTAAACGCTGAGCTTCTCCCCAAGGGAGACAGAAGCGAGGCGAGAAAGGTTAGACAGGTGCTGCTTCACGCAGCTGAAGGCCTCCTGACAGTTCGCAATCCATTCGAAATTTTTCGGGTTCTTCAGGGCACGGAAGAAGGGGAGGCACCGATCACCCGACCGAGAGAGGAACCGAGACAAAGCAGCAAGCCTCCCATTCAGTCTTTGCAGCTCCTTAACCGTCCGTGGTGCCTGCATGTCGATGATCTCCTGGACCTTCTCCGGGTTGGTGTCGATTCCTCTTTCATGTATGATGAACCTAAGGAATTTGCCTGAGCCGACGCCAAATGTGCACTTTGAGGGGTTGAGGCACAAGCCATATTTTCGAAGCGTGGAGAATGCCTCTGCCAGATCAGCCAAATGGGTTGCGGCTGCACGACTCTTCACGATCATGTCATCAATGTAAACTTCCATGTTTCATCCGATCTACTAGGTGAACATCTTGTTTACGGTCCTCTGGTATGTGGCTCCGGCGTTCTTCAACCCAAAGGGCATGACCCGATAGAAGTATACTCTCTGATCGGTAAGGAAAGCCATGTGCTCCTGATCCTCGAGCGCCATCCTGATTTGGTTGTAGCCGGAGAAGGCATCCATGAATGACAGGCGGGCATGACCCGAGGTGGCGTCGACTAGCTGATCGATCCTCGGGAGAGGGTAGCAATCCTTCGGGCATGCGCGATTAAGATCGGTATAGTCAATGCACATCCTCCAGTTCCCATTGGGTTTCTTCACGAAGACTACATTAGAGAGCCACTGTGAGTACTTGACTTCTTCTATGAAGCCTGTTGCCAAGAGGTGCTCCACCTCCCTTCGAACAACTAACTACTGCTCGGGGGCAAGCCGTCGGGGCTTCTGCTTCACTGGGCACACCTCGGACGAGATATTCAGATGGTATTGGGCGACCTTGGGGTCGACTCCTGGCATATCCGTTGGGGACCAAGCGAAGACGTCAGCGTTCTCTTGTAGGAAGTTGATGAGCTGTCTCCGCTCCTGCTCGGGAGCTCCGACCCGACCCGAACCGTTTGATCCGGGCGACTTTCACGCAAAGGCATGCTGATGGTCGGCTCCGTTGGCTTGGGATGCTGGGCCAGCTTCTTCGCGTCCCGGGGGTCCTCCATGGGTGGGCCGGCCCTTGGCCGTTTATGCAGCAAGATTGCCGTCAGGTAGCATCGTCTGGACTCAAGGGGACTTCCCATGGCTTCATCGACCCCGGCGCGGGTCAGGAACTTTACCGTCTGTTGGTAGGTGGATACGACCACTCTAAATCTATTGAGGGTCGATCGTCCGAGTAACACATTGTATGCAGTGGGCAGGTCGACGACTAGAAACGCCATCATCACCGTCTTTGTCCTCGACGGGTCTCCCAGAGTCAGGGGTAAGGTGACCGACCCCAGCGACGAAATTGCATCGCCAGTGAATCCGGTGAGCGCGGAGCACATCAGCTCCAGGGCGTCTCTGGTAAGGCCGAGCTTCTCAAAAGCATCCAAATAAAGCACGTCGGCCGAACATCCCATGTCGATCATGATTCTTCTAACTTTGGCATTGGCAATCCTGGCGGTTATTACCAACGCATCATCGTGCTCGGATTGCCCTAGGTCCTTGGCCGGGAATGTGACCTCAAGGTCGGGCCGTTGCCTGGAGCTCCTGCCGGCGACCGCTCGGGCGTAAGCCTTCTGCCCGGCCATGCTGTTTCCCCCGGCGGCGGAGCCACCGATTATTACGTCGATCTGTCGCTCGATGGGACCCTCGAGGCGCGGCAACAGATTCTTAGCCTGGCGAAGGTAGCGGCCTAGGTGCCCCCTGCGAATGAGCTCCTCAATTTGCCGGTGCAGGTCATGGCACTCCTTGGTGTCGTGCCCGTGCTGCCGGTGGAAACGACAATATCTGGACTGATCCCGTAGTCCAGGGGGACCCCTCATTGGGGTGGGCGCTTTGAGACACCCTTTCTCCTTTATCTGGAGGAATATCTCTGTCTGGGAAGGACCCAGCGCGGAGCGGGGGGACCTCGGAACCCGCAGGTCGGGTCGGCCCATCCTGCCCCTCGGCATGAGAGTCGACTGCTCCCGTGGGGTTTCGGGCCGAGGTCTCTTGCGCTCTTCGCGCTTCCTGGCCATCCAGGTTTCCATCGCAATAAACTGGTTAGCTCGCTGGAGCATCTCTGGCACCATAACCGGGCGATGCTCCATGAGAGACCAGAAGAACCTGGAGAGTCTCAACTCGATCATGAATGCCTGCATCAACAAAGAGGGGTGAGTATCCGGTAGCTTCCGAATCTTCGTGGCGAAACGATTCACAAAGTGAGAGAGCCGCTCCTCCTCCTTTTGGTTGAGTCCTAGGAGCAGGGCGACGGATGGCTTCGACCGTGCATACGCCAAAAAGTTAAGCTCGAAGTATCTTGCGAGCTGGTCAAAGGATGAGAATGCTCCGGCCTTAAGACCACTATGCCATGCCCGGGCTGGCCCCCTCAGTGTTTTGGGAATGCCCGGCACATCAAGGCGTCCGATGTGCCATAGAGCGCCATTTGGGTGTGGAAGGTGGCCACGTGGTCCGCCGAGTCGGCAGCGCCGTCATATGCGTCGAGGGAGGGGAGACGGAAGTTCAGGGGAATCGGTTGATCCTGTATCTCGGGGGTGAACGGCGATCCCCCGTACATGCCCTCCCCTGGTTCTTCCTTGGACCTGCACACTTCCCTCTGTACCTCGTCGAGCCGCTGGCTGACGAGGCGCAGCTGGGCTCGGAGGGAGTCGGCCGATTCCGAGGATAACACCTTGGGATCGGGATGGTTGCTTGGGTCATCCAACACCTGTCCCTCGAACGGAACCCATTGCGTCCGAGGTAGCGTCGGGAGTGCCGAGGAGGTTAAGTGGACCGGCGTTGGCGGATCTGACTGGAGTGGCGGGTCCACGGGAGGCAGCGGTATAGATAAGGACATAGGCGGGATGAAGGTCTGCACCATCCCGGCTAGAGTCTGAACTTGGCGAGCGAGGTCCTGGAAGGCCTCAGCTGATACGGGCGACGGGTCGGTGGCGATGGCACCGGGCGGGAGCAGGCCGGGTCATTGAACAGCCGCCAATAATGTTCCATGGTTGTGACGGGGTCCTCCACTCGGGGCTCGTTACGGGGGGAGCCTCCGCCCGGAGCCCCCACCAAGTGTGACTCCGCGAACATGGGCTTGCCTGGGCTACCCGGCTGACCTCTCGATATCGGGCCCTCCTTCTAGCCCCAATCTGTTAGTGTAAACAACTTTATGCCGTGGCCTCGGGGCCGTCGTAGCTGGGTTCGGGTCCGAATGCAGTAGAGATCTCTGGGTTGCATCTTGGGGTCTGTGGCGCCGATGAGGACTCCTCTGGGGATCACGTCTCGCTTTTGTTCCTGCACAAAGATCGGGTCGGGAAGAACTCCGCCCGACCCCTCCGACGATCAAGTCAGTCAAGATTGTCTTTAGAGGGTGCTTGTTGGTTGAGAAGAAGAAAAGACCTCCCTCTTTTGCACTCATATGTCTAGGTTTATGTGGACCAAGTTGTTGCTCTTTGATGTGCTTGTGGCGTCGCGCCTCTGATTGCGTCTGATAGTGCGCTGAGGACCTGGTCCCTACGGGGTGGTGATGTGTCTCGGTGGCCGTGCAACCTGCGAGGAACAGGTGGTGTCATATTTGTTGGTCAACCCTGGCTACAGTCGGCTGTGAGCGGGATAGGAGACGTCATCCGGGTGCAAGTGGTGTGGGCTTACGTCACGTCCCATTTATTACTCAGATCAGGAGTCTATGTTATTCTCAAGTTTCCAAAGAGAAACAAAAGTTAGATGAAGTAAATGAGAAGTGCATCTTTCTTGGTTATACAGTTTCAAAAGTAAAAAAAATTGATAATTAGCAGAGATGTTAGATTCGATGAAAGTGCAACTTTAAATTAAGAAAAAGGACAAGGGGAGAAAAAAAAATATAAATATGTTGAAACAATACCTCTAGGACAAGTTCAAGAAGATGTAAATCATAGAGATTCATCCGTAAACACATCAAATTCTGCTGCATCATCATCTACTTCAAGTTCTGTCCCAACTAAACTCCTGTTAGAATGAGAAGTTTGAATGATATTAACTACAGGTGTAATTATTGTCTGTTAGAACCAGAAAATTTTGAAGAAGCCATCAAACAGGAAGCTCGGAAGAAAACTATGAAAAGAGATTAATGCGATAAAAAAAATGATACTTAGGAACTAGTTGATAGACCTCAACACAAAGATGTTGGTATCAAATTGAATTACAAGATGAAATATAATGTAGATAGCTCAGTGCAATGAAACAATATAAGATTGGTCGCAAAAGGCTACTCACAATAATATGGAGTTGAGTATGATGAAATTTTTACACCAGTTGTTCACCTTGATATTATTAGATTAGTAGCTCACGACGATGATTGTTGTATTAACTTGATGTGAAATCAACTTTTTTGAATGAA
Organism: Musa troglodytarum; assembly: GCA_023547065.1. Classification (NCBI taxonomy): domain Eukaryota; kingdom Viridiplantae; phylum Streptophyta; class Magnoliopsida; order Zingiberales; family Musaceae; genus Musa; species Musa troglodytarum. The sequence continues at coordinate 27,890,390 of CP097503.1, read as the reverse complement.
AATTTGAAAGAAGAGATGTATGTTGAACAAACATCTAGTTTTCTTATTTAAAAATTAAGAAGGCAAAATATATAAGTTCAAAAAAGCGATTGAAGCAAACACGACGTGCTTGGTACTGTAAGATTAATGGCCACTTAAATACAAAAGGCTTCATAAAAAGCTAGCGTAAACATACCTTATACACCAAAATAGGAAAAAGCTAAAATATAATTATTGTTGCACTTTATTTGAATGATTTGGTGTTTACAAGAAATAGTACAAAAATGATAGAAGAGTTTAAAAATGATATAGTGAATAAATATAAAATGAGTGATATAGGAATGCTAAATCACTTTCTTGATATTGAGATATATTTAGTGGAAAATAATGTGTTTATTTCTCAAAATAATTATATGAATAAGATTCTAAAGAACTTTAATATGTCTAAATATCATTATATTGCAACACCATTAGTTGATGAAAAACTAAATAAAGAAGATGAAGGAAGATTGGTGCTACTCTATATAGAAGTTTGATTGATAATTTGTTATAACTCATAGCTACAAGTCCACATATTATGTTTGCTATAAGTATGCTTTCTAGATTCATGAATAGTCCTAGTCAAATTCATTTTGGAGTTGTAAAATGAATTCTCAATTATTTGCAAGGCACCAAAGGATTTGGAATCAAGTTTGACAAGTAAGAAGACCTGAAGCTGATTGGATTTTGTGATAATAATTAAGGTGGATGTATAGATGATATGAAGAGTAATTTTGATTATGTTTTTTTGGAACTCAAAGAAGCAACAATCAGTAGTACAATCCTCCATAGAAGCTGAATGTGTTTTAGTATCTATGGCTACTTCTAAAACAATTTGGTTGAGAAGAATTCTCGATGATCTTGGAGAAAAGCAAATTGAAAGAAGGAAGATCTTTTGTGATAATAAATTAGCAATAGTAATGGCTAAGAACTCAATGTACCACAATCGTACTAGATACATTACAGTCAAACATCACTTCATCATAGAAGCTTGAGTGTAATGATCAAGTAACAGATATATTCACTAAGGCACTATCAAGAGATTAATTTAAACATTTTAGAGAAGTTATGAGTGTTATTGAACAACACATTAAGGGAAAAAAAAGAGCCAATATTAATGTTATGGTATTTTAAGAAAAATTAGGGGTAATTTAGAAAATAAACTAAGTATCAGTTAGGATTTTAAAAATAGTGAGATTATGAAAAAAAAAATAATAAGAAGGCTACTGTAATTTTAGATTAAATAAGAATAATTATATACTTTTATGTCTTCTTCCTCTTCTCCTCTTCAAAATAAAATCTAACATAGTAGTCATTCATATTCAATGTCCTCCGTTATCACCAACTTCATGGCATCTGCCTCCTCGGTGGCTTCATCACCTACACCTTTCTCGGCTGGTATGTCTCTCCCATCCCTCCTCCCCGCATCAAGATTGAGAAACACTCGCTTCGATCTCTTGACACTGGTCCCCTTTTTTCTCTGCAGGTACCTCACCATTGCCATCTTCGCTGCTGTCCAAGCCTCTGTAAGCATCAAGCTTTGTTAATCGCATCTAGTCCTTCTGTAACTATAGAAATCAGTACTGTTATAACTCATTTGTGCTGACGGAAACTTATTTGGATCGACAATGGCGTCGGGGTTGAGGCCGCTTGCGTCCACCGGCAGTTTGCGTGCCGACGAATGGCTTGTAGATGGGAGTGCTCTACCTGGGACTCTGCATGATGGCTCTCGGAACAGGTGGGCTCGAGTCCAGCGTGTCGGGGTTCGGCTCCGACCAGTTTGACGAGAGCGACAGAGCCGAGAAAAAGCAGATGATGAAGTTCTTCAGCTGGTTCTGCTTCTTCATATGTGTCGGATCGCTATCGGCCGTAACCGTGCTGGTCTACATCCAGGACAACGTTGGACGCTGCTGGGGCTACGGCATCTGCGCCATGGCCAGCGTGATTGGTTGGCAGTGTTCTCGTCCGCCATCAGCAGGTACCGGTTCAAGAGGCTGGTGGGGAGTCCAGTAACCCAGGTCGCCGCCGTCATGGTCTGCGCGTGGCGGAAGAGAGGCCTCGCCTTGCTAGAGGACTCGTCCATGCTCTACGACATCGACACCGACGTTGGCCGCGCGGAGAAGAGCAAGAAGCAGAAGCTGCTCCATGGGAAGAGGTTTGGGTAATGCCTCGCTGCTGTGCGCCTGACAAAGATAAATATATTATTAAAGGAGCATTGTGTGTGCCAACTCTTGTAATGGAGATACACATCAACTTCAACAAATGGTCACCTAATGCATGAGTGAGTGCGTTGCGAGGTCAACGTTGGAGATGCCATTTTTTGAAGCAACAAATTCGTGGACAAAATTATATACCATACAATATTTTAAGTTGGATCATTGATTTAATTATACTGTGAAAACACGTAAACAGCTAAAAACGGGCGCTTTTGCCTGTGCCATCGTGGCTTCTTTTTTTGTGTTTTGGATCGGGCGGCAATCGTGGAGGGAGACGCGACGGCGGAACAAAGCAAGTGGTCCGAATGCTCCCCGGCATCATGTTCGGCACCGCTATGAATATGATAAAATTAATTTAAATAATTAAAAAAAAGATAAAATTTTAGATTAGAATAAATGATTGATGATGATGAGAAGATTTGTTATACTATGGGTGACTTCTTCTTTATTTAAAAAATTATAATTTATTCTTTTGTTATTAAAAATATAAGTTCTTAGATAAGTCCAATATATTATAAATCCAAAGTATTCTTCATTTTTTTTTTCACTATCTTTTCTTCTTTCTATACAGACAGTTAAGTATAGTATGAGAGTCAAGAAGAGATGACTAGATCCACACACACACACATATATATATATATATATATATGCATTAATAAGTGTTTATAATCAACTTCTTCCCATCTTCAAATATTAAAGTTGTCAGTTTTAAATAATTAAAATAAATAGTAAAAAAAAGTTTTATGAAATTTATTTTCAAAATTTAATATGATTTTTATAGCTATGAAAGAACTTAAAGATACAAATATATTATCTATTGATGAATTAATGGGCTCGTTTTTAGTTCATGAATAAAAGGTAAATAAATTTTCAGATAAAACTTCATAAATATACTCTTCAAATTATGATAGACCAGAAAAAAAAATAAAAAAAATTCAAAAATCAAATCTCAAGGAAAAGGTTAGTAAAGACTATGGACAATCTAGTACTTGAGGCATAGGAAAAAATCGACAAAACAAGAGTTAGAGAAACTCTAATGAATGTAATAAAGAAATCTATCAATATTTTTATTACAAAAAATATAGATATATTGAAAAAGATTGCTGGTACAATAATAAAAATTTAAATATTTCCCTTTATTCTCATTGTAAAAAATATGATCATCTTGAAAAAAATTGTTGGTACAAAAATCAAACAAATTATCATGAAAAAATAATATTAAAATAAAAAATTTCTTTATGATATCTAATAAAAATATTTTATATTTATTTGATTATTATATAGTGGATATAGTAATCATATAACAAGGGATAAAAGTTTATTTCAAAGACTTAATGATTCGATCTAAATCTATAATGCATATTGGAAATGACAATAAGGTTCAGATGGAAGGGAAAAAAATAATTGTTATAAACACCAAATGTAGCCTAAGAATATGAAGCTCGAATTCTTTTATGAGTTGGGTGAAAGAGGAGACCGAGAATGGCTTCAGGCAACTTTATCATTCTCGGGCTGAGCCCCTTAAAGTCGTTGGGAATGCTTGACATATTAGAATGTCTGACGTGCCATATAATGATATTTGAGACCTGAAAGCCATAGTGAGCTCCATTGGATTAGAGCTACCATCAAATACCTCCAACGTTGGGAAGTAAAAGTTGGTTACGAGGGATTACTCTTAAATGCTTTAGACAAATGGAGAGCAGCTCGAAGTGAGGTCTTCAGCCTCCCCTTTCGAATGCTAAAACTCACATTGCACTTTGTCCAGGATTTGGTTGACTTGGCGAAGTTAAGCCCTAAGTGGTAGATCCATGGCAAAGGGATGTGCTGAATTCCACTAATGGGGATAGTGGTACTCCGAGCGATGTCTCAGCTTGTCAAGGACACTCTTGGTGGATCTATTAGTTACAGGTGCCCTGCAAGCCAATCATATGAATGATGACACATATAATCAATTGTATAATTTCTTTTATTTAATATTAATAATAGTATTTTCTCACTTTATATTATAAATATATTATAATATCCTTAGATCTATACACTAGGAATTGGATCATGATGAGATCATGATAATGAGAACAATTCACCTTTAAACATATATCCTAAATTTTTCTAGTCATTGATTACTTGAGAAAGACATCAATGTAATATGATAGATCAGTATATTATATACCCATCCATATGATTAAGGCAATTGATCTCATAATTACTTGGGTGGGGACACTAAGAATATGGTACATATGCTCATTGGAAAATAAGTTTACTGAATGATCTACTTATGAAATATTAGATGGTTAATAATACATCTCGTTAGATAGTAATTTCGTAGTCATAATTGTGTATCTGATTCTTAGACTTAAGATACTGAGGATACCTTGTTTGAGTACTCCATTCTTTGATATCAGACTTATAAGTTTAGAAGTTTTAGATCTAATGCAGATGGTCATTAAGAATGACAACCAATCTTATAAATATAATTAGATAGCAATAGAGGATCATCCACTCTCAGTATCGTAAGAGTCGGATGGATTCTGTATGTGTCTGACCGTATCATGTCTAATATATAGTTTCTAAAATTTTAGATGAATGAGGGATTACAGATACATGACAACTGAGAGTAAATAGGTCCAATGGATTATATCCTCCTACACCGTTTGAAGACTATCTATGGCGTAGTGGCCTAGAACGTTTATAGTCAATGAGTTAAGTAAATTATTATGAGGATAATAATTCACTTAGTCAAAAAGAGTTCTGAGTTAGAAGTGGTTATGATGGGTGCAACTCACGACCAACTTCATATTGAGCTTAGAGGATCACGCACATATAGTGGACGATTTGATGAATAAATGATTGTATATGAGCTATCTAATAAAGCCTTATTTTAATGGATCTATTGGGTGAAATCCAATAAAACATAAAGCTTAGAGTAGTTATTGGATAGAAATCCAATACCCGTCAAGCTAGTGATTACTGGATGGGGATGCAATAACCTATTAAGAAGAATCTAATATAGTTTTTATAAAAGGGGCTCTTTATAAATATGAGTGGGGCTCAGAGAATCATAGGCTAGACCCCCCTAGAGCTATCGACCTCCTCTTCTCTTCCTCCCTTCTCTCTCTTATCGTGAGCCCCCTCCCTGATGTAAGAGAATAGTAAGAGGGTCGACCCCTTCTTGCTTATAGTTGCTACGTGGTGGTGCACTATCACAAGGAGAGAACCCATAGCGAGGACGAGGTGCATCGCCACTGCTATCCACCATGTGGATCATCGCTAGAGAGGAGTTCGCGAGGGCTTCTTTATCCGACAGACCAGGATTTTAATTCTTAGGGGATATATGAGTTCTCATATATAAGAAAGTCTTATCCTTTTAATGCGATTTTGTGATTTTGAGTTTTATACTTCTAGTCATTGCCTAACGATTTGATACTTCTTGTTCAGAAAATGATTTTTGTTTTATTTTTCTGTTGCGCATGTGATGATCCAATGAGATTTCCCAACAGGATCGATTATAGATCCGCTAGAGAGACCTCAAGAGGCACAGGAGCAAGTGAGGGTTGAACCACCAATTATAGCATTGGTGGTGGGGTTGATTGATGTGCTAGTTACGATAGAAGAGGAACAATGGCTTGCATCATTCTTGCCAACCTTTGTACCTGATGTGTGAGACTCAGGAAGGCTTCAACAATGACAAGAAGGTAGTCTGCATTTGTTCTCGAGAGGGAGAGCCCCGGGTCATTGAATAGAAGCCAATAGCGCCCTAAAGTTTACGCGGAGGTGGAGGTGTTTACTTGCAGGAAGAAGGGTAGTTGTCCTCCCTACTTGAAAGTATTATCTATGGGCGGTGGTACTTCCTCACTAGAGTGCTCATTGAAGGGGTCTATGGGTGAACGTTCTTGCGATATTTGAGCCTTCCTTTTAGCGTCAAAATGTTATGACCTCGATGCCATTGACTGGGGAGTCGACACAACTTTGTCCTGTCCTGAAGGTATAAACTCACCCTGGAAACCCACATGGCACTCTTGAATATTGGTTAGAGCGGGACGAACCAACTGGCATGATCCCAAGGTGTTACTTGTTTGCCCAAGATAGATTTTATATCAGATTTTGATTGCCTTGGGTTTTGGAGCCGAATCGAGGTGTGCCTTGGCTTCACCGAGGTTCTTGCACAAGAGGTCGACGTCGGGGGAATTCCCACATCAACCCCTATGATAGTAAAATCAGTGGTAGAATAGGAATAATAAGAATTTTTTTTTCGTCCTCTTTTCAAGTTCTGGGGGTTGGCTTTTATACCTAGACAATTGATGGTAGGAGATTGATGGCTCCTAAAGCCATCCTGTCAGTGATGGACGATGATAGAAGCGTTGTTTGTTTGAGCTAGCGTTTGTACGAGATAAGAGGACAACGATCACCCACGCAGAGCGATCAGAGAAATAGGTTTTATCGTTAGAGATAAATACTCCTTGAGAAGAGGGAGATGGGTTTCATCATTTGGGATTAATGCATCCGGAGAAAGGGGAGATGGGTTTTCCTTGCGATCGGGCATGCAATCATTCATGACATCGTGGTTGATGAGAGGGTGAACGATCGCTTCCCCGTTGCTCGAGCAACGAATCGGGGAGGTGTGTGGGCTCTTCTACCTAGGTGGAAGTGGGTCCTTGGTTGAGTGAATATGGCCAAACTGATGTAACTTTATTTCCTATACGTCTGCTCACTTTCCACGCATCACATGCATAGATTATTAGTGTCCAAAATAAGATGTACCAGTGGTAACTATTATTATAAATAAATTCTATCAAGAATAAATATTTGCTCCATAATTTCTTAAAATCTAAGACATATGCTCTCATTATATCTTGTTATTTTTTTAAATATTATATAAGAAAGATAGGACAACGAAGCTTGAAATAGAAAAATGCACTGGAATTACCACTTAAAATAATACTAAATAAGCTTGTCCATTAATATAATAAAACACATCATTTGTACGTGCCATTGATTTGGTTGGTTCATATTTGATGTACGTCGAGGAACACGGACTAAACTAACTGCCCTCATTAATTCTCCCATTGCGCCTCTCATTCTCTTCCGTGCTAATTATTATTACACGGTTAAAATAAACTTTTAGGCATAAACATCGTGTTAAAGCAGTGAATTAGGAAGGGTACGTTGCATCGGAAAGAAAGTGAATTAGGCATAGTCGCCTCTGATTCATCCCACTCTCACTTCATGTAATCTCGACCATCTCAATTTGACCAAGTTAAGTGGAACCATTAAAGAAACGATATAGTAATTGATGGAACGTATTGGTATATACTTAAACATTTATATATGTTGTTCTATGTTCTGATTTGTTCTATATATTTCTAATATTTTTATTTTAAATTTTGAATCCGATTTCCTTTTTATAAAGTGTTATAATTAGAAAATTTTGAATTAGTTTGGTTTTATTTGAATTGGTTTTAACACTTTAATTTCACGAACATATGAGAGAAAATTCTTTCCATCACAGTATGCTTTTATTTCTATTCTCTACCGACCGTAATAAAAATGATCTGGCCATTGTTCTTGGCATTAATAGCTTGACATGTTAGATTCTAACAAAGGAGGGCAATATATATCCAAGTACGTGGAACCAAAATATGGCTTGTATGTTGGATACTGAGCGTACGCGACGACGGTGCATGTACCTCTGTTTGCAGGGATGGCTTGCAGAAATGTCTTGGCAGACGTATAGACGACGACACCCTGTCCACCCTCATAAAGCGCCCTCGGTCGATTCCCAGCGTGTATCTCTGTATATGGTCGCCTTCTTCCTTCTGCCAGCATTAGTGGGAAATGGAAATTGCAGGCTTACCGGGGACGGCCGGAGAGGAGACGACTCTGTCTGATGCGTGGGACTTCAAGGGCCGGCGCGCCATCCAGTCCCGAACCGGCGGCTGGGTTTGCGCCGCCACCAGCTTAGGTCTGCCACCTCTTCCCTTCCTTCTTCCTCTCGATGATCTCTTTGTCTTCATGAAAAGTAAAGATTGCCTGTGAAAATGGAACTTGTAAAGTGGTGGAGATGGGCGAGAGGCTGGCGACGCTGAGCATCGCGGTGAACCTGGGGCCGTACCTGAGGGGCACCATGCATCTCGGCAGTGCCGACTCCGCGAACATTATCACCAATTTCTTGGGCACGTCCTTCATTCTATGCCTCTTCGGTGGCTTCATCGCCGACACCTTCCTTGGGCGGTATGCATCTTCCGTCCCTTCCCCTTGTATCTCTTTACTGGTCTCTTTGCTAACGTTGTTTTAGGTACCTCACCATTGCCGTCTTCACTGCTGTTCAAGCCTGTGTAAGCATCAAGTTCTTCTCATCGCATCTAATCCTTCGGTAAGCGTACTGTTAGAACGCAAGAGTGCTGACGGAAACTCATTTGGACCGCAGGGGGTGACCATCTTAACCATATCGACGATGGCGCCGGGGTTGAGGCCGCCGGCGTGCGCCGGCCCGTCCTCCGGGGGTTGCGTGCTTGCGAATGGTTTGCAGATGGGAATGCTCTACCTGGGACTCTTCACGACGGCCCTCGGAACGGGGGGGCTCAAGTCCAGCGTGTCGGGCTTCGGCTCCGACCAGTTCGACGAGAGCGATAAAATCGAAAAGAAGCAGATGATGAAGTTCTTCCGATATTTCTTCTTCTTCATAAACGTCGGATCAATATTGGCCGTCACCGTGATGGTTTACATCCAGGACCATTTGGGGCGCCGGTGGGGGTACGGCATCTGCGCGGTGGCCATCATAGCTGGTTTGGCCTTGTTCCTGTCCAAAACCAACAGGTACCGGTTCAAGAAGCTGGTGGGGAGCCCGTTGACGCAGTTCGCCGCCGTCGTGGCCTGCGCGTGGCGGAAGAGGCGCCTCGCCTTGCCAGAGGACCCGTCCATCCTCTATGACATCGACACCAGCGTCGCCAGCAAAGGGAAGGGCAAGAAGGAGAAGCTACCCCACAGCCAACAGTTCCGGTAATGCCTCCGTTGTTAGAAAAAGAGGATTAAAAAGGTAGTCTCATATTCATAAATATGGGTGAGATATATATTTGATTTTGACTCACAATTTTATAACTTAAATTTTTAGATTGAGATGTATATTTGAGTTTGATCCACAATTTAATAATTTACCTTTTGAAATTAAATTTATATCTTAAATGATTTGAGGTGGATGCTGCCCTCTATCCCATTGCAGCTTTTTGGACCGGGCGGCCATCATAGAGGGAGACGCGCCGGCTGAACAGAGCAAGTGGCGGCTGTCCACCTTGACGGACGTGGAGGAGGTGAAGCAAGTGATCCGAATGCTCCCCACCTGGGCCACCACCATCATGTTTTGGACCGTCTATGCCCAGATGACCACCTTCTCGGTGTCGCAAGCCACCACCATGGACCGCCACATCGGTCCCTCCTTCGAGATCCCTGCCGGCTCCCTTACCGTCTTCTTCGTCGGCTCCATCCTCGTTACCGTCCCCTTCTACGACCGCATCGTCGTCCCTGTCACCAGACGAATAACCGGGAACCCCCAAGGTCTTTCATCGCTCCAGCGCATCGCCGTAGGCCTCGTCTTCTCCATCTTGGGCATGTGCGCTGCCTCACTCACCGAGCGCAAGCGCCTCAGCACCGCCTTGGCCAACCCAACCGCCGCCGTCGTCCCCCTGGTCGTCTTCTGGCTGATCCCTCAGTTCTTCCTGGTCGGGGCAGGCGTGGCGTTCATGTACATCGGTCAGCTGGACTTCTTTCTGCGGGAGTGTCCCAGGGGGATGAAGACGATGAGCACCGGCCTGTTCCTAAGCACGCTCTCTCTGGGCTTCTTCCTGAGCACGGCGCTGGTCACCATAGTCCACAAGGTGACGGGGTCCGGCGGAAAGGGTGCGTGGTTGACGGACGATCTGAACAAAGGGAAGCTGCACAATTTCTACTGGCTTCTGGTCGCTCTGAGCACGCTGAATCTGGTGGCGTTCGTGGCGGCGTCTAGGGGCTACGTTTACAAGGAGACTAGAACGTCCGTCGACGACGCTCAGGGTGTGAAGCTTGAGGAGCAGGCTTGATGCCATGCATGAGCTCCTTATATATATATATATATATATCTCAATTATGTAAGCCGCTGTAACATCGCATAAGCGTGACTTCAATGAAGCTTCTGAATCTTTGACGCATTAACGCTGTCAAACTTGGAAAACGTATGCCGAACAAGTAAATCTTCGCCATCACTGCTTGGCAGAGCTTGAGTGTTCACTAAGAGTGATCACAAGATGATATATTTCGTCCAAACAAGTTTTATGTTTCCAATCTTTGAAATCTAAGGTGTATTCACAGCGAGAGAGAGAGAGAGAGAGAGAGAGAGAGAGAGAGAGAGAGAGAGAGAGAGAGCTTGTCATATTTACAGAAAATTTTGTTCCATTTTTCTGGGATGCAGACGTGCACATAAGACAACAGAGAATCTCAACTTGATAAAGGCTCAAAAATTTAGATTAGTCAGCTAATCTACAATATCTACCCATTTTATATTATAATATTGTAAGCAGGCAACACAGAGGGCCAAACGGGATGGCTTTGTTGGCCGACTCTGTGCCAAATAAGGCCCATTAAAGTCCTGCTTGTAGGTACGGCGAGAGGGCAATGCATGTCTGTGATGTTGTGTTCTTTCTTATCCAGAAAGCTTCTGCCCCAGAAGCAGCGCAGAGGACTGCGGCTAACTCCAAACTTGCTTAGGTCGGGAGGACGAAATCCGTGAACCCTCGCTGTTCCTGTGGGACTTGGCTTTGGGATTTTAGTCGCACAGCATCTACAGGTTCACGTAGATTGGACGGCTCTATCATTTATCTAGCCCACTCACGTCCATGTCCCTAGAAACTTGCGGTGGAGAAGTCACTGGCTGTGTCGGTAAAGCCACAGGCTGCTTTTATTTTTCGTTAGGTATAGTTTTGCAGCTTCTTCTGTCTGTATGCTGACATTCGCTGTGCAAGATAAATGGTGCACTGTTCATAAGGTCCTGCGAGAGACTCCACCATCGTTGAGCGGAAGAACCTGTCGTTCTCATAAGAGACTCCAGCAGCTGGTTCCATGTTGATGTGGTTTTAGCTTGGCACTGCTGAATTCAGCTACCATATTGATTCTTTGATGTAAATGTGGATAATGCTTGGACGAAAAAGAACGTGAGAAATTTCCAAGGGTAATTGTTCCTTACTAGATTGCAGTTGCAATGGAATCCTTATCCAAAATACGATTCCTTGAAATATCTGTCTTGGATTGGATCAACATCATCTTCTCCATTTATTTTGCTACAGTCTCATGAATAGGGCAGTCGTACACACATTATTGATCAAATCTATCTGCTCCAATAATATCGCTCGTTGAGTTTAGATATTTGTGTTTCAAATTGGCTATATGTGACTCTATTGACCAAAAAGTCAATTAAACCACTAAACTTATTCTCGCTTTGGTACCAAAAACCTCTCACATGTACTTATTTCTGACATTTCCATCTTCAACTCTAAAAGAGAATGTACTAATCAGGCTTCATTTTCCAGCAAATGAACAAACCAGTACAAAGTTGACCCTGCTAATTACTATTAAGTTCCGAGCAGTAGAACAACTGTTCACTGTGTTCTGTCATGGATCAGTGATGGTGATGGCAAGTCTTCTAGGACACGAAATGTTTCAAATGTGTGTATATGGGCTCTTGACTTGGATACAGATAGCTGTAGCTTCGATAAATGACTTGGGAGTTGACTTCTTCTTACTGTTTTCTTCCATGGGTAACAATAATGACGCAAGACATGCAAACAGGCAAGGTCATCTTCGACGTATCATCGATTAATGGAGATTCCTGAAACCACCATCGACACTCAAAAGGGAGCTTTAAAAGCTCGAGGATGTGAAGCTTAAAGGATACCTTCCTCTTCTCCCTCTCTCTCCCTCCCTCATGCTGCTGTTGCTGCGACGGAGTGAATTGGACAGAGAGATCGAAAGGTGAGTCTTCTTTCAGAAAGGCCAAATGGGACGACTGCCAGCCATCGACACCTCCCTTCCGCAGCGTGTGGAGCCAACGACCGACAACATGGAGCAAGCGGACGAGGCTACGACGTCCGGACCCGACCACGGCGACAAGCCGAACCGCGTCGGATCGACACCGGTGGAACCGCCGCTAGAGTCTCGAGGTTTGGATTTCATGGCGACAAACCGAATCGCGTCGGATCGACGCTGGTGGAACCGCCGCTAGAGGCTCGAGGGTTTGACTCTTGGTTGACCCATCTCTCTCGTGAACGGAGCGGCTCGACGCTGTCACAGCTCTGAGCTCGTGTCGGCCGCCATGGACAACGTTCAACGCACCGAGATGGTATCTTCTTCGCTTACATTTGAAGTCGTCTTTTCTTTTCCGGATTCGTGGCATTCAAGAACAAAGAACTGCCGACTTGCATCTTAGCAAACCAAGTTGACTTGATTAATCTCTCTTTAATTTTCATACATTTTTCGGTTTTGTCGAGTTATTATGATGTATCATCGTTTTGTTGTGAGATAATTTCTATTTTTTGTCACATAAATTACCATGAATTTAAGTTCAAATAAAAAAGAATATGATATCGGGATCCCATCTCACTTGGCAGTAACAATTGCAGGTGGCCGCGTGACTTATACCTGCAAGGTTGTCACCCGTTGATGTCTCAGTAAGACAGGTGCACTCGCATGCCTCAACGCTTACGTGGCATTCATTGTGGCAAGTTTAAAGCTTCAAGCGACTTCCTTCTTCGTGTTCCTCTATTTATGAAGATCACAGCTTCCCTTCTCCCTTAAAATAAACCAGCGGGGGTGCATTATTGCATCATCCTTCATGATTTGACTTGGAGATTGCTGCTCTTAGCTGGCTGATGTACTTTTCTATGCTTCTAAATTGTTTCTGCAGCATTGAAATTTTAGTCAATTCATGGAGAGGAAAGAAGCTTTTACCTCCTCAAAATAACAAGGTTAGTATTGGGTGGTACTGTAGGTATAATACACGATGGCGTATGCTTGCTATACGTATAAAGACCAAACAACCCCTGCCATCTACTTATAAATTCCCCGTCTCCCACCCCACCTGCATCCTCACCTGTCTCTCACCCACCTTCTTCTTCGTTTCTATCATCTAATACTACTGCTCTGTCGCTGCTCTTCCACCTGCCTTTTGCTACTAATAACGCCTGCTAGTCCTAGAGCGAGAACTGTAGTGGGAGATGGCCAGCTTACCCGAGACCGCCGAAGAGGGTAAGACCCTCGCCGACGCATGGGACTTCAAGGGCCGCCCTGCCGTCAAGTCTACCACCGGCGGCTGGACTAGCGCCGCCATGATCTTAGGTCCGGTCATGGCTCTCTTTTCTTGTTTTCAGTTGCCTACCTGTGTTTGCTCCATGACTGATAGTAAGTCGGTTGTGGATGCGATGCCTATGGGAAATAAACCAAGGGGTGGAGCTGTGCGAGAGGATGACGACGCTGGGCATCGCGGTGAACCTGGTGACCTACCTGACCGGCACCATGCACCTCGGCAATGCCGCATCCGCCAACGTTGTCACCAACTTCTTGGGAACCTCCTTCATGCTCTGCCTCCTCGGTGGCTTCGTCGCCGACACCTACCTCGGCCGGTATCCTCCCTTCCCCAACTCCATGCACCGACAATGAATTCCTAGGACTCGGTTCATCGTCTTAATCCTGTTCATTTCTTTTCAGATACCTCACCATCGCCATCTTCACCGCCATCCAAGCCTCCGTAAGCATTTCGCATTCCTCGCCTTAGATGTTTTAGTAGTGGTATACGAATTGCTAAGAATCAAGCAATACTGAACGAAATTTATATTGAAGGGGGTGACTATCTTGACCATATCGACGGCGGCGCCGGGGTTGAGGCCCCCGGAGTGCAGTAATCCGTTGGGCGGCGGTTGTGTGCGGGCGAACGGGACGCAGCTGGGTGTGCTGTTCTTGGGACTCTACCTGACGGCCCTTGGGACGGGCGGGCTCAAGTCGAGCGTGTCCGGGTTCGGGTCGGACCAGTTCGACGAGGGCGACCGGGCCGAGAAGAAGCAGATGATGCGGTTCTTCAGCTGGTTCTTCTTCTTCATTAGCATTGGGGCGCTGATGGCCGTGACCGTGCTGGTCTACATCCAAGACAACGTCGGGCGCCGGTGGGGCTACGGCATCTGCGCCGTGGCCATCGTGGCTGGCTTGGCCGTGTTCTTGTCCGGCACCAGCAGGTATCGTTTCAAGAGGCTGGCGGGGAGCCCGCTGTCCCAGATCGCTTCCGTCGTGGTCAGCGCGTGGCGGAAGAGGCGCCTCGACGTACCGGACTCCTCCATGCTCCACGACATCGACACCGCCGAAGGATGCAGCGCCCCCGAGGCCAGCAAGAAGAAGCAGAAGCTGCCCCACACCAAGCAGTTCCGGTAACGCTCGCTCTTATTCGTTGACATGTCCGAAGCCAATTGGCTGGACTACGTGGGACCGACATGTGTTGCCAGTGAACCCACGCTGAACTCATCCAAGTGTGCCCCACCGAGGCCGCTCAATGGTCCCACCTTCATGCACTACAATCTCTTCTATTTTTCTTCTTTTCTTGCTTTTTGTTGCCTCTCGTTATAGTCTGATGATACCTTTGAGCACATCAAACACTTGTTCATCTGTGGATCGTAGAATATGGCGTGGCTGTGAAGGGCATATGACCTTTCGGCCTACTGATTGGCTGTCAACCTTGCGTTTCTTAATTCCTAACCATGTCAACTGCTGGCCTATAGAAAAGTGGCAACCCTCCTATCAACAAGAAAAAATAAGAAGGTGCCAAATCCTCCTCCAATGTCCATCGTTTACAGCTTCTCCTCCTCACAAAACTTCGCCATCATGTCTTAGAAGAGAGAGAGAGAGACCCATCTCTAAGCAAGCCAAAATCCTTCAGCCACTGAAACTTATCGATACCACATGACAGTCTTATCTTCAAATCATATGGACGTCATCTTTTTCTAATTATTCAGCTCGAAGAAGCACACAGGAAGCCGACTCCGAGATTGGGATAGCTTGTGCTGTCCAGAATCACAAAAGGGACCGCTGCTTAGTGAGACCAGCGATGTATAATTGTGAGAGACCCCACGAACCATTCTAGCACCGAGTAGATAGACTTTCCCCACGTTATGTGAAGTTATAGGAACCAGCCAGCAATTCTTGACCTGTCATTTGTTAGCATGTAGTCGACAGAAGATCCCTCAGATCAGTGAGTGAGGAGGCAATGTATCCAATGATCAACCTGCACAGTGGGAGGGGGAGATTAAATATACGAGACTATTGATCTTGATCCGGAGATCAATAAAAGAAAGAACAATTTGACCTCTAATTTCCTATAGCAATAGTTTCTTGGTCTAAGTTCTCTATGTTGAGTCGTGAGAGCCTGATTGGCCAAGGGATGATTCAGCAATCACACCTTCTTGGGGATCTCCCATCCCCCCTTTACCCCCATCTTTTAAAGAACTCTCTCATCAGCCATAGTTGAAGCCTGTCCCTGATACACCTCCATTCCAAAAGAATTTTGTCATGAGATCCTTGCGCTTGATGGGGTGAAGGGACAGATGAGCAGTTGGAAGACGGTAGGTGAGTTTTTGCTATTACAGTTACCTTCCCTTATTCTCCATGCCCTGAAAGAGAGGAGAAGGTGGGGGTGCATGCATTAGGGCAACCAAAGTTCATGAACAGACAAAATTTTCACAGTAAAGCAATAAATGATCTCCTGCCATGCTGAGCTGGTTTTGGTACCGCCTACGACTGTCAAGCTATTAGACCTTTCCAACTCTCTTTAACACCGGTGGTAGTGAAGAAGAACAGCTTCATAGTTGAGAGCATGTGAAGTACTTCTTTGACAAACCCTAGTCACTGTGACCGTAAAAGAGAAACCGCACCGTAGGATGAAGACAAACAATATAATATATAAAGATCACAGGTCCATGTCATGGGTCCGAGCCCATTCGCCATGGAGTCAACCGAACGCACAGTAGCTTTTCCACCTGAAGCAAGTTGTTCCATTGCTGTCTCCTTCACAGTCCTGTCTCCTCTCTGATCCAAGTCGACATCCACGAATGAGTCACAAGACCCTTAATCTTGCACAAAGGAGGGGTTTGATGGAACAAAATATGGTAGCAAATGCTTGCTGTTTCACTTGAAGAAGGTCTCCTTCTTCCCTCCCTTGTTTGGCCTCAGATGGGGTCTTGAGAGTTTTATGCAATGCTCGGTTCTTACTGCTGGTTCATGTTTTTATTCCTTACTTTTAATTTGGAATTAATAGATCTTGGGGAAGTGTGCAATTAAGTTAACAGTACAATCCTATCCCTTCGTTTGCGCATGCTAAGTTATGTAACGACAGCTGAAAAATAATTAGTGTAATGTCATGTTATAAAAAGGTAGTGTTATCTTGTCATTAATTAGTGGTATCTTTTTGTATCGAGTGTGTGCACGGTTAATTAGTGATAGGATTAGGAGATAAATTTCGAGACATTCATTGCATCCACTGCACGACTTTTACAGCAGAAACAGTGCACGGTAATTTAATAGTGGTACTGATCCTTCTTCTTTATCTCGTGGCAGCTTCTTGGACCGGGCGGCCATCGTAGAAGGAGACGCGACGGTGGACCAAACCAAGTGGCGGCTGTCCACCTTGACGGACGTGGAGGAGGTGAAGCAAGTGATCCGAATGCTCCCCACCTGGGCCACCACCATCATGTTCTGGACCGTCTACGCCCAGATGACCACCTTCTCAGTGTCGCAGGCCAGCACCATGGACCGCCACATCGGCCCCTCCTTCGAGATCCCCGCCGGCTCGCTCACTGTCTTCTTCGTCGGCTCGATCCTCATCACCGTCCCCATCTACGACCGCATCATCGTCCCCGCCGCCCGCCGCCTCACCGGGAACCCCCAGGGAGTAACACCTCTCCAGCGCATCGCTGTCGGCCTCGTCCTCTCCATCGTCGCCATGTGCGCCGCCGCCCTCACCGAACGCAAGCGCCTCCGGGCAGCCCGGACTGACCCGACCGCCGCGGTGGTGCCCCTGACCGTCTTCTGGCTGGTGCCGCAGTTCTTGCTGGTGGGGGCAGGCGAGGCGTTCACCTACATCGGGCAGCTGGACTTCTTCCTGCGGGAGTGCCCCAAGGGGATGAAAACGATGAGCACCGGGTTGTTCCTAAGCACGCTCTCGCTGGGCTTCTTCCTGAGCTCCGCGCTGGTCACCATAGTCCACAAGGTGACGGGGGAGAGCGGGAAGGGGGCGTGGCTCCCGGACGACCTGAACAAAGGGAAGCTGTACGACTTCTACTGGCTGCTGGCGGCGCTGAGCGTGCTGAACCTGGTGGTCTTCGCGGCGGCCGCCAGGGGTTACGTCTACAAGGAGAAGAGGATGGGGGACGAGAGCGTCAACGGGGTGGAGCTGGCGGAGGAGGCCTGCTGCCATGCATGAGCTGCAGCTCCAAACGTGTAGCGTTTGATCAAAGGGTGGGTCAGCTTCGGAAATGAGCTGTGTGCCGAGTCACTTGTTGCCATGGCCTCTGTTTCAATAAGGAACTGGTCCTACTCTTTCGGCGTCGATGAATCACTCACTACTACTTGGCAGCATTCCGAGACACATCGGGAGCACTTATCCTTCGTTCGATTGCTCGTCTCTTGCAACGTCGTGGCTTCCCTCATCTACCCTCAATACTTTATTCTACCTCACATGACTTGAATCATTTGATCTTGATGTCACGCTAACATCTACATTAAAGAAATTGAAAATAAATTAATCATGACGTCGATGCATCCATTCACCACCACCCACACTATCCAATGCAACAGTAGCCTCGTATACTTCCAACAACATAGACGTCCTGCGGAGTGAAGTGGATTTGCATTTACAGGGACAAGTTTATCTCCTGAGCAAGAAAGGAATGAAATTGGTTTTTCCAGCGTCGACACCGACATAGAAACTCAATTAGGCATCACATTATACCCACCCGATTGCAAAGTTCTTAATAGCAGGGAATCATGTTAGATTATGTGGCCCGTTATAATCGAATAAGATATTTGGTATAACTAATTGGATTCTGATATCAGTATCGATCAATAGAAAAGAAGTCCATATTTTTTAGAATACCTTAGGAGATGCTCTTGATGGAAGGAACTCTCCTAATAACTTATCCTAGATCCTCTGCTCTCGTCTATAAATAGACATGACCTCAGGGGACTTGAAGCGTCAGAAGCAACACATAAGCATCTAAGAGTTGTGTAAAGATTAGCAACACATATACATCTAAGAGTTGCATAAAAGAAAATATTTCACAGACATAGATTAAGAGATTACAGTCTCCCTCTCAGTCTCCTTGAGCCATCAGTTACAGTGGTCCTGTGAAAGGATAGGAAGAGAGGAGAAGAAGTCTAGTTCTCCTTGCAGATTGACAGAGGCGTTGGATCATAAAGGAAGGTATTCAGATCTTTCTCTTTTCTTTACATATGCCATCAAAGGTACACATCGTAAAAACAGATCTATTGTTCTTTGATTTCGATCCTAGCATTAAAGTTTTTCCACAATTATAGAAGCATGATTAAAGTCTTTTTATGCTTACAATTGGTATCAAAGTCTAGGTTCTTGAAATCAAAACTTTAGATTTGTTGTTGTTTTGATTTACGATGTTTGATTCGAATTCTATCAAATCTGTATTCCTATCAATTTTTTATTTATTGTCGTGTTTTTATCGCCTGCTTACCGACAATCCAATGCAACAGAGGCCTCAGTGTGCTTCCAACAACATAGATGTCCTGCGGAGTGAAGTGGATTTGCATTTACAGGGACAAGTTTATCCTCTCGGACGATAAAACACAGATTTCATAAGCAAGAAAGGAATGAAATTGGTTTTCCCAGCGTCGAAACCAACATACATAAGGAAACTCAATTAGGCATCACATTATACCCACCCGATTGCAAAGTTCTTTCTAGCAGGGAACCATGTTAGATTATGTGGCCCGTTATAATCGGATAAGATATTTGGTATAACTAATTAGATTCTGATATCAGTATCGGCCAATAAAAAAGAAGTCCATATTTTTAAGGATACCTTAGGGGATGCTCTTGATGGAAGGAACTCCCCTAATAACTTATCCTAGACCCTTTGCTCTCGCCTATAAATAGACAGGACCTCAGGGGACTTGAAGCGTCAGAAGCATCTAAGAGTTGCGTAGAGATTAGCAACACAGATGCATCTAAGAGTTGCATAAAAGAAAATATTTCATAGACATAGATTGAGAGATTATAGTCTCTCTCTCAATCTCCCTGAGCCATCAATTATAGTGGTCCTGTGAAAGGATAGGAAGAGAGGAGAAGAAGTCTAGTTCTCCGTGCAGATTGACAGAGGCATTGGATCATAAAGGAAGGTATTCAGATCTTTCTCCTTTCTTTGCGAATGGCATCAAAGGTACACATCCTAAAAACAGATCTATTGTTCTTTGATTTCGATCCTAGCATTAAAGTTTTTTCGTAATTATAGAAGCATGATTAAAGTCTTTTTATGCTTACAATTGGTATCAGAGTCTAAGTTCTTAAAATCAAAACTTTAGATCTGTTGTTGTTTTGATTTACGATGTTTGATTCGAATTCTGTTAAATCTGTATTCCTATCAATTTTTTGTTTATTGTCGTGTTTTTATCGCCTGCTTGCCGATAATGTTAAGGAAACAGCGATAGTTACTATGCATTATCACTCGCCACGCATTACCAAGGGGCCGGCAATCGCAAAGAATCAAGTCAGATTGGCCGCACGAGGGTGGCAACCCGCGGGATGCAATCCGCCGGCGTACCGCGTGAGAGCAGCTGGCGCAATCTGCGCACTGCGGCGCCGGGCAAGAATCGCAATCATGGCGCGCCAGGCGACAACCACACGCACGCGCAGCGGCGTTGCGCACAAGCGCAGTGGCGCTATGGCGGCAAATCGGCGAGGCGGATCAGTTCAGCAAAATTACAATTTTGCCATTATGACAAAATTACAGTTTTGCCATTAGGGTTTTTTTTTTAAAAAAATTAATTATAGTTTTGCCATTACGCTAAATTTATAGTTTTACCCTTAAAGGATTAAATTTAATTTTGATCAAATTTAGAAAGGATTAAATTTTGATTAATTTTTTTTATATTTTGATCGATTTATTTAATTAGGCTAATATTAAGCTCGATTCTGGGTTTGCCCAAATTAAATAAAATTGATTATTTTAATTTGATATTTTATATATTAAAAAAATTATAAATTATTGTTCACTTTATATTTTTTCTCATATGATTTATTGATTACATGGTAAATTAAAATCCAATTATTATTTTTTGGATTGTTTTTTAGTTACTCACATATATATATTTGAAATTATGAAATTATAGTTATCTTTCACATAAAGGCTTTTTATGATTTATGTCTTATCATGATTATAATTATCATATGAGTTTTTCCTTATACTGATCAATATATATGAATTATTGATTGCAAGTTGTAAATAATATCCAATTATTGTTCTTGGATATTTGTTTAATTATTCATATGTATATATTTGAAATTATGAAATGATAGTTAATTTTCACATAAAAGTTTTTCATGATTTATGTGTTATCATGATTATAGTTGTCATATGAATTTTTATTTATGCTCATTAATATTCAATAATCATTATGGTTGTTATTCTATTATTGAATTACTTAGCATAAATTGAATTAAAGAAATTTAGTGAATATTATTTATAATTCATCTTCCTAAGTTTTATCTGACCAGTAGCTGCCAAAGTGGCCTGGGATGATAAGCTTATAGAATATGAATTACAATAAAAGTCTTGTCATTTATAGGATATTTTAGATTGTATTTTATATTTTGGTATTGGTCTTGCAGCCACCAAAGTGACCTAGACCAATAATTTATAAAATACATTATGGAATTGATCCTAAATGATATTAAAGAAATTTGATAAGTATTTATAATTTATTTTCATAAGTTTTATCTGATCAGTAGCTGCCAAAGTAGCCTGGGATGATAGACTTATGGGATATAAATTACAATAAAATTTTATCATTCATAGGATATTTTATATTATATTTTATTTTTTTGTATTGGTCTTGCAATCACCAAAGTAACCTAGACCAATAATCTATAAAATACATTATGGGATTGGTCCTAAATGACATTAAAGAAAAATAATATTCACAATGGCACACATAATTAGGAGATTTAGATAATCCCAAAGGAGAATCTATTTTGAATAATTATGTGATGGGGTAGGATGATACTGTTTTGGATATTCTTGTAGTTTAGTGTTTTATACCCAAAGGTATTAATACTATTCCACAATGATAGTATCAGTCCTTCATAAATGATTATATGTGTGAACAGTAGATATGTCAATATTGAAAGTAAAATATTGATGATATCAATAGTTCGACATTCATTATAAAGCTCAAAGCATTGATGTTATATTATTATAGTGGTACTTCCTTCATTGTATTTTTATAAATATCCTTATATTTTTTGGAATAAATGGCTTGAGTATATATAAGTTATATTGAATGAGTGAGATCTTGATCAGATTATTTGAAGGAACACAGACTTATTTACTGAAAGTTTTGTGGAATAAATAATTAAGGTGACTGGTCGTTTGAAAAACTCAATTTGATGAAACTTAGACTTCAATACAGTAGCGTATGAGAATATTTAAGGATCAACATAAATTTTCTGATAAGTCATGAGTTGACACATCAATGAAAGAACTGACTAAAAATGAAAGTATTTGAGAAATTAAAGATTACCTCCTCGATATAATTGACAAAATTATAAGCTCAAGACTTAAAATATTTTGAGTTCTACTCAAGGAGTGGGTAACAATAAAATAAGAATGAAGCATAAGCCACCTGAGTTTATAATTATTATATAAACTCATAAAGGAATTTCTTCATAATAAAGTGTTACTTGTGTAACAATGAAAGTTATATGAAGAAGAATTATAAGATTTGATTTGAAATGAAAAGTTATAAATATAACTTTTATATGGTTCAAATCAAATATTATAGAAATTATTTTTCTAATATTTGGTGGATTAATTTGATGCTTCAATATATGTTACAAATAATAGAGATTTATTTTAATATTTAAAAAGAAAAGGAATAAAAGCCAAAGGAGATTGAAATATTCATCATTCCAGGGAATCATCTTAAAGTGAAAGCGATAGTAGTTTGTATTTATCGTCTATGTCTAAAGATGATTCATTTGATGAATCTTGAGGATTCGTGTTATATTCTTATAATTCTGGGAATTTGGATTCTTTACCTAGAATTGTTAGAATATTATTTCTCCTTTGATAGTTGTGAACTAAATATGATTCAATAAAAGTTAACCTTTGGATTCTGTATAATGGTCTATATAGTTATAAATATAACTTTTATATGGTTCAAATCAAATATTATAGAAATTATTTTTCTAATATTTGGTGGATTAATTTAATGCTTCAATATATGTTACAAATAATAGAGATTTATTTTAATATTTAAAAAGAAAAGGAATAAAAGCCAAAGGAGATTGAAATATTCATCATTACAGGGAATCATCTTAAAGTGAAAGCGATAGTAGTATGTATTTATCGAATATGACTAAAGATGATTCATTTGATGAATCTTGAGGATTATATTCTTATAATTAGAATTTGGATTCTTTATCTAGAATTGTTAGAATATTATTTCTCCTTTGATAGTTGTAAACTCAATATGATTCAATAAAAGTTAACCTTTGGATTCTGTATAATGGTCTATATAGAATTAATATGAATCTTGAGTTTATAACAATCCTATAATTAAATATTAAAATAAAATATAAGTTCATAAACTCCTTGAGATTATGTTTACATCTGCGAGTCATTCTATATTTTCGTCTCATTAAATAGAGGTATTTTATCACCGTATAGATAACCTATTGAGATATGATTTTATATATATCTAATTCATGTAAAATCTCAGACCATTGACACTCTTAAAGTGTGCATAAAAGATGTCGAGATACAATTAGATAGAAAAGTTAAAATCATCATATCTAATAGGGGTGATAGATTTTATGGTATTCATAATTTACCAGATGTGTCGTAGCAGAACATAATTGCTGAAATGTATAATCGTACACTTATAAATATGATTAGGAGCATGATGTATTATTCTTTTATACCCGAATCAATGTGAAAAGAAGTTTTAAGGACAACTATGTATATCTTAAATGGGGTATCTAGGAAACCTAACTTAAGATATTTACATATTTAGGATTGTCCTGTAAAGATAAGGATCTTCAACTCATATAAAAGAAAATTAAAGTTAATAACTATTTCTGAATATTTTATTATTTATTCAGAAAAGTTTAAAAAGGGTATATGTCTTATTACTCTAATCATAGTACGAGGATGGTTAAATCTGGTAATATAAGGTTCCTATAAAATAGCGAATCAGTGGGAGTATAAAAAAAAATCTCGAAATTTAATTTTGGTATAGAGGAGATACATGTTAATACTCCTTTATTATTCGAGAGATTGTTATTACTCAAATTATTAAATAATTTGATATGCCAAATATGGCATTCACTTCGCTCATCATAGCGATTATATTATCATCTCTCTCAATAGAGTTGACTTTCGGTTTTTGACCTTTCTTAAATCTACAATCTCTTGCCAAATGATCAGGTTTTCCACAAACAAAACAGCCTTCACTCTTTGGCTTCTTAAATTTTCCTTGATCCCTTTTAGGGCCAAGATGATTCTTCTTATTTTGCTTGCCTTTGTTGGAATTCTTAAGCTGCTTTACAATATTTGCTTTTATATTACTAAAAGAGTTCTCACTCTTATCTCTCATCCTCGATTCCTCCTCGATTCGAAGATGTTTTTGAATTTGCTCCAAGGTGATATCCTTGGAGTCATGTAAAATCTTCTTCTTATACCCTTTCCAAGATGAAGGCAACTTTGGCTATTATAGCCCCTGCTTAAAAAGGTTCAGGAAGTTCGATTTTTTCAGCCTTCAATTGATTAACAATGACTTGCAACTCATGCACTTGTGCCAAGATTGGCTTGTCATCCACGAACTTGTAATCAAAATATTTAAAAATTAAAAATTTCTTTGTACATTCCTCTTCGGCTTGATACTTAATTCTAAGACATTCCAAATTGCTTTTGCAGATGGTTCATAGTTTAAAGATCATAAAGCCGGTCCGAAAGAGCATTGAGAATGTGTCCTCTACACATAATTTCATCTTCATTTCTCTTCTTTCGTTCAGTCTTGACTTCATCAGTGTCATTGTCGGTTGGAACAAGAATTGGTTGAAGATTTGGATCAAGCACATAGAAAATCTTCAAAGCAGTCAACATGAACTTGAAGTTTATTCCATCAAAACGATCCAAATGAATAAAATCTTGATTCAACAATTTGATGGTATTCGTGGCCTCCATGATGAACTCAAATATTGTTTTTAGATTGTAGGAAAATACAACAAAGGGGATGGAAACCAATAACAAACACGAGATCAAGAACACTATAGGAAAAATATTTAGGCTTGAAACATGTATAAATATTTTTCTAAAAACGATATTTGTACCCTCGTCTCGACAAGATTGCTATGTATGTAAATAGTTTTAATGGATATGACAAGCCTATAGAAGATCTGTATTAAACAAACAATAAAGAATCTTCAAATAGAAAATGAAAAAGGTCTAATCACTTACAGAGTTATCAGAGTTATCAAGAAAGAAAAAAAATCTCAAAAGATAATTGTTCATCATAATTTACTCTTACATATTTATTTATAGATATTTTTAAAAAAAACACAATCTTTCAAAAAATAACTATCAAAATAACTACAAAGAAAAATACTTTTTCAAATAACTCCTTTCAAAAGAAATTTTTTTTTTAATTTGAACAATTTATAACAAACACCTCTCCAGCGCATCGCTGTCGGCCTGGTCCTCTCCATCGTCGCCATGTGCGCCGCCGCCCTCACCGAACGCAAGCGCCTCCGGGCAGCCCGGACTGACCCGACCGCCGCGGTGGTGCCCCTGACCGTCTTCTGGCTGGTGCCGCAGTTCTTGCTGGTGGGGGCAGGCGAGGCGTTCACCTACATCGGGCAGCTGGACTTCTTCCTGCGGGAGTGCCCCAAGGGGATGAAAACGATGAGCACCGGGTTGTTCCTAAGCACGCTCGCTGGGCTTCTTCCTGAGCTCCGCGCTGGTCACCATAGTCCACAAGGTGACGGGGGAGAGCGGGAAGGGGGCGTGGCTGCCGGACGACCTGAACAAAGGGAAGCTGTACGACTTCTACTGGCTGCTGGCGGCGCTGAGCGTGCTGAACCTGGTGGTCTTCGCGGCGGCCGCCAGGGGTTACGTCTACAAGGAGAAGAGGATGGGGGACGAGAGCGTCAACGGGGTGGAGCTGGCGGAGGAGGCCTGCTGCCATGCATGAGCTGCAGCTCCAAAACGTGTAGCGTTTGATCAAAGGGTGGGTCAGCTTCGGAAATGAGCTGTGTGCCGAGTCACTTGTTGCCATGGCCTCTGTTTCAATAAGGAACTGGTCCTACTCTTTCGGCGTCGATGAATCACTCACTACTTGGAGACACATCGGTAGCACTTATCCTTCGTTCGATTGCTCGTCTCTTGCAACGTCGTGGCTTCCCTCAAATACTTCATTCTACCTCACATGACTTGAATCATTTGATCTTGATGTCACGCTAACGTCTACATTAAAGAAATTGAAAATAAATTAATCATGACGTCGATGCAGCCATTCACCACCACCCACACAATCCAATGCAACAGAGGCCTCAGTGTGCTTCCGACAACATAGACGCCCTGCGGAGTGAAGTGGATTTGCATTTACAGGGACAAATTTATCCTCTCGGACGATAAAACACAGATTTCATAAGCAAGAGAGGAATGAAAATGGTTTTTCTAGCGTCGACACCAACATATATAATTATCTGGAAGAATTAAAATTACCACTAGCGTTCAACAATTTAAATAACTTTCGAATGTAAAAACAAAAATTATCAGCCGCACAAAGCTTCCATCGATACAAGGTTTAGAGGGGATTAACACTATGTAATCTTATGGTCGCAAAGACGCTTTTGCGACACAAAATGCTACACAAGCTAAATGCATTGAATCTTAGGTCACTCGTGTAATATAGACATAGTGCAGCAACAGATGAATACACATTATATTATTTACAGCCATAGTCCATTCAGGCAATTTCAGCACAATGTGGTCCTCAATCATTAAGTTATGCTAATTAATCACAAAAGGGGCAATAAGTAACAATATAAAATAACCATGTTACAAAGAATGTCCTCTTGCCCTAAACTGAATAACAATATCAAACAACAAAGGGAATAAACAGTTGGACATACGCATCTTCAATCAGCAACTCCATCGACCCACAAAGCCCACAAGCCATCTGCAGATTGATACATGTAAGCGCAAATATCTACCACAGAAGAGTAGCAGCATCTGCAGGAAACTCAATTAGGCATCACGTTATACCCACCCGATTGCAAAGTTCTTCCTAGCAGGGAACCATAGTTACACCATTTCGCCAAATATGTCCAAGCAGTCATCCCACTTCATCTGCTCCCTTGCTTCCCAGTATCCACCTGTATACCGGAATGTTCCATCCTCACTATCCCTCCGAAACCATCTTGGTTTCCATCCATTTTCCTGCAATTTCCTCGACTGCACCAAAAGAAAATTTCGAACATGAACTACTGGTCAACAACCAACAACACCAAACTTCTGGACCAACGTAAGACGCCCAAAATTCAATGACAAGAGAAGCCCGCATCAAGGTAAGAGCATTCCTATACGCAAAAATGCATTTTATACAACGCCACTTCAATTTCTCAGGAGACTGTTTCTGTTGCATCTTAGGTAAGTTCCAGGGCAGTCAGTACTAGTATTGTAAATCACAATAAGAATTAGTGGAAGGTCAAAATCAAGCAGTAAATATCTTCAAAAAGAATGTGGTAATAGAAATTTCCTAGCAGAGCTGGATGGTATATCATAAGAAGTAACAGCATACTTCTCCTTAGAATAATTAGGATATCAAGAAACAGAAAACCTTATTCATGACTTTCGAACTTAAAAGAATTATGACACGAGAGGATCACCATTCGTTGCCTTCTCTCCAATCGCAGCTTTTCTGAATTTGCCTTTTCGTACTCCCCATTCTCAAGATACCGCTGATCCGGACGGAGTCTTGAATCAGTTGGTGGAAGTTTCCCCTTAATCGATGACCAATATTCACAATTTAGAACAAAGGTAAATGAAGAGACAAAGTAAATCGGAAAAGGTGATAGTCAAAAACTCGCATGCCGTGTCTACCTTCAGATCTGATGTTATCTCATTTAGCATAATTGCAAACGATGTCAAGTTGTATCGAGTGGGGTCAGGAGGAGGCTTATTCCTTGCCCATAACAAAGTTGAATTTTCTGTCAAAAAAGAGCTCTTGGACTTCAGGACCTCGTCACCAAACGAGCAGGACATGCTGTCATCCCATTTACCTACTAAAGTGGCAACTTTTGCTCCCTTAGCATCCTCAACAAGACCTTGTACCTTTGTGGAAGAGTGTGGCCCTTGTCGTTAGAAGAACCTGATAAGCCTGGATCAAATGCAGCAAATTCTCATTCCTTACCTGGCGAGGGTTGCGGTCAAGGAGTGACTGCTCTTTGAACTTTAATTTACAAGAATACTGCTGGTTTCCCCGTATGTTCATTGTACCATGGTGATTGCAGTATACCTTACCGAGAATTAGGTTGTAGATAGTTGTTGTGACCTACATGGGAAATCAAATGACTCATTGGACAGGGAAGAAGAGTATTCTTTTCTTTTCAAAGATAGCCTGGAATGGCATGACAAGCAAAACATGTATCTCTTTTATAATCTAAATCGAATCTAGGCTAGTGAATATCTTTTACAAGGAAAAAAAGATGGTTGTTTTGTTACAGAAGATTGCGGTTCTCATGAACAGTTGTGCATGGTAACAATACCTTACTCCACTGAAAAATTTCGCCATCATCAAATTCCAAGGTTAGTACACCAACAGGGTCTACTTGTATAGATTGCCCCCAAAATTTACTTTTCAGATTGCTGTCTCCCCAGAATTTCCAACCTCTACCTTCACAGTGGCAAGCGATAAGCATAGGGTGGTGGCTAACCTAGAAAGTGAGGTAGTGAGCAACATCATTCCAGACTTTTTATCAATTGTGAAAGAACATTACAGAAAGATGTCTATATAGTTAGAAAAGCATACATGTATTAGCTTTATAAAGGTGACAAAGCATATCAAATAAGGCATGGTATGAACGAATTATGTATCTTATAAACTAAACTAAATCAATAAAGAAATAAGCACACATAGTAAGAATGAATTCAAATAAATATCCATTTACTAAAAGATTATTAATTTATACAAATTTTATTTATACAACATTTATTATTCTATATGATTTTTTTCTTTCATCGCTAATGTCATAAAAATCTTGATTCCCTTGAAAGATAAACTGCATGAAAATAAAAGGAACTTTGAGAGTTTGAGTTTCATGATTCCAGAGGCCATCTGTCCTGATATGTCTAAGTGAAGCAACGAACACCTCATCACTCTGCACAAGCAAGTGAATGTTGTGCATATGATAGTAACTTGCTCGGGAAATGTTGAAGATTCAAATATCCAAACAATTCTTGATAGTGCACAATGCAAAAGGCACTTTGTTTCAGTTAGAAATTTGGCTAGCGTATACTCCTCAATCTGCATTTTTTTTTTCTTTTTTTTTTGAGATTGCTTAAGGGAAAAAAGCATTTCAGTTTTAAATGAGACAAAGATGATTGGCATTCTAGATTCCAAAAAGATTTATCTGGTAACTATTGCTTGATTGCCAAGTCTGTTGGAATTGCTTAAGAGCAAAAATTATTTTTTTCCCATGAGATCAAACTTATTTCAATTATGAATAGAATACAGATGGTTGGGATATGGATTCCAAGTTTAACTCATCAGCCATTGCTTCGCTACAGGATCCAGTTACCATTGGTAGAAACAGTTGGAATTGTTTTTTATTTTTTATTTTTTGTCAATCAAATATAGGCACAGCCTATCATCTTATTCCGCCAAGATAACGAAAGGATTCAAATAAAAAAGAGAAGGAAACTACAAGAAAGAAGAGAAGATAAGTCTGAAAGAAAAGAAGAAAATATACAAATCAAAGAATGGTTTCACCCACAAGCCAAAAAACAATAAATTTTCCAGCTTTTTAAATAAACATGTTAATTTGCCACTCTAATACATTGTTAATGCATTTTAAAAACAGAATATGCATCCAATTGAGTCTCTGGACAATTCAGCATTTCTTAGCTTTTCAATGTTCCCAACAGGTCGATAATCAGATGGAATATTCAAAAGAATTCTATTAGTCATCATGGTTTGGTATTGCAGGTGTGTAAAACATAAGAAAGTCATAAATCTTTTCTTATGGCCATTTATCAGATAATTATTTTAAATTTTCATGTTGATCAAGCTCTTGACAGAAATTACTTCAGAGTAGAAATTTTACTCTTATGTTTTGGAATTCTTAAATTGTATCTTTTTGTGTACGTTCTGTAAACCTTAGAGACAGTCAACTTTGTTTATGAGGTTATTCTAAAAACTCTGGGAAGCTATTGATAACTTTTTAAATTCTTTCACCCAGCTTACCTGTCTTTTGTTTCTTGTTTACCCACCATAAACACAATGAGGATGGAACTTTCCCACATTTCTTTTGGATTAAAAAAAAAGAGAAAAACAATTAAATAGTTTCATAAAACTAGAAAAGACTTTTATGGATTCCAATTATAGCTCTATATATAACATTTTTTTATCAAGTTCATGCTAGAAAGACAACAAATTACTTATATACATAAAAAAATTATGTATATAAGAGAAATATAGAACTATTGTTATTCTGGACAAGTGAAGTGATTCAGTAAAGGGCTATAGTTAATGAAGATTTCGATGCAAATTGGAACAGTGAGGTGAAGGCCAAATCTTCATGCCATAGTCCACAAACCTACCTTTTCAGCAAAGAAGCGGATTCCTTTTTCAGGGTAGTCAGCTTCATATGTCTCACCTAACAGAGGATTGAAAGGTTTGCAAGGGCGACCATCACAAGAAGAATATCCAGAGACTGCAAAGGCAGCTACATTCAGAATTCTCATGAGACTGTTCCCCTAAATACAAGAATTCAACATAAGAAACACATCTTAAGATAATCCAGAGCATTGCAGTTATAAGCCATGCACACATTACCCTCCCTATATGATGAAACAAATTAGGTCTTAAAAAGTGCACTAATCAAAGCCACAGATCACAAATCCACCCCAGGTGGCAACTTCAGTTTTGCAGTTACAGGAACATTACCAGTTTTGACTTTCAGTACAAGATATTACAAATAACACATTTCCTATGCTCAGCATATGCTCATGAACATAATTAATTAGAAGCAAAAAAGGCAGATATATCACTTTCTTTAGAGATATCATACATCGCACATATGTAATTTATGCATCCTAAATTCATGTGTTGCCTTCTCATGGTTCTTCAATGGCTTATTTGTCTATAATTAAGATTAAGCCTAGTACCGATTTTCTTTTGAAACTCCTGACCCTAAGAATTTGTGCTGACTATTCAATCATTAATACGTTGCTGTCTGTACATTGTGTTATACTAGGTTTTGTGTATTTCTGATACTCCAAATTCATCAATATGTCCAATGTTTCAACTTCATTCTTTCTATTACTTGCCTATCATGGGTATTTAACTCAAACACAAGCAATTTGGTAAATCAGCTGTTGCATTCCAGGAGATATTATTAGATGTAAAACATCTTGATGTTTTCTATCCCAAGTTTACACCAATACTTCTTTAGCACTAACTGTCCCACTGCCTTAATAACATTCAGCTCCATTGATGCATTTTCTTCAAATGATACAACACTAGGCTGACAAAAGCATTCTCATATCTAACATCTGAATCATAATGGACTTACATTGTCAGCCTGGAATAGTAGCCTCCTTTTTTGCAGGAGCAAGGCAAGCAGGTACCTCATGTATGGGACATCCTTTATTGCATCCTTGAAGTTTATGCACACATCATTCTCTATCAAGCTCCAACTTATTGGTTCCATATCTAACCCTCTTTTAATACTTGTATTACATCAGAAGCTCATCATTATCAGACAAACAAAAACTTGAAACTCCAGAAGATATTTTGAATGGAAATTCTTTTGAAGGAATAAACAAACAGATTATAAAAGTATGGTTTCACTGGCCTAGTGGATATGTTATTGTTATTAACAAAAAAGGATGAAAATAGAATACTGCAAGGAAATAATGGATTGATCGCTTCATGAGCAATTTTTTAAGGCAAACTTCACCAGCAAATTGAGCAAATGTAAATCCTTGTCAAAGACTACCACCAATCTGTTTCAATCAGGAAAATGAAGTTCGCACCCCATACAAATACAAAAATAAAGAGTTTCAATTCTCAACTAAGATCTGTAAAGGTTAAGTACTCTGTATCACAAACTATGCTACCTCAAGGGTTCAAGGTCAGCACCTTAAAGCTATTGTCTCTAACATAGCCGAGTATTGTATAAGGTTGCAGGTAGTTAAAGGTAGTTTCCTCTCCAGGAACCTTAACTTCATCACCCATAACCTTACTAATTTTAGGTGATCCTGTCAGTTCCCTTCTTTTTGGACTTCAATGAATCTATGTCATCTATGTTTTGTAATATTCCACTGTAAGTAATGAATGCTTTTTCTTAAAAAAAAAATAATTATGCTACCTGAAAGTTATATATCAATGTCCTACATGAAAAATCATTAGAAACGAGAAAACAATCAATAAGTCCCAACTATTTGGGGTCAACCAGATACATCTTTTCCCACATTACATTTCGTTAAAGAAAAGAGCCATCAAGTATCTTTTAATTGCTTCTAATAAAGATATCTTAGGTTTCCCTCTACCTTTCTTCACACTTATTTCAATTAAATGATTTTCCTCATTAAATTACCCCCAACTGATCAAAATGCAAAAATTTATTCCTATCTTTTCTAATAAATCTTTTATGTGTTTTCATCCAGTAACACTTATTTTTTTATATTTTCTAATTGCCCAACATTACAATCCATAAAGCACGGTTGGCTAGTAAAATTTCTCTTGTAATCTAGGAGACACAATGATCATATGATGCTCTTCACGGCTCTCTTCACTGTAACCATCTTCTTATATCTATGAATAATATCTTCATTGATCTCTCTAAATCATTGAATAACAAAATCCAAATACCAATCACTTTTACTTCTAAAAAATTATTTTGTCATCTACTTTAATTATAATCTCAATTCTTTGCTAAAGTTGCACTTCATATTGTGGTCACAAAATGAGTAACCATCTTTTATTTCAAATTGCAAAGCAAATGCTAGTAAAAGATTCAAAAGCAAACAATTGAAAGAATGAACAAACAATAGTTACAACAATGATCAATAGTTGAGCCAATTTTTATCAGCAAATAAAGTCATTGATAAAATTTAGCGTATAATTTTGTGCTTCTACATATTTGCTTGAGAAAGTCATAAATTGAGAAGAATTTTTCCATATATATCTTTGATAGGACATAAACAAACAGTTAAACATAGTTAAATAAAAAAAAGGGCATGTTGCTTTTTGTTCTAATATTATAGGATGATATGTGAAAATCCAGCACAGAAACAGAAATAAGTACACTACCTTTTTCCCATATTCATATGCTTGATCCAATAGATCTGAGTACTCCAAGTCTTCAAAGCACTTTTGCAGCGAAGACAATGGTTCATTAAAGTAAACAGGAAGGCACACTCGTGTGAGGTCCTTTCCGACATTATCTTTAATCATTGACCAAAGGCTAACACCTTTCTCCTTTTCAATAGGCTCTGGCAACTTCTTCCGCCTTGGGATATGGAGCAACATGTTCGGATAATCAGGCTGTAACTCAACGTCCACTATCTTTGTATCACAATGGTTAGTATTAAATCCAGAAATTCTATTAGACACATTTGAGGATGTTACTTCAGCGGCACAGGTAACTATAGGATCACCAAAGCACTCATTTGTATCAAAAAAGGAAACTTCTTCTTCGTCTGATAATTCATCGAGCTCTTGCTTTTCAACATCATCAGATGATTCGGTTGTACTGTACTCTGGTCAAAAAAGACAACAATGAGATAAAAAAATAGAAAACAAAATATATATAGTTTTAGTGGCAACATGAATTCAAGTATGATATCCAGATTTAAAGCAATCTGGATAATCTATAAGTGAATACCAAGGAAGCTTCTAATCGAAGTGAATTGATAAAAAGAGAAGGGGTAAAATTATCACTTGATAGTAAACTAAGGCATCCAGTGTATTAGCTGCAAATCAAGGTTTTACAGTGTACCACTTCCTCTGGAAATTTCTATAGATCATTGCTGATAATATCTATTTATGCTGTAATCAATTAAGATCAACTTTCAGCACAAGGTCATAGATTGTCTCTAATATAAAACTAACAAAATTTCTGCATCAAAAATATGATTGATAGCAGGAATTACTGAACCTCTAAAACACCAAACTAGAATAGAGTAGCCCTGATTTTACTGGGAGTACATATGCAAATTGTATTTATCTATTTTATGATACATATGAGTTTCTAGTTCATCAATTTAGTGCACCAACTGTGCTAATTCCAAGATAAATAAATTTTACTTGTCAAAGATTTGAGAAAGCTACTAGAAAAGTATATGATATAATTAACATTTTGGTCAGATTACAAAATTAAACATCATGAAAGACGAGGATATATTGTTTGTCATTATTCTTCATGCAGCTGAATGATGCATTTGATGAGGCATGTTCTCCACAATATTCATCAGTGAAACAACAACAGAAAGGATTCATTGGTGGAACATCCAATACAGAAAGGAAAAAAATACAAGAGTACGAAACATGAGAAAACAGCTAAAACAGAAAGAAATGGCACATGTCCAAATGGTTGATGGTAGTTTTACACAAGATTCATTGGTGAGCAAACAATGCCAACGACAGAGTAGTTTTATAAAATTCATTTGTGATACTACAATCAATAGTAACAACAAAAGAAGAAGAAGATCCAATGGGCTTTGCAATAAGCCCATAAAGGCGGCAGATCAAAGGTAAAAAGATGGAAAAAAGAGAGGCAGGTTTCAGATAAATTACTTGCTCCGACATCATTCATGCAAAAAACTTAAGCCAGAAGGACAACTTGCAAAATTAAACAAGCTTTGACACAACCAAAAAGGAAGCAACAAGAGACATACACATATACTGATCGAAAAAAATATATTATACTGTTGTTTTTCTTGAATTGACATGAACTAGAACTAGCCTAGGAAGTACCATTAAATTTTTCACGCCCAGAGCTGGAATAGTCATACTTGGGTAGCTGCAATTGGCCTTCGCTAGTCGCCGCATCTTCCACATCAACTTCCTGCATATGCAGATTGGCATCCTTAGAAATGATATATTCAAGCAAAAAAGAACTTCTTAAACAAATGAAGAAATTGTCTTTGAGGTAGATCAATCATGTTAGTTAATGATGTCACTATCATTTAAGTTTTCTTCCCTGATGTAAAGTTGCTATGTACCAATTTCTTGGGCAAGAAGGCTCGATAAAGCCATGAAGATAAGAACATAAGCTCTGGGTTCCCTCACCATGACATCTACCATATATGATTAGTGCATGTTACCTAGCTAAAGGAAACTTTTTAAAGGAAGATCATACTGTCTAAAGTAGTCGGCATACTTATCATTAGTGATTTCAGCCAATTTGAACAAAGAATTATTATCCAACATTCTGCTAAACTCTGATAAACAAATTAAACAAAGAAATCATTTCAATTTAGGGAACCATCTTAAATATTCACCTCCAAGTAACAAAATAGTCAAAGGGACAAACAGAACATGACTCACATGGTTTGACTAAAATTATCCCAAAGAAAAAATCATCATTTCTTGAAATTTAACTCTTTAAGAGAAAATAGTTATATATTCTGTAACATATTCAACTACTGAAAAGAGAAAATAACTTAAAAGCAGGACAATTAGTTCCACCATACTGTGCATTATAATAACTGGATTAGATTTTTAAGACCTAGAAAGATAGCAGGTTCAAATTACAAACCCAAAGCAATGTAAAATGACATGCACTTTAAGTTAATGGATATAGAGCAACACTAACATGATTTATGAAACATTCAGGCATCAAAATTTGTAAGTAATGTCATCATAACACTAGCTGAAAAAGACAATCAAGGCAGTAATCATTTCATAATTGTATAAATTTAAATGTAACAGGCAAGTTTAATAAACAGAAAATAACAGTTTGATCTTGATAGAGTTCAAAGAACATTTTCCATCCTAAGGTGTCTAAAGATCTTAATTTGTCCTTGTAAACAAGCACAACACAGTAAAGGAGCATATAGCATAAACTATTAATCACTATGGTGAACTAGCAATACAAAGAATACCATGTCAATCTAAGAAACTGAAAATAATAACCCACCCATTACTTGTTTTATGCAAAAAGTACCTCCAGCTGCTGATGAAATGTACCAATAGAGGTTAAGTGCTCTTCATATCGAAGCTTCAATTGTCTGTGGTATTCAGCAAACTCTAAGCGCATAATCTGCTCACAGTCCTTAATAACTGTATCATCCAATCCCTCAGCTTGCATGCGATCTCTAAGCTTTTCAGTTGAAATTAATACATCATTCTGCATAAAAGATACTCCTCTATTTATGGAAATTCCTTTTGTTGCCAAAATCAAAGCCTGAATCCAGGCTACACGATCTATACTCGAATAAGTCCTCAAATGAAGTGTCTTTGTTGGAGAAACTATGTAGAATCTTCTGTCATCTGTCTTACTTTCACGAAATGATGAGATCTGAAAGAAGTATAAAAGAAGCTAATTAGATTCTGAACAGGACAATTTGCTTGCGTTCAAAAGCAGCATATTGCTTCAAGACATCCCTTATGAGCCCTAAGTTTCATTTAGCTAGACAATTCATGCATGCTGTTGGTATACATGAAGCACGTGATACCTCATTTCAAAAAGAAATATGTCCAGCACATACCATGGAATGGATAAAATTTTCTGCTTATTATTATAAACTAAGTTTGATATTTCCAAGAGGGAAATCTAATCATCAAAGAGAGTGAGAGGAAATGCAGAAACACAAAGTGAAGGAGAAATGGAGTTAAAGATTACAAAGAAAGAGAGCACACAAAATCCAAAAGCAAAACCGTTAAGCTTTATGAAATACTCCATACTACAAAACCGCAAGTGGACGACACAATATAAAGCCTACACAAAAGCATAAAAATATGCAGTTATATCTATGCATGTGTATGCATGCATATATTGTGTGCCAATATTCCTATCCATGACTTAGAACCTATCTGGTTACTCAAGCTATTTTCTTCATATATAGTACAATCACACAAAAGATTCTCAAACTGCATTCACCTTCCCCAGAACATCCCAACATAGTCAATCTTGCAGTCAGCAGGCACATCAAATAAACTGTAGGCACCATCCTCTTCTTTTCTCTTTGGTCTTGTTTATTATGATCATTGAGTGGCCTAACCTATATGATCCAAAGAATATGCAATTTATCCCAAATCAAATAATCATAAGTTTGGTTACCACTTTTTAACAAAATCAAAGTAACAAACAAACAATTTGTAAACCAACAGATTGTTTAATAAATGGAATCAAGAAACCATTGGTTTATCTAGTTGTGTTTTAGTTATTGCATTTCTCCATGGATAACTCGAACTATCCCAAGCAATTAGCATTACTTGAAATCTCTGGCATCACTGGCTATCTCCAAAGACAGTAAGAGGGAAGGATTTATGGAGTGTTCTTGCTCTTTTACTAGTAATAGGCATCCACACCTGACTCCTCCAAAATACAGTATAGAGTCCACAGTTTAGAACATTTTAAAATTTGTGCAAAGTAAGTTAAAATTTAAGCAACAAATCAGTCTAAGTTCTGGCCCAACCCTAAGTAACCTATGCATGCACACCACCATCTCATGTCACCGATAGTTCTAAATAGCATAGAGCTGCAAATGGGTTCTTGAGATTAAATGTCTAATAGCAAAAGAAGAACAACATTTATGGTAATGTTGTTTGACAGTGTTATTTTAGCATAACAGGGCAAACTTAACCTATCATATGTTCATGACATTTACTCTCAAGAACCAATTTGCAGCTCAAATACTTGGAAGTACTAGACTTCATCACATTAGGATGTCCTCTCGGTGCACGATCTCCTGCCATAGACTACCACTAACACCTCCCGAAAGCAATGAGCTGAAAATAGGCTCATTAGAGTAAAAAACGTCATCAACACTTGAAAGCCTTAACATTTTCCAGAACTGCTAAAATCTCTGGTCAAGCTCACAACCACAAAGCGCCAGCAAACACACCTGCGACCGCATCTTGAGAACCATTAGTCTCCAACAGGTAGAGTATTCATAACTGACTTCCATTAAGAAAAGGGCCACAGCTGTTTGGAAGCGTTCGTAAACACTACCAACCACTGGATGCGTGCCACTTCATTTAAAATTCCCTCTTTTTTCTGGCGCTCCGGTTTTTGCGAATCATGAGTCGCAGGAGCCCATGCATTCACAGGTTCCTCTTCCGTCCACCATGCACTGTGTTGGCGTTCGCATTCACTTTCTATCCTTCAAAAAGTAGATATACCGATGGGGGACCATGGACAACAATGAAGCAGAAACGCAATCAATTCTTGCCCAGAGATCGCAAGCTACAAACTCTAGGTACGATCAAGTCTCGAGATTAATCTTTTATTATAACATCAACCAAAAAAAAAAAAAAATTTAAATAAGGAATTGGAACCAAAGAGGAATCAACTAATCAAATGACGGCGGAAGAAACAATGCATTAAAGCAACGACGACCAGAGTAAAACCCAAACGACAGAGAGAAGAGTTTCAGTTACATACCTAACAACACCAAGAAATAGGCAAATATGGGAGTCATGGAAGGGAAAGCATAAAAAAAAGGAAAAGAAAAAGAGAGAGAGAGAGAGAGAGGAAGAAGAACAAAAGAGGAGACAAAAACCAGAACCAGGGTCGTACAACTGCCTACTTTGCTTTGTTGCAGCGAGCAAAGATCCAATAGCTGAGGCCAAAATCCAGCTGTCGGCCCCCCTCCCTCTGTGCATCGTGGCAAGAACAGCAGCCGCGGTAGGGGGGTCGGACCTCGCCCTTGTTACCAATTATTTACATATAGATGCCCCCCACGGCGCCCCAAAAATCCCCCCCTTCCCCGGCACCCTATCAAAAGAAAGGCGAGACAGGAACCAGCCATCGCCATCACACAAGCAAACAAACCACGCTCCCCCTGTTCACGTCGTCCTCCCCGCTCCCTATCCAAAACCCACATCCCCTCGGCCCAACCCAGCGAAGGTAACAACAATAGCCAGGGAGGAGACGCGGGTACCGGTCGTCCCCACATCGAATAGTGTGGCAAGTACTACGCTGGTCGCCAGCCAAATGACGCGACCCGCGCGATTACTAGTTTTGGCCAGCGGAGGGACTCGATGCGGGACTCGTATCGTACGTGGTTCGCTCTCGACATTGTCTCCGACGCTTCATCTCTACCGTCCATGTAATGTTTTCGTACGTCTTAATTTAGAAGCAACTGTTTCGTCCGCTTCGGACCTCAACAGGAAGACCAAATCGAGCGAGAAAATTGAAGAGTCATATAGAATTCGCAAAATTGGAAATCTCATTCGGAGAAACAGAAAAAGGACGAGGACGGAAGACGGCCTCAACATCACGAACAAGAGATTGGGAAAAATAAAAGCAACCTAAGTGAATTTTTTTTCCTGTAATAATTTGTCGAAATCTCAAATGCTTGGCATCAGATCATCGTCGGATGCGACGATTTGTTTCTCTTATTTCTGGGTTTCTTGTTCTTGTTCCTGAGAATGAGGATGAGCATAGTTTGTCGTTCGCATACCTTTAGATGAACGACGCGCACCGGCTTCTGGGGCTGACGGCAACCGCAGCCGCTGACGGGGCGGCTGGAGGAGGCGGCGGTGACCGGGGCGAACATCGCGGTGGCGCTTCCGATGAGGCGGACGCCGTCGCCCTCGGGCACCGGCGGGGGGTCCCGGCGACGGATCCTGGAGTAGGAGAGGACGCCGTTGCCGAGGGAGAACCAGCGGTGTCGCCACCCCTTCCCTATATTGGTCCACTTGCAGAGGACACCGGCGACGGCGACGGTGGAGGAGGGGCCCTCGGCCCCTCCGGGATCGGGAGGCGGATCGTCCGGCGCCCGGGAGCGGGCGCCGAGGCCGGGGCAGTCGAGGGCGATGCAGCAGAGCGGGTGCGGCATCTCCCGCGGCCGCATCGCGATCGCGAGATCGCTCCAAGAATTGGGTGGCTCTCCCTGGATGCGGAGATTTATGTGGCCTCGTGTCCCACGTTCATATGCTGGAGTCGGGGGGTGGAGCTGGAGGTGGAGGAGGGAGGACGACGCGGTGCTTGTTTTTCTTTTTTTGGGATATTTATACGCGAATTTTTCTTGATTTGCCACGTAAGATAAGAGAGAGAGAGAGAGAGAGAGAGAGAGAGAGAGAGAGAGACATTTAAGTTGAGAAGGTTCATTAATTATAATTATGAGGGAGTTGGGGAGATGTGGTGAACAAGCGCT
Organism: Musa troglodytarum; assembly: GCA_023547065.1. Classification (NCBI taxonomy): domain Eukaryota; kingdom Viridiplantae; phylum Streptophyta; class Magnoliopsida; order Zingiberales; family Musaceae; genus Musa; species Musa troglodytarum. The sequence continues at coordinate 27,850,297 of CP097503.1, read as the reverse complement.
GCTTGTTTATATATGTAAAATATGACGCATGTCACTTTAAAATTTAGATTTCATATGTGAAGTCCCTTTCCTCCGCATTTACCGGTCTAATCCATTATTACTATTTTATTTAAACCTTAAAATAAACCAATTGACTAAATATTTTATAATATATTTAAAATTAGTTAAATATCCTTCTTTCTCCAACTGTCTTGGACTCATATAATGTAACTCTTTCATATTATCATGTGTTTCTATATTTTCTCTTTTCATTTGTCTCTAATATGGTTCACTTGTCTTATTTTTATTTTTAATATTTCTAATATTTTTCCTGACATTACATATAGTCTTGAATTATTTTGTAAAATATCAATTCAACACATTGTGTGACTGATTGGCCAATTGATCTAATTGGTTTCTATAACTAGTTTATCGTGTCTTTGAGATTACTAATTTAAAATATATTTAATTTTTTTATTATAATAAAATACATAAATATTTTTTTTTCTTCTGCTTTCGTCTCTTTTTTTTTTTTTTTACTCCTCCTTTCATTGCTCTTCTCTCTTTAGATGAAATATCACACTAATAATATCTTACAATTGGATTGGATCAGAGGAGAGTCGATGCTTGGAGAGGTTTATATATTGAAATGTATCACACCATTAATATTAAATATAATATTAATATTGATAAACACACTACCCTTTTTCGTTTGACAAGATTGAGAGACAAGTTTTGCTGAACTATGCCTCCAATACATCTTGAAAGATAGTTAATACTTAAAATATATTTTTTAATAAAATTATTATATATCTATTTTATAATTTTTCTATTTCATGGGTAAGCAGGTTTGATTATGATTTTAATTATTGTTGTTTTTGATAATATGATACAATTCAAGTTAATTTACATATATTTATAAAATAATTAAATTATTTAAGTCTCACCAACTCACCAACTAATCACCTTATGGATGTTGATATCGAAGAAAATGATTGAATCATCATTTTTTACGGGAGTTATAGTTTGTCAATCCCCATGGATAATAGTTAATAAGATATTGTTCAAGCCTATTCTTCTTTATCACTCTCGTAGATAAAATATCATGGGGGAAACATTAAGATTATTATAGAGAATCTCAATGATTAGTCAAGTATAAAAATCGCTCTGTGATCCAGAGGTTGAATCTATTTTTAAAAAACTTTTACCTTCATATAACATTTTGAATTAACTCGGATGTTAGAAGGATTCGATCGAGAAACTCTTTCAAACATTGGCCTTTGTGTATGAACCGATTGAGAAGTTATACTCTATCTTGAGCTAATCTCAAGATTACCTAAAAAAGATTAAGATTACGCAAAGATCATATTAGAAAATACCTTATGCACCAAGTATAACACAAGCGATACTCGGACATATCTATGCCTTCAAATCATAACAAATCGAACCGACTCAACCATCAACGTTTCAAAGGGAAAATATTTAAAATTTTCTCCATTTTTTTCTCTTTTTTAATTTTCTTTATCATGTCCTATATGTCGACTTCTTCTTCTTGTCTTGTTTGTTTCCTTTTTCACTCTCTTTTATTCTTGGTTTCTTTTACATTTTTACTTCTTTCTCTCTGCTACTTCTTTCTTTTGTCTTCACCTTTCATTCTCTACCTTCCCTTCTCCACCTCGTCGTACCGCCGACGGATTAATAATGTCACATCGAGTAAGGTAGATTTGAGAGTTTAAACCGGGTTTATTTTTACCAAACCGGACGGTTCACACGATCTGACTAAAAAATTTCCGAGTCATCCGATTTTATTTTTCTATGTACAATCTTACAATTGGAGAGAGTCCGGCACTTGTCTCATCCACTTTTGAAAGCCATAAGTCAAACAAACATATTATATATATATATATATATATATATATATTAATTTTTAGGAGTACCTAAAAAATACTCGATTTATTTTAGTACGATCATCCAAAGCATGCAAGGTAGGTGATTATGATCCTTACTTTTGTTGGCAAGAATAGACATTGAAATGTAGCATGTCGATCATGCTCTCTCAGCGTGAGTTAGGTCATCCATGATGAAGGTATTCTTCGTTCAAGCAGATCTACTGATGTTAGAAATATAATGATCGAAGTGGAGCGTAGAATAATAACCATGTTTTGGGTTTTGGAAGCAAATCATCAACAATCATGGCCATAAAGTATTTTCCAAGCTTTTTGACGAACACGATCTTTACAGTACTCCATCTCCGGAACGTGAGAGGATCGTAACGTGTCGCACCCATCGTTTTGCTCGAGATTTACAATTTCAAATTGGATTGGATTTGAAACGAACTTTATGGAATATAATACGATATAAAGTACATGTGGACAGTGTATGTGGATCACCCCGCATTAAACACTGAAAGCACCGAGGACGTGCCCGCATTATCCCGACATCAAGAAACTAAAGATTTTTAAGTACGCCTTAAATGATGCGTCCATCCCCACCTTCCCATTCCCAATCTAATTAGATTCGGCCGGACACCACGACAGCGACCGTGTCGGGTGGAGTTTTGGTACCATCCACCTACATCTTCTAAATCCGAATCCGATACGCTCATGGGTCCAATCTAGCCCCCCAGTCGGGTTTCGGGTTACCGGGTTCCCCGCCACCGTCCCTGACCGGTCTCCGCACTGCTCCGACTGTTCGTGACGGTGCGTCGTCGACACCGACACCGTCGAGGGGTTCGAGTGCCCTTTTGGAGCTGAGTTAGGACCGGACCCCTCCCCCCCCATGCGCACAACAAAACGTAAGAATGCCCCTCTTTAGCGGAGCAGGTGGGCGGCTCGGTCATCACCACCCCATGTGCCATCGCCATTACCGGCCTCGAACGGGAGCTCCACCAGGCTCGCTCCCGTGCGCGGCGTCGGCCCCACGGCCGAGGAAAAGTGCCATGGAGGAGTGATGGGGATGGTAGGGCCATGAGCCGTAGTAGACTTGGGGCTCTTTGAGGCCACGGCAAGGGATGTCACTTGTTCCCAGGTCTTCTCCACATGACCTAGTCTTGGGAGGAGGAAGCCACTGGTTCAGCTGCTGCTAGGGTCTTAAATATTGGCATTAGTACACGAGGGAGGGAGCCAAGCTGCTACTCTCATCATGGTACTGAAAGGTTTTGGAGGCCACTGTTACCCCATGCTCCGTCAACTGTTGGAGGCTCAGCGTCTCCTGTGGATCATGCACTCCCCTTTCTGAAAAGTTCCCTCCCTGCCTTGTTCATTCAGAAACCACCCCCCTCCGCTTGCGATATCTTTTTTTTTTTTTGACTTGGGAAGCTCTCCAATCTTGCATGTCCCCTCCAGTTCATAGGGCTTACTTCAAGGGTCATCCATCCATCTTTATCGATCGAGATGTGACAGGATGGAGGAGCTGATGAGTAAATGGGTGGACGACAGCCATCTTCTTACGCCTCGGTTCTTCTCAGATCTGCTGTTTCCAAGTGATAAAGATGGTAAGCTAGGAGCTAACTCGGATATCTTCATGGCGTACAGGGAGCGGCAGCACGGGCCGGAATCTTGTGGTCTGGAAATGCGTTTCCTTGTCTCTTAAGTGGGGATGGAATCCAAAGCCGATGGAGGACGATATCACCATCATTTCCATAAGCCTACGGCCATAACACACCACCATCGTTTTCTCCATGTTCATTGCCTTCACCTTTGTGGCTGTCAGAAATAGCATTGCGAGGCCAAGACGAATGCCTCTCGGACAACTCAACGTGACACTGAATCGAATGGGGTGTGCAAAGATCACACACAATCCATTTCTTTCCACCTGATGGCATCTCTGCTCATGGAAAACTCCAGCCGCATGATCCACGATCCACATGCACACATTACCAGTCAATATAAGGCTTCCCAATCATGAATGACTCGAGTACCTGCACGCATGTTCTGGTTAATCGCAGCTCCCTCGCTGCTGTTGCAAACTATCATAGCTTCATCAACAAAGCATGGTATGGCAAATTGAGTCGAGGGGGCAGGAAGGACAAGCGAAGGTTTGTGCAGCTGTGTCATTTACTGCTCATCTACAGCACTGCATGTACCTTTTTGCTCTCCGCAAGCGCTTCACCAACTTGCAACGCCTTTGCCATTCCGGTGAGCCACAGCAATCAAACCGAGACATATATTATTGGAGACCCGAGTGGGGAAGAGAGGATTTAGTTGCTTCGAGGTTGGCTCTATCCTTCTTAGTCTCTATATTTTATAGATCTCGATTCTTTGAGACTATCAATCTTAATTCTTTCGGACTATGCATCATAATTAAGCGCCCGTACACAATGGAACTAAATGATATAGCTGCCACTTCATAACCTAAAAGATCCTCGGCATCGAGATCGACAGTGATCATGCGTAGTCGAAGAACATCGATGCTGCAAACCAAAGGTTGACGACGCCTGTGCGAGTTCATCATCACAATGACGAGCAACATAGAAGAGGTCGAGTGTGAGAACGAGATGAACAGGGGTTTACAGTTCAGATTCGGAGGTGGGACTGCTTTAGTCAGCTTCTCTGTGAAAGCTGAGCACCGAAGTGTGTAAATCAAGTAGCCGACAGAGAAGATGTGTTTCATGTGAGATTCCTACATCTTCGTGTCTTCTGAAAGCTTCGTGTATGCTGCGAGCGTGTACGGGTGCATTCCATTGTCAGATGAGTGTTCATTTTTTGACGCAAAAAAATATTAATTCAGCAGCAAATTATTCAATCTCATGTTGCTAAGCGATCAAAAAGAGTTGGGCTCTCGTAACCTATAATTTTGAGCTCGATTTTATTCCAATATGGACAAAGTTTGAATCGGATGAGTCAACTGGGTTTATCCCAACAATGAGTTGAATAGGAGAAGAAGCACACACCAGTTCGAACTGAAAGGGAGAGACAATCAAATCTTGAAGTTAAAAATAATTTATTAATATAATAATATATGTAAGTAAATACTGAAAACACTACTTTTGCCTTCTCTATTGATTCCTACTGGTTGGATGGATCGAAAAAGAAATCTTTATTGATTTTTTTTAGATAAGAACAGAATATAAATTATTAATTTCTGAAAGCAATAAGCAACTTAGTTTTTCCAAATCAATTGATATAATCTTAACATAATGACAAACACTCAATTTTTAAGAACAATTGATGATTCTTATTTTTTTGGAAACCTCTATTCCAAACTTAATAGAACCTGATGATACGCTTTCAGCTCAAGTTTAAATGCAAAGTAAAGGGGGCCTTGTTGATCCAACAATCGAAGTAGATAACCTCAAGAATTAGATTGGAGCAGATTACATGTCATCTTAATTACATACATTGTAAGAACTAAATGTGAGGAGGATGTACGCTGCGTCTCATTCTATATACAGCAAAAGATACAAGAGAGCTGAGCCATCTTCATACACGACGATCTGCTTCCCAGCAGCAGGAAAACCAAACTGGTTTCTTGCCTGCAACAAGCAACACCACTTGCTGAGTTGTGACTTCTTCCGATCATCAGAACTGTTACCAATCAGTAATGAGAACCTACAGACGCAAATAAATTGGCTTCGTTCACCACATTAAATTCTTGGATAGGCGTGTGATGCGATCATGCAGTTTGGCAAGCAAAACACTGAAGAACCAGACCGCGGTGAAACAGAGCTTTAGATGTTTCCATTGCCTGACCCTTCCCATTGAAGTACAGAGGACGTCTAAAGAGACCAATAATGGAAGATGATCCACGTGGGCTTGGGCATATGCTGGGTGCACAATTCTGCTCCACACCATGTTTTGCTGTACCGCCGAAGAAAGATTTGACGCGATGTGTCTTGCTTCTTGGACTCCTTGTGAATCTTTCTGTCCTAGGTTCTGCAAGGGAATTCCTCCATGGAGAGATCACTCTTTCTAGATAGCAAAACAGCCACTGTTTTGGGCTGAGAGCATGATCTTTCAGCACATCCATTGTTTCCCCAAAGAAGTTTTGAGTTACAGGTCCACACAATGGCCCGGGAAATGGTAATTCTGGTTCCTCAATGTCGGCATTGGATTCCATGAGGCATGCAGCCACATCAACTTTGCAGGTCAAGAATCTCAAAAAGGGTTGGTGCCAGCAGCAACAACAAGCTTCAAGTCACTTTACAGCGCATGCCACAATGAGAGACTGTAATGACAATGTGCATAACTAGCTTCTGATGCCAGTGACCTTTGCACTCGAATTTACGATCCTGCATTGGAACACTGGTAAGCAAATTAAGAGTCAATTCCACTAGAACAGCAACCAAAGAAAATAAAAAAAGAAACTATCAGGTATTAGCCGACAATAAACCTCGTCGATAAGACATCTAAAATTAGATTTTTGCAGCACGGACATGCATTGGCATGTCAGCTTACTCCACGTCCGACAGAAGAACAACAACCATGCATGATAGAAGTAACACATTGTCTCCCTTAAGGTCATAACACAAGTATCAATTTTTTAGGTTCCATGCTTATTAGTACTAGCAGCAAATTAGATAATATGGTGTTGGATGATGACAATGACCACACCATTTGACACTTCATCAGACAAACAAATTAACCAGAACAAATCTAGCTAAGTGTTGCTAAAATTAGTCAACCATGTTGCCAACACTGATCAGTAACATGGGCATATCAAGAAGTGTTGAACATTTATAGATTGAAGACCATCTTACAGACAATAACTCTTACCTGGAGTGAAATAGTCTTGATGTTGGTTCTCCTTACAAAAGTTCAAAAGCATGACAGATGCAACAAATTGTAACAGTAAACTATTACCTTAAATTACAGTATTAATTCTGTTTCCTTTAGATCAATTACATTTTCATTTGTCAAACTTGAATGACATTAAGTGTTTCCTCATCTCTCTTTAATGATACTAGTAAGAGTGTACACCAGGGACATCATCACAGAGAATTTTTTAGAAGGTTCAGAAATTTCCCGATCTTCAGGAAAGTACAGAAAACCTTACATTCATACTTATCATGTGAAGTCTTTCACTATAAAAGATCAACAACTTCAATTGTACAAATGACAATGCACATTGACGGGTAGGTGCTTGTGTGTCTGAATGAGATGGTAAGAGTGAGCAATTTAGTGTGTGAGCATGAAAGATAGAAGGATTGACAATTTAAAGTTATTTCTAAGCTCAAGTTACATGTGGTTGGTCAATCACAACCATGAAAGGACCTCCTCCAGGAAAAGTTGCCAATGCAATTCAAAATAGCCGCTAAGGGAACTGAAATTTTATACAATAACAAAAAGTGCAAGATACCAGCAAAATATAATGGCATAAATAACAATTTATGTTATATACAAGAAACTTCCAAAATTTCCCACCACTGCAACTTGACAATTAACCTAACAAGATAATAACAACCTTGAAGGCGAATAGGTCCTGTTTAAGTGTCAGCTGAATATTTAACAGTAAAAGTTCTGATTGCTAAAAGTTTTATCATGAGCCTAACTACAATCCATGGTCAGTGTGACCAAGTATAGCTGGTTTTCAACTCAATCTTAATGTTAGAAACATCAATATTGCACCTTGTCATCAAGTTGTTTCAGGATCATTAATTAATAGCCAAAACAGCAACCCTATAATAGTCTTCTCAGCAGTTCATAGTGGAGAAGACATTAAACAGGGACATTAATTTAATAGACCTTTTTTGGTAATATTAGATCAATAAATAAGATCATTTCTTTACAAGCAAGGCAATTTGATTTAGTTATATGTAGTTTCTCTGAGGTTTAATTAAATTAAAATCATGGTTTGATCCTCATTATCCATAGCTCAAGACCCAAGCTTATATTTGAAAAGTGAGAAAATTATTAAACTTTTCATGGCAAGCTCATGAACATAATACATATTTTCATAATTTGACATTTGCTTCTGCATAAGGAAAGTTTATGTTAAATGGATAGCTAAAATCAAGTTTTCCAAAATCAAATGATGCCATGTGATTAAAGATAAATTTTTTAACCCAGAGAACAATTGAAGATATTTGCTGAAATTTGAACATTTTTCTGATCCCTTTTCCACATACATTTCCAGTTTCATTCCTAGATGTAGAATTTCCAAAATTGAGCATTTCTCCTGTTACGAAGTTGATTTACTAACCTCACCTCCATAACAATAATTGACTCCATAAGAGGAGTTGGTGTTATCTAGGGATTTCCAGTCTCTTTGCTGCATTTGTTTGTTCAGATATCTAGGCATTGTTGTACTTGGAAATGTCAAATTTTGAAAGATTCTATTTTGGCCTATTTTATACACATGTCCAGATCAATAATCAAACACAAAGATACTCCAATATATCTATTGTAACAGCAACAACCTCATGCATTTTGGATCTCATTCAATTATACCTTTTTGTTTTAGTTATTGAACTCAGTCTGCCTATGCAAAATCAAGCCTCATTAAGAAGATCAGTGACACACATATTGGATGTTATGAAACATTATTTAATTGTTAACAAAGACTACCTAAGTGTTTGGTCGCAGATCGCCAATGTGTGATAGATTTGCGGACTTGGAAAAAAGTGAGGCAGACGTTAACACTTTCTTTAACTAAAATTCTAAAGAGTTACATGAACTACATCATCTTTTAAGCAGTTCATAGACTTCCTAGCCTATTGAAATTAAGAAGAAAGGTTTTAAGTGAAACATAATCACATTAAATTTGATATCTTTCTTTCATGGGAAAAAATATTTATATTTTAATGTTTCAGCAGTTTGTAGCAAGATATGGACTTTGTACCATTTTGTGCACTTCCTGTAATGTATTTGACAACAAATATCAATAAGTTCCAGTTTGCCTATTAAACTGGAGTAGATGGGTCCTAAGGTTTTTAATTTCAAATGATATCGCTCGGAACCGGTCCACTAGTAGACCGGTACACGGATTGCCCGCTACCAGACTGTCACATGGCCATTACCCTCTCTCCGCAAAACCGGTCCATTGGGGTGTGCAGTGCCAATGCTTATAAGGCTCAAAATCTCCCCTTTCCTTATCAATGTGGGACTAAATGCACCTTGTCTATCCCCTCTTGGGGCGCACCCCTTCTTGGGGTGCACGGCTGCCTACCCTCTCTGGGGCGCACCCCCTCATGGGGTGCACGGCGTGATACACCCTCCAGGGTGATCACCGTGACATCCATGAGAATTCACCCTGCCTACCCTCTCTGGGCGCTTGGCGTGACATTCTCCCCCACCCAATCTCGTGACGTCCCTGCCACGGATTGGCCACCCCGCCTACCCCCTCTGGGGCGCTCGGCGTGGACACCCCCTCTGGGGTGATTGGAGAAGGCCAGGGGTTGCTCTGATACCACTTGTCACATGACCATTACCCTCTCCCCGCAAAACCGGTCCATTGGGGTGTGCAACGCCAATGCTTATAAGGCTCAAGATCTCCCCTTTCCTTACCAATGTGGGACTAAATACACCTTGCCTACCCCCTCTTGGGGCGCACCCTCTCTTGGGGTGCACAGCTGCCTACCCCCTCTGGGGCGCACCCCCTCCTGGGGTGCACGGCGTGATACACCCTCCAGGGTGATCACCGTGACATCCATGAGAATTCACCCTGCCTATCCTCTCTAGGCGCTTGGCGTGACAGGACGGTACCATCGATTGAGGCTGTTTTCGCGTCATTATCGTCTGGCGGTGATCGAGGGAGAAGAAAGAAGAGGGGTGACTGAGGGAGAAGAAAGAAGAGGGGTGACTGAGGGAGAAGGGGAAAGAAGAGGGTGAAGTGGAAGAAAGATAAGGAAAAAGAAGGGGAGAACCTGGAGATCGACGCTGCTCTCCCTCCTCGTCTGTCGATGACTTCTCATCCATGCGGGGAGAAGAATCATCGGCATCGTGGGGAGAAGAGAGGCAACGTCGCAGAAAACTTTATATATATATATATACACACACACACAAAGCGGTAAATCAAAATATACCGCTTGATATATAGTACCATATCGTACCGAGGGCATATCGAAACTTCGTTATGGTACGAAATTTCAATCCTTACTGGGTCCAACGATTGTAACTTCATTAGATTTAAAAAAATATTTTTTTCAGCTATGATTCTGCATTTGATTTGATATGATGTACTAACAGTTTGATTCTGATGGCAAGAGAAGCCATGAAGATGAATTCGTGAGTATTTTGACTCGATGAATAAGAAACCATAAAGCAAGATAATTGCTTTTGAAGGCCATCAAGACCTACGAACCATTTTTTGATGAAACAAATCTAAGAGCATTAGTTATTAGTGCCTTAGTCATTACGAGGTCACATCATCCAGCGTCCACCGGCATTCTGTGACCAGATAACAAGTTGTGGAACAGAGGACAGAGAAAAACCTCTCAACTTATAGATATTTGTTTAAGCTTTAGATCCAAAGAACAATGAAAATTGTTGAAGACACATCATCTGTCACAACTTTATACTTAATGCCATCGAAGCAAAGTTGTGGGTTATAACACAGGAAACAATCGACGGCAGTAAATCACATACACAGAAAGTGGTTGCCAGAAAAATAACATGGAAAAAATATCAGCAATAACTATCTACAATTTAGGGTGCTCCATTCGACTAACGAACTAATAAAAACAACAAATTTAATAGATCTGCCACATTTGCAACATACCAATTTCAATTTTGTTTTCTCCTCCCCGCTTTGTGATTCTACTCGAGATAGCACAAACGTCTATGTTCTTCAAAACTCTACTTATCTTATAACTCCGAGCTCCTACATTTACCAAGGTTAATACCAAAAACCATAAGCACATCATGTTAACAAACTAAAGATTGCAGTTTTCAGCACAAAAGGGCTCAAAAGTTCGAGACATTGCAGGAACAACCCTGTACCTTTAGCAGCCAAAGGAGAAATTACATTGTTAAGTTAGGCAAGCATTTGATAGTTACACGAGCCCAAGAGTCTAAGATCTCACCGTCCCGGTAACCCCTGATCCAGGCAGGCGGACGAAGAAGAAACTCGACGGCGAGGGTGGGGTTCGATTCCGTCCTATGGACGAGGGAGAGATCGAGGAGGGAGAGACGGGGCGGAGGTTTATGCGGCGGAGCGCCGCGGCCGCCGACGGCGATTGCTGGGGCCTCTCGCCGCTGTTCATCAGCCCTGGTGTGCACCCCGCCGAACGGGCCGCGGTGGTGGAGCCCACAAACCCCCCGGTCCCCGCCTGACGCCCGTGTTGCGTATTCTGGGAAGGAGCCCAGTGGACCCCACAACAGCATCTAACCATATCGCGAAGCCGAAGCGGAGTTTAACTGTTTCCTGCCCCAACCTAGACAGGAAATCAATCTCACATGACGGTATCCCGCCGGGGATGGTAGCGGATCGGATCTTTACCTGGGAACCCATGCCTGTCCGACCCGGTAATACCTTCAAGAATTCCGGCTTCCATTCGCATCCTCTCGCTATCGCACTCGATGACATTTTTGGAGGTACGAGCGAGAAATGCGATGCCATTCGGGAACGAACATTTCATCAAACAGTATGAGAGCATAGACAAGCGTGTAGCTTAGCAAACGCTTGCCTGACGGGCGCTGCAGACAAAGTCAACAAGTCTGGACTACCGATGTGTTTCACCATGTATAAAAGCAGCCATGGAGTTTCTAAGAACATTAGCCGGCATGTAGATTTAGCTAGCTATCAGAGAGGCAGCAACAAGTAAGGTATAAGCATACATCTGCATGTCAATGACAAATGTAGCAAGAACACACAGCAAGGCTTGTTGTAGTGGTCAATTCATGGTTTCCATTGATGAAGAATCGATAATAGAAATCATAATGAGTTTGAAACTTGTGGAATAACAAATAGTTATTTTGAATGAATCCAAAGTCCTAAAGATAAGTTGAGAAGGGGGAACATAAGAAGGAAGCCAAGGCATAAACCAATCAAAATTTACTGCCATGAAGAGAACTGATGCCAGCTTCAACTAATGAGAGTGGAGACCGAATCCTCTATTGTACAACATGCGTGAACTCTGCTCTGGCAATTTGATAGCAGACAGGAGCATCAACGAGACTCCACCAGTATGTATAATGGCTTGCCGTTTAGCTTTTGGCGACCCTGCACAAAAATACCCGATCTTACAATTAATCCAATAAAAAGATATGGTAGGATATATTAACCAACCTTGTCAGATCTATCAACTAAATCTTTACAATGAATTGATGAGTCAACATTTGACATGGTATTAGATTGAGAGAGTTCCTTTGGACTTGGTATAATGGTATGAGTGAGTTTTACAAATCCTTACAAATCCATACATATGCTTGACAAGACCAGGAAGCAACTGCAGTAATAATGTGATGAAAGCTAACATCACGTTCGGCAAGTCAAGGATTACATGGGCATGGCTCTGCACCCTTTTTTTTACTCTATGCTTGCAGCAAATTAGAAGAACACAAACTAGAAACTAAGAACAAGGGAAATTGTGGAGGAAAAATGAATCAGAAACTTCAAAAAATTGATATCTAAAAACAGATTCAGGATCAAGAGGAATAGCATATATACTGCACCTTGAGTTCTGGAAGCTCAATAACACATGCACATTCAACCACCTCGGCACCAGCACGCTCTGAGATAAAGATTGGTATCACAATTAACATAAGAATCTGATTGTTTACATAACACTAGGAAATGAAAATGCTGTGGCATTAACATCCACAAAAAATATTTATCATAAGACAATTCCTTAAGCATGAACTGCTTTACATAAAATGTCGAACAATGAACTTGTTTCATGCAGATTGTATCTTGGAAAATCATAAGAAATTAATTTAAGCATTATTTTGACATGGCATTGCTGTTTTACCTACGACGATGCTAACCATTCATGACCTGGGCCTTTCCTATCATGACCCGGCCTGATGGGTTAACTAACCTATCAACTTCATTTTGGCCTATCAACCACTGGCCAAAATACTTAAGCTGAAGTTATTAATAGTACACTCATCAGGCTTATATAAGCCAATCTTAGTCCCACCCACTTCCGATGTGGGACTATTGGACTAACTAGGGGTGTTACATTTCCCACTTGAAATGCAAAAACTAGATCTTAGGTACCATCTGACAAGATTTAGTACACTTGGCGATGGACAAGGAGGATCAAGGTCACAGCAACTTCATTACGCATTCCTGGATACATTCATGTTAAGTAACAAGAATAGTAACTAGGACTATGTCAACTATTCAGATGGCCACATTTATTTTGCAAGCTGGTCTTCTTCTCGAACAAGTTAACACAGCATATTAACAGAGCAAACAAATCAGTAATCATGTCTTAGTTCAATTTCTTTAATCGATTGATTGTACAATTGTTGGCAGAGGCAACGTATTATTCTAATGCCTTTTTTCGATGTTTAACTAGTGGGCATCGTTGTAATTAAATATGAAGTACTTCGAGATCCTTTTTAAATAAGACAGCATAAAGGATTTTAGTTCACTTAGTTTGATCAATAATCACATAAAATTATTTACTACCTGTGTCTACCATAACTTAGATTTGTTCATATTGATCTATATGACTGGATCAGCATAATTATTGATATAAATCAAAAGGTAAAATATGAAAACATCACAAGTTTATGCTAGAAAAATCATGTTATACACACCAAGCAAGTTCATGGCAGCACAAAGTGTTCCCCCAGTCGCTATCAGATCATCAACAACCAAAGCACGGTCACCGGGTTGAACTGCTCCAACATGCATTTCAAGACAATCGGTTCCATATTCCAGAACATACTTTTCCGAAATGACTTCACCTACAAATTGCATATGGAGGAATCTAAGCAAATATATACAAGACCTCCATTACGAAGAGGGGAACAGGAAATAAATTTGATCTACTATCTTTATAGAGGAACCAAGTAATAAACCAGAAATCTAACATGCAAATAACCACATAAAGTCTTTGTTTCAACAATTAAACATTAATATTCTTCAAACTTCATATCCAAATTATGTGCCCTAATTGTTCTTCAAACAACCCCCACGATATGCATGAATAAAGATTTGTCAGGTACAAGTCCAAGAATCATGTCAGGTGTTAACATGGTAAATTTATTATAAATATAATAATTACTATCTTCTAAAATAAGATTTCTAAGATAGTAAATTTTGAGATGACAACAATTTAACTGTCATATCAAGTATCAGAAAACATACTAACTTTTTCTAAATCCGTCAAATGATTAGTTACAGATGTTTTGCAAGCAGGACAAGGTCATCATCGGTCTTTTACTTTGTAAACAACAAATTACATGATATCTAAGTATCCCGATGGTTCAAAAATTAAGATTTCCTGGAATTCCTATTTTGAAAATAACATGAATATATAATCATATAAATAATTTAGGCAGCCTACTATTAGCATCATGGAATTTATAATCTTGAGCCATATATATTCTATTATTATATTATCATGAAAATCCGAGAAAATAACATGAATATATAATCATGAGAATCTCTTAGCACATTCAAACTTATCTTCATATTTTTTTAACAATATGTATATCAAGTTATTATTTTTAAACTATTTTCCCAAGTGACCTTGAGCCCGATGATCAGATCCAATTGGGTTACATGATGGCATTGAACTTACCTAATTCATTCTTATTACAAATATTCCGAACCATATGAGCAATGCCCTACGAATTAAACTTTTCATTCCCTGAGAGCTTTACAAACTTATTTATCAATTTTCTAGGATTTACATTTTACCCAAAAGCTACAGAATTCATCAACAGGACCTTTTGGTATAAAAAATTAAGAAAATATAAAGTTTTATGTATCTTGCCCTTAAAGCTTGGTGGTCCTCCAAGTAATACTGTATGTTTCTTATTACTTGATAGAAAATATAGTACCTGGCAACTTTCGTGGCTTCCTCAAGGGAATAAATTTAGCACCAATTGCTAAAGCAATTGGGGGACCAAATATGAAGCCTCTAGCCTCAATTCCTGTCAAGAAAAGCTCAACTATTGTTATAATGATGTTCCAAATTTTTGCACAGATTCCAATGATATGTCCAAAGAAAAAACAAAAAGGAGTTATCTATTCGACTAAACATTTAAACATCAATGCAAAATTACGAAAAATGATTTGGGGCAGTCTAGCCGAGTTGAAGGATAAAAAAAAAGCAATTAAATGCAAGGATAGAGGTTGAATTTATTGCCAGACCAAAACTTATCTAAATTTACATGTATTTTTTTTTCTGAAAATGCTCAAAATATCGCATAATCATATTGTGTAAGTCATATACAGGTTGAATTTAGGTTACAGAATTTGATCATATCCATAATTCAGCATAATACAACATTGAAGATTAAAATGATAATTGTCAGCATCTTCAATTGAGAATTTGCTCAAAGGGATAAGGTTGCACATACTGAACATTTTAGAATCCGACATGGTGGAAGCCTCATACAACTACAAAGCCCTCATATTTTATTATTTCCATATAACAATTTCATAACAGTATAAGAATCAATATTTCAAGAAAAGGCCAATATGCAAACCATCTAGATAGCATAGCAGTTTATGAATTACATAGCTGAAAAAGAAAATGTTTCAGTAACTATGGTTGAATAAGAAAATGCTTAGTCAAGTATAACTTATTATCAGATGAATATATGGCAAAACCAAATCAAAAATTTATAGAATGTTATTTACACACATTTAAGAAATAGTTTTGGTGATAAGTCATAGTAAAACTGTAACGCTTAAGTTGTCAATAACATATTTCTATAGCACATTTTTTATGGACCCCAATTAATCCATATGTAGCTTTCAGATTGGTATCATCAATCTTAGCTACACAAGATGAGTACAAAACTTAATAGCAATATTAGGCTATAAGGAATTCCATAATATTATGGTTAAAAATTATTAAAATGATAATATTTGGTTTGAGTACTTAAGGTTCTCTTAGTTTACAAGTATCAAATATTTTGTTTAGAGTCTCTACAGAGACGGGTGAGACACCATTTATCCCATATACCTACAAGAATACTATATATAGTCTCATCGCATATTTATGTCTCGGTTAATTTCAATTTAGAAAAGTTAGGACTTCATCTGTGCTTGATCGTTACCACTATCATCAACATGATCTCTACAAGGCATAATCTAGTTACGGATCATATCATCAGATAACAAAAAAAACTATTCACTTGCATGTAGAAAAAGAGAATATATATTGTGTTGGTCATGTAATTCTAACGTGGACATGCCCAAAGGATTAGTTTGACGAGGCAATTAATTTGCTAACGAGAGGAGACAGAAAGCAAGATCTATGACAAGCACAATCAATGGTAATAAGAAATTTATTGCTACTAGTTTGACCAGTGAGGGCTTTCGACACAAATCAGGAGCAGAAATAGATCCAGGAAATAAACATTTTTATGGCTTGTTGTCAACGGAGAAAGTGTTCAAACGCACTGTTCTATGAATCACCACGATGAAAGGTATGGGAACAAATGCTCAGTGGCAATAATCACCAAAAGCAGATGTAAGAGTTCATTACACTTTTATGGTCCAAAGAAGCTTTATGTTACTATTTGGATTTTTAGCCTTTGTGTCCTGCAACTTCAACCCCTGTCTGGAATCAAATGAGTTCCAGAAGAGAAAGATTTGTAGATCTGTTTCGATTGAGACACAACGAATGCGCCAAGGGAACATAAATGCTGTGCAACTCTCCGATAACAATCGTACCAGCCAAATCCAAACACGAAAAGTAAAAGCAGACAACAGAGGAACAGAATGTAGAGGTCCATCCAACAGTAGCAATGCTTTCACCAATTGGCATCAAAACAGGGGACCAACGTCTGCGTCGCGACAGCCACCTCCATGAACGGAGTTGGAAAACGGAGACCAAGAGCGAGAGCAGTCCGCAGTTCACAAGATGGTCCATGATAACATGGCCACTGAGATGGTAATGCCATCAAAGCAGGCGCGATTACCCACTGCGAAAAGGTTGCTGAGGTACCAAAAAAGCTACACCCAAAGTTTCTCCAGCCGAAACGGTGGGAGGGAGAAGAGATCTCCGTTCCTGTGCCTACTCTCCGATGACACTTTCACAAGCAACAATAGGCAACAAGGATTGATGGTAGAAAAGAAGAAAACATTGGCCAAATCTAAGAAGACGGAGCTAAAGAAGAGAGGGAGGTCAAGAGAGACACCGGCGACGACGGAGATGTCTTTTCCCAGGTACCGCTCCACAAACAAGTCCACCGTGTTCTTGAACGTTTTCGGGTCGAGCAACAGGGTAGTGATGTCTTGGAACATGATTCCTACCAATTGCAGATGTATCAGTTTAAAGACATAAGATTTAACCAACGAAAAGAGGAAAAATAATTTAGACAGAGAAAAAGGAAACGCAGAGAGCATACACATCGAGACTCTCATCTTTGTGGGAAGAAGAAGATCCCAGAGTAAAGGAACAGGAGTGGAGATGGGTTCAAGGAAGCATCGACATCAAAAGATCTTGCCTTTGCAATACAAGGAATGGAAAGAACACGAAAAGAGATTGTTTTGTGGAAAAGCATTCGCATCAAAATCAGAATTTTCTCTAGGGAAAAAATATACGTAGAACCAGAGAAGAGAGAGAGAGAGAGAGAGAGAGAGAGAGAGAGAGAGAGAGAGAGAGAGAGAGCGGGAGTGGTTCGCAGAACCTTCAAAAGAAATCCAATATTTTATCAGGAAAAAGGTAAAAAAATCAAGAAAGACAAAAGAGTGTGAGAGAGCAAGGGATGAAGACGGGCAAGAGGAGAAGACCACGGCGAACAAGCTAACGAAGAAGCAGGCTTGGGAAGAAAGGAAGGACCTTTCTTGGGGAAGTCGGGGACGACGCGGATGGAAGCGGCTATTCCTTCAATGCGAGGATCCTGCTTCTGCTCCTTATCCTCGCCGCACGCCATTTCTCCCGAGCTCCAAGCTCTCCTCCTCTCAAAAGCAAACACGGATTCAAGAACGCAGGCCTAAAGCGAGTGTAGAGCGCTATATATAGAGAGAGAAAGAGAGAGAGTGTGTGTGTGGTGGAGTGAGTATGTACATGGAAAGGAGGGAGAGATGAAGGGGAGAGACAAGCGCGGCGCACGAGAAAAGAAGGGAGTCGCTTAAAAGCAGGAACAAGTGAGAGAGAGAGAGAAGTAGGAGGGATTTGGTTGGGCGTCTGTGCGTCCTCCTCCGTGTCTTTTTGTTGGCCTTCCTCTCTCTCCCTCCCTCTCCTCCCGCTGTAGGCCGTAATGGAGAGGGTATCACGAGGGAGATCTCCCCCTCCCTGTTCCCCTCTGCTCCTGTCACTCCCCTCGCGCTGTTCCCTCTTTGCCGTTTTAACTCACCGAAGCGAATGCTACTCAACAACCCCAAACTCCCCCCTCCTTCACCTTGTTTACTCCCCGCCGGAGCAAATCCAGTCCCGAGGTGCTCCACCGCAGCTACTCGAGCCACGCCCGCGGGTCCCTCGCAGATGTCATGTCGACGCTCCCAACGCAGCAAGGTAGAACATTTGAGGCGTTTGCGTGTTGGCGTGGGTGCGTCAACCAGCTGTGGCTCATGCGCGGTGACTGTGAACGCTGTGGAAGATGCTCCCTTCCCGCAGCGGAGGGAACATTGAGGAGAAGGGGTTCCATCTCTCCTGTCCAATCACAGCTTACCGAGGTGGGCCAACTGGCCGTCATTATCTCAAACACCTAATCACAGCTCTCTCCATTATGTTCGAGTCCACTCTTTCTTTAATCCAAACAACAACTTAATACTGTACACCAAACACAGCCAATCACTCAACAGCTCCTATTTTAATATCTATGACCCCACAAAGTAGGTGCTACCTAAATGCCAGGGTAAGATTTCTCAGTAGATTGCGTTACCCAAGGCAAGAATTTTGTTGTACAAACGTGCTTTTGCTGCTGCCCAAACTTGCGTGATCGCCTTCATCTATCTAGCTGGAAAAAGATTGGAGACAGCATAATAAAACCCCAACCAGAGGTACCTGCAAATGAATGGAAAAAAGAAAAGGCCATTGATTTGTCCCCTCTCCTCTCTCTCTCTCTGTTCCTCTCTCTCTCTCTCTCTAAGATGCACACGAACACACATGTACAGTGTGCTGGGCAAAGATCCTGTCGACGTCATCTACGAGCGGGAACAGCAGCGAATCCTTCGATCAGGGGTCACCCGGGCTAGGGGGACGCCCCAGAGCGCGAACCCACCGCATCACCCATGGCCGCTGCTCTTATCTGTCGCGTGGGCCCCATGCCCAGCACCAACACAACATGTTCCAGGAACAGAGCGAGCAGCCGCGGGGCCACCAATAAAGAGGGCCATGTGTCGGCAGTGAATTCTCTGGATTTGGCTTTGGACCGAATCCTTCTCAGTACCACCTGTCCTCACAAGAGACAA
Source organism: Musa troglodytarum (assembly GCA_023547065.1). Classification (NCBI taxonomy): domain Eukaryota; kingdom Viridiplantae; phylum Streptophyta; class Magnoliopsida; order Zingiberales; family Musaceae; genus Musa; species Musa troglodytarum. The sequence goes on along the minus strand of CP097503.1, from coordinate 27,830,890 downwards.
GACATCAGGATAAATGACACCTTCAACTCTGCAAAGCTTCCCCCAAATCATTGATCGGAGTTGGTTGTCCTGTTGCCTGCTCATCATTGCCACCAAACGATGGTTTCATTTTTCTTACTAATCACGTTTAGATAGACTAGCATCGCTGTCCTTCCTCCTCCTCCTCCTCTCTCTCTCTCTCTCTCTCCTGGCTGTGCTGCTGCTGCAACTCATGTCAGGAACGAGGAACCACTTCGCTCGGTGGTCGGAGTAGGTGTTCGTCTTCCACCGTCCATCGACGTCCAGACAGCCAAAGATTTGGACCCGTTTCGGGTTTCTCTCGATAGACTCCTAGGAAAAGGCCAGTGGACAAGACAAGGCCTCACCTTCCCTGTGACGGGAGAAGGTGGTGACAACGCCATGCCACCAACCTAATCGCGCACCGGAGGAGGAGGACAAGGCTGTGACTCCAGCGCGTGATGCGATGCGGATGTTTGACGACAGCCTCAGACACTCCCTTTTAACCCCTTCGGATGATGAACTCAAGTGTGCCTGCCGTCTTTGCATTGGCTCTCCATCCAATGGCCAAAACTTCGCATGAATTTTACGTGCAGTTAGTATCCTCCCATCTGCTCAAAGTGATAGATGAGAGAATAAGATTAGCGGACGACCACCCGACAAGCCATGCACGTACGCGGCAGTTTGCGTACATATTTATTCGTATAGATAAGAAAAATTAATATAATGCTTAACCACTTCCGGCATCAAACTCTGGAATATGTCGTCTAGCAAATGCTAAACCAACAGGCTTGTCTTATGCACACACACACAAGCATCTTCGATGCTCGATAAGAAATTAAAAGTGAAGTTGTTTACCCTAATTTAATTAATGTCGTGTATGATTGCGATAGGTTTTGCTAGGCGTCATGGAAGGGCATGAGATTAAAGTTTTTGTATCTAAATGTTAGAAATCGATGAGTTAATCCAATATCAATTCAATTTAGACATTAATTTCTATCAGATCATGAGTCAAACCCAATGTGTATTATTCGACTCCTTGATTTTTGCTAATATGAAACCATTATCTTGATCCTCTTTTCGATCTGTCTTTTCGTATGGACAAAAGTATAACACCTTTTCAAACTTTTCTTTCCCTATGTTGAAGTGCAATCAAGTAGAATTACGGTGAGCAATAGTAATGATGATGCTGTGTAATCCAATTCATTAAGTTAAATACTCATAGTTTTGCAACTATCGACGAGCTCCATTCTTCCTTCTTGTGTCGATCTAATGGATAAAACCGCGTGGGTCATTCTTGAAGGCAATACTAAATGAGATATAATAACTGCATGAATCATTTTGTGCAAATATAAATTCTTAATCTGCATTTATGTTTTCGATTGTTATTCAGCATTGCACTCAAAATAAAATACATAGAATAAGATTCATTTTTATCAATATGTACCGATATATCGTCAGCATGACACATATCAATATATCGACAGATCAATATGGGTTGTCCATATTCAACCGCGGTTTGATCGATACCAATATCGAATAGTGCATCATGATATAAAATATCTTTCGCATTGATGGTGCAAATTGTTAATGAGCAACCTTATTAATATTAAAGAGTAACAGGGGGTCATAAATGCGGAATATGTACTTCCAAATTGCCTATGCATAGGCAGTCATGCACATCTAATAGATGTTAAGACTTTGATTCATGTCCAGTCGAGTATATTGTGTATATAACCGTATACTGATGCAAATTATTCGAAAAGATATTTGTCGATTCTTAAACCTTGATTTAATTAAGGAGCATTTCCAATTATCACAACCAAGTGCTCAACTCAAAAAGGTGAACAATATTATTCAGCTTGTGAAAGAAGGACAATTTAACCCGATCCCTAAAATTAATTTTCTAGGGGTCATTCATATTCCCAAATAAATATATACTATTTTAAATAATAAATAATCTAAGAAATTATGGTACCATGTAATTCTACCATAAAAAATTGGATTATGTGCATATATCTTGAAACTAAAAATAACTAATATATATATATATATATATATATATATATATATATATATATATATATATATATATATATATATATATATATATATATATGATCTCAAGATCCTAATGTCATAAAGATAATGACAAGGAAGGGGCTACGCATTAACTCGGAGGATCATGAGTCTTGGTGAATCTTTACACCGTGGTCGAGGTGTCAGCACGGCTCAATCCAGTCCCGAATGCGCAAAGTTACCCATGCGATCGCCCGGGTAGAGACAAGCTTTGGGTCGGGTTTGGTCTAGGCGTCATCTCCCGAGTGCGATTCTCCCTCGGTGTGGTTGCTACTGCTTCGTTGTCGGTTCTTGCACAAAGCACAGGGTCGGGAGGGGGATTTCCCGACTCAACCTCTCCGAAGCCCAAGTCAGTGTTGAGTGGAGTTAGGAGTTGGGTGTTTGAAGTGCCTCCCCTCTGGCGTTGGTCAGGGGGTCGGTTTTTATACCTGTGGACGAGGGTTGATCATACATGATCCATTAATGGTTGCCAACTCCTTAGGCGGTCGGCTTGCACGAGTGCCGACCGAGCTGTACAACCTACGTCGAGCAGCGTTGATTCGAGCTTTTCGGAACGGTTCTACGATATGCGACACTAACTTGTACATCATTGAATAGTATGAGAGAGGCGACTGTCTTGTTCAAATCTGAGGTGTCGCGTCATATTAGCACGAGGCTCTTTTGTTGACATTAACGTGATTACTAATCGTTACCATGTGGATGATGCCAAAATATGTCATATCAATAAGTAAAATTAATGAGACAAAGAAAAACTTTCATGCAAAGAATCATTAATGTGATAATATTTGTTGCATCTAGACTTTAGAGGGACATGCATATGTCATGATATGATTCGATCGAATAATTAATAAATTAATTTGTTAGACTTGAATCACCCATTTTAAATATTTAAGCTAAAGTTAATGATAATACATTCGTGTTTTTTCTTTATATAAATAATGCAATCATAATGTTTTTATAGAAATTAAGTCTTCTCTTTTTATACGAGACTAAGCAACGCAGATGAGTCAAATATACAATAATTCATAATGAGAATTTAGTACATGATCAATTAATATTTAGGTAAAGCCACAAGAATTCGCTTTGTCGACCCCCTCCATCGTAGCCCTGCAATTTCTCTCTATGTATAGTCATAAATTATTGTTGGCAGCATGCATGTTTTCTTCTCTGTCCTTCGCAAAAGATGAACAATGTTTTCTTTTTTACTTCATCCTTATTGTGATTCCAAGATAGGTTTCAAATATCATTCGAATCAACATCTGCATGGAATTATATATATTGGTATCAATCAATATTTACTTTGTACTATTTTTTTATGATACCGAAGGCATGAGTCAATGTGCCTTCTGATATCGTAGGTCGGATAGGCATATGAAACATTTGACGCTATCTTACATATATTCTTGCATATTATCATCTGATCATTGTTACTTGAAACTCTAATTGGCTCTTAATCTGCCTCATAGCTCTTATGATATAACGAAAATAAACTACATAATATTAATTATGGTAAAAAAAAAAAAGATCAGATATGGAACTTTTGGATGATCATTAACCATAAATAAACGTGAAGGATTTGTCTGAGCACACAGCACCTTAATCACTGTAATGTCGACCGCTTGGTCTCTTGTCTACCTATAAAAATCGATTAAGAAATAGCGGAATAAAGATCTCGTAGAGCTAGGAGTTACATTAATCGTGAGACCATTCGGAGCGAACAATTACCCGTAAACCCGTGTGTTCGAACTAATGAAGAAGATAAATGCTAAATTTTCAAATAGTGCCAATCGTAGAATCCAAAATAAATTTATATTTTTATTAAAATAAATATATTTAGTTCTACGTTAATCGATGAACAGAATAATTAACACATCATATGAGCCAACAGCCATATCTATCGTTTAGATTTGGGGATCCATCCGCACAAAGACAACACATAATCCATTTCCCATGTCCATCTAAGTAGCACGTCTCCTTTTCTTCAAAGCAGCTCTTCTTCACACGTTAATAATGGTTATTTGTCCTAGGGTAATCGTAATCTCACTGCTATGAATGAAGTGTGTGCTAAGCACATTACCTGAGGTTTACATTAATTAACAGCTCGCACACATCCTTTTTCTTCCTTTCTATAACAGCCATGCATGCATGCTCGAGCATTTCCTGCTGCACCAACACATCATCGACAAGATGGTCGACGTCCACAGCAGAAGCTCTCATGTGTTCATGTCCAAATTTAATGCCTGCTTTCGGTGAAGAGACCCTGTCGGCGTTAGATCAGGTAGGAGACAGTCGCAACCAACGTAGCTGGTACACATAGCAACTGGTACGGCCTCCCACACACCTGCGCAGAAGCCAGGGGAGGGCAGCAGGTGGCCAGCAGTTCCGAGATCTACAGGGAGGCCCCAAGGAAGTGGAACCAGTGGCTGGGCTTCGGAGTCCCCGGTGGCGCTCCACCCACCAATGAATGCCGTGCGCAGCGGCAGCGAACGAGATCCGGAGTATCTTTTCCCCCTACGGCTTTGTCTGACGCCTTCTCCACTGCGTCTCTTGCACGCCTGGTGCGCACAGGCGGGGATGTTGCTTCGGTGCGAGTGCTGCTTCTTTTCATATCGGTCGCAGTAATGAATGTGGTTTGGTGGACGTGCTGCTATTCTTCTTCTCAGTCATCACCAACTCATTCGTCTTTTCTCGTTGCAGAACAGAACCAAATGGTTCTGTTGGCTGCCAAGAAAGAAGCGTTGATTAAAGTCTGGAAAATAAGATTGAAATATCAGATAATAAGTTAGCAAGGTTGCTGATATATATATATATATATATATATATATATATATATATGTGGAGAGAGAGAGAGAGAGAGCAGCATAAATTTCCTAGTGTCAATTTCTAGGAGAAATTGATATAGACCATCTTTAGGTTTATCTGGTTTTTGTTCTAATAGTTGCGGTGCAGGATTTTATATTCCATACATATCATTCATATTTTCCATTTCATTTTGATATATTTGATTATTAATTTGGTGGACTATAGAGATGTCCATAAGTTTGGATGAAGTCCGACTGCTTTTGGTTATCTAAAGCCTAAAGAGCATTACATCAGACACTGGAAACCATGGCATCTCAGAGAAAGTGATTTGAAACTTGATACCAGAACAAATTCTATGGATTGAGGCAGCAATCAATGAAGAAAAGAAAAGAATCACTCTTTATGCACCCACTGAACTGACTAAAACATCAATACATGGAAAGATTGAGATTGGCCCAGCATGGATTGAGGCATAATGCAAATTGATTCTGCTTCTGATATAGCATTGGTCGAGGAACCCTTGCTGTTGCTAATGAAAGAATATCTTGGAAACCACAGGAGACAGGAGAATAAGAGGTGGTATAGATTTCCAAGGCAAGCTCTAAGTGATTACATGCACTTCCTTTGCATAAAACTGGTGGTAATATCCTACAAAAGCTGTATTATTGTTCTTCAACATCTTAGCCTGCGGTGGGCCAATGATCTGATACAGCAGCAAATGTCTACTTCAGTCTCGTGGAAACAGTGCCTCATGCCTGAGATCCACCCTGTTGTTGCCTCTTCCTCTAATGGATCAGATAGACCAGCTTAAACACAGTTTGACTCGTATGGACCGATATAGATATCATGATGCAATGTTGGATCCTATGTAAATCAACCCAAAGTAGGACAAAAGGACTTCAAAGAGAATGAATCAAAAGTAAATGCAATAATCTATCAACCGATAGAAGGCTCTATGTTACAGAATTCGAGTCTCTAAAATCTTGAATGCAAATGTAAGTTTGACACAGTTTCGACTCTCAGCGCCTCTTGCTGACATTGTAGAGACTCGAGCGCCTACTTCTTACGGGACGCAACCAATTATCCTCAAGCACCTTGCGAGATCTCTTCTTCCTAAACTCATGCTTAATGGCATAAAGATCTTCGCAGATCTCAAGCCTAGAAAGAGAGACCATACCTGGCAATATATCCTTTTGGAAATCCCGTAATCGCGTTCCCCTACGTAGTCTAACACCACGTACATCCTTCCTTGTTTCATTGTCGATTTGCGTAGCACAGATTGAGCTAACATCCGTAAACTCCTCCGGCAGCTTGAGAGTCATTATTTCAAAAGAATCAGCAGTCCGAGGCTGATCATTGCCTTCAGTGAATTCAGATTCTGCCTGCCCATGGTTAGCCAATTGATCTAAGGAATGTAGTGGGTTCTCTGAAGACATAGATAGAAGCATTTCAGCTGCCTTCAAAATAATATTATCCAGTTTTGTGATTCGAACCAGATCTTCTTTAGGTAGTAATGCCTTAGAATTGCATGGTTTGTCCTGTATGCAGGTATGGCTGGAGGCTTCAATATTTGGAACTTGTTTCCTGCAAATCCCTTCAGGCATTACCGAATCCGAGTGAGTAGTTACAGAATTCTCTAAATTGGAGATAACTGCATGATCTGCTACACTTTTCTTCTTCGAGGTACATTCACTGTCTCCAGTTAATTGATTGTGCATAATCTCAATAGGACACTGTTTAAGTTCATCTCGATGCTTTTCATCTGGAACTATGGCGTGACTTGATACAGTATCTTCATCACTCCTTTCGTTATGTGTCTCCTTATCTTCCAATCCTCCACATATATTTGGTTGCAGACTGGTATTCCTGGCAGATGCATGTAAGTAGCTGTTTTCCATATTATTGCTGGAAATTGAGACGTTCTTTCTGTTATCACTATGCGCAACAAAGCTACTCTGACCAGCTGATGAGTCAGTATTTTTCTTTCCAGGGCTATGGAAGTCTGTAAGAACTGTTCCATTAGTCCTGCCCTGAGTTTTCCCATTGTAGTCCCTAGAAAATCTTTCCATCAAAATTTTGCAACATTCTTCAGAGCTCCTGATGCCAGATCTGCAAACTTCATTGTCAGCAATGTGTTCTTTGTAGCTCCAATTATTGTCTGTAACATTGCTACTTTGTACCGATGCTTGTACTGAAGGAGGATAGGAATCTCTAGCTTCATGAGGCAAAGAGTTATCACTCTTTTCCCTTGAGTTTTCTGAACCAAGACATACAAGACCTGGCTGAACCATGACGGTGGATTCTTCTTCACTCCTATTGCTTCTTGAAATTCTCAATTTGTCTCCATGGCAAACAACTGATGAACTTGTGGATGGAGAAGGAAATGTTTCTATGGTAGTTGGAAAAACATTGACAGGTTCATCATCTTGAGCTACATTCAGGTCAATGTGCAGAAGTTTGTATTTTGGTTGTTGCTTCTCAGTGAGAAAATCAGCAGATAGAAAGCCTCCATGTTCTTTTAATCCTGAATAATTTTTTAGAAAGTATAAAGTAGGAGATCAAGTTCATATATTAGCTAGCTGCACTAAAAAGACATTCAGACTCTTAAAAGCAAACACAGGTCAGAATTTGCCGCTTATACAGTGCTGACCACACAACAAACAAACAGTAGTAATGCTATCAGTATGCTAGTGTGACAACCACTCTTAATTCAGATAATAGTTTAAAGATACTGATTGTCAACAAAATCCTGGCTAATTAACAGGTTATTTTGACACAGCAGGAATGTCAAGTTGAGCTTTTTGTGTCACTAGTGATGGGCAACTTGAACTAATAATAACCGGTTTGGACTTTTAAGTCAAATAAACAATGAAGTACATTCAGATCAAGCATTAATATTGAGACAGTTCTAGTGAGGGAAAACAAGGAAACAAATGATAAATAGCCGTGGGAGACATAACACTCTATATTAGTAATAGTTGCTTATTTTGATATTCAGTTAGTCAGTTGCAGATCTATGAACATTCATAATTTGGAACATCTTACAATCTTCCACTGACCAGAGATGTTGCTTAGTTTGACAAAGAGGACGAAAGTCTAAAGCATCTCTAATGTCGTTAAATAGGCATCTTGATCTTGGATAATATATTAGGAAGTATCTTCAAGCATAGCAAATCAATGGGGTATGGGAGAGAAGGTCATTAGGTCCGCCAAACCTGTTATGATGGCATTGTACACTATGGTGAAGAAATTTGCAACATGATACATAAGGATGAAATCTATCTCTAGTAATGGTTCATGTAGCAGGAACATTTCTCTTTAATGGAATGCGTTCGGTAATCTGGTTCAAGACCAAACCATCGTTGTGAAACCCCTTTGAAATTGCTGTCGAACAAGAAAATGCAAACATGTAGCCTTCACATGATTATTAAAGCGATGGGAAAATATCACCATGACACAACAGAAAACTAGAGACATGCATCCTCATAAATGTCAAAGGCAGAGTCCTAGAAATCGTTACATGAAAAAAGAAGAAGCAATAGAATAGGAATATAGTTATTGTGATACTATGCCAAATAAGCAATCTATGAACAGTCTGAAACATGATTTGAAAGAGGCAATAGGCCATTCTGTTTTCTTGACAAAATCTATCTACATAAACTGAATGAATAAATAAATAGGAAATCTTTCTCAAATGGTTGCATAAGTTTTGGTGTTTGATTACTCAAGAATAAGTGAAAAGGTTGAATAATACAATAACTTTTGAGTGTTATATATAGACATCTTTAAGTTTAGCTGAACAAAAAGGCACAGTATATGATGTTTTCGATTATGCTATCGGTGGAGCAAAAAATATTTCATAAGCACAAGAACCATATATCTGCTGCAACAAAACATATAAGCTTTCGATCAGTAGCAAAGCTCACCAGCATTTGAGTGGATGTTCTGTTCTTGCCATCTCTCATTTTGATGCTCTGTATGGGAACATTTCTCTGACAGCCTATGACCAGACTCATTCCAGATTCTGCTCACTGAACAAAATTCAGATGAAACAGTGACTCGAGAATGAGGATTTGCAGCATCATCTGCCATTGCTTTGAAACCAGATGAATGCCTTGCACCAAGAACACATTCACCGAAACCAGAGCTGTGTACTTCAACGAATGCATTAGTGACCTCTTTGGCAGCATCATGAACACTTCGATCCGCAGGAAGATGATGGTCAAAGCTCTTGAGATTGTTGGTGTGTAATTCTGAAGAAGTTCTCTTCGTCCCCATCCAATTCACCTGTGTGTCGGCATTTACTCAGTATCAAAATCCAAAAAGCTCACCGAAGGTGTTGTCACAATCCCTAGCCGGTGCATCTTACCGTAGGCAAGCAAGATCGCATGTCACCGGCTTTCTTCTCCGCCGGTTGCTGGTGGAGTGACATCGGAACATATTGTTTCCAGTAAACCTCGTTCATCAAATTCCTCTGCCTCCAGTACAGGCGATGGAGCTCCCGCACCTACAGATTGCGAAACCCAGACTCCCCTCACGCTTAGATCACAAAGAGAAGAAAGAACAGCAAGGGATTCATACGATCGCTGGTATCTACAAGGCCAAAAGCAACCTGGTTCTTGAACACCATCTCATGCTGAATCATGGCGTGCTTCAAACCTTCCATCACGGGGTACTCGTAGGCCGGCGGTGGCGCGTCGTTCAGGTCCCAATCTCCTCTTGTCGACGCCACCATCATCATCTCCGTCGCCGTCGTCATCGCCACACCACCAATGCTCTCACGCATAGCTACTGATGTAAACATATTTCTCCACACCTAAAAGATCTCCTGTCAAATAACACGAGCATAAAACATCAACAGGAGCCGAACAATAGAAAAGACCAGAAGGAAGCAGAAAAGACAAGCAGCATAAAAGCGCGACCAACCATGGAAGGAAGGAAGGAGGAGAAGAAGAGGCCCCGATCCCGGTTGGAGACTCCCATGAAGAGAGGGGGAGAGAAAGGGGAGGAGAGGAAAGAAAACAAAGAAAGCAAGGGACAAAAAAAGTGAGGGTGGCGAGGGGAATCTGAGGCAGCTGAAATCCAACTTTCGGAGTGAAAAAGATCGGTTTGGGGGGAGGATGGAAATTATTGGCTCTGTGCTGCGCTTCCTGCTTCCCCCTGCCTTTTTTGTTCCCCTTCCTCTCCCTTTAACCTTCTCCGCCCCTCCTCCTCCTCCTCCTCCGTCGGCTACTGCTGACGCCAGGACCACTGCCAAAAGCCACACCACATGAGAACATAAAGGAAAAGAGACGAGCATGGACTGGAGAAGGAGTCAGATGTGCGACGAGATGTGCGGGAGCGTTGGAGTCACACACCCACGGCAGTAGCATAGCGACCACAAGTTGGCCCGGCAATGATCGCTTTTGCTGCTGCTGTTGCTCTTCCCGTTCCAACTCACTCGATGCAGGGAGAGCCGTTCCTACTCGCAGAAAAGAGAGGCAGTGTTGTTCATGGCCGGACGACCACGATCGCTTGCGTGCCGGATACCCATCCTGCCCTCCCTGTGGGTGTCTGCGCACCCCTTTCTCCCTGGGATTGGCTCCGGTCGCTGATCTCGAGGCCCCGGAAGGAGCGTTTCAGGGATTGGAAAAAGCCATGCAACAAGGCTTCCGAGACCGCGCCAGGACAAAGCAGCGGAGGACGAGTGGCCCCGGCGTCACCACCACTCCTCCGTTCCCATATGGCCAAAAAAAGAGCCGATGGCCTCCGTCGCGTTTGACTGCGTGCTCGCAAACAATCTGCTCTGCAACAGTCTTTGGCCGATCAATGATGAAGCTTAATCATGGTAAAAGAACAACCGAGTATTTCCGTATCTATTGCACTTCACGTAGCTCGCCGCCCCCAGTAAACTTCTTTGCGGTCAATCAAGACTTGGGTGGTGAGAGTCGCTGAAACAAGATTCAGATCATCGTTGGCCTCTCATTCGAAAGGGGATAAGAACATGAATGCATGGATGAACAAGTGAATCCAACGCCCAAGATTTACGTGTGTGCTCATCCGTGGAACCTCGGAAGCCTTTTGTCTGGACTGACCGTGGATACGTGGTTTGGCCTCTTCCTTGGGCACTGGATTCAGATTGAGATGGGGTATAATATGAACAAATAAATGAATCAAATTGTCGACAAACTGATAGATTACCACCCACCAACTTGTCGCGGATTCCTTTCGGAGCACTATCTAATCATCTGTACTTGTTTGTAAATCTTATTTCCTCTAAATAAAGGCAAAATAGATTTGCCGACAGAGAGATTAATTAATACGGCAAAATCACTGAATGCTCGAGAAATTTGTAGCGTCTCATTCGTCTGCGCACAATATAAAATATTTAAGATAATAAAATATATTAAAAATCATAACAAAAATACAATTGTGAAATGCCTCTACGAATTCAAGGAAAAAAAGATAAGAAAAAAAAAAGAAAATCCAACCTCAAAATGCAACCGAGATAATAAGATAAGAACAAAAAAAAAAGGGGATTGTGAAAAGGAACGAATATGAAAAAATAATGATAAGAGAGAAAGATAAACGATAAAAAGCAAAAGAATAATCGAGAATCACAAGAGAGAAAAGCGAAAAAATAAAGATGATTGAAGGGACAATTTGAAAGAGATGGAACAACAAATTAAAATATCCTCAAAGAATAAATTAAAGAGTAACTATGACAAAGTGTATTTTGATCGATGTGGATAAAAATAATTCACCCAATAAATCAGATCAGCAGGTGGTTTAATAGCCACAGTCGATAGCAGTAAAATTCAAAGATTAAATATAAATAAATCAATCAATCAATAAATGCTTATATGTAGAGAGAGAGAGAGGCTGGGTTTTCTTTTGTCAGTGTCTAAAGCGCTGTTCATTTTGGATTGTATCCAATAAATGCCTCCTCGATGCGTCTCGAAACGCGAGCCACTCGCTTTCGCCGGTGCCAGCGATTCAAGCGCCGAGGGTGCTGCTCCGTGCACCGTCTCGTTCAACAGGGGGGGCGGCGAGGGAAGAATGAGACGCTTCACTAATCCAGCAAAGCCCAGCTTTGGGTTCTACTTCTCCCTCGGTAACAAAGAAAGAGAGAAGGAAACGAAAGCAAGAAAAAGAAATCTTTGGGGGATAACTCGTGGTGGGGGCAAGCAACACAGAGGATGGACGACTCTGCATTCATGGGGCGGACAAACCTGGTTGCTTTCTTGTCACGAGCTTATTCTCGGGCCAAACAACGGAGACGTAAAAGCATGTCGTTGATGCGTATGGCTCGCAAGCGATGGATTCAGGTACCGAAAGGTGGGTTTATTTTAGGCGCCGTGCTTTGAGAGCCGCTGTAGCGGATTCCTCCATTCGTTCTTTTGAGGCACCACCACCACCTTTCATCTCTTACTGGGCTTTGCCAGATGGGCTGACACATAAATGTCGCTTTTCATGGACTTGACCAGCTGGGTGGGTGGGTTCCACGTATACATGATGTGCCACGTCATCCATATAAATATGTGGTTGATGCGATGTTGTCGTTGAGTTTTATTTTCTTTTCTTTTTTCAAATGGTAAATGATAAACATAAATTTTGAATATACGATTTTTACGGTAAACTTTTTACCCATTAAACTAGTCAATATTGGAATCGACGACTTTTGGATGATCATATCATCACCCAATGTCGATGAAAAATATTTACGGCAAGAGTCAAAAGTATTATGAAGAAACCTCGATAAAATCTCTACCCTATACAAACATATTTTTAGCAAATATTTCCACATCGAAGATCGGCTTGACATTATCGAGGGAAAATTTTTTATGATTGGAATTGAGATTGAAAGTTAAAATGGTAGCCTGCTTCTACCCAGAAGAAAAAGGCACAAAAACAAAAAGGACGAGTAGAAGCTGGCGGATGACGAAAAGGAATGAGACGTAAGAACAGCTGCTACATGTATGCATAAATATGATGAAAGGACCACTGTTGCCACGGTAATCAGCAGGATTGATTAGTGAGCAATTACGATTGTTTACTGATCTTGATTTCCTAATTATTTCATTTGAGAAAGATACAGCTTAATGAGATAATTATGAATTTGAAACCAGATATCGTAATGGGAATTTCATATCAAGTTTTTTTTTTCTTCAATTAATTTTCTTCTTCCAAACCATGATTTATAGACGATATTTGTCATTTATATAACAATATACTAGCCACTATGATGTCTAAAGCAAAAAATCTCATTTTAGATAAGTTAATTAGCAACACAAATTTCGGTAAAAACTTGACATCGTGAAAAGAAGCGAGACTTGTTTAATATTAAGTGTGTGCATAAAATGTCATGATTTAAAAGAAAAGAATCCGAGGAAACATCACTAGACCAGCTAACTCGATGAATTCTCTAGAAATAGAGAAGAAAAAAGAAGATGCATATAAATAAACCATCTTAAAGTATGTGTTCCATGTCATATTATGTAAATATTCCAACATTCTAAACCTAAAACTGTGATGAATGATGGTTAGGAAACGAGTACTTTTGATGACTCAATCATGCATCATCAGCCGCGGACACGATTCCGACTCCAAACTTACGCTTGTCTTGGAGTACGACCACGGCATGACGTCCAGGAAAAGGGCTGAGTTAGGCATGAAGTTGCTGCACTCCTCTCACCGCGTCATGATATTGTACGTTGGTGATGATAGATAGATAGATAGCATATTGTACGGACACGCGTCGTTTGGACTCCATGTGGAATCTACATTATGACTGTTGACCCGATTTATTCCGACACATAACGTGACCCACAAAGCCTTATATATATATATATATATATATATATATATATATATATATATATATATATATATATATATATATATATATATATATATATATATATATATATATATATATATATATATATATATATATATATATATATATATATAGGGTCAAACGATCGGATCGCAAGTTTGATATATATTTTTAGATAAGTATTGTGTAAAAATAACTCATAAAATGAAAAGTACTATGTTTTTATAAGAGCATAATGTCTTTTTAACCAATCCAATCCAATTGGCAAAAAGAATTTCAACTAAAAGGTTTTAAATTAGTTCCTCATAATTTTAAAAAAATATTTTTTTATAACAAATACTTAATAGCTCGTGTGAAATTGTTCATTAGGCTCTTTTAGGATGAGACCCAAAAGGCATGATAGATGATGACACTGGGGGCTTATAAAGTCTTGTTTTTCATATTTCTTAATTGATATTGGACTAAATATACTTATCAATACTCATAAATCCTTAATTTAATATCAAAATGATGGATTGATTGTTGATTATGTTTATATTAACTCGACTGAGTACCAAGTTGCATGTGTAGGAGTCCAAATATAATTAAGAGGATGACCCTAATGTTTGTCTATTTATTTAATGATTAATCTGTAAGTGGATAAGGTGGGGTGTCTGATCCGATCCCTCGACAAGATTAAAGTAAAAAAAAAAAATGAAATCATGAGTGAATAGTAATCGATCCTGATAATAGTAAATTGATAGTTATTTATAATAAAATAGTCTTCAAAAGAATATTTCCTCATAGATTTGTCGTTGGTGGCTATGCAGCGAGCTACTATTGAGGTAAATTCTCCCTACTAATTTTAATTGGAATTGATGATAACATGTTAAATCTTAGTCTTTTCTTATAATTTTCTTATGAAATCATAAATTCGTATATTGAATTTTGATTGATGGGAAAGTTAACCAAATAACCATGCATATAACATATATAAAAAAAATAAGTACTTATTTTTATAATAAAAATACAAAACTCATGACAAGTCTATTGTTGTAAATGCATCTTCATTACAGAACAAATTTTAAAAGCTTGATGAAAAAAAAAAGTAAAAATGTAATCGGACAAGAAATTGTGACATCAATCTTTAAGAGAAAAAAAAAATTAGCGAAAGAGAGGACGACAATAAAAACCTGTAGAAGAGGGGTTGCATAATACATATTTGGAGAATACATTCATTATTTTCCAAATGAAAATAAATATCCTAAAAAATATTCTAGTTGATACAATAAAAAAAAAATCCAAAATAGACATAAAGGATATTCTAAATTCCTTCATATAATATAAAAGTATTTATAAAGGATTCATTCTTATTTTTTTAAGTGCAATATAAGCACAGGCACAGGCCATACCTTATATCACACAGTTGTTAACAAGTGATAATTCTATACATTAAATTATTGTTGTCTTTTATGCACCATTTAATAGTATGTCGGTTCTAATTCAGGTTCGATCTCAAGTCTGGATAATGATTCGGATATTTAAGATTTTATAAATATATTAGTGCATCATTGTACTATTGATAAGATTTAGATCTGAGTCCAAGTATGAGTTTTTTTTTTGTATTTTTTTAATATAATTAAAAAATTTATTTTTTGTTTTTTAAAAAAAATATTAATACATCATTAACAATGTAAGAGATACCATGTTCCACAAAATTCTCATCAATCATATGGAACAACAAAACAAAAGTTAATAATGATTAAAGTTACAGATTTACTGTATACTGTGTAAAAGATGCAGAAATACAAATTACATTCTGAAAATAAGATAAGGTAACTTTAAAATATGATAAAGGATAAACTATATAAGAATAATGATAGGTCATATTATTCTATTATTGATCCTTATTGTATATAATGAAATACTAACACATTTACAATAAGAAATACTCCTAAAAGAATTATAATTAATACGCCCATCACAATCTTAGTGCAGATGATAACAGTCCTTCTAGGTTCTCTATGGCTTTCTCCGTCTCCATCTTTCTTCTTCCAGCATCCGCCTTTGCGCAACACGTACCTGATCGCTCTAAAGCATATCCAAACCATGAAGAGACTGACGATTCCGAACCAGCTCAGGAGAAGGATGCTGATGCCAATGCTAGTGTCGGGCGAACAGATAACTATCGGCACAATGGCGATCGAGAATGATAATGCCGTTGAGAACACTGCCAGCCATAGAATCCACTTTAGGATTCCCATCACCATGTTCTTCTGACTTGGTACACAACAAATCAACAATAGAATGATACTCAAGGATGCAAACAACCCGAACATGTCGAGAAGTAGGAAAAACTTGAGACCATGTTTTAGAACTGCCTCCGCTTCACTTGACCTCCCACAAAGATTGCCTTCCGTGGAGGGGGAAGTCGGCCCATGAGCATCGTTAAACACGCCTGGGGGGCTCAACCCAGCTTGGAATGTGATGGTGGCGATCAACGTCGCCACAACCATCAGTGTTGCTGGTTTGTTGTTGTACCTTTCTTTAGGTTCAGACCATACATTTCGGCGGCTGTGGTCATCCTTAGAAGGTCGAGCCTTGCGTCGGAAGGGGTGCCAACGATTTGGTCGGCTTCCGTGTGAGGCGACGGTGGCAGAGGTCGTGGCATCGATCGGTGACGATTTCGGCCGAGTCTTCCCTTCTTCTGCGGCGGTTCTTCCACCTGCTGCCCGAATCAGTTCTCCCAACAATAGATCTCCATGTTGGCAGGGTGAATCCAGCAGCATATCAAGGACGGTGTCGCCTCTTATGTTTGTGGCGTTAACTTCGATACCTCGCCGTCCCAGAAGCAACTTCACCGTCTGCATTCAATCGTATTACGAGAGCTATGAACAGGAAGTTCCTCGGTATTTCCATTTGCTTGTTTTGAATGAAATGCAAAGACTATTAATCTTTTGTTGTGTGAAAGCTCTCGTCTCAGGAAGTACAGAGATGCATAAACACCTTGTGAAAAGAAGAAGGACAAATTCATTTCCTCTAATTGGGATCAGGAATACCTGGAGCTGTTTTCTGGCCACAGCAAGGTGCAGGACGGTGTTGCCTTTCGCATCTCCAGAGTTGAGTAGCTCATCGTTCTCATCCGTTCTGTTCAGCAAGAACTGCACCGTCTCGAAGCTGTTCGATTTCACAGCAAGATGAAGGATGGAGTCACCTTTCGCGGTCATAGCTCGCGAGGACTCCGGGCACGCATCCACAACACTGTCAACACCTCGAGCCCGCCTCGTAAGGCTGCTGTGTGGGCGGGCTGCTGTCTTCTAGTCTCGCGCATCCATGCTTAATGGCCTACACCAGGTCTCGATCCGGGTTGGTCAGAAGCAACTCGATGTTAGGACGCCTATATATACGCGAAAAATCTCGAACGATTCCGCCCGGCCTTCTTGGTCCTGTCTGCATCAATCCACCGAGTTTCCAACACTTCAACTTGGGATGAACTTAAAAATGAATTGTGATTGGATTCGAATCTCATTCACACGTCAAACAATTAAACTCTGACTTAATGACATCCAACCAACATGCGTCATTCTTTCTCGTCCAGATGAAAAAAATCATTTGATTGCCTACTTCAGGTAATTAACATTGTTTGACTCTTACTAATGGTCACACGGTAGATATGCACAGGTTCATTATACCCCTTAAAAAGGGCCATGGGGTTTGAAATAAGGCATATTGCTTAATCGTCCAAGTGTGTTGTAGTGATGCAACTCTTTGAGTAGGGAAGCCACTAAAAAGCTTCCGTTCTTTTAAGTTGCATATTTGTGTTACGTGAACGTTTAATTCCAAATATGAACAAAAGAAGAAGAGAGGAAGAAAATAAGAGGGAGAAGGAAAGATCATAAGAGGGAGGATCCTGCTTAAGGAGGGAGGGAGAGAGAGAGAGAGAGAGAGAGGGTAAAAGGGGCCATAGATCAAGCTAAGAAAAAGGCTCCTTCTACCCATCCCCGTTGAAATATAATTTTTCTTATTTGATTGACAGAATTTATCTCTTTCATTCCATGTTGAAATATAATCTTTCTTATTTGATTGGTAAAGCACGAATTCATAGATTATAGAAAGACACAACCATTTCTATTTTCGATGAGAATTTACATATAATAAATATAGGCGAAAGCATCAAAGAAAAACTGATGAATTCTTTTTGAGAGAGAGGATAGGGAGGTGTCGGCTGTGAGAACCAAAAAGAGAGAATGAAAGAAAGAGAATAATAAGAAGAACAATAAGGGAAGGAAGGAAAAAAAATTATTTAATAAAATCAGGGACTCAATTTGATTACTAACGAAAAAGTTAATGTCCAAAAATCTAAAATTTTCTTCCCCAAACACACCTCTCTACCACTCGAAGGGCAATTTGTAATTGGTTTCAAATCTAAAAGGATAAATTTTCCTTCAAATACCTTGCTCTCCCGTCGCATTTCGATTTCTAGCAACAATAGTGTCACTAAACCTATCACCAATAAGTTGGGTTTTCCATCCAATAAATCTACTTGTCATTTACTTTTCAACTCAAAACATGTTTCCCTTTGGTTGGGATTGGTGGTTTCGTTTGTGGCATCTTTCACTGATTTATCGAATTAAAATTTTTTTTTCTAAAAACAAAACAAATGCCAGGATTGACGTTGACCCCTAATTTGTACCCTCTTTGCCTTGTTACCGATGGGACTTTTGTCCATTTCTTCTTCTACTACCCTATACTTGGTTTCTATTTGGAAAGTCATCAAAACCAAACCTCATATCTTCTTTTTCTCCTGGGGACTCCTAGAATGATGGTTCCTAGCTCTATGAAGGGTCATATCTTCTTTTTCTTCTTGTTGAGCCTCTCCAGCAGGCGCCAAAGAGACGACTGGGTCATCGAGCTCACAGTGGCCATTGCAGTCACTTTCAGGCATCTTATCCCAAGGAATCGGTGCGGTGCAGACGCAGCGAGGGAGACGAAAGCCGAACGGCGAGTGGGATAGCAACAGCGTGCGCAATTGTTCGGAGAAAAATTGGATGTTTTTGTAGAAGTCAACATTTCATCAGATTGGATGCCGTGCTCACGGGACTGCATGCTGAACGCGTTAACCTAACTTCACCTTGGTGTCCGGTAGGACTCCGTCCAGCTTATCAACTTCTTCATCATCGAGACTCGTGATTGAAAGGCCTCCGCCCTTTCATCAGATTGGATGCCGTGCTCTCGGGACTGCTTGCTGAACGCGTTAACCTAACTTCACCTTGGTGTCCGGGAGGGCTCCGTCCAGCTTATCAACTTCTTCATCATCGAGACTCGTGATTGAAAGGCCTTCGTCCTTTCATCAGATTGGATACCGTGCTCTCGGGACTGCTTGCTGAACGCGTTAACCTAACTTCACCTTGGTGTCCGGGAGGGCTCCGTCCAGCTTATCAACTTCTTCATCATCGAGACTCGTGACTGAAAGGCCTCCCCCCTCTCATCAGATTGGATGCCGTGCTCTCGGGACAGTTGGGCTGAGATCTCAGTTGTCCTGCTTTTGTTAATCCTAATTTAATCTAAAATCTAATTATATATAGGAGCTAATGATGATTATAAAATTAAGATAACATCGCATTGTTGTGATTCGACAACAATAAATTACGAAATTACGAAATAAAATGTATTGTTGTGATGCAACTCTTTGAGTAGGGAAGCCACTAAAAAGCTTCCGTTCTTTTAAGTTGCATATTTGTGTTACGTGAACGTTTAATTCCAAATACGAACAAATCCTCCAAGGAAATTGCAGTGCTGTTATACACTCGGCCAGCGGAAAGATTTTTCTCTAAATGTGTGCTTTTTTTTTCTTTTTTTTTTGTGTTAAGTCCTTTCCAAATAGTTTAGACTCTTAGGTTGTGTGGGTCATCAATTAAATTTTTTAAGATGGTGCGAGTGTAGACTATGAGTTTGAATCATATATTTATATTTATTTTTTAAAAATATTTAATTAAAAATTATTCGTACAATCACTATTTTTCATTTATGCTTGCACTATAAACTTGGTTTTTATTCATACATATATTCGGATTTCATTCATACACCAAAATTAAATCGTTTTACTTATGAGAGGAGATATTTAAAGTATATATTGAGTTTTTTTTTTCTAACTATCTAAATTCTGGAGATCTTTGATCATCCAATTCAGTGTTTAAGAAAGAACAGGTGTAAGGAAGAGAAGAAGAAAAAGAGAAGGGTGAAGAAGAAAGAAATAGGAGAAAGAAAGATGGAAACGGAAACAGAGAAGAACAAAAGAAGAAGAGAGGAAGAAAATAAGAGGAGGGAGAAGGAGAGAGAGAGAGAGAGAGAGAGAGAGAGAGAGTAAAAGGGGCCATAGATCATGCTAAGAAAAAGCGTTGAAATATAATTTTTCTTATTTGATTGGTAGAGCACGAATTCATAGATTATAGAAATACACAACCATTTCTATTTTCAATGAGAATTTACATATAATAAATATAGGAGAAAGCATCAAAGAAAAACTGATGAGTTCTTTTTGAGAGAGGATCGGGAGGCATCGGCTGTGAGAACCGAAAAGAGAGAATGAGAGAGAGAATAGGACGCAGAGGAAGAACAACGGAAGGAAGGAAAAAAAAAATTAAAAAAAAAAAAATCAAGGACTCGGTTTGATATCGGATGAATTCAGATAACTACGGAAAATACTATATTAAGTATGATTTTGAAATCTCTTATATTCTTATTAATTATATTTATGTTTTGAATTATAGATTGATACATCCTGATGTACTTAGTTAATTAAATATTTATGTTGTGAAGGAAATGAAAGGAGAAAAATTATTATATTAAAAGATAAGAGAACTATATGTTTGCATCAAGGACATGCTATCAAAGCGAGTATATCATGATTCCGTCTAGTTTTTTTTTGAAAAGTATTAATGTATCTGTTTGAAATTGATAAAAACATATGATTTACAAGATTTATAAATCTTTCTTATTTAAAAGTATTGAAAAAATTTTAGATGTTTGCAATTTGGAAAAAGTATATGCTTTGAATAATTATTTATTATTTTACAAGCATTTTAAAGTTATCTTATCAGAATTTATACAAAAAATATATGTTTAACATTATATTTAATAATGATTAATATATATACATATAATTATTATTGGTTTCAAATGATATATAATTATATCAGTTTTGAAAGAAGATACAAAGAGAGATATGTTGAATATATTATTTTCTATAGCATGACAATTATATGGTCAGTATGAGTATAATCTAAAATCTATCAATGGGGGTTATATATTAGAATATATTTCAAAAACTAGATTCGTTTGGGTCTTAACACAAGGAGATATGCGTTAAGTGCTAACCATGATTCATGGTCTTATCACGGTAATATAATATTTTCATAGCCATTGATACCTCTACGATTTTTATTTTAACATGTACATCTTAACTATATTTATATTTATGAACCCCTAGTTATATTTATATGAACGGTAATCTTTGCACTATAATGTCTTATGTTATGATACGTGACACTAGTTATCTTTATGCTTTTATTTTGAAAATATTATTAGCAAGCCATGATTTAAAATGAATATATACTGATGTTTTGTAAATTGTATAAATACGAAGGAAGACCTGGTATTTATGTATATTTCAAAAGCATAAAGAATTTATGTATTTCTCAATTTTTAGAGATGTGGTTATAGAGATGTAGTTTGTTGTATGATTATTTCTTAATTTTTCAGAGTTACGCAAAAGAAGCATGATGGGTTTGAATTATGTAATTAAATTATGAAATAGTTATAAATGTCCTATGGATAGATTAGCTATGAATTAAATCGTATAATAAAGTTCCCATTGGTGATTAATTATGAACTAGATTCAATGTTGCTCTCGTGTTCTTCCTTTCATCTTCTTCTCTCCATACAATTACAATTACTTTATTCATGTACATCATGCATCTCTAATTTGTTTATATATAGGAGTCAGATGATAGTCCTAAACCAGATACATCCAATAGCATATACAATTGTCTCTCTTCTCAAGGTTGGAGTGATATATTTCAATATTTGAATTTTTTTTCAAAATTTTAAAAGCATAACCACAAAGCTAGAGATAAAATTATAGATCATACTCGATGTTGTTTTGCTCTGAAAGAAATATTATGTTAAGATTCGTTCCATCTAGAATAAAACATAATAAACAACAGAAAGCCAGCAGTGTCAGAATGCCATAATCTCATAAGTTTCTTTATTGGAATCTAATGTCAAAATCTAAACAAATAACTTCCATATAATATTTATTATATATTTCAATCCACTGAAAAGACATTCATAACCTATTCAATAAATTCGACACCTCGTTTAAGAGTTTCTAAATGCCAGTCCAAATAACATATAAACAGAATAATTTCTTTCATTTATATCCAAAAATGAGATAATCCTCAAATCTGAAAAAGTAAAATATAATCGTGTGAGCAAACTACATATCAGTAGGACATACTAGCAAGACCTATTATAAATAAGTGTTTTATTTAAAAACATAAATTCTTTATATATTAAATATGAGCCTTCAAAATATGCATAAATATCATATTTTTATGCTTATACAATTTGTCAAAAATTTCAGCTGCACCATTCGAAATCGCAACTTGTTAACATGAACATATAAAATATTTAAAATATTTTTCAAATCTTAGTAATATTGTAATGACAAGTCTGAGTTATCTGATCACAGTTAACATATGCCAGGTCAAACACCAACAATGGGCCAAACCTAATATAAGTAATATGACTCTTTTGATTTTAACCTATCTCTTTCAAAACTTGGGTTAAAATCCACATCTTTTTCGATGTTAAGGTAAATCTACATTTTTTTTTTTCTCATGCTATGGGATGGTTCATTCAGCCACGTCTAGACTCATATTTATTTAGTCAAACCGCAACTTGACTTGCTCAATCATTGTTTAATTTTTAACTAATTTAGATCAAATTTTGGCCATTTATCTCTGAGTCAATCTGGCCAGGGTTAACATATATTAGGTTAGGCATGAATCCAACTCAAAAACTAAAAGCTTCTAAGTTGTGAGCCA
The DNA here is from genome assembly GCA_023547065.1 of Musa troglodytarum. NCBI lineage: Eukaryota > Viridiplantae > Streptophyta > Magnoliopsida > Zingiberales > Musaceae > Musa > Musa troglodytarum. The sequence continues at coordinate 27,808,108 of CP097503.1, read as the reverse complement.
ACTATTTCAATCCTTAACCATACGAGACTATCCTCTCACCTCCATCTCTTGCATTGAATATTTCCAACACAAAACCTGGTGAAGAAGAAGAAGATGATAATTCCATTTCCTCTAATCGTGATCAGGAATACCTGGAGCTAGCTGTTTTCTGGCCACAGCAAGGTGCAGGATGGTGTTGCCCTTCGCATCTCCAAAGTTGAGTAGCTCATCGTTCGCATCCGTTCTGTTCAGCAAGAACTGCACTGTCTAGAAGCTGTTTGATTTCACAGCAAGATGAAGGATGGAGTCACCTTGCGATGTCGTAGCTCGCGAGGACTCCGGGCATGTACAACGGAGACGTAAAAGCATGTTGTTGATGCGTACGGCTCGCAAGCGATCGATTCAGGTACCGAAAGGTGGGTTTATGATTGGAGTTGAGATGGAAAGTTAAAACGCTACCCAGAAGAAAGGGCACAAAAACAAAAAGGACGAGTAGAAGCTGGCGGATGATGAAAGGAATGGGACGTAAGAACAGCTGCTACATGTATGCATAAATATGATGAATGGATAGGAGTTGAGCCAAGGACCACTGTTGCTACGGGTACGACTTGATCTTGATTTCCTAATTATTTCATTTAAGATACAACTTAATGATATAATTATGAACGTGAAATCAGAAAACGTAATGAAATTTTCATATCAAGTTTTTTTCTTCAATTAATTTTCTTCTTCCAAACTATGATTTATAGACGAGATTTGTCATTTGTATAATAATATACTAACCACTACGATGTCTAAAGCTAAAAATCTCATTTTAGTTAAGTTAATTAGCAACACAAATTTCGGTAAAATCTTAACGTCGTGAAAAGAAGCGAGACTTGTTTAGTATTAAGTGTGTGCATAAAATGTCATGATTTAAAAGAAAAGAATCCGAGAAAACATCACTAGACTAGCTAACTCTATGAATTCGAGAGAAATAGAGAAGAAAAAAGAAGCTAAAATCATGATGCATATAAATAAACCATGTTAAAGTATGTGTTCCATATTATATTATGTAAATATTCCTACGTTCTAAACCTAAAACGGTGATGAATGATGGTTAGGAAATGAGTACTTTTGATAACGACGAGGTCTTATTTGCGACTCAACCATGCATCAGCAAACACGAGTTCGATTCCAAACTTACGCTTGTATTAGGGTACGACCACGACATGACATCCAGGAAAAAGAGTGAGTTAGGTATGACGTAGCTGCACTCGTCCTCTCACCGCGTCATGATATTGTACAAAGGTGATGATAGATAGATAACATATTGTACCGACACGCGTCGTTTGGACTCTACATGGAATCTACATTATCACTGTTGACCCGATTTATTCTGCCACATATCGTGTACCACAAAGCCTTATATATATATATATATATATATATATATATATATATATATATATATATATATATATATATATATATATAACGATCGGATCGTAAGTTTGATATATATTTTTAGATAAGTATTGTGTAAAAATAATTCATAAAATGAAAAGTACTATGTTTTTATAAAAGTATAATGTCTTTTTAACCTCTCCAAGCAAAATGAATTTCAACTAAAAAGTTTTCAATTAGTTCCTCATAATTTTAAAAGAATATTTTTTATAACAAATACTTAAGCTCGTGTGAAATTGTTCATTAGACTCTTTTAGGATGAGGCCCAAAAAGCATGATAGATGATGACACTAGGAGCTTATAAAGTCTTATTTTTCATATTTCTTAATTGATATTGGACTAAATATGCTTATCAATACTTGTAAATCCTTAATTTAATACCAAAATGATGGATTGATTGTTGATTATGTTTCTATTAACTTGACTCAATACCAACATGTGTAGAAGTCCAAAGATAACTAAGAGGATGACCCTAATGTTTGTCTATTTATTTAATGATTAACCTGTAAGTGGATAAGGTGGCGTGTCTGATTCGATCCCTCGACATGATTAAAGTAAAAATAAAATAAAATCATGACTAAATAGTAATTAATTTTGGTAATAGTAAATTGATAGATATTTATAATAAAATAGTCTTCAAAAGAATATTATAGAGGATGGACCACATATTTCCTCATGGATTTATCGTTATAGGGCTTGGGTGACTATCATATTATATAATATAATATGCTCTCCATACTGTGTTGGTAGCTATGAAGTGAGCTACGATTGAGGTAAACACTCCCTACTAATTTCAATTGGAATTGATGATAACATGTTAAATCTTAGTCTTTTCTTATAATTTTCTTATGAAATCATAAATTCGTATATTGAATTTTGATTGATGGGAAAGTTAACCAAATAACCATGCATATAACATATATAAAAATGATAACTACTTATTTTTATAATAAAAATACAAAACTCATGACAAGTCTATTGTTGTAAATGCATCTTCATTACAGAACAAATTTTAAAAGCTTGATGAAAAAAAAAAGTCAAAATGTAATTGGACAAGAAATTGTGACATCAATCTTTAAGAGAAAAAAAAAATTAGCGAAAGAGAGGACGACAATAAAAACCTGTAGAAGAGGGGTTGCATAATACATATTTGGAGAATACATTCATTATTTTCCAAATAAAAATAAATATCCTAAAAATTATTAATAATGTTAAAAAAATATTCTAGTTGATACAATAAAAAAAATCCAAAATAGACATAAAGGATATTCTAAATTCCTTCATATAATATAAAAGTATTTATAAAGGATAAATTCTTTTTTTTTCAAGTGCAATATAAGTACAGGCACAGGCCATACCTTATAGCACACAGCTGTTAATAAGTGATAATTCTATACGTTAAATTATTGTTGTCTTTTATGCACCATTTAATAGTATGTCGGTTCTAATTCAGGTTCGATCTCAAGTCTGGATAATGATTCGGATATTTAAGATTTTATAAATATATTAGTGCATCATTGTACTGTTGATGAGTTTTAGATCTGAATCCATGTGTGAGTGTTTTGTCCTTTTTTTAAATACATCATTAGTATGCAAGAGATATCATGTTCCACAAAATCCTCATAAATCATCTGCAACAACACAACAAAAGTTAATAATGATTAAAGTTACAGATTTACTATATAACGTGGAAAAAAAATACAGCAAAGCAAATTACATTCTAAAAATATGATAAAGTAACTTAAAAGATGATAAAGGATAAACCATATTGGAATAACGATAGGTCATATTATTCTATTGTGTAAAAAAACAGTAATAAATTTACAATAAGAAATACTCCTAAAAGAACTATTATCAACACGCCCACCACAATCTTCGTGCAGATGGCAACAACCCTTCTGGGGCCTTCGTGGCTTTCTCCGTCTCCATCTTTCTTCGTCCAGCATCCGCCTTTGCGCAACAAGCACCTGATCGCTCTAAAGCACATCCAAACCATGAAGAGACTGAGGATTCCGGCCCAGCTCAGGTGAAGGATGAAAGTGTAGGGCTGATAGAAAAATATTGGCATAATGGCGATCGAGAATGCTAATGCCGTCGAGAACACCGCCAGCCATAGAATCCACTTTAGCATTCCCATCACCATTTTCTTTCGTCTTGGCACACAACATATCAACAACAGAATGATACTCAAGGATGCAAACAACCCGAACATGTCGAATAGTATGAATAGCCGACCATGTTTTAGAACTGCCTCCCCTTTACTTGACCTGTCCGAAAGATTGCCTTCCGTGTCGGGGGAAGTCGGCCCATCATCATCTTTCTGCTCAAACCCACCTGGCGGGTTCAGCCCGGCTTGGAATGTGATGGTGGCGATCAACGTCGCCACCACCATCAGTGTTGCTGGTTTGTTGTTGTACCTTTCTTTAGGTTCAGACCATACATTTCGGCGGCTGTGGTCATCCTTAGAAGGTCGAGCCTTGCGTCGGAAGGGGTGCCAACGATTTGGTCGGCTTCCGTGTGAGGCGACGGTGGCAGAGGTCGTGGCATCGATCGGTGACGATTTCGGCCGAGTCTTCCCTTCTTCTGCGGCGGTTCTTCCACCTGCTGCCCGAATCAGTTCTCCCAACAATAGATCTCCATGTTGGCAGGGTGAATCCAGCAGCACATCAAGGACGGTGTCTCCTCTCATGTTTGTGGCGTTAACTTCGATACCTCGCCGTCCCAGAAGCAACTTCACTGTCTGCATTCAATCGTATTACGAGAGTTGTGAACAGGAAGTTCCCTGGTATTTCCATTTGCTTGTTTTGAATGAAATGCAAAGACTATTTATCTTTTGTTGTGGGAAAGCTCTCGTCTCAGGAAGTACAGAGATGCATAAACACCTTGTGAAAAGAAGAAGGACAAATTCATTTCCTCTAATTGGGATCAGGAATACCTGGAGCTGTTTTCTGGCCACAGCAAGGTGCAGGACGGTGTTGCCTTTCGCATCTCCAGAGTTGAGTAGCTCATCGTTCTCATCCGTTCTGTTCAGCAAGAACTGCACCGTCTCGAAGCTGTTCGATTTCACAGCAAGATGAAGGATGGAGTCACCTTTCGCGGTCATAGCTCGCGAGGACTCCGGGCACGCATCCAATAACACTGTCAACACCTCGAGCCTGCCTCGTAAGGCTGCTGTGTGGGCGGGCATGAAGCCATCGTTGTCGGTCGCCAAGCAGATTTTGGCAGCGGCTGCGTACTGCAGCAGCTCGTTCACCACGGATAGGTGGCCTTGCGCAGCGGCCAGGTGCAAGGCGGAAAGGCCCTCGCGGTTGCGGCCATGCGCGAGCTCCGGGTTTACGGTGAGGATCTCCCGGACCAGGTCGGAGTGGCCGAGCGACGCAGCGATGTGGAGGGGGCTGTCCGACAGGTGAGCGGCGGCGATGGCTTGCCTGTGGAGCAGGAGCCGGTCTTCTTGTAGTAGCCGACGCAGCGAAGTCGTGTCTCCGGTGTAAGCTGCTTCCTCTAGTCTCTGATCCATGCTTAATCACACTCGAGAATTGGTCAGAAGCAACTCGATGTTAGGACGCCTATATATACGCTAAAAATCCCGAACGATTCCGCCCGGCCTTCTTGGTCCTGTCTGCATCAACACGCCGGCCTTGTTGCAGAAGTCTTGCATCCCATTGGTCTGGACTCTGTCGAATACATTTTCTCAGCTTGCTTTCGCTCGCCGAAACTACCAAGAGAATGAAGTGAAGCTGGGACAGTCGCTGTGCCGTATTGGCGTTGGAGAATGTTAATGAAACATGGACATATGACGTAGCTTTTCCAACTTTTCTTCACTTGGAGACTCTCAGATACGACCCGTCTACTATCTGAGACCACCGATCCATATGTCCCTTGATATCCACCTACAGAAACCCGAGTAAAGGGCAAAGTTAAATAGATTGTGGTGTGAAATCGTTGCAATCACCTCAGGACAGAATTAATAAATTATATAATTATATCTCATTAAGTAAGATATATTATAGATTTAATTAAATTTTAACTATGATTATTGATCAATAAAAAAAAAGTTTGATCATTCTTAAATTTCTTAGGAGATTATTTTGATGGGAAGGATTTTTCTAATTACAATAATATCTTTCTAAAACCTATGTTCACATAAATTTTTGAAGTAGTTTCCGTGAAGCAGACCCAACGGATGGATGAATGAAAGCAAGCTGAGCAAAAGTATTCTACGAAGTCCAGACCAATGGATATCATCTCTTGAATCTAACGAATACTAGTGCTAATTTCAAATGTGTATTTAGACTTTTGTAGCTCCCTAATCCAGATCTCATCAACACGTATCTTCGTTTTTTGAGTAGCTTATGCAAAAGAAAGGAGGAGAAGGAATTTTTCCAAAAGTCCATATATTAATTGCATTCATACTTGAATTGGGCTAGCAGCGTTTACTAGTTCAAATGTACAATAGGATTGGCGTTGACTTGGATTTATTTTTCTTGTAATCCTCATTTAATGATGATGTTACTTGGGAAGAAAACTTGATTTCCAAGTTTGCTGGGTCAAGATGCAAGCAAATGACTCTAATTGGGCCAACACCCTAGCTGATACATGTTCTATCGTGACCCTCGAGTTCAACGTGCCATTGATAATTGGACGACATACACAATCATTTTTTTGCATTTATAGTGATCTCAATCCAATGGTGGTTGTCCACTCCATCATAAAAAGATCCTCTATGGGCATTCTTAGAGAACTTTTGACTTCATATACTTGACTAAACCATCGGAACGCTTTTCAACTTGAAGTATTAGAGGAACCTTGTTGAGTATGTCCCCGTGTAATGTTTTATAATGCCTTGGATTCAATCCATCGAGTTTCCAACACTTCAACTTGGGATGAACTTAAAAATGAATTGTGATTGGATTCGAATCTCATTCACACGTCAAACAATTAAACTCTGACTTAATGATATCCAACCAACATGCGTCATTCTTTCTCGTCCAGATGAAAAAAATCATTTGATTGCCTACTTCAGGTAATTAACATTGTTTGACTCTTACTAATGGTCACACGGTAGATATGCACAGGTTCATTATACCCCTTAAAAAGGGCCATGGGGTTTGAAATAAGGCATATTGCTTAATCGTCCAAGTGTGTTGTAGTGATGCAACTCTTTGAGTAGGGAAGCCACTAAAAAGCTTCCGTTCTTTTAAGTTGCATATTTATGTTACGTGAACGTTTAATTCCAAATACGAACAAATCCTCCAAGGAAATTGCAGTGCTGTTATACACTCGGCCAGCGGAAAGATTTTTCTCTAAATGTGTGCTTTTTTTTTTTTTTTGTGTTAAATCCTTTCCAAATAGTTTAGACTCTTAGGTTGTGTGGGTCATCAATTACATTTTTTAAGATGGTGCGAGTGTAGACTATGAGTTTGAATCATATATTTATATTTTTTTTAAAAAAATATTTAATTAAAAATTATTCGTACAATCACTATTTTTCATTTATGCTTGCACTATAAACTTGGTTTTTATTCATACATATATTCGGATTTCATTCATACACCAAAATTAAATCGTTTTACTTATGAGAGGAGATATTTAAAGTATATATTGAGTTTTTTTTTTCTTTTCTAACTATCTAAATTCTGGAGATCTTTGATCATCCAATTCAGTGTTTAAGAATATTATATCGGTATATTGTGTAATATTTTAAATTTAATCTGAGAATCTAATTATAAATGTAAAGATTACAGGAATTAAAATATAAAAAGTAAAAAAAAAAAAAACAAAGGCTAAGTGGGAGCTGTGGGAGAGAAGGAAAGAACAGGGGTAAGGAAGAGAAGAAGAAAAAGAGAAGGGTGAAGAAGAAAGAAATAGGAGAAAGAAAGATGGAAACGGAAACAGAGAAGAACAAAAGAAGAAGAGGAAGAAAATAAGAGGAGGGAGAAGGAAAGATCATACGAGGGAGGATCCTGCATAAGGAGAGAGAGAGAGAGAGAGAGAGAGAGAGAGAGAGAGAGAGAGAGAGAGAGAGAGAGAGAGAGAGAGAGAGAGAGAGAGGGTAAAAGGGGCCATAGATCAAGCTAAGAAAAAGGCTCCTTCTACCCATCCACGTTGAAATATAATTTTTCTTATTTGATTGGTAGAATTTATCTTTTTCATTCCATTTTGAAATATAATCTTTCTTATTTGATTGGTAGAGCACGAATTCATAGATTATAGAAAGACACAATCATTTCTATTTTCGATGAGAATTTACGCATAATATAGGAGAAAGCATCAAAAAGAAAAACTGATGAATTCTTTTTGAGAGAGGATAGGGAGGTAACGGCTGTGAGAACCAAAAAGAGAGAATGAAAGAAAGAGAATAATAAGAAGAACAATAAAGAAAGAAAAAAAAACTAAAAAATAAAAAAAAATCAGGGACTCAATTTGATTACTAACGAAAAAGTTAATGTCCAAAAATCTAAAATTTTCTTCCCCAAACACACCTCTCTACCACTCGAAGGGCAATTTGTAATTGGTTTCAAATCTAAAAGGATAAATTTTCCTTCAAATACCTTGCTCTCCCGTCGCATTTCGATTTCTAGCATCAATAGTGTCACTAAACCTATCACCAATAAGTTGGGTTTTCCATCCACTAAATCTGCTTGTCGTTTACTTCTCAACTCAAACATGTTTCCCTCTGGTTGGGATCGGTGGAGCCAAGTGACTAGCGAACTATGCTAGAGTGCATCTAACTATTATTTTTAGGTGAGGAGAGCGGCTCTCAGAACTTTTCTTGATTATTATCTCAGATCTTTAAGGTGACTTTTGTACGTATGCTATCTAATAAATAATTTTTTTCCTTCTTGCAAAACAAAAAAAGAATGCCAGGATTGACGTTGACTTGCAATTTTTGTAATCCTCATTTAACGATAATGTTAATCGAGAAGAAGTTTGATTTCCAAGTTTGCTGGTCAACAATAATGATATGGATTTCTCGCAAATTAACCATTGAATTTTATACAAACGCCGCAGCAAAGTGAGGTCTCTCGCATAAGCTGCTTCCTCTAGTCTCCAGATGTGCTTACAGATAACTCGACGCAAGAACACGTATAAATGTAGGCTTGTGGTTGGAGCAGTTCCTCCGGGTTCAGGAAGCGAGGTTTCTTCTTGTTGAGCCTCTCCAGCAGGCGCCAAAGAGACGACTGGGTCATCGAGCTCACAGTGGCCATTGCAGTCACTTTCAGGCATCTTATCCCAAGGAATCGGTGCGATGCAGACGCAGCGAGGGAGACGAAAGCCGAACGGCGAGTGGGATAGCAACAGCGTGCGCAATTGTTCGGAGAAAAATTGGATGTTTTTGTAGAAGTCAACATTTCATCAGATTGGATGCCGTGCTCACGGGACTGCATGCTGAACGCGTTAACCTAACTTCACCTTGGTGTCCGGTAGGACTCCGTCCAGCTTATCAACTTCTTCATCATCGAGACTCGTGATTGAAAGGCCTCCGCCCTTTCATCAGATTGGATGCCGTGCTCTCGGGACTGTAAAATATATTAAGGATATATTAGATTTTGATTATGTTTATTGACTAATAGAAATTAAGTTCAGTTAAAATAGAATTCTTTAAAGGATATTCTTGATGGAAGAAAATATCATAATATTTTATTCTAGACCCTCTGCTCTCGTCTATAAATAAACAAACCAGGGGCCACGCAGTAACATTGCGAGCAACGCTGACTTGCACGAATCGCAACGTGTGTGCACAAGCGTGTGGCAGCAGGCAAGGTGCTCTTTTGGCAAAATTATAGTTTTGCCCTTGGGTTAGGGTTTTATCAAATTATAGTTTTACCCTTCTGTATCTTATTAATATCATTTTTAGTATTTTGACGGTTCTACCTTTTACAAATTTGGGAATTCAAGTTTATGTCCTATCAACATATTTATAGTTTTATCTTTATGAATTGAGAATTTCTTATTTATATCCTCAATTATAAAATTGATCAATAAAATTTAATAAAATTTGATTAATTACTAATTAAATTTAATTTTTGATCAAATCTAGAAAGGATTAAGTTTTGATCAATTTTTGGTTTTGATCGACTTGTTTAATTGGGCTAATATTTAACCCAATTATCAGCTTGCCCAAATTAAATAAAATCAACTAGTTTAATTTAATATTTTATTTTATTTAAAAAATATAAATTATTATTTCTTTTATTATTTTCTCATATGATTTATTGATTACATGTGATAAATAAAAATCCAATTATTGTTCTTAGATATTTCTTTGGTTACTCACATATATATATATATATATATATATATTTAAAATTGTAAAATCATAATTATCTTTCATACGAAGATTTTTCATGATTTATGTGTTATCATGATTATAATTATCATATCAGTTTTCTTTTTACTAATTAATGTTGAATCTTAGATTTTGATGATAAAACTAATTGATTGTATTTTATGATATAACTGCATTTAGAGTTACGCAGGTCTACTATCGATCAAGATTAGACAATTGACGTTGGAGGAATTGATGTTGCACCGGAGGTGATCACGATAGGATATTGGATGTCGAGTTGGAGGTTCGGTCGACAATCGGCAGAAGGCTTCGTACGTTGGGCATCGGGCCAAGAAGAGCAAAGTTACGTCAATGATATCGGGGTTGCGGAGGTCAATCATCGATTGGGCAACAAGCCGCAAGAGAGGATGATGTGCCGAAGAATCGGATGAAGCACTGACCAATGACGTGCCGGGTAACTGAATGTCAATTCGCGTTGTAATAATTATCTAGATTGAAGTAGAGTTTTGTTTTTGTGTGTGCATGATTAACTATGATATGATGAAGATATAAAGTAAAATAAAGTATCGGAAGACAAGTGTGATGGATCGTTGGGAGTTCTAGAGTTCGACGGAAGTCCAAAGATTCGTTAGGAGTGTTGCCGGAACCGATCGAGAACGAGTAGGGAGCTTGCCGAAGGGTTTTCGAAAGTTCGTCAGAAGGTTCATCGAAAGTTCGCAAAGTTTGCCAAGAAAGATCGGAGCTTGCCAATGAAGCTCATTGGAACTCGCCAAGATCATCGTAAAGTCTAGGAGTTTACCGGGAGTCCGCAGAATGGTTTCCGAGGGTTCTTCGGAAGACCATCGGAAGTTCACCAAAAACTCACCGGAAGAAGTCTTGACTTGTTGGACTTTGTAATAGCTTAGGAAATATTTTTAATTTCATAGTTAGCACGTTAATTTATGTGTGTGCATTAGGTGTTAATCCTATAACCCAAGTAGGAGTTAATTGGGCTTTGTTTGGGATCGATTTGGGTCGACTTTAAGGCCCAAACCAGCATGCTGGAATAGGCTAGGTGGTGGCATTGCCCAGCACCCGAGAGGGTGAAGCGATGGCCACTGGCTGAAGCGGTGGGACCGCCTAGTACACTAGCGGTGCATTGCCATGGAGTGGGAACAACGAAAGTGATTCAAATTTGGCTCCTCTTGAGGCCTATAAATACCCCTCTCATTCATGGATGAAAGGGTATCTAGAACTGAAAAAAAGAAGGGGAAAACTCTCTTGAAAGTGTGTCAAAATCTTCCCTCTATGTTTAAGTGTGTTTTAGTCCAAGAGAGGGGTAAGAGGTTTTGTAAGGGTTATCTCCTAAGCTCGTCAAAAGGAGAGGTGCTGTAAGGGAGTTCATCCTCACCCATTGGAAGGAGGATAGTTAGTGGAAAGCCAGTGGCCTCAAGTAAGAGGAATCGAGAGTGGACATAGGTTGGATGACCGAACCACTATAAAAATCTGGTTTGCATTTATGTTCTTGTTATTTATTTTGCTACAAACCCTTTCCACTTAATTTGATGCTCTACTTCTCATCTTTGTAAATATCTTTAAGTTAGAGCTTTTCTTATATGATTCCACCAATACGACTTTCACAATATAAAATGAAGTTTTCACCGTACGAAGTTTTCGAAAGCACTTTTAAATTATCAAAATTTGTCGTCTTTACCCACTACACTAATTCCCCCCCTTTTAGTGATGCTCGATCCCTAACAATTAGTATCAGAGCCACGTTATTTCTCATTTAGATTTACGCCCATAAGAAATGGCTTTAAATGGCTTTCAAGAGGGTTTTTTGATTTTTCGTCCACCATTGTTTAACGGTTCGAACTACACATATTGGAAAACTCGAATGAGAGTTTTCTTGATTTCAATGGATTTGGATTTGTAGAACATCATCGAAAATGGCTTTCAACTTCCCTCTAAACCGATGAACGAATGGTCGGACTTAGAGAAAAAATCTTTTTCTTTAAATGCAAAGGCTATGAATGCCTTATTTTGTGCTTTGGACAAGAACGAGTTCAATTGGATTTTTATGTGCGAAACGGCTTTTGACATTTGACGAACACTTGAAATCACGCACGAGGGAACTAGTAGAGTCAAAGACTCGAAAGTAAACCTCTTATTGCATGATTTTAAGCATTTTCAAATGAAACCAATCGAGGCTATCAGCGACATGTATACCCGTTTCATGGATGTTATCAATAGTCTAAAAGCTCTTGGTAAATATTTTTTGGATTTTAAACTTGTAAGCAAGATCTTAAGATTCCTTCCAAAAAGGTAAGATCCTAAAATAATGACAATACAAGAAGCTAAAAATCTAAATGACCTTCCGATAGAAGAACTCATTGGCTCATTAATGACATATGAAATGAGCCTATTGTCATGAACGGTCGTCGCACACTCGTAGTAACTTCATTCAACATTCCGTTCGTCGCTTGCCCATGCTTGTACATATCCTTGGTAGTCTGTTTTACCATGTTTTGGTGTGTTTTTTCTTATAAAAATGTAAGAAACAGTAGCTACAGTGCTGCAGAATGATCGCTCGTTGCATCTGCCCAAAAACCCCAAAAATAGCTCCGTTTTTGTGTGCCGCGGGCTGATTTCTGCAGCTTACAGTCACCAAAATTTTGTCAGCCATCTCAGCACCTTGGAACCCCCCGGGTGGCACATGGCTGGATGGGTCTTTAATATAGTGTCGGCCGTTGAACACTTTCACAAGTTTGCACGTCAACTTGATGGAAACTTGCCTTCGTGCCCGGCACTTGGGGAGTAGTTATTTGCGGACTTGCAGTTGCTCATTCACCCTTCTAAAGTTCTTATTTTCCTCCTCTCTTTCTCTACTTTCCTGCACTCCAAGTGCTCGCTCAATTACTTGTAAAGCTTCCCTCTTCGCGAGACGTCGGGACTTATCCGCCGCTCATTTTCAGAACTAATCAACTTCTCTTTTTACAGGTCCTATGGGACCTACACGAGGTTGCAACTCAGCTGACCCTTTGCAGACATGTATGTCGCAAGAGCGCCTCAAGACTTAGGCAATTCCAGCTAAGTCTGATCGAAGTGGGCGCAAGGGTACTTCTCGACTTAGACAACCCCAATTAAGTCCGTGTTTACCGCAAGAGTGCCTCACCACTTAGGCAATTCCAGCTAAGTGCGTGACATTGTGGTATCAGAGCAGGCAAGCAATTCGAGCAAGCAGCGAAGAAACTTCACAATCTCACCATGGCGAAACAGCGTGGTGAATCGAGCAAAATGGGGCAAGCTGGAATGTTGCCTCAAGTAACCGTAGGAGGGCTGCATATGCAAACTCTCTCTCTCACTGCTGGAGCCACTCATGAGGAGCAAGGAAGTGAGCATGATGAACGAGAAGTTGGCTACTCGCCACGAGCGGAGGAGGTGCAATCTGGAGCACCAACCGGGAAAAAGTCCCACAAAGAGATGATCACAGCGGTGGAAACCCACTTGGATGTTCTTGAAGCGAGCTTGGACGAACTCTACCAAGGTCAAAGTAAGCTTCTTAGCGTAGAGAGCTCGCAAGAAGAAGCTGAATCCTGGATCGATAAGGTTGAAGCCCTAGTCGACCGACTGACGGATGACACCAAGGACTCCGTGCGCCATTTGCAAGAGATGGTGACGGAACTCACTTCCAGACTAGCAGTTCTCATAAGGGCGTTGAATGCGGGGGGAAGCAACACTCGCGTTACGTCGACACAAAGCTTCATGGTGCCCGACCCACATTGTTATAGGAGTGCTAGAGATGCGAAAGAGCTCGAGAATTTTATGTTTGATATAGAACAGTACTTCCGAGCTATGAGGCCAGACTCTGAGGACACCAAAGTTTCGATAGCGACTATGTATCTGAACGGAGATGCAAAGTTTTGGTGGAGAACCCGTTGGGAAAAGATTCAACAAGGTCGGTGTCGAGTGGACACATGGGATGACTTGAAGCGTGAGTTGAGAACTCAATTCCTGCTTGAGAACACTGAGTTCATCGCAAGGAGGAAGTTAAGACAACTCCGTCAAACAATTTCCATTCGAGACTATGTGAAATAATTTTCTGCATTGATGTTGGACATTCAGGACATGTCCAAAAAAGATAAGCTGTTTAGCTTTCTTGACGACCTAAAGCCATGGGCTCAATAGGAACTTCATCGACGGAATGTCATTGATGTGGTTAGTGCAATTGCGGCTACAGAAAGGCTCACCGACTTTGTTTCTTCAGAGGACCCAAGGAAGAAGAAACAACATACAGGAAATCGCCATCCAAAGCATCCTTCGGGGAAGGAACTTGGGGGCGAGCAAAGGAAGAAGAGTTTCCATAAGGGGCTGAACTCAAACGGCAGGGCCTCAAAACCTAGCAAATGTTTCTTGTGCGGAGGGCCACATAGGGTGTGGAAGTGCCCATAAAAATAGGCACTCAATGCCTTATCAGCTTCCATCAATCCCCCCAAGTCAGACAAGGGCAAGGCAGTTGCTCTCAGTTCGAGTAGCTCCGAATCAGGCAGCGACGATGAGAAGTCACAAGGACCCCGAATGGGTGCAATGCGTTTGTTGAATGCATTGCGGGATCAAGTGGGGGAGAACATGAAGCCGAAGCAACAGAAAGCAGGAAATAGTGAGCTAATGTATGTGAACATCAGACTCAACGGCCAAACCACCCGAGCAATGGTGGACACGGGTGCTACCCATAACTTCATTGCCGACCGAGAAGCAAAGCGACTTGGACTAATCTTGGAGAAGAACCCAAGTCGGATGAAGGCGGTCAACTCGAAGGCCAAATGAATCTCCGGGCTAGCAAAGGGAGTCTTCATCAAGATTGAATCATGGAGCGAGCGCACAAACATGATGGCAGTGCCATTGGATAACTTCCAAGTGATTCTTGGAATGGAGTTCATGCATGCATCAAAGTTGGTGTCGATGTCATTCCTAGACTCCATATGTCTAATAGAAGGTGACAACCCCTGTGTAGTTTCCATCTCTCAAAGAGGAACCCAGGATCCCCAACAACTATCGACGTTGCAATTAAAGAAGGGTGTACGCAAAGGAGAGTTAACCTTTGTGGCTGCAATGAAGCTAGAATTATTTGACGAGGAGGCCATTAAAGAACCTGCTACGGTGGTTAATATTCTGAAGGAGTTCACAGATGTTATGCCACCTGAGTTGTCGAAAACTCTGCCACCACGTAGAGACGTGGATCATCTTATTGAGCTGGAGCCGGGAGTGAAGCCTCCAGCGAGACCACCATACCGCATGCCCCCTCCTGAGTTGGCAGAGCTCAGAAAGCAGTTAGATGAACTGCTAAGCGATGGTCTCATTTATAGTTCTAAAGCACCAATCGGGGCTCCAGTTCTCTTCCAAAAGAAGTAAGATGGGAGTCTCCGACTATGTGTCGACTATCGAGCCCTCAACAAAGTGACTGTGAAGAACAAATATCCCATCCCACTCATTGCGGACTTGTTCGACCAATTGGGCAAAGCAAAGTATTTCTCCAAACTCAACATTCGGTCGGGGTATTGGCAGGTGCGTATTGCTGAAGGTGATGAAGCGAAGACTACCTGTGTGACCAGGTATGGAGCGTTTGAGTTCTTAGTGATGCCTTTTAGCTTAACCAACGCTCCAGCCACATTCTGCACTCTTATAAACCAGCTATTCAAGGAGTATTTGGACAAGTTTGTGGTCGTCTACTTGGACGATATCGTCATCTACAGCCAAACACTTGAGGAGCATATTGAGCACATTCGAACAATTTTTAAAGTTCTTAGGGAGAATACTTTGTTTATGAAAAGAGAGAAGTGCTACTTTGCTCAAACGAAAATCTTATTCTTGGGGCATCGAATCGGCAATGGATCCATTCGAATGGACAAGTCAAAGATGCAAGCCGTGGCAGAATGGAGTACTCCAAGGAAGGTACCAGAGCTAAGATCTTTCCTTGGTTTTGTAAACTACTATCGACGCTTCGTAATGGGGTATTCGAAGCGCACAGTTCCACTGACGGAGTTGCTGAAAAAGGAGCAGTCTTGGAAATGGTCCGACAAATGTGAAGCGACATTCCAAGACCTAAAGGCTACCATCTTGAAAGAACCGGTGCTCAAATTGCTAGATTACGGGAAGCCCTTCGAAGTCCATACAGATACTTTTGACTTCGCCATTGGGGGAGTACTTATGCAGGATGGCCACCCAATGGCCTATGAAAGCTGCAAGCTCAACGAGACCAAGCGGTAGTATCCAGTACATGGGAAAGAGATGACAGCGGTGATCCACTTTGCTTTGCAGTGTGGCGGCATTACCTTCTCGGATCGTGATTTGTGCTAAGGACAAACAACATCGCTTTGAGTTACTTCAAACTCAAAAGAAACTCTCTCCAAAGCAAGCATGATGGCAGGACTTCTTGGCAGAATTTGACATGACAATGGAGTACAAACCCAGAAAAGTAAATGTTGTAGCCGATGCCTTGAGTCAGAAAGTAGAGGCCGTGAATGCTATGCAACTGGAGGGCGGAGGCCAAACAAATCAGTTGCACTCTAACTTCCTATCTCGGATCAAGGATAGACTGTACGGTGATCCCCAAGCAGTAACCTTGATACAATTGATCAAAGAAGGCAAGACACGATGATTTTGGGTCTAGGAGAGACTCGTCTATACCAAAGGGAATAGAGTTTATGTCCCTCTAGTGGACAATTTGAGGCGTAAACTCTTGAAGGAGTGTCACGATTCCCTTTGGGCAGGACATCTGGGTATTCACCGAACATTGGCTCTCGTGGAGGGGGCCTTTTTTTGGCCAAATATGGGGACGGACGTGGAGGAATATGTTCGAATGTGCCTAACTTGTCAACAAGATAAGGTGGAGCAGCGGAAGCCGGTGGGACTTTTAGAACCGTTGCCCATACCAGAAAGGTCGTAGGAGAGTATTTCTCTGGACTTCATATCAAGCTTGCTAGTGGTAGGGGGACTCGGATCGATACTTGTGGTGGTCAACCGATTTTCAAAGTATGCAACCTTTATTGCTGCACCCCTACACTGTTCAGCAGAGGAAGCGGCGAAGCTAATGATGAAGAATGTGGTGAAGTATTGGGGATTCCCGCACAATATCATAAGTGATCGAGACGCTCGATTTCTGGGGCGATTCTGGACCGAGTTATTCAAATTATTAGGGTCAAAACTATATTTCTCCACAAGCCTCTACCCCCAGACGGATGGCCAAACTGAGAGAATAAACTTGCTCCTAGAGCAATATCTTCGGCACTACGTGAGTGCTAACCAATGAGATTGGGTAAAGTTGCTGGACATAGCCCAATTCTCCTATAACTTGCAGTGGAGCTCTGCGTCCAACAAGAGCCCCTTTGAGATCATCACAGGACAAGAGCCGTTGACTCCTCACACTTTAGCTATTGGATATACAGGGAGTAGTCCGTCTATATATCACTTGGCACAAAAATAACATCGAAATATAGATATTATGCAGGCCTACTTGGAGAAGGCAGCCAAAATCATGAAGCGGGCAGACTTGGGAAGGCGACCACAGGAATTTAAAGTCGACGATTTGGTGTTGGTGAAGCTCCAATCAGCATCACTCCAATTCTTTAGAAACAAGATGCACAAAGGATTGGTGCGCAAGTATGATGGCCCATTCTCAATTATCAGTAGAGTGGGCAACGTCTCCTACAAGTTGCAGCTGCCGACGTGGCTCAAGATTCATAATATTTTCCATACCAGCAACTTGAAAGCCTACCACTCCGATCCGTAAGATGCTTCCCGAGGCGTTTCAACTCGTCAACCTCCCACCAGAGCTTCCTACGAGAAGCGAGTTGAGATCATTTTAGCAGATCGCATGACAAAGCTATCCAATGGAGCTGAGTAGATTGAATACTT
Source organism: Musa troglodytarum (assembly GCA_023547065.1). NCBI lineage: Eukaryota > Viridiplantae > Streptophyta > Magnoliopsida > Zingiberales > Musaceae > Musa > Musa troglodytarum. Next base: position 27,790,500 of record CP097503.1, on the reverse strand, counting down.
AGTGAAGTAGTGGAAACTTCCCAAAACTGAAGCAAGTTGGGAGTCAGAAGATACCCTCTGATATGAAGATGCAGCCACCAAAGCCTACTAAAGAGTGTCAACGAGGGCGTCGACAGTTTAAGTATGGGAGAATGTCACGAACGGTCGCACACTCGCGATAACCGTTCAACGTTCCATTCGTGCCGCTTGCCTATGCTTGTACATATCCTTGCAGCCTATTTTACCATAGTTTTGATGTGTTTTTCTTGGAAAAATATAAGAAATAGTAGCTGCAGCGTTGTAGAACGATCGCTCATTGCATCTACCCAAAAACCCCAAAAACAGCTCCGTTTTTGTGTGCCGCGGGTTGATTTCTGCAGCCCGCAGCCACCAAAATTTTTTCAACCATCTCAGCACCCTGGAACCCCCCGGGTGGCACATGGCTGGATGGGTCTTTAATATAGTGTCGGCCGTTGAACACTTTCACAAGTTTGCACGTCAACTTGACGGAAACTTGCCTTCGCGCCCGGCACTTGGGGAGTAGTTGTTTGCGGACTTGCAGCTACTCATTCACCCTTCTAAAGTTCTTATTTTCCTCCTCTCTTTCTCTACTTTCCTACACTCCAAGTGCTCGCTCAATTACTTGTAAAGCTTCCTTCTTCGTGAGACGTCGGGACTTATCCGCCGCTCATTTTCAGAACTAATCAACTTCTCTTTTTACAGGTCCTACGGGACCTGCACGAGGTTGCAACTCAGCTGACCCTTTGCAGACATGTATGTCGCAAGAGCGCCTCAAGATTTAGGCAATTCCAACTAAGTCTGACCGAAGTGGGCACAAGAGTGCTTCTTGACTTAGACAACCCCAACTAAGTCTGTGTTTGCCGCAAGGGTGCCTCACCACTTAGGCAATTTTAGCTAAGTGCATGACACTATGGAACATGATGAATATATGAACCATCTTCTAAAGAACAAGAAGGATTTGAAACTTCGGACAAATGAATACCACTTGAGTAATGATTCAAGTAATGAGGACAATGAGAACTTTGAACTTTGAACACTAAATCTTAATAAGTTCATTAAACAAAAACCTAAAATAAATAATAAACTTGAATGGAGGAAAAGGTCAAAGATGAAGAAGAAGCGCAAAGAAGAATCAAATGAAACGATGAATTGGGCTTTGATGGTCTTCGACTACAAGGTAAGTAACTTAACTCCATTGAATTATTTTGAAATTATATGACTTTTCCATGAGTGCTTACTTAGTTAGTAGGATATAAATAATTATTTTTTCAAAAATTATATCATGCTTTTCCTTCTAGTATTTTTTTTGAGAAGTATAAAAAAAATATGAATGATGATTGTATGATGTGTAATAATGTGTGTACGCCTAATAGAACTAATCCATGCATGTATCTTGATGAGTTACATTGGTTTTTTCATTCTAAACATATTGCTTGACTATTTTATATCATGCATGAGCTTTTGAAGTAATGTTGATTTGAAACTCTATGTTTTGGATTAACGTATTTTTTGTTTAATCATTCTCATGACCAATTAAGATGACATAATGCATGAATACCTAAAAAGATGAATTCCATATATGCTTTTCTGATTTTTAATTTTAAACATGATGCATATCTATGTATAGATTTCGTTAAAGTCTTTTGATAATGGATGTTTGTATCATGCTTATGATTTGGAAACCTTTATATTGGATTAATGGGTCTTAATCATTTTTATGATGAAATCATTTTTAAATATAGTGATGCTTTCGATTTAAAATAAGACGCATTGTTTTTGACACAAAAAATGCATCATCATGATAATGGCATGTTTCATGATGATAGAAACAAGCATATGCTTACATAATGTATGCTTACATGAAAATTTGAATATGCTTACATGAAATAAATTGTATGAAATGGAGATGCATTTTCTATCCTATTGAGATTAATGAATTCATTTTACCAATCTTGTGAATCTCATGAAAATAAACATGATGAATGTTTTGAAAAATGTGAGTGTATCATGCATTTTGTATAAATGATTTCTCTTGAAAGTTACTTTTCGGATCTATACGATGATATATGAATCTAGTAGAAAAAGACAAGAGCATGGTTACATGTGAACCATCTCTGTGGCTCTTATTAAAATTTTCGAATGAAAGATTTTGATGCATTTGATCTTGATGGATTTAATGACAAAACTTGTATTTTGAATTTATACAATGATGGCTTCCGTATAAATATTTGAACATACCTTATGAAATCATCATTGATAATGATGAAATGAAAATATTAAAAGTTTATTGTCATACTTAATGATTTTCTAATATCATGAGAATTTGAAGTTATATTTTGATGACAAACTCATGTTTTGGTTTTAAAATTTGATACTCATCTTTTGAAACATGAGCACACTTATTTGAAACAAATAACTTAAAATGAAATATATTATCATGATAAATTGAATATCATAATGTGTTATATTTTTGTCTTAATAATTTTTATAATGGAGTTTGTGTTTTGAATATTTTGATTTGGCATATAAAGACAAAAGCATGCTTAGATAATAAAAAATCATAAAAAGGAAATACATGACTTTTGAAATTTGTCTCTCTAAAGTTCTCAAATTTTTGATAAACGACAAATGATGAATCCATATATATTATGTTCTTGAATCTCGAGAATGATTTTAATAATTTAATTATGAGTTTTGAGTTAACAAAATGAGTTTGAATGATTTTATGACTCCTCTCTTAATCTCTTAGAATCATAACTTGACTTGTGTAAATCAAGATGGATGAAACAAATAATTCTCTTTGCTATTTGCTATCCAATGAATCATGATTGATATTATTGCTATTTTATCTCCTATGATTCATGTTGTAAAAATTTTATAAATCATGATGCAATAAAATTGCTTATGCAATAATCAAATGCTCATGTGATTCTTTGCTAAAGAAAATATTTTAGTGAAATCATGATCTTGCAAATTATAACTTGAAGTTCTTTATAAATCAAGATCGTTTACCATGTTATTTTCGTTTTATCAAAAGAAAACTCTTTAAATGAAAATATCTTGTCTTTTGATTTCTCGAAATTCAATACTTGAATTTTTATGAATTTGTGATCTTGATATCTTGATTCTTATGAAATGTGATCTTGATGAAAAACCTTATGCATGAATCAAGGTGCTCTTTATGCTAAATCTTTTTAAATGAATTATGAGCCTTGATGTCCTATATTTCATGATATAAAAATGACAAGATTTATTTGCCTTGCATGCCTTATGTAATTATTGAAAATTAAATTTACTTTATGATGAATCCAAGAATCATGACTTGATCTATGAGAATGATATGTTTTTATGAATCATGATTCTTAGTTGTATGCCCCTTATCTTAAATTGAAAATTGATACATTTGAATCTTAATCTTGCTAAAAAGAAAGTTATGAATCATGAATGATATCTTTTGGTTTTGATCCTTGTTGAATTTACATATTGATATCCTTCATGACATGATCTCTTTGCATTGTTGTATTAATCATGTGATGATTGATATATTGATTGATGCAAATTTGTAATTGATCATTGGTTGCTCCCTTCTTTTCATAATGATAAAGGGGAAGTTAAATTGCTAGCTTGTACATCAAAAAAAAATTGCTAGCTTGAACATTGAGAAGCAAAAAGTTGCTATCTAAAGAGAGATAAAAATTTTACTCAACTTTAATTTCTCAACAAATTGCTTGTATTTTTGTTATAAATTGTTGAATCTCATGCAAGAATATTTAAAGTATTAATCCTCCCTTTCTTTTTGAAGCTAACAAAGGAGGAGAAAGTTTTTACTAGGTTGCACACTCAAATGAAAAAATTTGTTAGCTCGATCATTGAAATAAAGAAGCATCATATCATGAACATTTTAAAAGTTGCTAGCATGCTACAAAAGCAAAGTACAAAACTTAAAAATTTACAATCTTACATTTGCTATGCTTTTATGTTTGTAAGTTGTAATGAAAATTTAGCTTGCATATTTAAAGTGATGAAATGTTTACACAAATTATTTGAATATCGCAAAGGAAGCAAAGAAAGTGCAACTTGCACATATCAAGAAATGAATGAAAAATTACTATCTTGCCTATCTTTATAATGAAATCAAAGTGCAAACTTGCACAAGACACAAGTGTTGAATTGCTATGCTTGGATATCTTTAAAAATCTTGCCATGATTGAATGCTTAAATATTGTATGATGTGATTAATAGCTAGTATGATTGTCAAATTTGCATATCCTTGAAAACTAGCTAGGATGAAACTTCTCTTTTTGTTGATGATATAGGGGGAGAAGTAAATTGATGACTTCATGCATTGAATTAAATATTTTATATATTTGCATGATTGTTTTATTATTTTCTCTTAACATGTGATGAATATTGCTTGGATTTGGGATAATCCAAGTGTTCTATCAATGGCATATTAATAGGGGGAGTTTGGTTAAACTCTGGGAGTTATGGTTAACTTCGTTAGTCATCAATTAGTTGTCATCATCAAAAAGAGAGAGATTATTGAATTTCAGATTTTGATGATGAAACTAATTGATTATGTTTTATGATCTAATTGCATTTGGAGTTATACAGGTCTACTATCGATCAGGATTAGATAGTTGATGTTGGAGGAATTGATGTTGCGTCGAAGGTGATCACATCAGGATATTGGATGTCGAGCCGGAGGTTCGATCGACAATCGATAGAAGGCTTCGTACGTCAGGCATCGGGCCAAGAAAAGTGGAGTTGCACCAAGGATATCTGGGTTGCGGAGGTCAACCGCCGATTGGGCAACAAGCCGCAAGAGAGCACGATGTGTTGAAGAATCGGACAAAGCACCGACCAATGATGTGCCGGGCAACTGAATGTTAATTCACATTGTAATAATTGTCTAGATCAAAGTAGAATTTTGTTTATGTGTGTACAGTATTAACTACGATAACGATGAAGACATAAAACAAAACAAAGTGTCGGAAGACAAGTATGATAGATCGTTGGGAGTTCTAGAGTTCGAGGAAGTTCGAAGATTCGTTCGGAGTGTTGCCGGAACTGGCCGAGAACGAGTAGGAAGCTTGCCGAAGGGTTTTCGGAAGTTCACCAGAAGGTTTGTTGGAAGTTTGCGGAGCTTGCCAAGAAAGATCAGAGCTTGCCAATGAAGCTCGTTGGAACTCACCAAGATCATCGTGAAGTCCGGGAGCTTATCGGGAGTCCGCAGAATGGCATTCGAGGGTTCGTCGGAAGACCATCGGAAGTTCACTCGAAGCTCGCTGGAAGAAGTCTTGACTTGTCAGATTTTGTAATAGCTTAGGAAATGTCTTTAATTTTATAATTAGCACATTAAGTTAATCATTATACCTTCAAAGGGGAGCTACCTGAGCTTGTTTTTGGATCGGTTTTGTTTGAGTTTCAAGGCCACCGGAATAGGAATAGGCTAGGGATGAAAGGGTGTCTAGAACTGAAAAAAAAAGAGAGAAACTCTCTTGAAAGTGTGTCAAAATCTTTCCTCTAAGTTTAAGCGTGTTCTAGTCCAAGAGATGGGTAAGAGGTATTGTAAGGGTTATCTCCTAAACCTATCAAAAGGAGAGGTGCTGTAAGGGAGTTCATCCTCGCCCATTGGAAGGAGGATAGCTAGTGGAAAGTCGGTGGCCTCAAGCAAGAGGAATCGGGAGTGGACGTAGGTTGGATGACCGAACCACTATAAAAATCTGGTTTGCATTTATGTTCTTGTTATTTACTTTGCTACAAATCCTTTTTACTTAATTTGATGCTCTACTTCTCATCTCTGTAAACATCTTTAAGTTAGAGCTTTTCTTATATAATTCCACCAATACGACTTTCAAAATACGAAACGAAGTTTTTATCGTACGAAGTTTCTAAAAGCACTTTTAAATCATCAAAATTTATCGTCATTATCCGCTGCACTAATTCACCCCCCTCCTAGTACCGCTCGATCCCTAACAATCAATATATATGAATTATTGATTACTTAGATATAAAATCTAATAAAATCAAATTATTATTTTTGGATATTTGTTTGATTATTCATATATATATTTGAAATTGTGAAATCATAATTATCCTTCACATAAAGGTTTTTCATGATTTTTCATGATTTATATGTTATCATGATTATAGTTATCATATGAATATTTTCTTTTACTAATTAATGTTCAATAATTATTATGGTTATTATTCTATTATTGAACTGCTTAGCATAAATTAAATTGAAGAAATTTGATGAATATTATTTATAATTTATCTCCCTAAGTTTTATCTGATCAGTAGCTACCAAAGTGACATGAGATGATAGACTTATGGGATACGAATTACAATAAAGGTCTTATCATTTATAGGATATTTTAGGTTATATTTTATATTTTTGTATTGGTCTTGTAGCTACCAAAGTGACCTAGACCAATAATTTATAAAATACATTATCGAGTTGATCCTAAATGATATTAAAAAAATTTAATAAATATTATTTGTAATTTATCTTCGTAAGTTTTATCTAACCAGTAGCTACCAATGTAGCCTGGATGGTAGGCTTATGGGATATGAATTACAATAAAATCTTATCATTTATAGGATATTTTATATTATATTTTATATTTTTGTCTTGTAGCCACCAAAATGACCTAGATTAATAATCTATAAAATACATTATGGAATTGATCCTAAATAACATTAAAGAAAAATAATATTCACAATGGCATACGTAATTATGAGATCTAGATAATCCCAAAGGAGAATCTATTTTGAATAATTATGTGATAGGTAGGATGATACTATTTTGGATATTTTTACAGTTTAGTGTTATATACCTAAAGATAGTAATACTATTCCACAAGGATAGTATCAGTCCTCCATAAATGATTGTGTGAACACTAGATAAGTCAATATCGAAGGTAAAATATTGATGATATTAATAGTTTAACATTCATCGAAAAACTCAAAGCATTATTGTTATATTATTACAATGGTACTTCCTTTATTATATTTTTGTAAATCTCCATATATTTTCTAGAATATATTTTCTGGAATAAATGGCTTGAGCATATACAAGTTTTATTGAATGAGTGAGACCTTCATTAGATTACTTGAAGGGAACACAGACTTATTTACTAAAAGTTTTGTGGAATAAATAATTAAGGCGATTGATCAGGATGTTCTGAAAGACTCAATTTTATGATACTTAGACTTCAGTACAGCACAGTTTACAACTAACACATGAGAATATTTAAGGATTAATTTAAATTTTCTAATAAGTTATTAACTGACATTTCAATGAAATTACTGACTAAAAATGATAGTATTTGAGGAATTTGAGATTACATCTTCAATATAAGTGACGAAGTTGTAAGTTCAAGACTTATAATATTTTGAGTACTACTCAAGGAGTGGGTAACAATAAAATAAGAATGAAGCATAAGTCACTTGAGTTTTTAATTACTATATAAACTCATAAAAGAATTTCTTCATAATAAAGTATTACTTATGTAACAAAGAAAGTTATGTGAAGAAGAACTATAAAATTTGATTTAAAATGAAAAGTTATAAATATAACTTTTATGTAGTTTAAATCAAATATTACAAAAATTATTTTTCTAATATCTGATGGATTAATTTGATGCTTCAGCATATGTTACCAATAATAAAGATTCATTTTAATAATAATAGAAAAAATGGATAAAACTAAAATAGAATGAAATATTCATCATTACAGGGAATCATTTTAAAATGAAAGTGATAGTAGTTTGTATTTATCGCTTGCGCCTAGGGATGATTCATTTGATGAATCTTGAGGATCCATGCTATATTCTTATAATTAAAAGAATTTGGATTCTTTACCTAGAATTATCAGAATATTATTTCTCTTTTGGAAGTTATGAACTTAGTATGATCCAATAAAATTTAACCTTTGAATTCAATATAATGGTTTATACAGAATTAATATAAATATTAAGTTTGTAATGATCCTATAATTAAAAATTAAAATGAATATAGTTTTATAAACTCCTTAAGATTATGTTTATATCTACGAGTCACTTTCTATTTTCATCCCATTAAAGATATACATTTTATCACTATATAGATAACATATTAAGATATAATTATATATATCTAATTCATGTAAAGTCTTAAGCCGTTGACATTTTTGAAGTGTGCATAAATGAGATCGAGAGACAATTAGATAGCAAAGTTAAAATCATCATATTTGATATGGGTGATGAATTTATGGTATTTATAATAAATTCAATTAAATTCTAGTTCTTTTACTAGATTCTTAGAAAAGCAAAGTATATGATTTACCAGATGTGTTAGGATATAATTGCTAAAAGGTATAATCGTACACTTATAAATATGGTTAGAGCATGATAGGTTATTCTTTAGTACCCAAATTAATGTGAGAAGAAGCTCTAAGGACAACTATATATTTCTTAAATGGGATTTCTAGTAAGTAAATTACATAACTTCTTTTGAGTTATGGAATAATAGGAAACCTAAGTTAAGATATTTACATATTTGAGATTGTCATATAGAGATAAGGATCTTCAACTCACATAAAAGAAAATTAAATTTAATAACTATTTCTGAATATTTTTTATTCAAATTTTTTTAAAAGGGTACATATCTTATTACTCTAATCATAGTACGACGATAGTTAAATCTGGTAATATAAGGTTATTATAAAATAGCGAATCAGTAGGAGTGAAAATCTCAAAATTTAATATAGTGGAGATACATATTGATACTATTTTATTATTCGAGAGATTATTGTTAGTCAAATTATTAAATAATTTGATAAAGGTGACCAACAAAATAACATTATAAAACTCTCACATTATATTGATATTACTGATAATGGTCTTGTAGAATAGCCACAATTGATAACCTTGAGAATATCTCAATGGGAAAGGAATCTTGTCATTTATGATTATTATGTGATATATCTATAAGAATTATATTATGATATAGGAATCAGAATAGATTATTTATTATTTTTATAGGTCATAAAAGATAATGATTCTGAAAAGTAATATAATACAATAAAAGAAGAGTTAAAATCAATAACTAGAATGGTGTTTGATGAATTTATCGAATTGTCCAATAATTGTAAAAGAGTCTATTATATAAATATGACTCAAAGGATAATGTCAAATGATATAATTGTCAGACTTTTAATTTTCAATATGGTTATAGATTTTACTCATAAAGAATGTATTGACCATAATGAGACATATAGTTGTTAAAGGAACTTATTAAGAATCACCATGATATTAATGACTCATTATGAGTTACATCATAATAATATAAAAATAAATTTTTGATTAATGATCTACCTTTCATATGGGTTACTCTGAATGACTCGTAGAGAAAATAAAAGAAATATAAAATTTGGTATACAAATTTAGGAATCTATTTATGATCTTAAACAAACTTCTAGATAATGATACATAAATTTTCTTGATATCATTGATTCTTTCATATGTAAGAAAAATACTGTTCATCAGTATTTATATCTAAAGATTAGTAAGAGCATGTTTATTATATTAATCATATATATGGATAATATTTTGCATTATCAATAGTGATCTTGGTTTATTATACTAAACTAAGAAATTATCACTAAGTATTTTAAGATGGTTGATATGAATGAGATATATTATATTATTAGTATTAAGATACTCAAAGATATATCTTAATAATTATTATGACTGTTTAAGGATATATTAATTGAGTCTTGAAAAGATTTAATATATAACTTTGTTCAACAAATCATTAAAAAAATTTAGTCAAAAGTGAGTATTTTAAAATGATTTAAAAGTATCAGGATAAAAATATATTCTTTATATATACACAGTTGAAAGTTTGTGCTCAAACTTATGTCAGAATAGATATTAATTTTTGTAATTAAAATATTGGGTAGATATTGGAGTTACCCAGAATCGAAAACATTAAATGACTACAAAGAAAATTAATAAGATATCTGGAAGGAACGAAGGATTATATGCTCACATGTATGAAATTATATTAGCTTTAAATGATAGTGTTTTTCAAATGATAATTCTATAAATTACCTCAATAATAGGAAGTTTAGCTTATGGTTAATATCTATATCAATTAGAGGGATAATTTGTTATTATATTATTAATAATAAAAGTTAATTTTGTGGTATGCTTTGAGGCCACTGATTAAACTTCATAACTGTAAAATTTTTATCTCAGGACTTGGTATGGTTAGATTTAATTGCCAAGTCGCTGAAGATATTTTATGACATCGCAGTAGTTTTTTTCTCTGAGAATGACAAGTACTATTGCATCTCTATGCATTATGATAGAATGTACTTGATGGTTAAAGAAGACAAGTCCAGAAACATTTAATGTCAATTAATTACTTGAGTTCTTATGATTGGATTTGTGAGTAACCCATAAAGGATATGGTGATGTATATTTGAGTGGACATTATAATTAACATTTTTACTTATATATTTAAAGGTATTTGTTTTTGCTATCCTATTCACAGTTATGTATGTACATATTATTGTTGAATGTGATGACAGGATTATCTTGCCAAGACAAATTACAGGGATCATTTTGGATTGCATTAGGAAAGGCTAACAGTATTATAGTACATAGAAGAAAGTGTGGTATTAATGACATACAATCGCTATGACTCGTATTACTAGTCAAATTTAATATAGTATTATTATATTCATTAGACTTATTAGCTTATTTTTTAAAATTTACATGTGTATAAATAGTTTTTAAAATTTCAGAATCCAATTATGTAAAATTATTTTTAAATAAATTTTATTTATTTATTTTGATTTTGAATATCTTTTGTATCTTATCAATTAATGAGCCAAGTGGGAGAATGTTAGATAATATGACCCTATCTAATTAGATAAGATATATTAAGGATATGATTGGATTTTGATTATGGTTATTGGCTAATAGAAAATAAGTTAAATTAAAATAGGATTCCTCAAGGGATGCCCTTGATGAGAGAAAATCTCTTAATAACTTATCCTAGACCCTCTGCTCTCGCCTATAAATAGACAGGACCTCTAGGGATGCAAAATATGAGATGAGGACATAAGAATATGAGAAGAAGAAATAAGAGAGTTGAGCGATTACAGTTTCTCTCTTAATCTCCCTAACCATCAATCTAAGTGGTCCTATGAAAGGATAGAAAGAGAGGAGAATGTGAGTCTAGTTCTCATTGCAGATTGATATTTCAAATCCTGACGATGATTGCTTGTGGATCAGATAAATGTTATTTCTCTAAACAGCAATTAAAGGTACGCATCGTAATATTATTTAGATCTATTACTATTTAATTTCAAATTTTGACATTAAAATTTTTTTGTATTATAGATAGTATGATCATATATTTATGCTAATAGGAAGTGGAAAAAAAATCTACAAAGAGTGTCTCCATTTCGATGATTCGCTGAAGCAATGTTTATCAATATATTAGTAGTAGAAATCTTTCATTTATGTGAATATTTGGATGGTAGAAGTGGCAGTATTCCAATCGAAGCAACCGATCAAAACAATGTTAACCCTTCATATGTATGATTTATGACCCATTTTGGGATTTTTTTTCTTCTGAATGATGGTCTCATTTTCAGCTTGGTGATTTTTATTGGTAAGCCTTTTTTTATTATTTACAACCTATTTTTCAAAAAAATATTAATATTTTGAAAATACATTTCTCTCTCTCTCTCTCTCTCTCTCTCTCTCTCTCTCTCTCTTTGAGCAACGTCCAAGGCAACCAGCAAAGAGTGGTGGCGTGCAACACAACTAGGGTTCTGACATGTACGCTGGGAATGGACAAAATAAGTTGTTATGGGAATAAGGGTATGATTGTTAATTGAGAAGTTATAAATAATAAATTATATATATATATATATATAATTTTTTAGAGGGTTTTCAATAGAAAAAAGGTTTGGTAATAGAAAGCTTCCTTTACCCCTTTTTTTTTTTTTTTTAATTTGGTGCTTCCATTTTTTTCTAATACCTTAAAGACCCATCTTCATTGTTCACCACTTATTGCTTATGCCTAGCCTATGACTTGATGGAGGGATTATCATTAACATCCTTGATCATTATGAATTTCTTACTAATCAAAAAGTTAATGTGTGCAAATCTGAAATTTTCTTCCCCAAGCACAGCTCTGGTGCTACTGGAAGGATAATTTGCAATCACTTTCAAATCCAGAAAGACAAATTTCTCTTCAAATACTTTGGCACCTTGATTTTCCCCCATCATATTTTAATTTCTAGTATGAATAGTGTCATTCAACTAATCACCAACAAGTTTGGTAAATGACAAGGCTCCCTTCTATCACAAGCTGGTTGTGCCACCTTAATCCCAATTCCGGACTTTAAATCCATCCCTATACACTCCTTAAGTGTTTCCTAGTTATTTTTATTAATAATTTTTTTATTAATCCAAAGATTCCTTTGGTCTAACTATGACAACTCTAAAGGTCTTTACATGCTCTCTTGAGACACTATCACTTTGCCTATGTTCATTAGCGGTTTGGGCATTAAGGACATGACCATAACCAAATATGCTTCGCATGTTGAAAGAAGTTTTTATTTTGTTTAATAATTCTGATACCAATTGGGTCAAGGTTGTTTATGCTAAGTATGGCACTATCCAACCCTAGAGTGCCTCTTCCCCTTCCAATTGTAGTTGGTGTTCCAAGCTATTTGTGCATACTATGGATTTCTTGAAATTTGGGTTTTGCAAATTTGTGGGAGATCACTATTTATCGATAGACTCCATGATTGGAGGACTTTTGATACATGTCTTGCTTTCAAACTAACTTTTTTAAATATGAATGTATTTGTTCCTAATGTAAAGAATTCTAATGTCTTAATTAATATATTTTAGAACATACTTTTGGTTTGGTATCTCTCTTACTCAAAAAATTTCAGATCTCCTCCTCTCATAAAGATGATTTTTTATTCCGATGTCATTATCGCATAGATTTTTCATCAACTAATTTTGCTTATCGTTTACTTCTCAATTTAGACCTACTCCCCTCTGGTGGGGATTGGGCATTATTTGTGGCATCTCTTAGTGATTTGCCAAATCAAAACTTTTTTCTTAAAAATTATTGCATTGTTGCCTTCTCACCTCGAATAGACTTGTTACACTTGATATCTCACACTCGTTACTGATGATATTTTTGTCCATCTCTTCTTCTCTTGGCCTATAACTGTTTCTCTTTAGATAATCATCAAAATCAAACTTCATACCTTCTTTTCCTCCTCTAAATTAGATTTTTATGCAATACGAAGCTTCTCCCAATAATATCTTTCTTAGGATGATTTTTTTTTATTTATTATTATGAGGAGGCCCATTCTCTTGAAGTCTCTATTAAAAGATCTCGTATGGAGATTTCTTAGACTAGGTCTCAATCCATATGGCTAAAATTAAACCAACTCTTTCGATCAAGATAATGAAGGGGGTACCAAGTTTTTTGTGTTCGGGTACTAGTGATATCCTTTTTGCTAGTAGCACATGGTGGAGAAGAAGGAGCATTCTCTTCTTGGAAGCAATGACTATTCGCCATCGCCTCTCCAAAGCATTATTAGATGATATTAGTCATAAAACTAATTCTAAGTGCCTTGTGGGCATCCTAAATGGCACATCTCAACTTATTTGGAGCATCTTACTATCACTGATGAGATTTCTTTGTTATTTAGACATTTTGACTCTTTCTTGATTACATATGTACATCATGAATATAATAGAGTTGTCAACTACCTAGCGAATTTTTCTTGATTATTACCTCGAATCTTTGAGGTGACTTTTGTACCCATGCTATCTAATAAGTACCCATGCTATTTTGACTCTTTCTTGATTACATATGTATATGGTGAATGTAATAGAGTTGCCAACTACCTAGCGAATTACGTTAGAGTGCATCTAGCTACTATTTTTTTGGAATTTTTCTTGATTATTACCTCAGATCTTTGGGGTGACTTTTGTACCCAGAAGATACTTTGATTTGTAAGTTTGCTGGGTCAACAAGAATCTTGATCCTTTAGGAAGAAGGATTTCTTGCAAATTAACAATTGAATTTTCAGGTCTAGAAATATGAAAGAATTATTTCCTCGTCTCTTGGATGTGTAAGCAGTCAAGGTGTATGTGGATTGCGATAAATTATTGTTGTTGTTATTATATAATCAAATTATTTTTAATTTATTCATGATATAGGACTATTAGTCTATCCATAAACATAAATTTTCTTTGATCTCAATCTAATAATTATCTATTGCATTATGAAAAGGTCCTCTAGCTATATTTTTTTTGGAGATCTTATGGCTCAAGATAATTGGTTACTTTAGCTAGAGATGGATTTAGAAGTGGATCTTTATTAGCTTCCAATATCATCCACATACCAGCCAATCTATCGAACATGGGCCATCCTTTTATGTGATCGAGATGCAAAATTTATCATCCAAGGGTTCAAACGAAAATTTCTTCCTAATTTTTAATTTTTTTATATATATACATCAGTTTTTCTTTCACCGTAATAAATTTCCTAATAAGTCACTAATATGTGTGAGATATAATATTCCACAAAATTTGCATAAACCATATATGACAACAAAACAAAAGTTACATATTTACTATATACTATGTCAAAAAAATGGAAAAAAAAGCTAAAATGAACTTCCATTAATTTTTATATAGAAGATGACTCACAAGAACAAGTTTACAGAAAAGCAAATTACATTTTGAAAATAAGATAAAATAAATTTAAAAGATGATAAGGATTAAACTATATCCGAATAATGATAGGTCATATTATCCTATCAGAAGTTTATTGACCTTTTTGCTATGTAAACAAACAGTAATAAATTTACAATAAGAAATACTCCTAAAAGAACTATTATCAACACGCCCACCACAATCTTCGTGCAGATGGCAACAGCCCTTCTGGGGCCTTCGTGGCTTTCTCCGTCTCTATCTTTCTTCGTCCAGCATCCGCCTTTGCGCAACAAGCATCTGATCGCTCTAAAGCACATCCAAACCATGAAAAGACTGAGGATTCCGAACCAGCTCAGGAGAAGGATGGAAGTGTAGGACGGATAGAAAAATATTCGCATAATGGCGGTCGAGAATGCTAATGCCGTCGAGAACACCGAGAACCAGAGAATCCACTTTAGCATTCCCATCACCATTTTCTTTCGTCTTGGCACACAACATATCAACAACAGAATGATACTCAAGGATGCAAACAACCCGAACATGTTGAACAGTAGGAACAGCTTGAGAACTGCCTCCCTTTCGCTTGGCCTGTCAGAAAGATTGCCTTCCGTGTCGGGGGAAGTCGGCCCATCATCATCTTTCTGCTCAAACCCACCTGGCGGGTTCAGCCCGGCTTGGAATGTGATGGTGGCGATCAACGTCGCCACCACCATCAGTGTTGCTGGTTTGTTGTTGTACCTTTCTTTAGGTTCAGACCATACATTTCGGCGGCTGTGGTCATCCTTCGAAGGTCGAGCCTGGCGTCGGTAGGGGTGCCAATGATTTGGTTGGCTTCCGTGTGAGGCGACAGTGGCAGAGGCTCTGGCGTCGCTCGGTGACGATTTCGGCAGAGTCTTCCCTTCTTCTGAGGCGGTTCTTCCACCTGCTGCTCGAATCAGTTCTCCCAACAATAGATCTCCATGTTGGCAGGGTGAATCCAGCAGCACATCAAGGACGGTGTCTCCTCTCATGTTTGTGGCGTTAACTTCGATACCTCGCCGTCCCAGAAGCAACTTCACTGTCTGCATTCAATCGTATTACGAGAGCTGTGAACAGGAAGTTCCTTGGTATTTCCATTTGATATTTTTGAATGAAATGCAAAGAGTATTTATCTTTTGTCGTGGGAAAGCTCTCGTCTCAGAAAGTACAGAGATGCAAAAACACCTTGTGAAAAGAAGGTGTTTTCCTCTAAGTGGGATTGGGAATACCTGGAGCTGTTTTCTGGCCACAGCAAGGTGCAGGACGGTGTTGCCTTTCGCATCTCCAGAGTTGAGTAGCTCATCGTTCTCATCCGTTCTGTTCAGCAAGAACTGCACTGTCTAGAAGCTGTTTGATTTCACAGCAAGATGAAGGATGGAGTCACCTTGCGATGTCGTAGCTCGCGAGGACTCCGGGCATGTACAACGGAGACGTAAAAGCATGTTGTTGATGCGTACGGCTCGCAAGCGATCGATTCAGGTACCGAAAGGTGGGTTTATGATTGGAGTTGAGATGGAAAGTTAAAACGCTACCCAGAAGAAAGGGCACAAAAACAAAAAGGACGAGTAGAAGCTGGCGGATGATGAAAGGAATGGGACGTAAGAACAGCTGCTACATGTATGCATAAATATGATGAATGGATAGGAGTTGAGCCAAGGACCACTGTTGCTACGGGTACGACTTGATCTTGATTTCCTAATTATTTCATTTAAGATACAACTTAATGATATAATTATGAACGTGAAATCAGAAAACGTAATGAAATTTTCATATCAAGTTTTTCTTCAATTAATTTTCTTCTTCCAAACTATGATTTATAGACGAGATTTGTCATTTGTATAATAATATACTAACCACTACGATGTCTAAAGCTAAAAATCTCATTTTAGTTAAGTTAATTAGCAACACAAATTTCGGTAAAATCTTAACGTCGTGAAAAGAAGCGAGACTTGTTTAGTATTAAGTGTGTGCATAAAATGTCATGATTTAAAAGAAAAGAATCCGAGAAAACATCACTAGACTAGCTAACTCTATGAATTCGAGAGAAATAGAGAAGAAAAAAGAAGCTAAAATCATGATGCATATAAATAAACCATGTTAAAGTATGTGTTCCATATTATATTATGTAAATATTCCTACGTTCTAAACCTAAAACGGTGATGAATGATGGTTAGGAAATGAGTACTTTTGATAACGACGAGGTCTTATTTGCGACTCAACCATGCATCAGCAAACACGAGTTCGATTCCAAACTTACGCTTGTATTAGGGTACGACCACGACATGACATCCAGGAAGAGAGCGAGTTAGGTATGACGTAGCTGCACTCGTCCTCTCACCGCGTCATGATATTGTACAAAGGTGATGATAGATAGATAACATATTGTACTGACACGCGTCGTTTGGACTCTACATGGAATCTACATTATCACTGTTGACCCGATTTATTCTGACACATAACGTGAACCACAAAGCCTTATATATATATATATATATATATATATATATATATATATATATATATATATATATATATATATATATATATATATATATATATATATATATATATATATATATATATATATATATATATATAACGATCGGATCGCAAGTTTGATATATATTTTTAGATAAGTATTGTGTAAAAATAATTCATAAAATGAAAAGCA
The DNA here is from genome assembly GCA_023547065.1 of Musa troglodytarum. Lineage (NCBI taxonomy): Eukaryota > Viridiplantae > Streptophyta > Magnoliopsida > Zingiberales > Musaceae > Musa > Musa troglodytarum. Next base: position 27,773,055 of record CP097503.1, on the reverse strand, counting down.
CTATGTTTTTATAAAAGTATAATGTCTTTTTAACCTCTCCAAGCAAAATGAATTTCAACTAAAAAGTTTTCAATTAGTTCCTCATAATTTTAAAAGAATATTTTTTATAACAAATACTTAAGCTCGTGTGAAATTGTTCATTAGACTCTTTTAGGATGAGGCCCAAAAAGCATGATAGATGATGACACTAGGAGCTTATAAAGTCTTATTTTTCATATTTCTTAATTGATATTGGACTAAATATGCTTATCAATACTTGTAAATCCTTAATTTAATACCAAAATGATGGATTGATTGTTGATTATGTTTCTATTAACTTGACTCAATACCAACATGTGTAGAAGTCCAAAGATAACTAAGAGGATGACCCTAATGTTTGTCTATTTATTTAATGATTAACCTGTAAGTGGATAAGGTGGCGTATCGATTGATCCTCGACATGATTAAAGTAAAAAAAAAATAAAATCATGACTAAATAGTAATTAATTTTGGTAATAGTAAATTGATAGATATTTATAATAAAATAGTCTTCAAAAGAATATTATAGAGGATGGACCACATATTTCCTCATGGATTTATCGTTATAGGGCTTGGGTGACTATCATATTATATAATATAATATGCTCTCCATACTGTGTTGGTAGCTATGAAGTGAGCTACGATTGAGGTAAACACTCCCTACTAATTTCAATTGGAATTGATGATAACATGTTAAATCTTAGTCTTTTCTTATAATTTTCTTATGAAATCATAAATTCGTATATTGAATTTTGATTGATGGGAAAGTTAACCAAATAACCATGCATATAACATATATAAAAATGATAACTACTTATTTTTATAATAAAAATACAAAACTCATGACAAGTCTATTGTTGTAAATGCATCTTCATTACAGAACAAATTTTAAAAGCTTGATGAAAAAAAAAAGTCAAAATGTAATTGGACAAGAAATTGTGACATCAATCTTTAAGAGAAAAAAAAAATTAGCGAAAGAGAGGACGACAATAAAAACCTGTAGAAGAGGGGTTGCATAATACATATTTGGAGAATACATTCATTATTTTCCAAATAAAAATAAATATCCTAAAAATTATTAATAATGTTAAAAAATATTCTAGTTGATACAATAAAAAAAAAATCCAAAATAGACATAAAGGATATTCTAAATTCCTTCATATAATATAAAAGTATTTATAAAGGATAAATTCTTTTTTTTTTCAAGTGCAATATAAGTACAGGCACAGGCCATACCTTATAGCACACAGCTGTTAATAAGTGATAATTCTATACGTTAAATTATTGTTGTCTTTTATGCACCATTTAATAGTATGTCGGTTCTAATTTAGGTTCGATCTCAAGTCTGGATAATGATTCGGATATTTAAGATTTTATAAATATATTAGTGCATCATTGTACTGTTGATGAGTTTTAGATCTGAATCCATGTATGAGTGTTTTGTCCTTTTTTTAAATACATCATTAGTATGCAAGAGATATCATGTTCCACAAAATCCTCATAAATCATCTGCAACAACACAACAAAAGTTAATAATGATTAAAGTTACAGATTTACTATATAACGTGGAAAAACAATACAGCAAAGCAAATTACATTCTAAAAATATGATAAAGTAACTTAAAAGATGATAAAGGATAAACCATATTGGAATAACGATAGGTCATATTATTGACCTTTTTGCTATGTAAACAAACAGTAATAAATTTACAATAAGAAATACTCCTAAAAGAACTATTATCAACACGCCCACCACAATCTTGGTGCAGATGGCAACATCCCTTCTGGGGCCTTCGTGGCTTTCTCCGTCTCCATCTTTCTTCTTCCAGCATCCGCCTTTGCGCAACAAGCATCTGATCGCTCTAAAGCACACCCAAACCATGAAGAGACTGAGGATTCCGAACCAGCTCAGGAGAAGGATGGAAGTGTAGGGCGGATAGAAAAATATTCGCATAATGGCGGTGGAGAATGCTAATGCCGTCGAGAACACCGCTAGCCAGAGAATCCACTTTAGGATTCCCATCACCATTTTCTTTCGTCTTGGCACACAACATATCAACAACAGAATGATACTCAAGGATGCAAACAACCCGAACATGTCGAATAGTATGAATAGCCTGAGACCATGTTTTAGAACTGCCTCCCCTTCGCTTGGCCTGTCAGAAAGATTGCCTGCCGTGTCTGGGGAAGTCGGCCCATCAGCACCTTTCTGCTCAAACCCACCTGGCGGGTTCAGCCCGGCTTGGAATGTGATGGTGGCGATCAACGTCGCCACCACCATCAGTGTTGCTGGTTTGTTGTTGTACCTTTCTTTAGGTTCAGACCATACATTTCGGCGGCTGTGGTCATCCTTAGAAGGTCGAGCCTTGCGTCGGAAGGGGTGCCAACGATTTGGTCGGCTTCCGTGTGAGGCGACGGTGGCAGAGGTCGTGGCATCGATCGGTGACGATTTCGGCCGAGTCTTCCCTTCTTCTGCGGCGGTTCTTCCACCTGCTGCCCGAATCAGTTCTCCCAACAATAGATCTCCATGTTGGCAGGGTGAATCCAGCAGCACATCAAGGACGGTGTCTCCTCTCATGTTTGTGGCGTTAACTTCGATACCTCGCCGTCCCAGAAGCAACTTCACTGTCTGCATTCAATCGTATTACGAGAGCTGTGAACAGGAAGTTCCTTGGTATTTCCATTTGATATTTTTGAATGAAATGCAAAGAGTATTTATCTTTTGTTGTGGGAAAGCTCTCGTCTCAGGAGGTACAGAGATGCATAAACACCTTGTGAAAAGAAGGTGTTTTCCTCTAATTGGGATTGGGAATACCTGGAGCTGTTTTCTGGCCACAGCAAGGTGCAGGACGGTGTTGCCTTTCGCATCTCCAGAGTTGAGTAGCTCATCGTTCTCATCCGTTCTGTTCAGCAAGAACTGCACCGTCTCGAAGCTGTTCGATTTCACAGCAAGATGAAGGATGGAGTCACCTTTCTCTGTCATAGCTCGCGAGGACTCCGGGCACGCATCCAATAACACTGTCAACACCTCGAGCCTGCCTCGTAAGGCTGCAGTGTGGGCGGGCATGAAGCCATCGTTGTCGGTGGCCAAGCAGATTTTGGCAGCGGCTGCGTACTGCAGCAGCTCGTTCACCACGGATAAGTGGCCTTGGGCAGCGGCCAGGTGAGAGGCGGAAAGGCCCTCGCGGTTGCGGCCATGCGCGAGTTCCGGGTTGACGGTGAGGATCTCCCGGACCAGGTCGGAGTGGCCGAGCGACGCAGCGATGTGGAGGGGGCTGTCCGACAGGTGAGCGGCGGCGATGGCTTGCCTGTGGAGCAGGAGCCGGTCTTCTTGCAGTAACCGACGCAGCGAAGTCGTGTCTCCGGTGTAAGCTGCTTCCTCTAGTCTCTGATCCATGCTTAATTACACTCTCGATTTGGTCAGAAGCAACTCGATGTTAGGACGCCTATATATACGCGAAAAATCTCGAACGATTCCGCCCGGCCTTCTTGGTCCTGTCTGCATCAACACGCCGGCCTTGTTGAAGAAGTCTTGCATCCCGTTGGTCTGGACTCTGTCGAATACATTTTCTCAGCTTGCTTTCGTTCGCCGAAACTACCTAGAGAATGAAGTGAAGCTGGGACAGTCGCTGTGCCGTATTGGCGTCGGAGAATGTTGATGAAACATGGACTTATGACGTAGCTTTTCCAACTTTTCTTCACTTGGACACTCACAGATACGACCCGTCTACTATCCATATGATATCCACCTACAGAAACCCGAGTAAAGGGCAAAGTTAAATAGATTGTGGTGTGAAATCGTTGCAATCACCTCGGGACAAAATTAATAAAATATATAATTATATCTCATTAAGTAAGATATATTATAGATTTAATTAAATTTTAATTATGATTATTGATCAATAAAAAAAAAGTTTGATCATTGTAAAATTTCTTAGGAGATTATTTTGATGGGAGGGATTTTTCTAATTACAATAATATCTTTTTAAAACCTATGTTCACTTCCGTAAAATAGGCGTAACGGATCGATGAATGAAAGCAAGCTGAGCAAAAAAGTATTCTACGAAGTCCAGACCAATGGATATCATCTCTTGAATCCAACGAATACTAGTGCTAATTTCAAATGTGTATTTAGACTTTTGTAGCTCCCTAATCCAGATCTCATCAACACGTACCTTCGCTTTTTGAGTAGTTTCTACAAACGAAAGGAGGAGAAGGGTTTCTTCCAAAAGTCCACATATTAATTGCATTCATACTTGAATTGGGCTAGCAGCGTTTACTAATTTCAAATGTACACGGATTTATTTTCTTGTCATCCTCGTTTAATGATGATGATGTTACCTGGGAAGAAAACTTGATTTCCAAGTTTGCTAGGTCAATAAGCAAATGACGTCAGGAGGGATCTGGCTTTACAATGTTAATAAAGTTACATCGACGAGGATAGGTTGACTCAAGCATTTAGTTCGATGAGATTTGTTATATAATATTAATTAGATAACTGAGTTGATTCATTATTATATCGTGACCCTCGAGTTCGACGTGCGATCCCATAGCTCATCGATTGGATTCGAATCTCATTCACACGTCAGACAATCAAACACGATATCCAACCAACATGCGTCATTCTTTCTCGTCCAGATGAAAAAAAAATCATTTGATTGCCCACTTCAGGAAATTAACATTGTTTGATTCTTACTAATGGTCACACGGTAGATACGCACAGGTTCATTATACCCCGTGAAAGAGCCATGGGGTTTGAAAAAGGCATATTGCTTAATCGTCCAAGTGTATTGTAGTGATGCAACTCTTTGAGTAGGGAAGCCACTAAAAAGCTTCCGTTCTTTTTAGTTGCATATTTGTGTTACGTGAACGTTTAATTCCAAATACGAACGAGTCCTCAAAGGAAATTGCAGTGCTGTTATACAGTCGGCCAGCAGAAAGATTTTTCTCTAAATGTGTGCTTTTTTTTTTTTTGTGTTAAGTCCTTTCCAAATAGTTTAGACTCTTAGGTTGTGTGGGTGATCAATTAAAATTTTTAAGATGGTGCGAGTGTAGACTATGAGTTTGAATCATATATTTATATTTTTTTTAAAAAATATTTAATTAAAAATTATTCGTACAATCACTATTTTTCATTTATGCTTGCACTATAAACTTGGTTTTTATTCATACATATATTCGGATTTCATTCATACACCAAAATTAAATCGTTTTACTTATGAGAGGAGATATTTAAAGTATATATTGAGTTTTTTTTTTTTCTAACTATCTAAATTCTGGAGATCTTTGATCATCCAATTCAGTGTTTAAGAAAGAACAGGTGTAAGGAAGAGAAGAAGAAAAAGAGAAGGGTGAAGAAGAAAGAAATAGGAGAAAGAAAGATGGAAACGGAAACAGAGAAGAACAAAAGAAGAAGAGGAAGAAAATAAGAGGAGGGAGAAGGAAAGATCATACGAGGAGGATCCTGCATAAGGAGAGAGAGAGAGAGAGAGAGAGAGAGAGAGAGAGAGAGAGAGAGAGAGAGAGAGAGAGAGAGAGAGAGAGAGAGAGAGAGGGTAAAAGGGGCCATAGATCAAGCTAAGAAAAAGGCTCCTTCTACCCATCCACGTTGAAATATAATTTTTCTTATTTGATTGGTAGAATTTATCTTTTTCATTCCATTTTGAAATATAATCTTTCTTATTTGATTGGTAGAGCACGAATTCATAGATTATAGAAAGACACACTCATTTCTATTTTCGATGAGAATTTACGCATAATATAGGAGAAAGCATCAAAAAGAAAAACCGATGAATTCTTTTTGAGAGAGGATAGGGAGGTAACGGCTGTGAGAACCAAAAAGAGAGAATGAAAGAAAGAGAATAATAAGAAGAACAATAAAGAAAGGAAAAAAAAACTAAAATAAAAAAAATCAGGGACTCAATTTGATTACTAACGAAAAAGTTAATGTCCAAAAATCTAAAATTTTCTTCCCCAAACACACCTCTCTACCACTCGAAGGGCAATTTGTAATTGGTTTCAAATCTAAAAGGATAAATTTTCCTTCAAATACCTTACTCTCCCGTCGCATTTCGATTTCTAGCATCAATAGTGTCACTAAACCTATCACCAATAAGTTGAGTTTTCCATCCACTAAATTTGCTTGTCGTCTACTTTTCAACTCAAACATGTTTCCCTCTGGTTGGGATCGGTGGAGCCAAATGACTAGCGAACTATGCTAGAGTGCATCTAACTATTATTTTTAGGTGAGGAGAGCGGCTCTTAGAACTTTTCTTGATTATTATCTCAGATATTTAAGGTGACTTTTGTACGTATGCTGTCTAATAAATAATTTTTTTCCTTCTTGCAAAACAAAAAAAGAATGCCAGGATTGACGTTGACTTGCAATTTTTGTAATCCTCATTTAACGATAATGTTAATTGAGAAGAAGTTTGATTTCCAAGTTTGCTGGTCAACAATAATGATATGGATTTCTCGCAAATTAACCATTGAATTTTATACAAACGCCGCAGCAAAGTGAGGTCTCTCGCATAAGCTGCTTCCTCTAGTCTCCAGATGTGCTTACAGATAACTCGACGCAAGAACACGTATAAATGTAGGCTTGTGGTTGGAGCAGTTCCTCCGGGTTCAGGAAGCGAGGTTTCTTCTTGTTGAGCCTCTCCAGCAGGCGCCAAAGAGACGACTGGGTCATCGAGCTCACAGTGGCCATTGCAGTCACTTTCAGGCATCTTATCCCAAGGAATCGGTGCAGTGCAGACGCAGCGAGGGAGACGAAAGCCGAACGGCGAGTGGGATAGCAACAGCGTGCGCAATTGTTCGGAGAAAAATTGGATGCCGTGCTCACGGGACTGCATGCTGAACGCGTTAACCTAACTTCACCTTGGTGTCCGGTAGGACTCCGTCCAGCTTATCAACTTCTTCATCATCGAGACTCGTGATTGAAAGGCCTCCGCCCTTTCATCAGATTGGATGCCGTGCTCTCGGGACTGTAAAATATATTAAGGATATATTAGATTTTGATTATGTTTATTGACTAATAGAAATTAAGTTCAGTTAAAATAGAATTCTTTAAAGGATATTCTTGATGGAAGAAAATATCATAATATTTTATCCTAGACCCTCTGCTCTCGTCTATAAATAAACAAAACATCTAGGGACGCAGATAACACCGCACAGGCAACGTCAGGCCGTCGCACTGACGACAATCGCAACGTGTGTGCACAAGCGGTGACGGCGTAGGCAAGGTGCTCTTTTAACAAAATTATAGTTTTACCCTTGGGTTAGGGTTTTGTCAAATTATAGTTTTACCCTTCTGTATCTTATTAATATCATTTTTAGTATTTTGACGGTTCTACCTTTTATAAATTTGGGAATTCAAGTTTATGTCCTATCAACATATTTATAGTTTTATCTTTATGAATTGAGAATTTCTTATTTATATCCTCAATTATAAAATTGATCAATAAAATTTAATAAAATTTGATTAATTACTAATTAAATTTAATTTTTGATCAAATCTAGAAAGGATTAAGTTTTGATCAATTTTTGGTTTTGATCGACTTGTTTAATTGGGCTAATATTTAACCCAATTATCAGCTTGCCCAAATTAAATAAAATCAACTAGTTTAATTTAATATTTTATTTTATTTAAAAAATATAAATTATTATTTCTTTTATTATTTTCTCATATGATTTATTGATTACATGTGGTAAATAAAAATCCAATTATTGTTCTTAGATATTTCTTTGGTTACTCACATATATATATTTAAAATTGTAAAATCATAATTATCTTTCATATGAAGATTTTTCATGATTTATGTGTTATCATGATTATAATTATCATATCAGTTTTTTTTTTACTAATTAATGTTGAATCTTAGATTTTGATGATAAAACTAATTGATTGTATTTTATGATATAACTGCATTTAGAGTTACGCAGGTCTACTATCGATCAAGATTAGACAATTGACGTTGGAGGAATTGATGTTGCACCGGAGGTGATCACGATAGGATATTGGATGTCGAGTTGGAGGTTCGGTCGACAATCGGCAGAAGGCTTCGTACGTTGGGCATCGGGCCAAGAAGAGCAAAGTTACGTCAATGATATCGGGGTTGCGGAGGTCAATCATCGATTGGGCAACAAGCCGCAAGAGAGGATGATATGCCGAAGAATCGGATGAAGCACTGACCAATGACGTGCCGGGTAACTGAATGTCAATTTGCGTTGTAATAATTATCTAGATTGAAGTAGAGTTTTATTTTTGTGTGTGCATGATTAACTATGATATGATGAAGATATAAAGTAAAATAAAGTATCGGAAGACAAGTGTGATGGATCGTTGGGAGTTCTAGAGTTCGACGGAAGTCCAAAGATTCGTTAGGAGTGTTGCCGGAACCGATCGAGAACGAGTAGGGAGCTTGCCGAAGGGTTTTCGAAAGTTCGTCAGAAGGTTCATCGAAAGTTCGCAAAGTTTGCCAAGAAAGATCGGAGCTTGCCAATGAAGCTCATTGGAACTCGCCAAGATCATCGTAAAGTCTAGGAGTTTACCGGGAGTCCGCAGAATGGTTTCCGAGGGTTCTTCGGAAGACCATCGGAAGTTCACCAAAAACTCACCGGAAGAAGTCTTGACTTGTTGGACTTTGTAATAGCTTAGGAAATGTTTTTAATTTCATAGTTAGCACGTTAATTTATGTGTGTGCATTAGGTGTTAATCCTATAACCCAAGTAGGAGTTAATTGGGCTTTGTTTTGGACCGATTTGGGTCGACTTTAAGGCCCAAACCAGCATGCTGGAATAGGCTAGGTGGTGGCATTGCCCAGCACCCGAGAGGGTGGGCGATGGCACCGCTGGCTTGGGCGGTGGGACCGCCTAGTACACTAACAAGCGGTGGCACCGCCAGCATCGGGAACAACGAAAGTGATTCAAATTTGGCTCCTCTTGAGGCCTATAAATACCCCTTTCATTCATGGATGAAAGGGTATCTAGAACTAAAAAAAAGAAGGGAAAAACTCTCTTGAAAGTGTGTCAAAATCTTCCCTCTATGTTTAAGTGTGTTTTAGTCCAAGAGAGGGGTAAGAGGTTTTGTAAGGGTTATCTCCTAAGCTCGTCAAAAGGAGAGGTGCTGTAAAGGAGTTCATCCTCACCCATTGGAAGGAGGATAGTTAGTGGAAAGCCAGTGGCCTCAAGTAAGAGGAATCGAGAGTGGACATAGGTTGGATGACCGAACCACTATAAAAATCTAGTTTGCATTTATGTTCTTGTTATTTATTTTGCTGCAAACCCTTTCCACTTAATTTGATGCTCTACTTCTCATCTTTGTAAATATCTTTAAGTTAGAGCTTTTCTTATATGATTCCACCAATGTCTGACTTTCACAATATAAAATGAAGTTTTCACGTGAAGTTTTCGAAAGCACTTTTAAATTATCAAAATTTGTCGTCTTTACCCACTACACTAATTCCCCCCCTTTTAGTGATGCTCGATCCCTAACAATTAGTATCAGAGCCACGTTATTTCTCATTTAGATTTACGCCCATAAGAAATGGCTTTAAATGGCTTTCAAGAGGGTTTTTTGATTTTTCGTCCACCATTTTTTAACGGTTGAACTACATATTGGAAAACTCGAATGAGAGTTTTCTTGATTTCAATGGATTTGGATTTGTAGAACATCATCGAAAATGACTTTCAACTTCCTCTAAACCGATGAGCAGATGGTCAGACTTGGAGAAGAAATCTTTTTCTTTAAAAGCAAAGGCTATGAATGCCTTATTTTGCACTTTGGACAAGAACGAGTTCAATTAGATTTTTATGTATAAAACGGCTTTTGACATTTGGCGAACACTTAAAATCATGCACCAGAGAACTAGTAGAGTCAAAGACTCGAAAGTAAACCTCTTATTGCATGATTTTAAGCATTTTCAAATGAAACCAATCGAGGCTATCAGCGACATGTATACCCGTTTCATGGATGTTATCAATAGTCTAAAAGCTCTTGGTAAATATTTTTTGGATTTTAAACTTGTAAGCAAGATCTTAAGATTCCTTCCAAAAAGGTAAGATCCTAAAATAATGACAATACAAGAAGCTAAAAATCTAAATGACCTTCCGATAGAAGAACTCATTGGCTCATTAATGACATATGAAATGAGCCTATTGTCATGAGCGATCGCACACTCGCGTAACTTCATTGAACATTCCGTTCGTCGCTTGCCCATGCTTGTACATATCCTTGGAAGTCTGTTTTACCATGTTTTGGTGTGTTTTTTCTTATAAAAATGTAAGAAACAGTAGCTACAGTGCTGCAGAATGATCGCTCGTTGCATCTGCCCAAAAACCCCAAAAATAGCTCCGTTTTTGTGTGCCGCGGGCTGATTTCTGCAGCTTGCAGTCACTAAAATTTTGTCAGCCATCTCAGCACCCTGGAACCCCCCGGGTGGCACATGGCTGGATGGGTCTTTAATATAGTGTTGGGCGTTGAACACTTTCATAAGTTTGCACATCAACTTGATGGAAACTTGCCTTCGCGCCCGGCACTCGGGGAGTAGTTGTTTATGGACTTGTAGCTGCTCATTCACCCTTCTAAAGTTCTTATTTTCCTCCTCTCTTTCTTTGCTTTTCTGTACTCCAAGTGCTCGCTCAATTACTTGTAAAGCTTCCCTCTTCGCGAGACGTCGGGACTTGTCCGCCGCTAATTTCAACAACTAATCAACTTCTGTTTTACTAGTCCTATGGGACCTGCACAAGGTTGCAACTCAGCTGACCCTTTGCGGACATGTATGTCACAAGGGTACCTCAAGACTTAGGCAATTCCAGCTAAGTCTGATCGAAGTGGGCGCAAGAGTGCTTCTCGACTTAGATAACCCCAACTAAGTCCGTGTTTGCCGCAAGAGTGCCTCACCACTTAGGCAATTCCAGCTAAGTGCGTGACATTGTGGTATCAGAGCAGGCAAGCAATTCGAGCAAGCAGCGAAGAAACTTCACAATCTCACCATGGCGAAACAGCGTGGTGAATCGAGCAAAATGGGGCAAGCTGGAATGTTGCCCCAAGTAACCGTAGGATGGCTGCATGTGCAAACTCACTCTCTCATTGCTGGAGCTACTCATGAGGAGCAGGGCAGCGAGCACGATGAGCAAGAAGTTGACTACTCGCCACGAGCAGAGGAGGTGCAATCTGGAGCACCAATTGGGAAAAAGTCCAATAGAGAGAGGATCACAGCGGTGGAAACCCACTTGGATGTTCTTGAAGCGAGCTTGGACGAACTCTACCAAGGCCAAAGTAGGCTTCTTGGCATAGAGAGCTCGCAAGAAGAAGCTGAATCCCGGATCGATAAGGTTGAAGCCCTAGTCGACCGACTGACGGATGACACCAAGGACTCCGTGCGACATTTGCAAGAGATGGTGACGGAACTCACTTCCAGACTAGCAGTGCTCATAAGGGCGTTGAATGCGGGGGGAAGCAACACTCGCGTTACGTCGACACAAAGCTTCATGGTGCCCGACCCACATTGTTATAGGAGTGCTAGAGATGCGAAAGAGCTCGAGAATTTCCTGTTTAATATGGATTAATACTTCCGAGCCACTAGGCCAGACTCTGAGGACACCAAAGTTTCGATAGCGACTATGTATCTGAACGGAGATGCAAAGCTTTGGTGGAGAACCCGTTGGGAAGAGATTCAATAAGGTCGGTGCCGAGTGGACACATGGGGATGACTTAGCGTGAGTTGAGAACTCAATTCCTGCGAGAACACGAGTTCATCGCAAGGAGGAAGTTGAGATAACTCCGTCAAACAATTTCCATTCGAGACTATGTGAAATAATTTTCTGCATTGATGTTGGACATTGGGACATGTCCAAAAGATAAGTTTAGCTTTCTTGGCGACCTAAAGCCATGGGCTCAATAGGAACTTCATCGACGGAATGTCATCGATGTGGTCGAGCAATTGCGGCTCTGAAGGCTCACCGACTTTGTTTCTTGGAGGACCCAAGGAAGAAGAAACAACATATAGAAATCGCCATCAAAGCATCCTTCGGGGAAGGAACTTGGGGGCGAGCAAAGGAAGAAGAGTTTCCATAAGGGGCTGAACTCAAACGGCAGGGCCTCAAAACCTAGCAAATGTTTCTTGTGCGGAGGGCCACATAGGGTGTGGAAGTGCCCATAAAAATAGGCACTCAATGCCTTATCAGCTTCCATCAATCCCCCCAAGTCAGACAAGGGCAAGGCAGTTGCTCTCAGTTCGAGTAGCTCCGAATCAGGCAGCGACGATGAGAAGTCAAGGACCCGAATGGGTGCAATGCGTTTGTTGAATGCATTGCGGGGATCAAGTGGGGAGAACATGAAGCGAAGCAACAGCAGGAAATAGTGAGCTAATGTATGTGAACATCAGACTCAACGGCCAAACCACCCGAGCAATGGTGGACACGGGTGCTACCCACAACTTCATTGCCGACCGAGAAGCAAAGCGACTTGGACTAATCTTGGAGAAGAACCCAAGTCGGATGAAGGCGGTCAACTCGAAGGCCAAATGAATCTCCGGGCTAGCAAAGGGAGTCTTCATCAAGATTGAATCATGGAGCGGGCGCACAAACATGATGGCAGTGCCATTGGATAACTTCCAAGTGATTTTTGGAATGGAGTTTATGCATGCATCAAAGTTGGTGTCGATGTCATTCCTAGACTCCATATGTCTAATAGAAGGTGACAACCCCTGTGTAGTTTCCATCTCTCAAAGAGGAATCCAGGATCCCCAACAACTATCGACGTTGCAATTAAAGAAGGGTGTACGCAAAGGAGAGTTAACCTTTGTGGCTGCAATGAAGCTAGAATTATTTGACGAGGAGGCCATTAAAGAACCTGCTACGGTGGTTAATATTCTGAAGGAGTTCACAGATGTTATGCCACCTGAGTTGCCAAAAACTCTGCCACCACGTAGAGGCGTGGATTATCTTATTGAGCTGGAGCCGGGAGTGAAGCCTCCAGCGAGACCACCATACCGCATGTCCCCTCCTGAGTTAGTAGAGCTCAGAAAATAGTTAAATGAACTGCTAAGCGATGGTCTCATTTATAGTTCTAAAGCACCAATCGGGGCTCCAGTTCTCTTCCAAAAGAAGTAAGATGGGAGTCTCCGACTATGCGTCGATTATCGAGCCCTTAACAAGATGACCGTGAAGAATAAATATCCCATCCCGCTCATTGCCGACTTGTTCGACCAACTGGACAAAGCAAAGTATTTCTCCAAACTCAACCTTCGGTCGGGGTATTGGCAGGTGCGTATTATTGAAGGTGATGAAACGAAGACTACCTGTGTGACCAGGTATGGAGCGTTTGAGTTCCTTTTGGCTTAACCAACACTCCGACCACATTCTGTACTCTCATGAACCAGCTATTCAAAGAGTATTTGGACAAGTTTATGGTTGTCTACTTAGACGATATCATAGTCTATAGCCAAACATTTGAGGAGCATATTGAGCACATTCGAACAATTTTTAAAGTTCTCAAGGAGAATACTTTGTTCGTGAAAAGAGAGAAGTGCTACTTTGCTCAAACGAAAATCTTATTCTTGGGACATCGAATCGGCAATGGATCCATTCGAATGGACAAGTCAAAGATGCAAGCCGTGGCAGAATGGAGTACTCCAAGGAAGGTACCAGAGCTAAGATCTTTCCTTGGTTTTGTAAACTACTATCGACGCTTCGTAATGGGGTATTCGAAGCGCACAGTTCCACTGACGGAGTTGCTGAAAAAGGAGCAATCTTGGAAATGGTCCGACAAATGTGAAGCGGCATTCCAAGACCTAAAGGCTACCATCTTGAAAGAACTGGTGCTCAAATTGCTAGATTACGGGAAGCCCTTCGAAGTCCATACAGATACTTTTGACTTCGCCATTGGGGGAGTACTTATGCAGGATGGCCACCCAATGGCCTATGAAAGCTGCAAGCTCAACGAGACCAAGCGGTAGTATCCAGTACATGAGAAAGAGATGACAACGATGATCCACTGTTTGCGAGTGTGGCGGCATTACCTTCTCGGATCGTGATTTGTGCTAAGGACAAACAACATCGCTTTGAGTTACTTCCAGACTCAAAAGAAACTCTCTCCAAAGCAAGCATGATGGCAGGACTTCTTGGCAGAATTTGACATGACAATGGAGTACAAACCCAGAAAAGTAAATGTCATAGCCGATGCCTTGAGTCAGAAAGTAGAGGCCGTGAATGCTATGCAACTGGAGGGCGGAGGCCAAACAAATCAGTTGCACTCTAACTTCCTATCTCGGATCAAGGATAGACTGTACGGTGATCCCCAAGTAGTAACCTTGATACAATTGATCAAAGAAGGCAAGACACGATGATTTTGGGTCTAGGAGAGACTCGTCTATACCAAAGGGAATAGAGTTTATGTCTCTCGAGTGGACAATTTGAGGCGTAAACTCTTGAAGGAGTGTCATGATTCCCTTTGGGCAGGACATCTGGGTATTCACCGAACATTGGCTCTCGTGGAGGGGGCCTTTTTTTGGCCAAATATGGGGACGGACGTGGAGGAATATGTTCGAATGTGCCTAACTTGTCAACAAGATAAGGTGGAGCAGCGGAAGCCGGTGGAACTTTTAGAACCGTTACCCATACCAGAAAGGTCGTAGGAGAGTATTTCTCTGGACTTCATATCAAGCTTGCCAGCGGTAGGGGGACTCGGATCGATACTTGTGGTGGTCAACCGATTTTCGAAGTATGCAACCTTTATTGCTGCACCCCTACACTATTTAGTAGAGAAAGCAGCTAAGCTAATGATGAAGAATATGGTGAAGTATTGGGAAGTCCCGCACAATATCATAAGTGATCGAGATGCTCGATTTCTAGGACGATTCTGGACCGAGCTATTCAAATTATTGGGGTCAAAACTATACTTCTCCACAAGCCTCTACCCCTAGACGGATGGCCAAACTGAGAGAATAAACTTGCTCCTAGAGCAATATCTTCGGCACTACGTGAGTGCTAACCAACGAGATTGGGTAAAGTTGCTGGACATAGCCCAATTCTCCTATAACTTGCAGTGGAGCTTTGCGTCCAACAAGAGCCCCTTTGAGATCATCACAGGACAAGAGCCGTTGACTCCTCACACTTTAGCTATTGGATATAGAGGGAGTAGTCCGTCTATATATCACTTGGCACAAAAATGACATCGAAATACAGATATTATGCAGGCCTACTTGGAGAAGGCGGCCAAAATCATGAAGTGGGCAGACTTGGGAAGGCGACCACAGGAATTTAAAGTCGGCGATTTGGTGTTGGTGAAGCTCCAATCAGCATCACTCCAATTCTTTAGAAACAAGATGCACAAAGGATTGGTGCGCAAATATGATGGCCCCTTCTCAGTGCTCGGTGAAGTGGGCAGCGTCTCCACCTGAAGTTGCACCTGCAGACGTGGCTCAAGATTCATAATATTTTCTATACCAGCAACTTGAAAGCCTACCACTCCGATCCGTAAGATGCTTCCCGAGGTGTTTCAACTCGTCAACCTCCCACCAGAGCTTCCTACGAGAAGCGAGTTGAGATCATTTTAGCAGATCGCATGATAAAGCTATCCAATGGAGCTGAGTAGATTGAATACTTAGTGAAGTAGTGGAAACTTCCCAAAACTGAAGCAAGTTGGGAGTCAGAAGATACCCTCTGATATGAAGAAGCAGCCATCAAAGCCTACTAAAGAGTGTCAACGAGGGCGTCGACAGTTTAAGTATGGGAGAATGTCACGAACGGTCATCGCACACTCGCAGTAACTTCGTTCAACGTTCCATTCGTCGCTTGCCTATGCTTGTACATATCCTTGGCAGCCTATTTTATCATGTTTTGGTGTGTTTTTCCTTGTAAAAATATAAGAAATAGTAGCTGCAGCGTTGTAGAACGATCGCTCATTGCATCTACCCAAAAACCCCAAAAACAGCTCCGTTTTTGTGTGCCGCGAGTTGATTTCTGCAGCCCGCAGCCACCAAAATTTTTTCAACCATCTCAGCACCACAGAACCCCGGGTGTACATGGCTGGATGGGTCTTTAATATAGTATCAGACATTGAACACTTTCACAAGTTTGCACGTCAACTTGGAAACTTGCCTTCGCGCCCGCACTTGGGAGTAGTTGTTTGCGGACTTGCTCATTCACCCTTCTAAAGTTCTTATTTTCCTCCTCTCTTTCTCTACTTTCCTGCACTCCAAGTGCTCGCTCAATTACTTGTAAAGCTTCCTCTTCGTGAGGCGTCGGGACTTATCAGCGCTCATTTTCAGAACTAATCAACTTCTCTTTTTACAGGTCCTACGGGACCTGCACGAGGTTGCAACTCAGCTGACCCTTTGCAGACATGTATGTCGCAAGAGCGCCTCAAGATTTAGGCAATTCCAGCTAAGTCTGACCGAAGTGGACACAAGAGTGCTTCTTGACTTAGACAACCCCAACTAAGTCTGTGTTTGCCGCAAGGGTGCCTCACCACTTAGGTAATTTTAGCTAAGTGCATGACACTATGGAACATGATGAATATATGAACCATCTTCTAAAGAACAAGAAGGATTTGAAACGGACAAATGAATACCACTTGAGTAATGATTCAAGTAATGAGGACAATGAGAACTTTGAACTTTGAACACTAAATCTTAATAAGTTCATTAAACAAAAACCTAAAATAAATAATAAACTTGAATGGAGGAAAAGGTCAAAGATGAAGAAGAAGCGCAAAGAAGAATCAAATGACGAAACGATGAATTGGGCTTTGATGGTCTTCGACTACAAGGTAAGTAACTTAACTCCATTGAATTATTTTGAAATTATATGACTTTTCCATGAGTGCTTACTTAGTTAGTAGGATATAAATAATTATTTTTTCAAAAATTATATCATGCTTTTCCTTCTAGTATTTTTTTTGAGAAGTATAAAAAAAATATGAATGATGATTGTATGATATGCAATAATGTGTGTACGCCTAATAGAACTAATCCATGCATGTATCTTGATGAGTTACATTGGTTTTTTCATTCTAAACATGTTGCTTGACTATTTTATATCATGCATGAGCTTTTGAAGTAATGTTGATTTGAAACTCTATGTTTTGGATTAACGTATTTTTTGTTTAATCATTCTCATGACCAATTAAGATGACATAATGCATGAATACCTAAAAAGATGAATTCCATATATGCTTTTCTGTTTCGATTTTTAATTTTAAACATGATGCATATCTATGTATAGATTTCGTTAAAGTCTTTTGATAATGGATGTTTGTATCATGCTTATGATTTGGAAACCTTTATATTGGATTAATGGGTCTTAATCATTTTTATGATGAAATCATTTTTAAATATAGTGATGCTTTCGATTTAAAATAAGACGCATTGTTTTTGACACAAAAAATGCATCATCATGATAATGGCATGTTTCATGATGATAGAAACAAGCATATTGATAATTTAGTTTTCAACATAATGTATGGTTTTTACATGAAAATTTGAATATGCTTACATGAAATAAATTGTATGAAATGGAGATGCATTTTCTATCCTATTGAGATTAATGAATTCATTTTACCAATCTTGTGAATCTCATAAAAATAAACATGATGAATGTTTTGAAAAATGTGAGTGTATCATGCGTTTTGTATAAATGATTTCTCTTGAAAGTTACTTTTCGGATCTATACGATGATATATGAATCTAGTAGAAAAAGACAAGAGCATGCTTACATGTGAACCATCTCTGTGGCTCTTATTAAAATTTTCGAATGAAAGATTTTGATGCATTTGATCTTAATGGATTTAATGATAAAACTTGTATTTTGAATTTATACAATGATGGCTTCCGTATAAATATTTGAACATACCTTATGAAATCATCATTGATAATGATGAAATGAAAATATTAAAAGTTTATTATCATACTTAATGATTTTCTAATATCATGAGAATTTGAAGTTATATTTTGATGACAAACTCATGTTTTGGTTTTAAAATTTGATACTCATCTTTTGAAACATAAGCACACTTATTTGAAACAAATAACTTAAAATGAAATATATTATCATGATAAATTGAATATCATAATGTGTTATATTTTTGTCTTAATAATTTTTATAATGGAGTTTGTGTTTTGAATATTTTGATTTGGCATATAAAGACAAAGGCATGCTTAGATAATAAAAAATCATAAAAAGAAAATACATGACTTTTGAAATTTGTCTCTCTAAAGTTCTCAAATTTTTGATAAACGACAAATGATGAATCCATATATATTATGTTCTTGAATCTCGAGAATGATTTTAATAATTTAATTATGAGTTTTGAGTTAACAAAATGAGTTTGAATGATTTTATGACTCCTTTCTTAATCTCTTAGAATCATAATTTGACTTGTGTAAATCAAGATGGATGAAACAAATAATTCTCTTTGCTATTTGCTATCCAATGAATCATGATTGATATTATTGCTATTTTATCTCCTATGATTCATGTTGTAAAAATTTTATAAATCATGATGCAATAAAATTGCTTATGCAATAATCAAATGCTCATGTGATTCTTTGCTAAAGAAAATATTTTAGTGAAATCATGATCTTGCAAATTATAACTTGAAGTTCTTTATAAATCAAGATCGTTTACCATGTTATTTTTGTTTTATCAAAAGAAAAACTCTTTAAATAAAAATATCTTGTCTTTTGATTTCTCGAAATTCAATACTTGAATTTTTATGAATTTGTGATCTTGATATCTTGATTCTTATGAAATGTGATCTTGATGAAAAACCTTATGCATGAATCAAGGTGCTCTTTATGCTAAATCTTTTTAAATGAATTATGAGCCTTGATGTCCTATATTTCATGATATAGAAATGACAAGATTTATTTGCCTTGCATGCCTTATGTAATTATTAAAAATTAAATTTACTTTATGATGAATCCAAGAATCATGACTTGATCTATGAGAATGATATGTTTTTATGAATCATGATTCTTAGTTGTATGCCCCTTATCTTAAATTAAAAATTGATACATTTGAATCTTAATCTTGCTAAAAAGAAAGTTATGAATCATGAATGATATCTTTTGGTTTTGATCCTTGTTGAATTTACATATTGATATCCTTCATGACATGATCTCTTTGCATTGTTGTATTAATCATGTGATGATTGATATATTGATTGATGCAAATTTGTAATTGATCATTGGTTGCTCCCTTCTTTTCATAATGATAAAGGGGAAGTTAAATTGCTAGCTTGTACATCAAAAAAATTGCTAGCTTGAACATTGAGAAGCAAAAAGTTGCTATCTAAAGAGAGATAAAAATTTTACTCAACTTTAATTTCTCAACAAATTGCTTGTATTTTTGTTATAAATTGTTGAATCTCATGCAAGAATATTTAAAGTATTAATCCTCCCTTTCTTTTTGAAGCTAACAAAGGGGGAGAAAGTTTTTACTAGGTTGCACACTCAAATGAAAAAATTTGTTAGCTCGATCATTAAAATAAAGAAGCATCATATCATGAACATTTTAAAAGTTGCTAGCATGCTACAAAAGCAAAGTACAAAACTTAAAAATTTACAATCTTACATTTGCTATGCTTTTATGTTTGTAAGTTGTAATAAAAATTTAGCTTGCATATTTAAAGTGATGAAATGTTTACATAAATTATTTGAATATCGCAAAGGAAGCAAAGAAAGTGTAACTTGCACATATCAAGAAGTGAATGAAAAATTACTATCTTGCCTATCTTTATAATGAAATCAAAGTGCAAACTTGCACAAGACACAAGTGTTGAATTGCTATGCTTGGATATCTTTAAAAATCTTGCCATGATTGAATGCTTAAATATTGTATGATGTGCTAGTATGATTGTCAAATTTGCATATCCTTGAAAACTAGCTAGGATGAAACTTCCCTTTTTGTTGATGATATAGGGGGAGAAGTAAATTGATGACTTCATGCATTGAATTAAATATTTTATATATTTGCATGATTGTTTTATTATTTTCTCTTAACATGTGATGAATATTGCTTGGATTTGGGATAATCCAAGTGTTCTATCAATGGCATATTAATAGGGGGAGTTTGGTTAAACTCTGGGAGTTATGGTTAACTTCGTTAATCATCAATTAGTTGTCATCATCAAAAAGAGAGAGATTATTGAATTTTAGATTTTGATGATGAAACTAATTGATTATGTTTTGTGATCTAATTGCATTTGGAGTTATACAGGTCTACTATCGATCAGGATTAGATAGTTGATGTTGGAGGAATTGATGTTGCATCGAAGGTGATCACATCAGGATATTGGATGTCGAGCCGGAGGTTCGATCGACAATCGATAGAAGGCTTCGTACGTCAGGCATCGGGCTAAGAAAAGTGGAGTTGCACCAAGGATATCTGGGTTGCGGAGGTCAACCACCGATTGGGCAACAAGCCGCAAGAGAGGACGATGTGTTGAAGAATTGGACAAAGCACCGACCAATGATGTGTAGAACAATGAATGTTAATTCACATTGTAATAATTGTCTAGATCAAAGTAGAATTTTGTTTATGTGTGTACAGTATTAACTACGATAACGATGAAGACATAAAACAAAACAAAGTGTTGGAAGACAAGTATGATAGATCGTTGGGAGTTCTAGAGTTCGAGGAAGTTCGAAGATTCGTTCGGAGTGCTGCCGGAACTGGCCGAGAACGAGTAGGAAGCATGCCGAAGGGTTTTCGGAAGTTCACTAGAAGATTTGTTGGAAGTTTGCGGAGCTTGCCAAGAAAGATCAGAGCTTGCCAATGAAGCTCGTTGGAACTCACCAAGATCATCGTGAAGTCCGGGAGCTTGTCGGGAATCCGCAGAATGGCATTCGAGGGTTCGTCGGAAGACCATCGGAAGTTCACTCGAAGCTCGCTGGAAGAAGTCTTGACTTGTCAGATTTTGTAATAGCTTAGGAAATGTCTTTAATTTTATAATTAGCACATTAATTTAGGTTAGGATTAGGTGTTAATCCTATAACCAAAGTAGGGGCTAATTGAGCCTTGTTTTGGATCAGTTTGGGTTGAGTTTAAGGCTCAAACCAGCATGCTGGAATAGGCTAGGGATGAAAGGGTGTCTAGAACTGAAAAAAAGAAGAGAGAAACTCTCTTGAAAGTGTGTCAAAATCTTTTCTCTAAGTTTAAGTGTGTTCTAGTCCAAGAGATGAGTAAGAGGTATTGTAAGGGTTATCTCCTAAACCTATCAAAAGGAGAGGTGCTGTAAGGGAGTTCATCCTCGCCCATTGGAAGGAGGATAGCTAGTGGAAAGTCGGTGGCCTCAAGCAAGAGGAATCGGGAGTGGACGTAGGTTGGATGACCGAACCACTATAAAAATCTGGTTTGCATTTATGTTCTTGTTATTTACTTTGCTACAAATCCTTTTTACTTAATTTGATGCTCTACTTCTCAATCTCTGTAAACATCTTTAAGTTAGAGCTTTTCTTATATAATTCCACCGATACGACTTTCAAAATACGAAACGAAGTTTTTATCATACGAAGTTTCTAAAAGCACTTTTAAATCATCAAAATTTATCGTCATTATCCGCTGCACTAATTCACCCCCCTCCTAGTACCGCTCGATCCCTAACAATCAATATATATGAATTATTGATTACTTAGATATAAAATCTAATAAAATCAAATTATTATTTTTGGATATTTGTTTGATTATTCATATATATATTTGAAATTGTGAAATCATAGTTATCCTTCACATAAAGGTTTTTCATGATTTTTCATGATTTATATGTTATCATGATTATAGTTATCATGATTATAGTTATCATATGAATATTTTCTTTTACTAATTAATGTTCAATAATTATTATGGTTATTATTCTATTATTGAACTGCTTAGCATAAATTAAATTGAAGAAATTTGATGAATATTATTTATAATTTATCTCCCTAAGTTTTATCTGATCAGTAGCTACCAAAGTGACATGAGATGATAGACTTATGGGATACGAATTACAATAAAGGTCTTATCATTTATAGGATATTTTAGGTTATATTTTATATTTTTGTATTGGTCTTATAGCTACCAAATTGACCTAGACCAATAATTTATAAAATACATTATCGAGTTGATCCTAAATGATATTAAAAAAATTTAATAAATATTATTTATAATTTATCTTCGTAAGTTTTATCTAACCAGTAGCTACCAATGTAGCCTAGGATGGTAGGCTTATGGGATATGAATTACAATAAAATCTTATCATTTATAGGATATTTTATATTATATTTTATATTTTTGTCTTGTAGCCACCAAAATGACCTAGATTAATAATCTATAAAATACATTATGGAATTGATCCTAAATAACATTAAAGAAAAATAATATTCACAATGGCATATGTAATTATGAGATTTAGATAATCCCAAAGGAGAATCTATTTTGAATAATTATGTGATAGGTAGGATGATACTATTTTGGATATTTTTGCAGTTTAGTGTTATATACCTAAAGATAGTAATATTATTTCATAAGGATAGTATCAGTCCTCCATAAATGATTGTGTGAACACTAGATAAGTCAATATCGAAGGTAAAATATTGATGATATTAATAGTTTAACATTCATCGAAAAACTCAAAGCATTATTGTTATATTATTACAATGGTACTTCCTTTATTATATTTTTGTAAATCTCCATATATTTTCTAGAATATATTTTCTGGAATAAATGGCTTGAGCATATACAAGTTTTATTGAATAAGTGAGACCTTGATTATATTATTTGAAGGGAACATAGACTTATTTACTGAAAGTTCTGTGGAATAAATAATTAAGGTGACTGATCAGGATAGTTTGAAAGACTCAATTTTATGATACTTAGACTTCAGTATAGTTTACAACTAATGCATGAGAATATTTAAGGATTAATTTAAATTTTCTAATAAGTCATTAGCTGACACCTCAATGAAAGAATTGACTAAAAATAATAGTATTTGAGGAATTTAAGATTACATCTTCAATATAATTGATAAAATTGTAAGTTCAAGACTTATAATATTTTGAGTACTACTAAAGGAGTGGGTAACAATAAAATAAGAATGAAGCATAAGTCATTGGAGTTTATAATTACTATATAAACTCATAAAAGAATTTTTTCATAATAAAATGTTACTTGTGTAACAAAGAAAGTTATGTGAAAAAAAACTATAAAATTTGATTTGAAAGAAAAGTTTTAAATATAACTTTTATATGGTTCAAATCAAATATTATAAAAATTATTTTTCTAATATTAGTGGATAAATTTGATGCTTCATATGTTACCAATAATAAAGATTCATTTTAATAATAATAGAAAAATGGATAAAACTAAAATAGAATGAAATATTCATCATTACAGGAATCATTTTAAAATGAAAGTGATAGTAGTTTGTATTTATCGCTTTAGGATGATTCATTTGATGAATCTTGAGGATCCATGCTATATTCTTATAATTCTAGGAATTTAGATTCTTTACCTAAAATTATTAGAATATTATTTCTCTTTTGACAGTTATGAACTTAGTATGATTCAATAAAAGTTAATCTTTGAATTCTGTATAAAAGTCTATATAGAATTAATATGAATATTAAGTTTGTAACGATCCTATAATTAAATATTAAAATGAATATAGTTTTATAAACTCCTTAAGATTATGTTTAAATCTGCGAGTCATTCTATATTTTCATTTCATTAAAGAGATACATTTTATCACCATATAGATAAACTATTAAGATATGATTATATATATCTAATTCATGTAAAGTCTTAAGTCGTTGACACTCTTGAAGTGTACATAAATGAGGTCGAGAGACAATTAGATAGAAAAATTAAAATCATTATATCTAATAGGGGTGATGAATTTTATGATATTTATAATAAATTCAATTAAATTCTAGTTCTTTTACTAGATTCTTAGAAAAGCAAAGTATATGATTTACGGATGTGTGGATATAATTGCTAAAAGGTATAATCGTACACTTATAAATATGGTTAGAGCATGATAGGTTATTCTTTAGTACCCAAATTAATGTGAGAAGAAGCTCTAAGGACAACTATATATTTCTTAAATGGGATTTCTAGTAAGTAAATTACATAACTTCTTTTGAGTTATGGAATAATAGGAAACCTAAGTTAAGATATTTACATATTTGAGATTGTCATATAGAGATAAGGATCTTCAACTCACATAAAAGAAAATTAAATTTAATAATTATTTCTGAATATTTTTATTCAAATTTTTTTAAAAGGGTACACATCTTATTACTCTAATCATAGTACGATGATAGTTAAATCTGGTAACATAAGGTTCCTATAAAATAACGAATCAATGGGAGTGAAAATCTTAAAATTTAATATAGAGGAGATACATATTGATACTCTTTTATTATTCGAGAGATTATTGTTAGTCAAATTATTAAATAATTTGATAAAGGTGAACAACAAAATAACATTATAAAACTCTCATATTATATTGATATTACTGATAATGGTCTTGTAGAATAGCCACAATTGATAACCTTGAGAATATCTCAATGGGAAAGGAATCTTGTCATTTATGATTATTATGTGAAATATCTATAAGAATTATATTATGATATAGGAATCAGAATAGATTATTTATTATTTTTATAGGTCATAAAAGATAATGATTCTGAAAAGTAATATAATACAATAAAAGAAGAGTTAAAATCAATAACTAGAATGGTGTTTGATGAATTTATCGAATTGTCAATAATTGTAAAGAGTCTATTATATAAATATGACTCAAAGGATAATGTCAAATGATATAATTGTCGACTTTAATTTTCAATATGGTTATAGATTTTACTCATAAAGAATGTATTGACCATAATGAGACATATAGTTGTTAAAGGAACTTATTAAGAATCACCATGATATTAATGACTCATTATGAGTTACATCATAATAATATAAAAATAAATTTTTGATTAATGATCTAGCTTTCATATGGGTTACTCTGAATGACTCGTAGAAAATAAAGGAATATAAAATTTGGTATACAAATTTAGGAATCTATTTATGATCTTAAACAAACTTCTAGATAATGATACATAAATTTTCTTGATATCATTGATTCTTTCATATGTAAGAAAAATACTGTTCATCAGTATTTATATCTAAAGATTAGTAAGAGCATGTTTATTATATTAATCATATATATGGATAATATTTTGCATTATCAATAGTGATCTTGGTTTATTATACTAAACTAAGAAATTATCACTAAGTATTTTAAGATGGTTGATATGAATGAGATATATTATATTATTAGTATTAAGATACTTAGGGATATATCTTAATAATTATTATGACTGTTTAAGGATATATTAATTGAGTCTTGAAAAGATTTAATATATAACTTTGTTCAACAAATCATTAAAAAAAATTTAGTCAAAAAGTGAGTATTTTAAAATGATTTAAAAAGTATCAGATAAAAAATATATTCTTTATATATACACAGTTGAAAGTTTGTGCTCAAACTTATGTCAGAATAGATATTAATTTTTGTAATTAAAATATTGGGTAGATATTGGAGTTACCCAGAATCGAAAACATTAAATGACTACAAAGAAAATTAATAAGATATCTGGAAGGAACGAAGGATTATATGCTCACATGTATGAAATTATATTAGCTTTAAATGATAGTGTTTTTCAAATGATAATTCTATAAATTGCCTCAATAATAGGAAGTTTAGCTTATGGTTAATATCTATATCAATTAGAGGGATAATTTGTTATTATATTATTAATAATAAAAGTTAATTTTGTGGTATGCTTTGAGGCCACTGATTAAACTTCATAACTGTAAAATTTTTATCTCAGGACTTGGTATGGTTAGATTTAATTGCCAAGTCATTTGAAGATATTTTATGACATCGCAGTAGTTTTTTTCTCTGAGAATGACAAGTACTATTGCATCTCTATGCATTATGATAGAATGTACTTGATGGTTAAAGAAGACAAGTCCAGAAACATTTAATGTCAATTAATTACTTGAGTTCTTATGATTGGATTTGTGAGTAACCCATAAAGGATATGGTGATGTATATTTGAGTGGACACTATAATTAATATTTTTACTTACGTACTTAAAGTTAATTGTTTATGCTATCCTGTTCACAGTTACGTATGTACATATTATGGTTGAATGTGATGACATAATTGTCTTGATTAGACAAATTATAGGGATTATTTTGGATTGCATTAGGAAAGGCTAACGATATTATGGTACATAGAAGGAAGTGTGATATTGTTGACATACAACTGCTATGACTCGCATTGCTAGTCAAACTTAATATCGTATTATTGTATTCATTGGACTTATTAGCCTATGTTTAAAATTCATACGTGTATAAATAATTTTTTTTTAAAATTTCAGAATCCAATTATGTAAAATTATTTTTAAATAAATTTTATTTATTATTTTGATTTTGAATATCTTTTGTATCTTACCAATTAATGAACTAAGTGGGAGAATGTTAGATTATATGATCTTATTTAATTAGATAAGATATATTAAGGATATGATTGGATTTTGATTATGGTTATTGGCTAATAGAAAATAAGTTAAATTAAAATAGGATTCCTCAAGGGATGCCCTTGATGAGAGAAAATCTCTTAATAACTTATCCTAGACCCTCTGCTCTCGCCTATAAATAGACAGACCTCTAGGGATGCAAAATATGAGATGAGGACATAAGAATATGAGAAGAAGAAATAAGAGAGTTGAGCGATTACAGTTTCTCTCTTAATCTCCCTAACCATCGATCTAAGTGGTCTTATGAAAGGATAGAAAGAGAGGAGAAGGAGAGTCCAGTTCTCTTTGTAGATTGATATTTCAAATCCTGACGATGATATGCTTGTGGATCAGATAAATGTTATTTCTCTAAACAGCAATTAAAGGTACGCATCGTAATATTATTTAGATCTATTACTATTTAATTTCAAATTTTGACATTAAAATTTTTTCGCATTATATCATAGATTTATGCTAATAGGAAGTGGAAAAAAAATCTACAAAGAGTGTCTCCATTTCGATGATTCGCTGAAGCAATGTTTATCAATATATTAGTAGTAGAAATCTTTCATTTATGTGAATATTTGGATGGTGGAAGTGGCAGTATTCCAATCGAATTAAGCGTTCTGTGCAACGGATCAAAACCACGTTAACCCTTCATATGTATGATTTATGACCCATTTTTGGGATTTTTTTCTGAATGATGGTCTCATTTTCAGTTTGGGATTTTTTTATTATTTACAACCTATTTTTCAAAAAAAATATTAATATTTTGAAAACACACACATACACACTCACTCTCTCTCTCTCTCTCTCTTTGAGCAACGTCCAAGACAAAGAGTGGTGGCGTGCAACACAACTAGGGTTCTGACATGTACGCTGGGAATGGACAAAATAAGTTGTTATGGGAATAAGGGTATGATTGTTAATTGAGAAGTTATAAATAATAAATTATATATATATAAATATTTTTTAAGGGTTTCCAATAGAAAAAAGATTTGCTAATAGAAAGCTTCCTTTAACTTTTTTATTTTATTTTAATTTTGTGCTTCCATTTTTCTTTAATACCTTAAAGACCCATCTTCATTGTTCACCACTTATTGCTTATGCCTAGCCTATGACTTGATGAAGGGACCATCTTTAACATCCTTGATCGTTATGAATTGCTTACTAATCAAAAAGTTAATGTGTGCAAATCTGAAATTTTCTTCCCCAAGCACAGCTCTGGTGCTACTGGAAGGATAATTTGCAATCACTTTCAAATCCAGAAAGACAAATTTCTCTTCAAATACTTTGGCACCTTGATTTTCCCCCATCATATTTTAATTTCTAGTATGAATAGTGTCATTCAACTAATCACCAACAAGTTTGGTAAATGACAAGGCTCCCTTCTATCACAAGCTGGTTGTGCCACCTTAATCCCAATTCTGTACTTTAAATCCATCCCTATACACTCCTTAAGTGTTTCTTAGTTATTTTTATTAATTATTTTTTATTAATCCAAAGATTCCTTTGGTCTAACTATGACAACTCTAAAGGTCTTTACATGCTCTCTTGAGACACTATCACTTTGCCTATGTTCATTAGCGGTTTGGGCATTAAGGACATGACCATAACCAAATATGCATCGCATGTTGAAAGAAGTTTTTATTTTGCTTAAGAATTCTGATACCAATTGGGTCAAGGTTGTTTATGCTAAGTATGGCACTATCCAACCCTAGAGTGCCTCTTCCTCTTCCAATTGTAGTTGGTGTTGGAAGGTATTTGTGCATGCTATGGATTTCTTGAAATTTGGGTTTTGCAAATTTGTGGGAGATCACTATTTATCAATATACTCTTAGTGATTGGAGGACTTTTGATACATGTCTTGCTTTCAAGCTAACTTTTTTAAATATGAATGTATTTGTTCCTAATGTAAAGGATTCTAATATCTTAATTAATAGATGTTAGAACATACTTTTGGTTTGGTATCTCTCTTGCTCAAAAAAATTTCAGATCTCCTCCGATGTCATGATAGCATAGATTTTTCATCCACTAAATTTGTTTATCATTTATTTATCAATTTAGACCTCCTCTGGTGGGGACTGGGCGTCGTTTGTGGCATCTCTTAGTGATTTGCCAAATCAAAACTTTTTTCCTAAAAATTATTGCATTGTCGCCTTCCCACTTCGAATAGACTTGTTACACTTGATATCTCACACTTGTTACTGATGATATTTTTGTCCATCTCTTCTTCTCTTGGCCTATAACTGTTTCTCTTCGGAAAACCATCAAAATCAAACTTCATATCTTCTTTTCCTCTTCTAAATTAGATTTTTGAGCAACTCAAAAGCTTCTCCCAATAATATCTTCATTAGGATGATTTCTTTTATTTGTTATTATGAGGAGGCCCATTCTCTTGAGGTCTTTATGAAAAGATCTCGCATGGAGATTTTGTGGACTAGGTCTCAACCCAAGATGGCCAAAATTAAACTAACTCTTTCAATCAAGATGGTGGAGGGGGTGCAAGTTTTTGTGTTCGGATACTAGTGATGTCCTTTTTGCTAGTTTTACATAGCGGAGGAGAAGGAGCATTCTCTTCTTAGAAGCAATGACTATTCATTCACCATGACCTCTCCAAAGCATTATTAGATATATTAGTCATATTCATGTCCTGATTCTAAGTGCCTTGTGGACATCCTAAATGGCATATCTCAACTTCTTTGGAGCATCTTACCTATTTCCTTATCTTTCGGATGTGTAAGTAGTCAAGGTGTATTTTGAAATATCGACAAGCTTGTGATGAAAGATAAATTATTATTATTGTTGTTGTTGTTGTTATTATTAAATAATCAATTATTTTTAATTTATTCATGATAAAGGATTATTAGTCTATCTATAAACATAAATTTTCTTTTTAAATTTCTCTTTGTATAAAAAAAAATAAATAAATGAATAAACATGATGATAATCTAATTAGTGATCAAATCTAATTATACAATCAATACTATATATGATATGGGAGACACCACATGTAGGCAATCACCGATACATCACTCCCATTAGGTCGATACTCTATTTTCATTGGCCGATATATCATGAGGGATCCGGCCTTATTAGGTTGGTGGCATGACACTGACGAGAATGTATGGACTCGAACTATTTGATCGATATGTTGACTCGATTTCTCAAGATCAATTATATAGCATAGATTGGAAGTTTGATTCGATAAATTATTACTTCATGCTCCTCGTGTTCGATGCATGTTTCCAACAATCGGATGATACGTATAATCATTCTGAGTATTTATTATGATCTCAATCTAATAATTATGTATTGTATTATAAAAAGGTCCTCTAGCTATATTTTTTGAGATCTAATGGCTCAAGATAATTGGTTACTTTAGCAGCTTCCTAACACCTCAACTAGAGATGGATTTAGAAGTGGATCTTTATTAGCTTCCAATATCATCCACATACCAGCCAATCTATCGAACATGGGCTATCGTTTATGTGATCGAGATGCAAAATTTATCATCCAAGGGTTCAAACGAAAATTTCTTCCTAATATTTAATTTTTTTATGTGTACATCAGTTTTTCATTCACCGTAATAAATTTCCTAATAAGTCACTAATATGTGTGAGATATAATATTCCACAAAATTTGCATAAATCATATATGACAACAAAACAAAAGTTACATATTTACTATATACTGTGTCAAAAAAAGAAAAAAAAATACTAAAATGAACTTCCATTAATTTTTATATAGAAGATGATGACGTACAAGAACAAGTTTACAGAAAAGCAAATTACATTTTGAAAATAAGATAAAATAAATTTAAAAGATGATAAGGATTAAACTATATACGAATAATGATAGGTCATGTTATCCTATCAAAATTTATTGACCTTTTTGCTATGTAAACAAACAGTAATAAATTTACAATAAGAAATACTCCTAAAAGAACTATTATCAACACGCCCACCACAATCTTCGTGCAAATGGCAACAGCCCTTCTGGGGCCTTCGTGGCTTTCTCCGTCTCCATCTTTCTTCGTCCAGCATCCGCCTTTGCGCAACAAGCACCTGATCGCTCTAAAGCACACCCAAACCATGAAGAGATTGAGGATTCCGAACCAGCTCAGGAGAAGGATGGAAGTGTAGGGCGGATAGAAAAATATTCGTATAATGGCGGTGGAGAATGCTAATGCCGTCGAGAACACCGAGAGCCAGAGAATCCACTTTAGCATTCCCATCACCATTTTCTTTCGTCTTGGCACACAACATATCAACAACAGAATGATACTTAAGGATGCAAACAACCCGAACATGTCGAACAGTAGGAACACCTTGAGACCATCTTTTGGAACTGCCTCCCCTTCGCTTGGCCTGTCAGAAAGATTGCCTTCCGTGTCGGCGGAAGTCGGCCCATCATCATCTTTCTGCTCAAACCCACCTGGCGGGTTCAGCCCGGCTTGGAATGTGATGGTGGCGATCAACGTCGCCACCACCATCAGTGTTGCTGGTTTGTTGTTGTACCTTTCTTTAGGTTCAGACCATACATTTCGGCGGCTGTGGTCATCCTTAGAAGGTCGAGCCTTGCGTCGGAAGGGGTGCCAATGATTTGGTCGGCTTCCGTGTGAGGCGACGGTGGCAGAGGCTCTGGCATCATCCGGTGACGATTTCGACCGAGTCTTCCCTTCTTCTGCGGCGGTTCTTCCACCTGCTGCCCGAATCAGTTCTCCCAACAATAGATCTCCATGTTGGCAGGGTGAATCCAGCAGCACATCAAGGACGGTGTCTCCTCTCATGTTTGTGGCGTTAACTTCGATACCTCGCCGTCCCAGAAGCAACTTCACTGTCTGCATTCAATCGTATTACGAGAGTTGTGAACAGGAAGTTCCCTGGTATTTCCATTTGCTTGTTTTGAATGAAATGCAAAGACTATTTATCTTTTGTTGTGTGAAAACTCTCGTCTCACGAAGTACAGAGATGCATAAGCACCTTGTAGAAACAAGAAGGACAAATTCATTTCCTCTAATTGGGATTGGGAATACCTGGAGCTGTTTTCTGGCCACAGCAAGGTGCAGAACGGTGTTGCCTTTCGCATCTCCAGAGTTGAGTAGCTCATCGTTCTCATCCGTTCTGTTCAGCAAGAACTGCACCGTCTCGAAGCTGTTCGATTTCACAGCAAGATGAAGGATGGAGTCACCTTGCGCTGTCATAGCTCGCGAGGACTCCGGGCACGCATCCAACAACACTGTCAACACCTCGAGCCTGCCTCGTAAGGCTGCTGTGTGGGCGGGCATGAATCCATCGTTGTCGGTCGCCAAGCAGATTTTGGCAGCGGCTGCGTACTGCAGCAGCTCGTTCACCACGGATAGGTGGCCATGCGCAGCGGGCAGGTGCAAGGCGGAAAGGCCCTGGGGGTTGCGGCCATGCGCGAGCTCCGGGTTGACGGTGAGGATCTCCCGGACCCGGTCGGAGTGGCCGAGCGATGCAGCGATGTGGAGGGGACTGTCCGACAGGTCAGGGGCGGCGATGGCTTGCCGGTGGAGCAGGAGCCGGTCTTCCTGTACCAACTTCGCCGCGTCTCCGGTGTAAGCTGCTTCCTCTAGTCTCTGATCCATGCTTAATTACTCTGTCGATTTGGTCACAAACAACTCGAAGTTAGGACGCCTACATATATGCTAAAAATCTTGAACGATTCCTCCCGGTCTCCTTTGTCCCATTGGTCTTGACTTTGTATAATACTTTTTCTCAGCTTGCCTTCGTCAAGTGAAGTCAAGCTGGGCTTATGATAATGTTCGAGTTTGAGAATGGTGATGAAACATGGGACTTATGATATAACTTTTCCAGCTTTTTCTTCACTTAAAATGTCTAGTATCTGATACGACCGATCCAACGGCCAACTCCGAAGTTACTTGATCCACATGATGATGTGTTCTTTAATATCCACCGTAGAAACCCGAGTAAAGGGCTAAGTTAATCGATTGTGGTGTGAAATCCTTGCGATCACAAAGCCAAACTTAAATTTACTTTGCTGAGAACTTAGGACAAAAATAATAATTATATGATTCTATTTAATTAAGCAAAATATATTTTAAATTTTGATTATGATTGTCGACTAATAAAAAAAGTTTGATTATTTTAAGATTTCTTAGAAGATTATTTTGTTGAAAGATATTCTCTTAATTATCCTTTTAGATTATCTGTTCTCGTTTAAAAAAAATATAATATTATTTTTTAATGGTTATAATCATATCTTTAATCTAGCTTATACTATTGCTAACTTTAAGTGTGTATTTAAACATTTGTAGCTTCGTAATCCAGATCTCATCAGACAGTTCTAAAATGAATCTTCACTTAAATTTTTGAGTAGTTTCTGCAAGACGGATCTCACTTAAATTTTTAAATAATTCCAGCAAAACGGATCTCATCAATACCCTACTTCCATATGATTGATACGTCAGGAGGGATTGACGAATAAAAGCAAGCTGAGCAAAAATATTCTACAAAGTCCAACCCAATAGCTGTCGTCACTTTTTGACATCTGTTGAGTAGTTTCAGCGAAAGAAGAAGAAGGAATTCTACCCAAGTCCATATGTCAATTGCATTCATACTTGAATTGGGCTAGCAGAGTTTACCAATTCAAATGTACGATAGGATGGGCGTTGACTTGGACCTTTTTTTTTAATCCTCATTTAAAAAACTTGATATATGTTACCTGAGAAGAAAACTTGATTTCCAAGTTTGCTGGGTCAACAAGCACCTTGATCCATAAGGAAGAATAATTTCTTGCCAATTAACAATCTAGTGTTATACAAATACCGAGTGTACTCATCTTCTACAACTTTGTATATCTTCGGGTTTAGAAAGATAAAAAATTCTTTAGTTATCTCTTGGATTTAAAAATAGTCAAGGTGTGTTTTAAAAGATTAGCAAGCTCGCGATGCAACATCTTCGTCATGATATATTATTATTATTATTATTATTATTATTATTATTAATCTAACTCTTTTTAATTTATTGATAATATAGGACTATCAATCTATCTGTAAACATATGTTTTGTTTTAAAAATTTCTCCCTACATAAATAGATAAAAAAATAAATGAATAAACATAATAATAATCTTGATCAAATCTAATTATACAATCAATATTATATCTGATATAGGAGATATCACATATAGACGATCATCGGCACATCACTCTAACTAGGTCAACACCCTATTTCCATTCGGTTGACACGTCAGGAGGGATCCGATTTTACTAGGTTAATAAAATGATATTGACGAGGATATATTGACTCAAGCCATTTAGTTGATATATCGATTTGATCCGACAAGATTTGTTATATAATGTTGATTAGAAGATTGACTCAATTAATCATTACACCATGACTCTTGAGTATAAATAATTATTCTT
This sequence comes from Musa troglodytarum, assembly GCA_023547065.1. NCBI lineage: Eukaryota > Viridiplantae > Streptophyta > Magnoliopsida > Zingiberales > Musaceae > Musa > Musa troglodytarum. The sequence continues at coordinate 27,739,067 of CP097503.1, read as the reverse complement.
AGCATTCGTCATCATCTTAATCGAATGGTTGTCTACCATATCATAAAAAGGCCTCTTATGTGTGTTCTTGAGAAATTTTTAACTAAATAAACTTGTTTAGACACTTGATCGAATCATTCAAATCCTTTTTAATTTTATGTATTGGAAGGATCTTTGTCATAATCTTTTATAATATCTTGGACTCAATCCCTTGGCTTTCCAACACTGTAACCTGAGATGGACTTAGAAATAAATCTTGATTGGGTTCGAATCTCATTTACATGTCAGATAATCTGGCTTTGACTATTTATCAGATATAAAAATTATAAATATAATTTGAGGGCCTTTATAAAAATTATGGGAATTAAAATATAAAACGAAAAAAATGATTTCCTCTCTTAACTGTCCCCGTCTCTCTCACGAGGAAAACAGAGGCTAAGTGGGAGCTGTGGGAGAGAAAGAAAGAACACAGAGGAAAGGAAGAGAAGAAGAAAAAGAGAAGGGTGAAGAAGAAAGAAATAGGAAAGAAAGAAAGATGGACACGGAAACAGAGAAGAAGAAGAAGAAAAGAACAAGAGAGGAAGAAAATAAGAGGAGGGAGAAGAAGGAAAGAGAAAGAGAGGGAGGTGGGGAGGGAAAGGGGTGGGTGGAAGTCTCCTTCTACCCATCCACGTTGAAATAGAATTTTTCTTATTTGATTGGTAGAGCACGAATTCATAGATTATATAAATTCATAACCATTTCTATTTTCTATGAGAATTTATATATAATATTGGAGAAAGCATCAAAGAAAGCATCCTTTTCTATCTTCATATTCTCTCAATCTTCCTTCACCTTGGTCAATCACTATGGCTGTGAGAACCGAAAAGAGAGAAAGTAAGAAAGAGAATAAGAAGAAGAACAAGAGAAGGGAAGGGAAGGGAAGGGAAGGAAGGAAAAAAAATAAAATTAAAAAAATTTATCAAGGACTCAGTTTGATATCAGGTGAATTCAGATAACTATAAAAAAATGATATTAAGTATGATTTTTGAATTCTTTTATATTCTTATTAAATATATTTGTGTTTTGAATTATAGATTGATGCATCCTGATGTACTTAGTTAATTAAATATTTATGTTGTTAAGGAAATAAAAGGAGAAATTTTGTTATATTAAAAAAGTAAGGAAAGAAAAATAAAAGAATAGAACTATATGTTTGTATAGAGGACATGCGATCAGGGCGGCTGATTTCAAAAGTATTAATGCATGTGTTTGAAATTGATAAAAGCATATAATTTATAAGATTTATAATTTTTTTTCTTATTTAACAGTATTGGAAAAAAAATTAGTTGTTTACAATTTGAAAAGGCATATGGTTTGAATAGTTATTTATTATTTTATAAGCATTTTTAAGTTATATTATCAAAATTATATGAAAAATATCTATTTAATATTATGTTTAAAAATAATACATAATTATTGCTGGTTTCAAATGATATATAATTGTATCAGTTTTGAAATAAAATACAAAATACAATATGTTGAAACCCATGGTAAATAGCAATTGTATATTATTTTTCACAGCATGATATTTATCTGGTCAGTGATGATCTAAAACCTATCAATGGAGGTTATACATTAGAATATATTCCAAGACTAGATTTTTTTGAGTCTTGACACAAGAAAATATATGTTACCTACACCATAGGTACTAAACATGATCCAGAGTTTTATCATGGTAATATAATGTTACCATAGCCATTGGTACTACTATGATTTATTTTTGAACTTGTACATCCTAATTATATTTATATTTATATAAATGATAATCTCTGCAATATAATATCTTATGTTATGATATGTGACACTAGCTATTTATTTTAAAAATACATTTAAATATATTTTATTTTGAAGAATATTATTAGCAAGCCATGATTTAAAATGAATATAACTGATATTTTGTAAATTGTATAAACATGAAGGAAGCTTTGGTATTTACGTATATTTCGAAAACATATAGGCAGGTTGGTGACAACCCTGTTAGCTCCTTCAACAGCAATGGCTTCTCGAGGAGTGAGGGCAGCATCACCTTGGTCAATCGCTACGGTGTCTTCCTTCAGGAGCTCTCTCTCAATCTCCTAACCAAGCTTGACCTTCCCTTTCCCTACAAGTGGGGTGGACATACTATGATCATCGAGCTTGTCAGATCTGATGAAGATGACCTCCTTATCAATTGGTCGCTTGTTATTGGGGAGAATTCCACGACTTTAGATCATGATCTTTTGGGGAATTTCTCAGGCTCGATCGACATCCATCAAATCTTACATTTGCCCCATTGATCGGAAGGATGACGATCAATGGGGCAAATGTTGAACATGTTTGACTGGGTCAACTCCTCCCGGGTGATTGGCCAGCCTCCAGCTCGTGCTCATGCTTGGGAGCATATTAAAAGATTTTATTATTTAAAAATATTCAATATTATTATTTCAAATACAATGGTCATATTGAAAATTTTATTATTTAAAAAGATAGCATCAACAAGTTGAATTTGTGCGGAGAGATGATGAATTCAAAAATTAACTTTTTGCATGGCAATCTATTAATGATGCGCCAAACAAACGATGATACACTTACAATACTTATAGGGACAAAGATCATAATATGATTACATCGAGAAAGAAGATTTTTCATCTTTTCAGGTTCAGATCAAATATATATATATATATATATATAAATTAGCCTTACTTATATTGATGAAGACAATAACATTATAGCACCGGATGATGATGATGAGTTGTATGATAATGAGTTATTAATCAGCATTGGAATCCTCTTAGAATTAATATTCAGTTGAAATCTAATGCTGTTGTTGTGTCAAATTTGAATATGATAATGTATGTTCTGCAACTTCAGTTTCAAATTTTAATATTTCTGAAGAAAGTTCTACAAGCATTAGGAGTAGCAATTCTTTATTGTCTCGGACATTATTCAATCCTTCTGAAGAAGCTACAACAAAGGTACGATCTTTAGTTGAAACCTTTTAAAAATATAAGTTTCCTAAAGTTAAAGAACCTACAAATTATAAGAAAGAAACAAGATACAAATTTGATTCACATAGATCGAGATCAAAGAATAAATATTTTTTGAAGAGATATATTGGTAGATTCAATCAACACTCAAGCAATAGTTTTAGACAAAGAATTTTTCAAAACAAACCTACTGTTACACTGTAGTTTTAAAGCAAGATAAGTTTAGATGTTGCAGCAGAAGAGATCAGCCTATGAATACTTTCACTGAGCCTCTGCGAATTTTTTTATTTTAAGAGGACAAACTCATAATTAGATGTATTAGCATTATAGGAGAGTGTTAAGATAATGCTAATAAAAATTTTATTGGTTTAGGAGATATTAAGATAAGAGTTTAATTGATCTAGCATACCTAATCTAGATAAGATTGTGATGAGCCCTAATATGTATTGATCGAGTTTAGACTATCAATAGAATCTAGTCTCCCCCTAATAAATTCACAAGTCATATTGAGAGATGAGCTGCGGAGTATTGATTGAGGGGCTGCAATCAGATTTTTTTAGTGAAGTTTTTTACATTTTGAGTTATTCTAGTTCTTTCTTTGGTACTTGATTTTTAATCTTTCCCCTTTTTTTCGATCTTGGTTCTCAATAATAAATGCACTACAACAAAAATGACTTTATGCTGTTGATAAGGCCTACAGTTTTTTATAGCCACAGCTATAAATATCTAATAGCAATGGTTATTGTATCTATTGTTTTAACTTATACTTTTAACTGCAGTTCTTCAAAACAGCAGTAATAGATGAATCAACGACTATAGTTCTTGATGAACTGTTGGAAAAACTGATGAACGACTATGTGTCTTTTTTTTTTTAATTTTATCTCTACATTTTCATATCTTAATATCGACATAACAACCGAGTGAGAGAGAGAGAGAGAGAGAGAGAGTTTCTTCTTTAATTATCATCGATAACATTCGCACGAGAAAGAGTTTCATCATTCACTATCATTAGCGATATATTGTGAAAGTTTGATCATTTGTGACTATCAATAGGCCGCTACCAGGAAATTAAATGCTTCATCACTTAGTATCATTAATAATTATAAGAAAAACTTATTATCAACCATAATTTTTTTTTACAACATATATTTATATCTATTATTAAAATATGATTATCGATGGAATTATCTTCAAAGAAATTATTCGTGATGGAAATAATTTATCATTAAAAGATCATCACTAATAATATTATTAAATTTATAAATTAATCATGAAATTATAAAAAAAATATATATTTTTTTGACAAGAATCTTATGATTGTGATAATTGATATTTTACTTGGTAGTAAATATTATTGTTATCACTAAAACAATTGTTATTAGGAATTAAAACATATCACCATTTTTTATTATGCAAATTTTGAATTATAGGGGTTATGTATATTAAAATGATAGCTTTGTCAAAATTATACATCACTAATAAATTGATAGTATATTAGTTGCACTTATTATTAGGATCAAAACATGGTATTGATGTGTCATATTAATTTTAATCTTTAATTATGGTTTTTAAAAACTATAGTTATAAATGATTATTAAGGAATGTAGCAATAAGGAAATATATATGTGAAAATAATTTTTCACATATATCTTACTCGTGCAATTTTTTTTCCTCTTCTACTTCGCTTTGCAAGGTAACTCATTGTGTCAAGACCACGTGCGTTGATCCCTCGTCCATCCTAAGGTCTAATGGTAATATTTTTAATTATAATTTATATATTTTTTTTAATGTTTTTATAGATTATTATTATTATTTGTTAGAAATCATAGGAAGTGTATGTGTTCCTCGTTTACTCTTGCACTATAAACTCATTCTTGTTCATACATTTTGGACATGCACTCGGATTTCATTCATACATTAAACTTAAATTAATTTTCATGAGAGGAGATATTAAAATAGATTGGCTCATTTTCTAACTAGAGATCTTTGGTCATTCAATTCAATCCTTAACGCACATGTTATTTTATGATTTCAGACAAGAGGGAGTAAATGTTGCTCTCTCGTTCATCCAAAGCTTCCTCTCTATCTTCTTCTCTTACGCTTACAGTCTTACACTTAGAGGCGACGAATCCATTCGATAACTACGCATTTCGCCTCGGGAGAAATGACCCGTTCCCCTTTAATTAAATCAACTAAAGGACACATCGCTACTGTTCTGGCAGATCAAAGTCACCGGTGGGAGTTCAAGGAAGCAAAGCTCGAGGCGGAGGATCCACTACCAACTCCATCAGCCGCCGGACTCCCTCGCCGAGTTGCAGCAGAAAGTTCAATCTGCTACTAAATGCTCGACCAAGGAGAAGGGAGGTTTCATGGATTCCAGTTGTTTTGTTCACCCAGCCAATTCAAAGCTGCTGCTTCGACGTCGTAGTAGACATCGACGTGCTGGATTTCCTCATACCGAATCAACGCAGCTGTTAGTGGTTGCGTCGAGTGCAATATGAAAGTCTTCTTCTTCTTCTTCTTCTTTGGGTCTGATGTGACCTTACAGAAATCGTCGTATGCTGCGTTGATGGCGTTGGTCCCTGGGAACGGAGGGCAGTGGTCTGGGAAAAAGAGCCAAGCGGACCACTCTGTAGCAGTAGAGCTCATGCACTCCCTCCGGCGCATGACAAGGAATGTGGACGGCTTGTTGCCTCTCCCGTCATAAAAAACTATCCCTCCCTCCATATACAGCGACAGTGTTATTAAATTGGTCAATGCTTTGACTGTCCGTACCGCATCTTTGCACTCTCCTTCTGTGTCTTTTCGCTCTCGATCAGTTTGCATGGGCCTCCCCATCTCGTTCATTATTCTAATTGGGATGCACTATTTGCATTTGTTCATCCAAAATATACACATGCAAACACAAACAAACTCTTTAAGTTTATTATCTTTCCAAGAGTAATACTATTTTTGTAATAAAATATGAATGAATGATTATATAAAACAGTATTTTTCCTAAACCAAGTCTGATTTCTTGATGTAATCCAATTACATGAATAATATTTTTTTAGAGGCAAAAGTAAAAGAAATTGCAAAATTATTATATAGAATATTTTGATAACAGTACTCAAAACATAAGTATCTTTCTAATTTATTTTTACTAAGATATCCCGACTTAGTTAATATAATTTTGTAAAAAATAATTGAGCGTTATATATATATATTATATTTAGTATAATATTTTTTTAAAAAATATATATTTTATCTAAGAGTTATTGTCATTGTTTTCCACGTATAATTTCGTACATTTGGGGGCGATTGGGTCAAACCAAGCGGTCCACGCGGGACCCGCTGCAATTTCGATCACCGCGTGCATCGCTCCCGAAGCAGACAGACGCGAATCACGACGCCGTTAAAACACTCCTCCTTTTTGTCCCGCGCAGATCACCGGGACGTGACCACACCATGATGCGGTGACATCACCCGCCGAATTCTGACGCGACGGACGGTCCTGATGACATCTCATGCCAAACGGTACGCTTCCCATGCACCAAAAACCCCTACGCCGACCGTGCCGATACGGCCTTCTCCCACCCGCGCCTACACCTGCCTCGTCACTGAACCAACCACAAAACCTCGTCGGTCCCACAACCCCTTCGGCTGAGACAGGCCGCAGTTTTTGCTTCGCTCCACGTACACAGACAAAGATTTCTTTTTCCTTATTTTGTTGCCTTGTTTTCTCGTGGAGGAGTAGGTAACGTTGTGTTTCACATCCTACTCTTTCGCCTTCTTTCAATCCTCTCACAGCCGGAGATGAGCTGTTTCCCTCTTCTTTACCGCGGCGTAAATTAATTTACGTACGTACCTCGACAATAATTTCCCGTCTCAATGCCGCCGAACATTCGCAGAGTTTTCAAGGACGAAAGCGCCCTTCTCCAACTCGCTTCAATTTCCTGCAGCGATTAAACTCTGATGGTACTTCTCTTTAGCCTCCTGTGCATCTCAAATCTATCATATCGGACGGAAAGTCTTGGGAGGAAGACATTGTTGTAGCTGTTGTTCAACAGCATGCATGATTGGAGGCAGTAGCTCTCGGAGACCAAGCAAGTGCTTGGTTGGATTCATCACCACCTAACAATGAATGTATCCAGAGCCGCTGCTGTACTGTTCCGGCACACTGATCTAATAACTATGGTTTTGGGAGTGTGGGGGAATTCTTTGCTAGATTTTGTTGTGGGTGCCGAACTTTTGGAGGAGAATCTGGGAATTACCGAAAGGTTGTTCCGATGTAATTTCCACGAAAGAAGTGGAGTTCATATAGAGTCTACCCTATACGTGGTGTAGGTCCGGAAGATCTCTTTGTAGTTCTTCCATGGAGTAGGCTGACAAATGTTGGAATACTACTGACAGAAAGTGGAATGGAGAGAACAATTAACACCAAGTGGTCTGAGCAACTTGGGAAGCAAGGGACAATCTCATTTATTAGAGCAGACTTCTCGAGTCTGATAAGATTGGAATTGAAGGACATTGAAGAAGAATATGATGGGAGGGTGAACTGTTGCTATGACATTCCACACCAGCAGGATAATGTTGTGAGAAGATGGCAGAAGCTTGAGGCAGCATGGATCCAAGTCGGCGATGAACAGTAATGGTGGTGAGGGTTTGTGTTTCTTGCTGCTCTGTTCACCAATTAAGAGGAGAAACGAACGGTAAAATGCATGTTGTTCGAGGAGAAGTTGGTCAATTGGATCAACAAAAATGTGCATGGAATGGGATGGAGCATGAGAAAAGAAGAGGCGGAGAGGGGTGCGTTGGGGACTGGGAACAGCAGTACCAACGCCCAACCACACCAACGCTGTCGTTTTAGAACAGCGGCTTGTGTTCTTTTACCGAGGCGGAGAGAGAAGTGGCCGCCTCGGGTCTTGTCACCGAGCTCGCATAGGGGATCGCCAATGGCTTCCATTTGTTTGTATTCCACCTCAGTTCGAAGTGATCATCTGCTGATAAATAAATAATAAAAGAGACATCTTTTGTTTTGTTTGGGGTTTGATTGCTGCTGCTGCTGGTTATTGCTGGTGTGATTGGTGGTAGGGCAGTGGAGGTGATGGGAAGTAATGGAGGGCAACAATAATAAACCTCTTGGTTGCGCCATTGAAGGCAGGCTTGGCCATCCTCCCCTGCTTCTCCTTTGGCAACAACACAGCCAGAGCTCTTCCAGGGGGCCAGCGCGGGTCGACGTCTCCTTTTCCCTGCTCCCCCTCCCCGTCTCCCCCATCCCCTGCTTTCCGCTCCTCCTCTCCTCTCTCCTGTCGTATCACTCTCCTGTAGCTCATGGCGAACGTGATGGGGCGAGTTACTGCTGCTCGAGCGCACTGACACGCCACTCCTACTCTTCCTAATCCGCATTGAAGGCCGGTCATCTGCTGCGAGGAGGAGCCTAGGGAGCATTATGGTATGTGTTCGATCTCTCCTGTAGTGGGGTTGGGGAGGGGAAAGATTGGGACTTGGTCTCTTCTCGCGTCTGATTTCTTGGAGCAGGTGGGGTATTCGAGCAGCATGCCGGGCTGGCTTGAGGCGATGCTGGGGGAGAAGTTCTTCAACCCTTGCATGATCCACGAGACGTCGAAGAAGAACGAGAAGAACATCTTTTGCCTCGACTGCTGTTCTAGCTTCTGCCCTCAGTGCCTTCCTCCTCACCGCCCCCACCGCCTCCTCCAGGCACTCCACTCCCTATCTCTCTTTGCTCTGCGTCACCTAAAAATCCAATCTTTACACTCGCTGATGATGTTTTTGGTTGGGCTTGGCGTGTAGGTTCGCAGGTATGTGTACCACGACGTAGTGCGAGTTGACGATTTGGAGAAATTGATCGACTGTTCTTCCGTCCAGGTAAATCGAAACCCAACAAAAATAAGGAAAAATATGCAATTTTGCTCCTCTTTGGACGTCCACAAAGAAGAGACTTGTGTTGACGAGATTCAATTCTGCTGTTCTATCGATCGACCGAGTTGTTGTTTGTGGCCTTCGCAGTCGTACACAACCAACAGCGCGAAGGTGGTGTTCCTGAACGAGCGGCCTCCGAGTCGCCCGTTCCGCGGCTCCGGAAATGCCTGCCTCTCCTGCTACCGCCCGCTCCAAGACCCCTACTTCTTCTGCTCCCTCTCCTGCAAGGTATCGTGAGATTGGAAGCCATGCACGCGTAATCAAAATGGGATCTTTAATTTGTTTGTCGTGGCTGTTAATTCATGGAGAACAGGTGAAGGAGCTGCTGCGGAGCGAGGGCGGGCTGTGGAAGGAGCTGCGTGAGTGCGAGTACCTGCCGCTATCGTGCGAGCTGGACGAGGGGCAGCTGACGCCCGATTCCATCCTTGAGTCCGCCTCCGCGACCTCGTCGGCTTCCAGTGGCGGAGGGGCGGCCGCGGCGGCGCCAGTCGCCGCGGGGACCGAGGCCGCGTCCCGGAGGAAGAAGCGGACCAGCGCCGGCTCCGGCTCCGGCCGCCGCGGTGGGGACCGGGCAGCCTTGCCGGAGATGGCGAGCCGGCGGAAGAAGGGGGTGCCCGTCCGAGCTCCGTTGTTCTAATTGCCAAACAGGGGGGGAAATTGCAGAAGGAAGGTGAAATCTTTGACCCGATTTTGTAAACCAATCCATGGGTCAAATTCATGTTCGATTTCGGAGCCAACATCTCTCTCTCTCTCTCTCTCTCTCTCTCTCGGGTTTTGTTTGCATTTGCATCGTTGAAATCAAATGGACTTGTGCGTTTCTTGTTTTACTCGGAATCAACTTGTGGGATGAAGACAAAGTTTTGATGATCCACTGTCGTTGTTTGACGAGAGACTCGCAGCGGCAGCTTTAATTCGAAAAAGAGGAAGTGGCGGGTCAGGCTTTGCGCCCGCCTCCTCGTCCTCCTCTCTGGTGTCTGCTCTGCTCTGGGAGGGTGGGGGGGGCTTCGTAGCAGCGGTTGGGTGGGAACACGAGGAGGAGGAGGAGGAGGAGGTGGTGGTAGCGGTCAAAGCGGGACGAACGTAGGCGGGCAGCCGAAGATGGAAAAGAAGCCAAAAGCGTGCATGTGAGACTGCTTGATGGGTCCCACGGCCGAAAAGAAAGGGTGGGCTACTGCCTTTGCATGAGCCTTTCCCGGCTTGTCTTCAGCCCACCCACAGGAATATGCCATCTGAAACATCATATGATATTTACTATAATTTATTCAAATTATATATATATATATATATATATATAATATGACTTTCCTAAAAAATTATTTTATTAAGATAACTATTATTATTTTTTATAATTGTTGACAATTAAATATTTTTTTTCTCAATTTGAACATTTCAAAATGATATTGAAATTTTAAATGTGGATTTGTTTTTCGTAAACAGGGAATAGATTCCAAACTTGATCGTTGGAGGGTCACTCAACCCTGAGAGGATTTCTACTTCCATAGGTCGTACAATAAGTTGGGATATAATTATTTTGCCTTTTGTATTATCTAAATGTTAATAGTCAGAAAATAAATCACATCGAATCAACTTCATCATATGAAGTTGGCGGTCAAAATTTACTCTGGAAATGTGTACATTAATTTATCTTGAGACGAATTCTCATTTCATCAAAGAGCAATTTTAAGTAATTAATTGTTCCTATTGTTGCTTTTATTGAAGAGGAAGGGAATGCTAAGTTGCTTTGGATTCTAAAATAATATTTTTCCGCTAAATCCTAATGACATACATATCTTCATCATTTTTCAAGAAACCAAGATTTTTCTTACGAAATCATCCAATAGATTAGGTACAAAATGAAGCCCTTTTCCATTTGCCAATCAGCAACTTCTCAAGTTCTTGCTGTTGGCAAAGACCCAACATCAAGTCATAGAATGTCCAGCGTCATCTGGCCCATTCCACGATCATTAATTATGTATTATATCCACCCATATTACATATAATTCCAAAATAATATTTTTAAATCAAATCAATTCAATCTTTTCTATTAACTCCTAAATTTACCTATAAAATTAATGTTGAAATCTACGTCAACCAAAATTGCAGTGGACCCTACACCATATAGAAACGTGGCCAAAGGCAAAACCAACGTCACTCGTCCCACTCCTCTTCGTTGTCGCCCACCAAGAGGAGCGCGTCCTTCGCCTGTTGGATCGCTTGCACACGCCGTTGTATCCGCCGCAGCGCCCCCTCGATGGCTAGATCGATGGCGTCCTTCCTCGCCCGCAGCGCCGCCGAGCTCCCGTGCCGCCGGTACATGACGCCCGGCGCCAGCTCCAGCACCGCCTCCCTCATCCGCCGCACTCGCGCCGGGGGTATCGCCTCCAGGACGTCCGCGATCCGCTGCCCCCCGAACATCACCTCCTCCTTGGGTATCAGCACGGAGAACTCATCGTACCGGCGGCGCGGTAGGTGCCACCCGAACTGACTCGCCGCCGATGCCTCCTCGAAGAACACCGGGATGCACCCTGCGAGGATGCCGTCGAAGGTGGACCGGCGCGTCGGAGTTTCGCCCGGCGGCTGGAGGCAGAACCGCGCGCGGAGCATGGGGCGCATGAAACGGGCGGGGTCGTGGATGCAGACGCCCCCGGAGCAGTCGACGAGTTCGCAGAGGTCGCGGCGGAGCTCGCACTCGGCGTGGATGCTCGAGACGACGTTGGGTCGGCCGCTCCCGGGAGCGGCCCCGCCGGCAAAGAGCATTAGAGTGGGACGGCGGGAGCGGCGAGCGCGGGCCAGCCAGGCGTCGAGGCGAGCGAGGTTGGCTGGGTGGAAGGAGGTCGGGGGCGGGACGGCATGCTCCTGCAGGGACCAGGCGCGGGACTCGAGGGTGAAGACGGTGACGTTGTAGAATTCGGGTAGGCCGAGAAAGGCGGTACCCCACAGTGGGGTCTGAGCGGGGTCGTTGTCGAAATCCGAGGCGGAGCCGGCAACGGCGAGAAAGTGGTCGTGACCACCGAAGCGGGACCAGATGGCGGGCCGATCGCGGCGGATGAGCCATTTGGCGAGGTCGCGGCCGTGAAGGGCGGAGAAGTTCCATTGGGCGGGGGAGTAGAGGAAGGGGAGGGCGGCGAGGCCAGTGTAGTAGGGGACGAAGATTGCGTCAGCGGCGACGGGATCGGAGGTGAGGCAGGGGTACTCGAGCATGCGGCGGTGGAAGAAGAGCTCAAGGAAGAGGGGCTCGGTGCGGTACCAGGAGCGGGAGAGGTTGTGGGTGCGGGGCCCCAGTCCATGGTTCGCGAGGAAGGGGATGATGCTCTTCTCCGGCTGCTCTCGGATCTCGAAGAGGATGGGGAAGTCGTCGCAGGTGGCGAGAAGGTCGGTGTTGAAGCGGCTCGGCAAGTCGCGGATGTAGATCCAGCGGCCGTTGCATTCGGGCCGATCGCTCGCGGCGCCAGCTTTCTGCGCGAGGCCGCCCGATCTGATGGCGGTCACGGTGGTCGCGCTGGGATCCCACGCGAGGAGCAATCGGAGGGCGAGGAGAAGTATCGCGAGTGAAACGGAGGGGATAGCCATGAAGACGTAGGCGATGATGGAGTTCTCGAGTGGATTCAACAATTAGGCCGCGATCGGCGTCGCCATTGCGGTGTCATCGGTAGCGGTCGGACGATATGGAAGAGGCAGGATGGAAGAGTCGACGAAGGGAGTGGTGGAGAAGGAGGCATGTCGGGGGTGGTCTCCGCGCGTCGGTCGGTGGAGGAGAGGAGCGCCTGCGGTCCGCACGAATTCCGCCTGCTGCGGTGGTCGTGGGAGTGGTGGGCTCTCGTGGAGGCGAATGATATGAGCTGTTGACCGAGAACGACTACGGGTCTTTAAAATCCGTGAAATTAAATCATCATCCGTTTCTTGTTTCATTTCTTATGGAGTATTCATAACCATTACAAAACTACTAAAGCAACATTGACAAGGGTTTGTGTTTTCTACTGAAAAAAAAAAATGAATATATATATAAGCAAAACAAAAAATATATGCATATTTTTCATCCTACGAAAATTTCTAGTTTAGTTGTTAAGATTTTATCTAAAAATATATGACACGAGCATCATTGAAGATTATTTTGTTTGATTACACTGTAGTGTTTTATCTATTGAACGAAAACAAAAATAGGCACTGATGTTGTTATGGTCCCAAAACTTTATCAATTTAAAGCTAAGTTCATTTGATGAGTCATGAGAGCGAGTTGTGATCTAAGGACTCCTGCAATAATCAGACAACATTTACCAAGTAGACTAGTTAGTACATTAAAAAAATATATATAACATTTGGTTTTATAAAGCGCATGATAATTCTAGGCAGTCTTAACATACGATGATGACATATACATGTCATAAAATATAGAGCACAGCAAGGATACAGGGAAGTTGAGTAAAAGAACATGCCTCCATATGCATGTCAAGTGATGCACATATCTGCAGGAGTTGTAGTAAAGTTGTCCTGATTTGATTTGGCAATAGAAAAAAAGGAGAATGTTTCTCGAGATGCATTAGTTTAGTTTATAATAATTTTGATCATCGAAGTAATTATTGTTCTCTTGTACAATTAATTGTTCATGTAGGCTTGGCTACAATTTTCCTGAACCTGTTCTACAGGCCCACTCATTCAGATCCACAAATAGAAGTCAAAACTACCAAAACCTTCATGTCAATTATTCATCCTCTTCACATCACAGACCATGCACATTACAGAAAGATCATAAGAAGGTTGAGAATGGTAGGTTCAGCATACAGGTGTTTTAGTATCTTTGCATGTGAGTTGAGCTCAATGGTTGAACCAGACAATGTTGCGCGGCGCAAAAATGTGTTGGTGTGCTTCCACATTTGAGCATAGCATGTTGGAATTCTTCATGCGTTGTCCAATACTTCTGAGTACTGTCTCCCATCCTCAATCCCATGCTTAAGCCATCAACCTGACACGCTACATCTAACGAAATTATTCATATCAGTTACACTGAAGATTTTCTTCAGGAGTCAAATTATGATCACGTTATGCATCAGTAAACTCATGGTAAAATATTTTCTAACAGTTTCACACACTTTAATCCTTTGTGTTAATCCCATGTTCTTGATGGTTCAGATATTGTTTTCTTCAGCAGCAAGCATTTATGTTTTGCTGGACTTCTCACTATAAAGTGTACCATGTGTATGCAAACTTTTGGCTCACCACTCTTGAGAAATAAAAGAAAGATGGTGCAACATAACCATTTAATCAGAATCACCTTTGATTCATCTCATTTTGTTCTATTCGTTATTCTAATTCTTATTTTCAATCATACACTTCATTTCTATATAACCTATCTGTTCTTCCAATTTCTTTCTCAACCATAGTCACTTCAATCATAGCAACATTTCCAATATAATTCACTTTATTCATCAAATCCTTTTGTTCAAGTTTTATCTTCTCTACGATTCCTATTCTAGTTCAAGAAATAGACTTCCTAACATCGAACTTGTTAACGTAATTTCTCATAAATTATCAAGATCTTTTCACCAACTTTATCATTATAATATTTCTGTACATTGTGTGGTAGTCTGGAGCTAGCCATAAGTTGTCATTACCCTGAAGTGCTTACTTACATGAAAACAAAGAACAAATCATCTTTGTGAAACAGACGAAGAAAACAATAACAATCTTGATCTTATGATGCTACAGAAAAAAAGGTAATGCAACATGTTGGCATAATCAGTTACCTCAAGGATGGACCATGATCATGCTGCTTTTTCCTTGGACTTAGCGTCATATACAATCCCTACACAAAAGCAGGTTTACTGAGCTTTTACGATTCAGAAAGTACAGTTGAGTGTTCCAATTAAGGAAGTTTTCCAAACATATCTTAAAGAAGCTACCAAGAACTGCAGACACACTATTGTCTTGTTTCTGTACAAAAAAGTTTATCTTTGTATATAACAACAATCAGCACAATGTTACTATTCAATCTGCATAACAAAAAATTGGCATCTGACCGTTGAAAAAGAGATGGTTTTCATTGATAAATAAACACTTGTAAAATCATAAGTTCTTTGTTGAAGGATAGGCACTTCATTTAATTTTGACTCATAAAAGAGCTTAGACTACATATTATAGGCACAATACACTGGACAAATCTGAATTAATTTTCATCTTTGACTAAAAGTGATTTTGTATTGAATTTTCAATGAAGCAATAAATGTGCAGGAAAGCTTGTCAGGTCCTCACATTAGTGGTATGAATAGTTGCTCCAGTTGTCATGCTAATCTTTTGATCAGCAACAAGTTCAAACTCCATATGTTGCAGGAAGATGGCAAGAGCCACGATTGCTTCCAGCAAAGCAAATTGATCACCAACACACTTACGCGGTCCTCCACTGAAAGGGATAAATCTAGCAGACATTGACAGAGTCAAAAGACAAACATGACGAAATGATCTATCAGCAGCAACAAGTAACTTGACAGTTCTCATGACAAAGCTGGAGTAGCCAATATGGTTCAATGAGGTTAATTTACTAGCTATTTTGGATCGTATGAAGCTCATCAAGGAAGTATAGACAAATGGTAGACCTGAAATCAGTATTTGTCTCATTTGGAATTGGTCCTTCTAAGTTGAATCTTTCTGGACAAAATTCTTCTGCCTTCTCCCAAACCTAACAAGTGAACATGAGCATGAAAGTAAAATGAACACATAAGTAACAAATAGAACTCTTTTATATTTTCTAAAAATCTGTAACAGATAGAGGGAGAACAAAGGTAAAAGCAGATCATGATGTTGCAAGTCAAAAAGACAGTCCAGAAAATATAAACGAAGAATGATAAGTATTAAATCTACCACAGGCAGCAGTTTTTCTATACTTTTGTAAGTGCAGTCAGTCTCATGGGACCCTGTCTTCAAAGTAAAATGCTACCATTTCAGTAAACGAAGGAGCTCAACATACAATACAAGAAAGCCCAAATAGGGAAGTGAATAGCAATGCAGCCTCACTTTGTAGGGGAGAAAAAAGACATTCAAAACAAAAAAGTTACCCTGATTAGCAGACTTCTTAGAAATTCATTAAAGCAGAAATCTAAGCACAGGCATGGGCATGGGACACAAACATGGCAACATGTCATTTTTAAAAAAATTAGGACATGAACATAGTGAGGACATGCGTATTTTTTAATATGTATAAAATTAAATTAATATGAGTTTTATAGTATTTAATACTTAAATTTTACAAACTTAGCAATGTGAACAAATAAATATCATCATCCAGGTTAAAATAATTAAAATCATCTAAATGTAAGTATCCAAAACAAAGGTTGAGTATATCAAATAACATTTAACAATCTTCAGATATAATTAATATATATTTCCTTGCAACGATCTCCAAATTTCTCTTTAGATTTCCTTCCATACGACACCAACGATATGTCTCCATGCAAAAATCCAAGGTTGATGACCTTCACGTGAGGGCCACATGAGTGCAGTGCTACAAGCGAGGGCAACGTGATGAAGCATGCGGGAGCGAAGCAGGAGCAATGCCATGTCCCATAAACAGATATGAAAATAAATAAAAAAAGGCATGGCTGTAAATGTGTCAAACACGTGTCTAGGCGTGTCGACGATGAATACATGCCCAACACATGTCAGACATGGACACGTCCACCAAAAGCACTTGCCTGTGCTTCGTAGGCAGAACTTTCCATACCGGCCGTGTTGCTCACTGCTAATCATGTTATAACGGTGCTAATAGGTTTTTGGATCTACAGACAGTTTCATGCTCCACACCTCTATATAAACTTGATGCATGCAAACCAACACAGACATGGCATGCAGGAGCAGAACATCTTATGTAGTGCCAATCCAAGACCATCGGATGCATAATACTTGAGACGGCAATTCTTTATCTCATAACCAAAAGGAAACTTCAGATGAAAGCACAATAATAGAACAGTAAACCTTGGTGCATGATCAAATTGATTAATTTAGCTACCCAAACTCAAAATGACTATAGAGAAGTTTATTGGAATATTCCCTTTACTCTCTACTTTCTTTCATAAACCTTCCCAGATAATATAAGTGAACTCCTCATAGTACTCCTTCCCTTTGGAAAGGCTTAAAAATTTTGATCTCTACATAAGTGAACCTGTTCTAATTCTAGAAATCTCCAACAGCTGTTGCATGGACGTGCACAAGAGTCCAATTTAGGCACATCTAGCGTCCAACCCAGCAAGTCAAAGAAAGTAACACAGAAAATACAAAATATTTTATTATAAAGTATAAATATTTGATAGAGTGGTAAAACAAGATCTCATTAGAATCAAAACCAAATCCCACAAAAAATTGGTACCCATTTTCCCCAATTCTCTGGGATCTAAAACTGACCCATTAACTAAGGGAAGATGGAAGGCTTGATTCTCAGCAGAGTATGAGACCCAGCAAAATGTTTAATTGAGACTCCTTGGAACATCAAGTATTTTATTGTTAAAAGGGAGATGATCTGTGTTCTAACACAAGGATGCTTCTCTCCAGTAATAGCTTCATAACTTTCTTTCAGATTAAATATCTAAGATCACCATCAGCAGCAGCATACTTTGTGCTACAACATGCATGCCAACATGATATAGATCCATCGTAGGGATAATGTTGGCATCACAAGCAGTACGTCAATAAGACGGATACAGCAATCTTTAGATAGCACAATCATCACAACCCCCGACTATCAATATAATGCCCAAAGAAGAAACTCAACGGGTACCAAAAACAGTCTAAGATGATAAAAGATAAAACCTTGATGGTTATTAAATGCCCCCTCTAGTTTTTATAACGAGATATAACCAACATTGGAATCCAATGAATACCTGTGGTGACCGGTGTATATTATACACGGATATCATTATATCTTGGCCAGCATTGACCTTATAATCTCCAGGAAGCACATCATCAACTTGAGCACGCCTTATCAACACCTATGGATCTTAAAAAGTGATGATTTTTGGACAAATAGGTATACCCACAAAATAAAGAGAAAGATGAAACATACTGGAGGGTGAGGGTAAAGTCGCAATGATTCATGTATGCATCTCATCAAGTATTTCAGCTCTTTCACATCTTCATATCTAGGAAGTCTTCCTTGTAGAACATTGTCGACCTCTTGTCTTGCCCTCTTCAGAGATGAGGAATCCTTCAATTATTCAAAGCTGAAGAGTCAACATATCTGGAAAAACATATAATTGTCTTAATTGGACTAGTGGAAACATAACAATGAGAACCAAGATATAACCACCAAATTCACAATAACATTAGCAAAATCAACAATTTTCTTTAATGCATGTATACAAGAATGCAACACATAAGAGGAAACTATTATTATTATATTCAGGATATCCTACAGCAGTATATTTGAACCAACAAAGTTAGTCACAATAATACAAACAAGAAAACTTGGACTAAAATAAGCTATTAAACATATGCAACTTAGTTACAAGATTAAAATTATTTAAAGCTGAGATACAAACATTGTAATTGTCTGTGCTAACATTGATTGACCAAAATTCGATGGGGCACGATTTTTCTTTCTGGTGATGTTTTGAATTGTTGGAAAGAGAATAGTCCTGCATGAAGTCTAGATTGACAACAATAGAAAGTTCTGGGCTTCAGAGACTTTCATGCTGGTTCCACATGTAACAGATCTAGAATGACTACTTCATGCACTTGCACTTTCTCTTCATTTATGGGTTCAGATGACCAAAGGGATCTTAAGGCACATAGTAATGTTTATGTGCAATATAGGTTTACGGGCTGTGTTGATTTGCTTTTATACAATTGTTGGGCAAAGGGCAATTACAGAGCCACTTAGACTGGACCATTAATAGGATCTTAAAGATCTTCGACAAACCAAAAAACAAACCAACCTGTTGTTGTGGTACTCTTCCCTCTTTCATTTCTTCTATTCTTCCTTCTTATCTTTGTCTCTAATTTATCCTCTCTTTTTTATTTTCTCTTTTCATTCATTTCGTTGCTCCCAGTACATCGCGATACAACAGATGTAAAGCCCATTCTAGGGTGTGGAAATTCACTCACGCTTCTAACCCTTTATTAATACAATATCTGAGATCCAAGTGATTTGTGCAGTTGTTTAGAACTGCTATTGGCCATTTATACCAGACAAATACATGCAAGCTTCTGGTACAGGGCATTTTCTTTTGTAGTAATTAATCTTCTACAGATTTTACTTGATTTTCTAATACTTGCCCAGAAAATATTTTTTGTTGGCAGCTATAGTTATTGTCAGTACTTCTGCAATGTAAGACAGAGATAATGAGAAGAGAGTTAAAATTTGAAGTTGTGTTGGAAAGCACATCATATACCCATATGTTTAGAGCAAGGATCTATCTTCAGGACACAATTTTGTAAGAAAAAAAAAAGACACAAAAATCTTGTTGAGGATTCTCCTAATGCAGAACCCCAAAGCTTTTTAAGAATTCAAAAGGTTAAAGACGATAGAAGCTAATGTTTATAACGCATGAACAAGACAATATAAGTATAATTTAGTAAGATTGCTTTTGCCAGGTATCAATGGACAATGTTGTGGGGAATAGAAATAACAAACAAAGGAAAATTCCAGTATCATCATACAGAAAAAGAGGATGGATTAGGTGTACTAGAAGAGTATCACTTAATCCAATCGATGTAAAAAGTAGTTTCCTTGAAACAATCAACATAAATAGGGAATAAAGAAAAAGTAATGGCAACTTCAGTAATGTAGTTTCATTCTGCTGTATGCAACTTTTTTGCTTCATTGCTTACAATATTACAAAAAAGCAAGAGAAGAAATTCCAATATACCTTACTTAAAAGATAAAGAGTCCATGTCAATACTGATCCTGTTGTTTCATGGCCAGCAACCAACATAGATAAAAGGTCATCACGCAGTTGTACACTAGTAACCTGAAATACAACAAAAAGAAACATAAGAAATGAGAACTTTCTTTGGTTGCCAGATGACTAAATCGAGATGGTAAAGAAAATGTTAGCATAAGCAAGAATCTGTTAACAGTTCCAAGGCCATGAATCATATTCTAGCTGACAATTATCTTGATACATATTAAAGCATAGAATATAACAAGAAATTTAGGATCACCTGCCAAAAGCCAATGAGACAATAAAACCTTAGGTATGATTGTCAAAAGAAATGTATGAGCAAAGACATTTAATTTTGTTTATCAGAGAATTAAAATTGAATCACTACATAAGCTCAAGACCTATATTACAGAGTTAAGCACAAGTTATGAAATATAGCTGTACTTCCACATAACAAGGTGAAAAAGGAAAGGTAGTCAAGGTGAAAGTAAAGTTAATACACAGAATAGTAAACTTCTTCAAACGTTTGACAAGTAAGAAAATCACGAGACTCCAATTTTTTGTTTTTAAATCCTGGATCTTTGTTTGCTCTAATCCTCCTTCCACTTAACAGGGACACAAAAGTAGAGTTTGAAAACAACTGGGAGAAGATAACCAGAATCACCCAATGAAGCCCGTAAAAAGGCTAATTGTGACCTTCACTTGGTCTCTTAGTAGCATGATCAATCTTTTAACGGACAGTGATCCCTCCAATGGAAGAGAGGAGTGTCCACAGATGTGTAACCACAAGATGATCTAGTTTATGTACTAGCTGAGCCTAGCCTCATTTCTATTTTGAGCATGATACAATCTGTCCAGTACCAGAGCAGTGTGCCTATAACTAATTTGCATCAAAGATTTTACAAGATTTATCTTGCTTTATCTGAGAGATCATAGATTAATATGCACATAGGATAAATTAGTTATACTCTACACTAAAGCAAGTCTAGAAATCAAAGAAATACAAATGAAGAAATACAATATGCAAAGTGAACAGCCCCCACTAGTATAACAACCAAAGGGAGAAAAAAATGCACTCTAAGATTCCCTTAATTTTCTAAAGACAAAAAGTAGCAAGCATAGTTTGCCTTATCGATCCGTACTAATGTACCTACTGACTGTTAGTATGGTATATACCGAGACGTACTGACATACCAACACATGGTACAGTGACACATACTGATGTATCAATATATACCGCCCGTAACAATCCTCTATTGGACCAGTACATACCACTTATACCGAGCTGTCACGCACTTAGCTAGAATAGCCTAAGTGGTGAGGCACCCTTGCGACAAGCCACCGACTTAGCTGAAGTTGCCTAAGTCAAGAATCGCCTTTGCGCCCACTTCGATCGGACTTAGCTTGGATTGCCTAAGTCTTGAGGCGCCCTTGCGACATACGCGTCCGCAAAGGGTCAGCCAAACTGCAACCTCGTGCAGGTCCCGTAGGACCTGTAAAAAGAGAAGTTGATTAGTCTTGAAACGAGCGGCAAACAAGTCCCGACGTCTCGTGAAGAGGGAAGCTTTACAAGCAATTGAGCGAGCACTTGGAGTGCAGGAAAGCAGAGAAAGAGAGGAGGAAAACAAGGACTTTAGAAGGGTGAATGAGCAGCTACAAGTCCGCAAACAACTACTCCCCAAGTGCCGGGCGCGAAGGCAAGTTTCCGTCAAGTTGACGTGCAAACTTATGAAAGTGTTCAATGCCCGACGCTATACTGAAGACCCATCCAGCCATGTGCCACCCGGGGGGGTTCCAGGGTGCTGAGATGGCTGACAAAATTTTGGTGGCCCCGGGCTGCAGAAATCAGCCCGTGGCACACGAAAACGGAGCTGTTTTTGGGGTCTTTGGGCAGATGCAACAAGCGATCGTTCTGCAGCGCTGCACCTGTTGTTTCTTACATTTTTACAGGGAAAAACACACCAAAACATGGCAAAACAGTCTGCCAAGGATATGTACAAGCATGGGCAAGCGACGAACGAAACGTTGAACGAAGTTGCTGCGAGTGTGCGACGATCGTTCGTGACATTCTCCCCCACTTAAGCTGTTGACGCCCTCGTCAACACTCTTTGGTAGGCTTTGATGGTTGTTTCTTCATGACGAAGGGTTTCTTCTGGCTCCCAACTGGCTTCGATTCTGGGAAGCTTCCGCCACTTCACCAAGTATTCAATCTGCTCAGCTCCATTGGGTAGCTTTGTCTTGCGATCCGCTAAAATGGTCTCCACTCACTTCTCATAGGAGGCTCTGGTGGGAGGTTGTCGAGTTGAAACGTCTCGGGAAGCATCTTGCGGATCGGAGTGGTAGGCTTTCAAGTTGCTGGCATGGAAAACATTATAAATCTTGAGCCACGCCGATAGTTGCAACTTGTAGGAGACGTTGCCCACCCTACTGTTAATTAGGAAGGGGCCATCATATTTGCGCACCAATCCTTTGTGCACCTTGTTCCGAAAGAAATGGAGTGATGCTGGTTGGAGCTTCACCAAAGACCAACTTTGTATTCACGGGTCGCCTTCCCAAGTCATCCGCACTTCGTCTTTACGCCGTCTTCTCCAAATAGGCCCACGCAATATCTGCATTTCGATGCCATTCTTTCGCCAAGTGATATGCGGACAGACTACTCCCTGTATATCCAATAGCCAAAGTGTGAGGAGTCGACTGTCACAGACTTAGCTGGTTTTGCCTAAGCCGTGCGGCACCAATGCATATCACCGCAAAGGTCAGCCTCCCCGAAATCTCCTAGAATCCCTTAGGACCTACGAAAGAGAGAATGGGACAAAGAAAGCGCTTCACACGGGATCCACAAGCCACTCTTTTAGCAAACACTTTATAGCCAATGCACATTCCAACCATGGATATTACAAGCTCAGAACGATTGCACAACAAAGGTATAAAATTGGTCCACTACGGATCGAATTTTAGTACAAGTATGCACTCGCAAGCTTTATGTACAAACCTACAATGGCTTCTGAGCTCGCTCAAATGGGACATTTTGCCTTTGGCAAGCCCTTTCTGAGTTTTATAAGTGACAACCGGCCGAAGGGACACGGACATGCATAAGCATTACACCGAACAAGTCGTTTACAATTTTGTGTGACATTCTCCCCACTTATTCCTTTGGCGTCCTCGTCGAAGCCTTTCTTGTATTGCAACTTCTTTTCTTTATTGGATCTTGATCTTACGCTCCTTGCAATCGCCTCTTGGCTCCCAATTGCTTCCACTTGTTGTTGTTGAGTCGTCGAACTTTAATCCGCCATGCGCTTCAACTTGCCAATAACTCGACTTTGGTGTGGGGTGTGAAGTTGTCTTGATCCTTCTTAAGTCTTTCATCGATGAAGGAAAAGACCATCTTTGATATCGCGATCTTAAAATTCTTCTTGTCTCTTGAACGGATAGATGCTTGTTGGAGCTTTAACGAGCATCGCCTCGCAACCTTTAAATTTTTCGTGTTCCTTCCTCCGCAAAATTTGCCCGATCGAATCTTCTTCCACTTAGTTGTCTTGCCCAAGTAGGCTCGCATCACTTCCGCTTTCGATTGGCATTCGGTTGGGAAATGAAGCGCGATCTACTCAATAGCGATCACCGTTGGTGAGGACTTGACAATCGTTATCTTCCATTAGTTACTTCAAGGGTCTTCAAATTTGTGCGAGCTCCTCGCGGATAACTAAGAGAGTCGTACCGGTTGCCCGCCATTCTCTTGAGAGTTGAGAAGGCAAAGGTTACTTGACTTCCGCCTCCTCGAGTTGTAGACGTGCATCAAGCTTGGTTACTAGACTTCGCTGCTCTTAGCTCGCGCCAAGCACTTGAAGTGTTTGCGATCCTTGCACCGAGTCGGCTACTATGATTCGCCTCTCATTGCCCTTGAACTTCGGAATGCAAGAAGTTATCACTCCAACTTGGAGTAAGTCTCCGATAGATCTAGTCGCCTTTGGGATTGTATGCGCCTTCTCCATCATTTCTATCGCCGATTCCTCGAGTAGCAAAGGTACAAAGACCGCGTCTTGCTGCTCGATCTTGGTCATGCACTCTTGCATCGACCAAGTCCTTCACTCACGGCTATCTTGATGGAAAGTCTATTGACCTTGGTCTTACGAAGTTCCACCGCCCTTGACCTTGTCTTGGTACATGGAGTTGCAAGCATTCTCCTCCTCCACACCATATCACGACCAAGTGCTCTCCTCTATGAGAGCAAGGGATTGATGACTCCCGGAAGTCCCGCTCTGCGATACCATGGCACCGCAACGCCCACGTGCTACTATCATTGTCTCGCATCTACATCCCTTCTTCACGATCGATAGATTCGCCTCCGCGGCATTGTGGCACTCCTTTGAGTCCACCTTCAATCTAACCGATGATTGATCTTGGGTAGTGAGTCCCTCTTGGACTCGTCATTGCTTCTTCGCCCTATTTCGACCATCCGCCCGACACCTCTGTGTTCTCTGGCGTTCCGCGTCGTTGGAAAGACGATTACAACACCCATGTATGGCCACGCCATTCGTATTCTGAACTTGCACCATTTATGTTCTCCTTGGCCGTTGGTGCGATGTTTGCTTACTCGGCCTTGTCCACCGACTTGCCGGGCTCCCTTTAAGCGAATGTGAGCTGCAGGCGATTCCACTCTTCAGTAGCTCGATCATACCTCTGCGTGATCCGGTCCCCATGAGGACTCCCACGGTACTTGCGTCCCGAACTTCTTCTTCGATGAGGGCCACGGCCCGTAAGGCGATGTCGAGGCTTCCATTCAATGCAACATTCGATGCACGCGGAAGACCGCCTCTGCGTACCATGGCATTCACTCCATAGCTCTTCTTGCCGTCGTGTTGTTCACGCGACTTGGAGCTCTAGTCGCGCTCGATCGTACTGCGTGATCTAGTCCCCGTGGGACTCACCGTGTGTGTCGACTTGCCACGAACCATTCCACCGTGATCCATTGCATCGTGTCGCCGCTGATGACATCTCCTTGCATTCGATCACGTGGTATGAACTTCGAATTGCGATATCTCCATGTGTGGACTCCGCCCAACACATCGCGAGGCCTTCGCGGCCGATTATGTTCACTCCTTTGGCGGTCGACCTTCGTCCACCCACTCTCGGGTCACACTCGGATGAAGCCTAGCTCTAGGACGATCCATCGCCTAGCGGCTCCTTTGAAGTCCCCACGGCGAAATAGGTGCACCGTTATGCGGATCACGGGACTCTGCACTACTCGGCGATCTCTTCTTTGCGCGCGCGCACCAAGACTATGGCATATTCTTCAAGAGTATCGCTGCATCCTCTTGCCCGTGTCAAGGCCTATTTACACAACTTTGCCTCGTGGCGTCTTAGAATCTCCCCCAAATGCTTCAGTGAGATAATGTCGTGTGCCTCAAGCTCCCTTTGTCTTTGGCACCATGCAGATGGTCGGCTCCGTCGAATATGAAACCCATGGAGCGACATGATCCGATTCACGCCTCTGCAGAGTCCATGTATCCTTGACCTGCATGCAGAAGCTCACAAGCCTCGCTCCATCGTTCTATCTTCTTCGCCAACTCCCGCCATGCGGTTTGGGTACATCAACAAGTTACCCCAGTTGTTAAGCTTCTCGATTTGCATTGCGTTAATGGTGACCCTCGCCCACCATTCCACGGTCGCCCTTTGTTGAGTCCGATCTCACTATCGGCTCCAGTGTGCCTTCACTTTGTATTGCAGGTTGCTCCCCAGTCTCGCTATCGTCCACAGCGCTTCACCATCGGCGAGATCATGCAATGACTCCTTACCACTCACTCGTTCCATCGTGCTTCGACTTGAGGTACTCCTCGGCTAGTGCGATTCGTTGCACAAGATTATCCTATGGAGAATCGGGACTTATCCCTCCCGATATCTGTCGTTGGAGCAACTTCACTCTTCGCCTCCTTCCCTTTGGAAGTTTTGGAGACCACCGTCCTTGGACTACTTCGCCTCTGTGAACAAGCCCATTCGCGCTGCGAATGCACTTGCTGGGTGTGACATTTCACCAATACACTCGCGCGCACCCTGCGGGTCTAGCAACAGAACTGCTGCACTTGACCTCTTACGAAAGTATCCTGCGCATACGAGAGAAAGTTTTAATGCTACGTGGCATCGACCTTGTCGCCAGGATGGCGCGAACAATCGTCGTCGCGTCACGAGGCCTTGCGTGATGTCGAATTCCTTGAGTTAACAACTCTTTCGATCGTTGAACAACCCACTCCACCTTGCACGGCTCATCCTTTGCTAAGCACTCGCTTGCCTCGAGCACCGTCAAGTCGGTGTTAACGTCGAGCCACGCTCGAACTCGGCCATCCCGACCATCGCTTGTTGTACTCGTGGTGCCTCGCTAGGTCCCCCGCGTTTGCATGCTAAGTGTTTGTAAGTGGGCTTGTCGCTCACGATACCATCTGTCGCGGACTTTGGTTTGCCTAAGCCGTGCGGCACCAATGCGTATCACCGCAAAGGTCACCTCCCGAAATCTCCTAGAATCCCTTAGGACCTACGAAAAGAGAACGGACAGAAAGCGCTTACACGGGATCCACAAGCCACTCTTTTAGCAAACACTTTATAGCGATGGACATTCCAACCATGGATATTACAAGCTCGAGCAGTTCAGGTATAAAATTGGTCCACTACGGATCGAATTCTAGTACAAGTATGCACTCGACGCAGCTTTATGTACAAGCCTACAATGGCTTACTGAGCTTCGCTCAAATGGGGCATTTTGCCTTTGGCAAGCCCTTTACAAGTTTTACAAGTGACAACCAACCGAAAGGGACACGGACATGCATAAGCATTACACCGAACAAGCCGTTTACAATTTTGTCCGTGACACGACGGCTGTTGTCCGGTGATGATCTCAAAGGGGCTCTTGTTGGATGCAGAGCTCCGCTGCAGGTTGTAGGAGAATTGGGCTATGTCCAGCCTTCACCAATCTCGTTGGTTGGCACTCACGCGTGGTCAAGATATTGCTCTGAAGCGAGTTTATTCTCTCGGTTTGGCCATCCGTCAGGGTGGAGGCTTGTGGAAGTATAACCGACCCAATTTGAACAACTCGGTCCAAAATCCTCCCAGAAACCGAGCATCTCGATCACTTATAATATTGTGCAGGACTCCCCAATACTTCACCATATTTTTCATCATTAGCTTCGCCGCTTCCTCTGTTGAGCGATTGTAGGGTGCGGCAATGAAGGTTGCGTACTTCAAAATCGGCCGACCACCACAAGTATCGATCCGAGTCCCCTACTGCCGAGCTAGATATGAAGTCCAGAGAAATGCTCTCCACGGCCTTTACAGTACGAGTAAGCGGCTCTAAAAGTCCCACCGGCCGTTGCTCCACTTTGTCTTGTTGACAAGTCGCACGTCCAACATATTCCTCCACATCCGTCCCATCTTCGCCAATAGAAGGCCCTCTCCGTGAGAGCCAACGTTCGGTGAATATCCGGATGTCACCGCCGAAAGGGAATCGTGACACTCCTTAGCTCACGCCTCAGTTATCCACAGGAACATAAACTCTATTCCCTTTGGTGTAGACGAGTCCCTCCTGGACCCAAAATCGTCGTGCCTTGCCTTCTTGGATCATTTGCATCAAGGTTACTTGGGGATCATCATGCATATCCATCCAGATCCGGGAAAGGAAGTTGGATTGCAACTAACTTGTTTGGCCTCTGCCCTCCAGTTGAATAGCATTCACGGCCTTCACTTTTCGACTCAATGCATCAGCAACGACATTTGCTTTTCCGGGTTTGTACTCCATTGCCATGTCAAATTCTGCGGAAGTCCGCCATCGTGCTTGCTTTGGAGAGTTTCTTTTGAGTCGAAGTAACTCAAAGCGATGTTGTCATCCTCGGCCAAATCGCGATCCGAGAAGTAGTGTCGCCACACTCGTAAATGATGGATCACCGCATCTCCTTCTCGTGCCGGATACCGCTCGGTTTATTGAGCTTGTGGCTTTCATAGGCCACTGGGTGGCCCTCCCTGCATAAGTACCCCGATATGGCGAAGTTCAAGCATCTGTATGGACTTGAAGGGCTTTCCATGTCGGCAATTTGAGCACCGGTTCTTCCAAAATGGCAGCCTTTAGGTCTTGGAATGCCGCTTCACATTTGTCGGACCATCTCCAAGGCTGCTCCTTCAGCAACTTTGTTAGTGGAGTTGCGCGCTTCGAATACCCTAGTATGAAGCATCGATAATAGTTCACAAACCCAAGGAAGGATCTCAGTTCAGGCACCTTCTTTGGAGTTTGCCAGTCCACAACCGCTTTCACCTCTGATTTATCCATTTGAATGGAACCGTCGCCGATTCGATGCCCCAAGAATAAGATCTCTTTACGAGCCAAAGTAGCACTTCTCTCTTTTTACGAAAACAAAGAATTCTCCGAGAACTTTGAAGATTGTTCGAAGGTGTTGATATGCTCCTCGAATGTTGGTATGACGGCGATATCGTCAAGTAGACAACCACAAACTTGTCAAATACTCCTTGAATAGGCGTTCATAAGAGTGTAGAATGTGGTGGGCGTTGGTTAAACCGAAGGCATCACCAAGAACTCAAACGCTCCATACCAGTTTACGGGTAGTCTTCGCCTCATCACCTTGACGCACGCTGCCAATACCCGGCCAGAAGGTCGAGTTTAGAAATACTTTGCTTTGCCCAATTGGTCGAACAAGTCCGCAATGAGTGGGATGGGATATTTGTTCTTCATAGTCACCTTGTTGAGGGCTCGATAGTCGACGCATAGTTGGAGACTCCCAACCTGCTTCTTTTGGAAGAGAACTGGAGCTCCGAATGGTGCTTTGGAGCTGCGGATGAGACCACCGCTTAGCAGTTCATCTAATTGCTTTCTGAGCTCTGCCAACTCAGGAGGGGGCATGCGGTATGGTGGTCTCATTGAGGCTTCACTCCGGCTCGGCTGATAAGATGATCCACGCCTCTGCGTGGTGGCAGAGTTTTCGACAACTCAGGTGGCATAACATCTGCAAACTCCTTCAAAATGTTTGCCACCACAGCAGGTTCTTTAATGGCCTCCCCATCGAGCGTTTCCAACTTTACAGTCGCCACAAAGGTTAACTCTCCTTTGCGCACACCTTTCTTCAATTGCACCGTCGATAGTTGTTGGGGATCTTGGGTTCCTCTCTGAGATGGGAACCACACAAGGGTTGTCACCTCCCGGACATAAGGAGTCTAGGAGCGGCATCGGCACAACTTTGCTGCTGCGTCATGAACTCCGTTCGAGAATCACTTGGAAGTCATCCAATGGCACCGCCATCGTGTTTGTCTTGCCCGCTCCATGATCCGATCTTGATAGAGACTCCTTTGCTAGCCCGAGATTCGCTTGGCCTCGAGTTGACGCCTTCATCCGACTTGGGTTCTTCTCAAGATTAACCTAGCCGCTTTGCTTCTCGATCGGCGATGAAGTTGTGGGTAGCACCGTGTCCACCATTGCTCGGGTGGTTTGGCACCCGATGTTTACGACATCGGCTTCACCGCTTCGCTTTGTTCGACTTGAGTTCTCCCCACTTGACCTGCAATGCATTCAACAACGCATTGCACCCATTCGAGGTCCGACTTCTCATCGTCGCTACCCGATTCGAACTACTAGGCGAGGGCAAGCGCCTTGCCCTTGTCGGCAGGGGATTGATGGAGGCCGACAAGGCATTGAGTGCACTGTTTTTGCGGGCACTCCCATACACCTGTGGTCCTCGCAGAAACATCTCCTAGGTTTTGAGGCCTTGTCGTTTGAGTTCGGCCCTTATGGAAACTCTTCTTCCTTTGCTCACCTAGGTTCCTTCCCGGGAGGTGCCTTTGTTGGTGATTTCTGTGGGTGCTTCTTCTTCCTCGGGTCCTCTGAAGAAGCAAAGTCGGTAAGCCTTTCTGCTGATTGCTCCGACCAAATCGGTGACATTCCGTCGATGAAGTTCTGTTGAGCCCATGGCTTGGCCGTCGAGAAAATTTGAGCGGCTTATCTTTTTCAGACATATCTTGAATGTCCAACATTAGTGTAGAAAATTACTTCACATAGTCCCGAATGGAAGACGTTTAGTGGAGTTGTCTCAACTTCCTCCTTGCGACGAACTCAGTGTTTTCGGGCAGGAATTGAGTTCTCAACTCACGCTTCAAATCGTCCCATGTGTCCACTCGGCACCGACCTTGTTGAATCTCTTCCCAACGGGTTCTCCACCAAAGCTTTGCATCTCCATTCAGATACATAATCGCTATTGAAACTTTAGTGTCCTCAGAGTCTGGCCTCGTAGCTCGGAAGTACTGTTCCATATCAAACAGAAAATTCTCGAGCTCCTTCGCATCTCTAGCACCCCCATAACAATGTGGGTCGGGCGTCCTGAAGCTTTGTGTCGACGCAACGCGGGTGTTGCTTCTCTCTGCATTCAACGCCCTTGTGAGCATTGCAACTCTGGAAGTGAGTTCCGTCACCATATCTTGCAAATATTGCACGGAGTCCTTTGTGTTATCCATCAGTCGGTCGATTAAGGCTTCAACCTTGTCGATCCGAGATTGACTTCTTGCGAGCTCTACGCCAAGAAGCCTACTTTGGCCTTGGTAGAGTTCATCAAAGCTCGCTTCAAGAACATCCAAGCGGGTTTCCGCCGCTGTGATCCTCTCTCTGTGGCTCTTTTTCTCGGTTGGCGCTCCAGATTGCGCCTCCTCCGCTCTTGGCGAGCAGCCAACTTCTCGCGCATCACGCTCGCTATCTCGCTCCTCGTGGCGGCTCCGATAAGAGAAGCGAGTTTGCACATGCAGCCCTCCTGCGGCTGCTTGGGACAACATTCCGGCTTACCCCATTTTGCTCGATTCGCCACGTTGTTTCGCCATGGCGAGATTGCGAAGTTTCTTCGTTGCTTGCTCAAATTGCTTGTCCGCTCTGATACCACAATGTCGCGCACTTAGCTAGAATAACCTAAGTGGTGAGGCACCCTTGCGACAAGCCACCGACTTAGCTGAAGTTGCCTAAGTCAAGAATCGCCTTCGCCCGCCGATCGGACTTAGCTTGAATTACCTAAGTCTTGGCGCCCGCGACATACGTCCATGAAAGGTCGAGCTGCAACCTCGTGCGGTCCGTAGGACCTATAAAAGAAATTGATTAGTCTTGAACGGCGGCGAACAAGTCGGCGTCTCGTGAAGAGGAAGCTTTACAATTGGCGAGCACTTGGAGTGCAAGAAAGCAGAGGAAGAGAGAGGAAAACAAAGACTTTAGAATGGTGAATGGCGGTGCAAGTCCGCAAACAACTACTCCCAGTGCGGTAGCGCGAAGGCAAGTTTCCGTCGAGTTAACGTGCAAACTTGTGGAAGCGTTCAACGCCCGACACTATATCGAAGACCCATCCGGCCATGTGCCACCCGAGGGGTTCCAGGTCTTGAGATGGTGACAAAATTTTGGTGGCGCGGGCGAAATCAGCTCGTGGCACCAAAACGGAGCTGTTTTTGGGTCTTTGGGCGAATCACGTGACGATCGTTCTCTGGCTGCACTTGTTTCTTACATTTTACAAGGAAAAACACACCAAAACATGGCAAAACAGGCTGCCAAGGATATGTACAAGCATAGGCAAGCGACGAACGGAACGTTGAACGAAGTTGCTGCGAGTGTGCGACGACCGTTCGTGACAGAGCGGTATGCTGCGGTATGGCAAACCTTGGTAGCAGGTATCGTGAGTGATTTTGCGCACAAGCTTTAGACTTTGTCAAACGAAGAGTTTGTTAAACAGGATAGAAGCCCTCAAAACAGGCATCAAAGTTTTACAGCTTAACATAATCATCCAGAAGATATTTTGGTGTATATAGGATTACAAAGGCATAATAAAGATAAGCTTGTCAAAAAGTATCCATTCAGCTGAATTCTGATATTCATTGGTAATTAGCCCTCCAACATGAAGAACAAAATTCCCTATGTCCAAATATGAAGCAAAGTAACTGGGAAATTACAGATCATCACTCTGCAAGTAATTTCTTATAATCATTTTTTGGCATATAAAGTTGGATAAAATACCAGCAAAAGCTGCATAACAGAGTTATAAAGCTGAAAGAATTCATACATGATAAAAAATGAAATAATACAAAACAGAAAGCAAGAGTTCCAGTAAGTTTATCCAGGTAAAAGCAAATGAAGCACCAGATATCACCATAAACACAGAAAATAGACTCCAAGAGAATTAAAAACCTCTTCACGGCTGGCTAGTAGAAAGCGAAGGATGCTAGGGTCTGTCTCATTTACATACTCTTCTCCTTCAATCTGTTCGCCTTCAGCTTCTACAATCTCTTTGCATTTTGTAATAAGTTCTTCGACAGTGTTTCGGATTACAGAAACTGCTCTCTCAGCTTTTACCTGTCTGGGTATGATCTTGCATAGAAAAGAGATCTGCTACATGAACAGTACGATAAAATTTGACAATTGTATACTCTCAGAGAAGCAATTAGATAAATAAAGAAGCATGAGAAATGAAACAAGTCTCTTTATTTCCTTGTTCAAGCTTAACCATGTTAATGCAATAATAAGCAATTACTTTCCAGATAAGATGGAACTACAACATGTTAAACCCTTTTTTGGATTAGTAATCCGCAATAGACATACTTCTGACCGCCAGTATAGTTCAGATAAAAATATATTTATCCATCAAAGTTTAATTAACATTGGATTCTTCAAGAACTAAATTTCTTAGATCTGTGCAATATCATCAAGTATAACTGAATTTCCATTGCAAATGTTGATCATACATAACTGAAATGGTTAATTTATGAATTTCTATATGCATGATACTCCATAACATAGGTAGGAAAATGTAGATTGTCAAGTCCCAAGAAATTCATCTTAGACAGTTTTCTCCATAACAATGATGGTACATTCTTTCCCAAATTGCAAGCAATAAAAATTTCCATAGACATACTAGCTATAAGTCTGTCCTAATTGAGGAGAAAAACTGACATGCATTCTACAAGCCAATAATATGTGTATGCTGAAAACTGACCTTACAACAGCCTTCACAGTTCAAAATGCTGGCACATACTAATATCATAATTCATATATTATCTCTAAAATATCCTTGATTAGTATGATTGAAATGCTTAGGCAGTTAGACTAAAGATTCATATATACGTGTAAGCATCATTAGCTTGCCTTTTTGCTTAAGTTTGGCAGTAACTAGGAATCAGCGAGCTGGACCAAGAACTCCAAGATGGATGAGTGTGCAATTGCACTAATGTTAAGTTACAGGTAATGGTAGAGGGTAGCGACAGAAGAGGGAATTACTAGAGCCAAGATTCTAAAATACCATGCACACCATCTGGTACAGCGCAGTATGTACCGGACTGATGCAACTATTAAACATTCAAAATATTTGGCTACACAATAAATTAGCAAGAGGCCAAAGCTTCATCACATGTGGTACAGAAAATCTGATAAAAGAAATAACAGGCCTCTAAAAACAACACTCTTCCTTAACAATTAATAAAGAAGAATGAAGGATACTGGTGTTTTTTTCCCCTTAATCTACTGCTTTATGAATATCTCAACCGTGAAATATAGCTTTATGTACATTATAAAAGAGGTACAAGAAAACCTGCCTTCCAGTATGGCAAGATGTCAGTGGAGCGAGCCTCTGCCTCTTTTAGTGCAGTGTAAACTGCATCGATAACTGGACTATCTGATGTAAGCGAGTCGAAATTGTAGTTGAACAATGACATGCCTATGACATCTAATGTTAATTGAGAAAAGTTTTCCTCCATGTTCACTGCTTCACCATTTTCAGCATAGGTTTGAAGTTTGGCCACTAATCTTTGTGCACATCTACAGAAAACTTTATCAACCATTATAGATAAATACTTCTTGTGGAGAGATGGGGCGACTGCACGGCGCCTTACCTGCCAACAGTATTTGGAAGAGAAATAAAGGAGAAAGTAACATGAGAGCAACATGGAAGAGAACTAAAAATTGGTCGGTTGAAAAATTTTAGATCATAAAAATCTTGCATTTATGACAAGAACACACAGCAAAAAGATTGCATTAGTATCATGGTAAGGAAAGGAAAAAAGAAAGTCAAAAAATCAGCAAACATTCCACGGAGTATGGACTATGAAATCAAGGCTTTTAGTTCGAAGAATTAATCTCCTGTAGTATTTACAAATATGATCATAAGAATTTTACAAAGTTACTGCAATGTGATTTGTAAAAAAAAATCACAAATTCGTCAGGAAAAGCAGCAATAACTAGCGTGAAACTGACAACAAATCAATATGAAACCACAAACCCAAAAGAACTGAACTGAAAATATTTGAGAAAGGAATAGAGAAATCCACATGTACCCCTAATTTGATGGTAAATTTTATGGTTAATCACATTCTTTCTTTTCTTTCCCGTTCTTGCATAATTTTATCTTCCTTGATTCTCGGTCGTGTCTCCTTTTTACTTCCCATAGATCCACTTGTGATAAAAAAGAAGAGCAGCAGAGAGCACTGACCGTCCAAAGGGGACCTTCGGCCACGGCGAAGCCAGAGCCAAAGAGGAACTCGGAAACCTCGGAGACGAGTCCCTTGGCGAACTTTCCGTAGTTGCGGAGGACGTGCTTTGCGATGGCGGGGTCACTGACGACCACGAAGTCACGAGGGCCGGCGGCGAGGCGGTAGACGGGGCCGTACTTGAGCATCAACTTGAAGAGGGGCAGGAAGAGGGCGCCTCCGAGGAGGTCGGAGACGTCCTCCAGCTTGGCGTTGGCGATGGGGATGCCAGAATCGTCGCCGCGGCCGAGGGCGAGGGAGCGCACGAGGGAGGTCAGCCAGTCGGGGCTGACCCAAGAGCCATTGGTGGTGGTGTTGTCCGGGTTGTTCTTGGGAGAGGATGCGGAGACGGGATGGGGTCTTCTTCGGACGAGGAGCGGACGGCAATGGGGCACGGGAGGGCGGCGGGTGGATAGGGTTGGGAAACAACGAGAAGAAAGAGGAACAAGGGATGGGAAGGAGGGGGAGATCGATGTCGAAGCCATGGTGATGTTCTGTGATGGAAGTGTGGACAGTCCGAAGGTGGTCTCCGCTCCGTGCCTTTGAGAGAAGGCACGTAGACGAAAAGTCGGTGGGCGTTGCGGATGAGGTACGGTGATCGAGAAGTTATAAATCGTTGTTGCACAATTCGTTCAACCTTCAAAATTGTGTTAAGACCCTTCAAAATGTGTGCGACTCGCCTGTCTCGGCCGAGCCAGGGATCATCCATCCTGCTCTTGTAACCACCTCCCCGTGTGGGACGAACGCCGAGGTTTGTCGTGAACCTGCAGCGCATTATAAGGAGACGATTACTTCCATCTTACAATGCCGCTGTCTATGAGATGTTATGTTTTCCTTTGGTGACGCGGAAACAGTCCGTCACGTTATTCCCGCGGTCCACCCCACACTCGCCAAGCGCCTCTCATTCGCCATCGTTTCTCTACTTTCTACGGATTCCTCCACGCATTTTTCTCCGGCGCGATTCCTATCAGAAAGATTCCACAGCCTCATCGAACGCTCCCTTCAGATGGAATCCAATTGCCTCCGTCACCGTCCAAACCTTCCTCCTCCCCCCTTCCGCTCGTACGGTGCGGCCATCACCACCGCCACCAGAATCCGCCACTCCAATTCCCCCCCTCTCAAACTCAACCACCGATGCTTTCCCTCCATCGCCACCCCTTCCCTCCGCTTAAACCCCGAGCCTGTTCGTCCTGCCTCTTCCCTTGCTATAGTGCCCAAGTCCGCTTCCGATCCAGATGCCGCCGTTGCCGGGGGATCCGACCTTGCCCCCGTCCCCGCCTCCGCCCGCATCTTCACCGCCTGGGACATGGCTAGCCTCTGGGTTAGCCTCGTCGTGGGAGTTCCCTCCTACTACCTCGCCGGCAGCCTCGTCGACCTCGGCATGGCCTGGTGGCAGGGCGTGGCCACCGTCGTCCTCGCCAACCTCATCGTCCTCTTCCCCCTCGTCCTCACCGGCGTCCCAGGCACCCGGCACGGCGTCCCCTTCCCGGTCCTCGCCCGCGCCGCCTTCGGCGTCCGCGGTGCCCACGTCCCCACCCTCCTCCGCGCCCTCGTCGGTTGCGGCTGGTTCGGCATCGAGACGTGGATCGGCGGCGAGGCCATCTTCCTCCTCCTCCCCTCCGCCCTCAAGCAGTCCGCCTCCGCCCTGTCCGTCGTCCCTTGGTTGGGCACCTCGCCTCTGGAGTTCTCCTGCTTCTTGATCTTTTGGCTGGCCCAAATGGGCACCATCTTACGGGGGATGGACGGCATTCGGGAGCTCGAGAAGTACTCGGCACCGATCCTCAGCATCCTCTCTTCAGCCCTCCTCTGCTGGGCCTACGTCAAGGCCGGCGGCTTCGGGCGGATGCTTTCGACGCCTTGTCGGCTGTCCTCCGCCGAATTCCGGAAAATCTTCTTCCCCTCGCTCACTGCCAACATCAGCTTCTGGGCAACGGTGGCGCTCAACATCCCGGACTTCACCCGCTATGCCCGCAGCCAGAAGGACCAAATCCTCGGCCAGGCCGGCCTTCCCGTCTTCATGGGCGCCTTCACCTTCCTCGGGTTGGCGGTGACGTCCGCCACCGAGGTCATCTTCGGCCGCGTGATCTCCGACCCCATCCAGCTCCTCGGCCAGATAGGAGGCCTTTCCACGACGATCGTCGCCATCTTCGGCATCAGCCTCGCCACCATCACCACGAACATCGCCGCCAACGTGGTCGCTCCGGCGAACGCCCTCGTAAATCTTAGCCCGTCGGCTTTCACGTTCCGGAGTGGCGCTTTCTTGACTGCTTTGCTGGGCATCGCCTTCCAGCCCTGGAGGCTGCTGAGCTCGAGCGAGAGTTTCGTCTACACTTGGCTGATCGGGTACTCAGCGCTCATGGGACCAATCGGAGGGATAATTCTAGCCGATTACTACCTGGTGAAGAGAATGGAATTGAATGTCGGCGCGTTGTACTCGGAGAATCCTCGAGGTCCTTACTACTATAAGAAAGGATTCAATGTCGCAGCAATGGCGGCTCTGGTAGCGGGCATACTGCCCATCCTGCCGGGATTCCTTGATAAAGTCGGCATTTTGGCAAGCACTTGGGAGGCATTTGCTGCAGCCTATAACAACGCCTGGTTTGTGAGTTTCTTCGTCTCTGGTGTCGTCTACTTGGTTCTCTCAAGTTCACAAAGGAGGTTGAAGGGTGCTTAATTTGCTCGACGATTGGTGCCTGCGTTGAACGCTTTCGTTGCTCTGCACATAGATCAAATCAAGAAGACACGTTCTATAGAAATAAAAGACTTCAGCTTTGTCGGTGTATGTCTCCTGTTTCCTTAGTCCGTAAAGATCCATCTGTAGATATCCTTTTGGGTATGAACTGCTTATACCTACAAGATTTGAGATTTTGCTGTTACAGCTTCAAATATTGTAAAATTAAAGACGAAATCCCTTGCAACAATCTAAAACATCAAATTGTAGACAAAAAACACAGAAATTCTAGTTATTTTCATTATTTATTATTGTTCTTTTGCATATATAACTGTAAGCTTCTTGATGGGGGCAATACCGATGCCACCCTTCCGTAGGTGGTGCCATATCACCACATCATCATGGTGGTTGAGGTAGCAGGCCACATCGGCGTACCTCGAAGCCCCTCGATTGTACGAAGATAAGTTGAGCGCACAAAGTAGCACAGCGATGCCCCGGAGAGCTCAAGACGACACCTCGACAGCACCTTCGAGCACGCGACCACACCAGAACAGACGCTAACTGGAGTAGCATAGCGTTGTCCAAAACGTGCACCCGGCGGTACCTCCGAGCATGCGCCCGTACTAGAACGGACGTCGACTGAAGTAGCACAGTGCCATCCCGGGAAGCCTGGAGTAGCGCCTTTGAACATACACCGAATCCCATGTGGGTGCAGGACGGAACGATATTGTCCTAGAAAGCTCGGGATGGCACTTCCATGACCCATCAAGGAATCAGGTAATTATCAGGCCCCTCGTCTGTATAAAAACCCCCAGACCGATGCCATTTTGGGTGACCTTTCAAACACTCATCTCCCTCTCACTAACGCTAACTCAAGCTTCGGAGGGGTCGAGTCACGCGACAAGCCGACCGGCAGAAGGAGAAATCACCCCCGAGAAGACGACCGACCAGCTCCACTCTACCCAACACCGACTTCCTGCTCGAACATCTGCCAGAGCAACCTAGCACACCCGAGGCCGGACCTAGCTGTGTTGACTCTACGACCATGATGTAAAGGTACACTAACATATTGGCGCTAGAAGGAGGTCGTCAAATGTCGTAAGGTCAGCCCCAACCACCTAACCTGGGCGAACACCTGACCGACGAGCCCCTCCTGACCTTCGGGTTTGGAGGACACCCCTCGCCCCCCCCAAGGGAACGAGGAGAACAACCCTGTTGCAACTCCGGATCACTACTGATGGTTATTCACTGACCCTGGGTTATCGCCTCCTAGGACCGCCCCCGTCGGTCAGCTTCCCATTTCACCTGAGGCATTCCACAGCCTCACACACCAAGTTCAGGCTTTGATGGGGATGATGCGGGCCATCGTTTTCCTCATTCCCCAACTTGCTCAACAGTTGGTGTTCCCACCCGCGCAACAGCCAGAGCCCCATTCCCGATCCTTATGCCGTCACTGGTTCCCCTTGCGACAGACGTCATCCCATCCCCTGAAGAATAGTCGGGGAATCTGAGATTGAGGCTTGAACCCGACACACTATCATCTGATTCGGTGGACTCTCTCTGAGCTCAACTACATTCTTTTAACCGATAGTTGGATAAAGTGCAACGAGAATTCCATAGGTCTAAGGAAGAGCTCAGGGAAGTCACCCACGATGGGTCGCCCTTCACGTTGAAAATTCAAGACAAGCCCATTCCACAAAGCTTTCGCCTCCCCATGCTCGACGCGTATGATGGCAGCTCGGATTCGACCGAGCATGTAGCTGCATTCCGGGCTCAGATGGCTTTGTACAGCACTTCGGATGCCCTCATGTGCAGGGCATTCCCCACCACTCTTCGGGGACCTGCTCGGGCATGGTACAATCGGCTCAAGCCAGCCTCAATCTCGTCCTTCGACCAGCTCGCCAAAGACTTCGAGCTCAATTTCCTAGCCAACATATAGCCGAAGCCCTCCGCTGCCCTTCTCGTCGGCCTCAACCAGAAGGAGGATGAGCCCCTTTCTCATTTTGTGACCCGCTTCACTTCGGAAACTCATGGACTTCCCGACGCCCACCCTTCTCTAATAATGTAGGCATTCATGATGGGCTACGACCATCCAAGTTCTTCTGGTCACTCATCGAGCAGCCGCCAATGATGGTCCCAGAGATGCTTCAACGCGTGAGTCGGTATGTTGTCATCAAATCCATGATGGTCGGGAAGTGCGAGGAGCACAAAAGAGCCCGAGCGGAGCCTTCCTGAGGGCACGCCTTGGCGGCCCCAAGGAGGAGAGTGGACCGACCCGATGTGCCGATCCCGAGGCCCCTCCACCCGACCTTGAATGCCTCCAAAACAGAAATATTCCTATAGATCAAGGAGAAAGGACTCTTGAGGGCCCCTAACCTGATGACGACCCCTCTAGAGCTCCGAGACCATGCCAAGTACTGCTGATTCCATCACGACTACGATCATGACACCAAAGAGTGTCGAGACCTGAAGTGCCAGATCGAGGAGCTCATATGCCAGGGGCATCTAAGCCGTTATGTTAAATGACCACTGGACCCGTCGCCACAACCCACGGGCCCAGTGGAGAGGCAGATTGATGTGATCACTAGTGGCCTAGCTTCAAGAGGAGATAGCATATCGGGACGAAAAGCTTACACCTGAGTAGCCATGAAAGGGCATTCAAGACAATAGTGGGACCCAAAGATCTCCTTCCCAATTGGGGAGACTGATCACCCTGAACATCATGATGCGTTGGTGATATCGGTTAGAATTGCCAATGCCCATGTCAAAAAGATTATGGTAGACATTGGGAGCTCCATCGATGTTCTCTACTTCAACACCTCCAAAAGCTCGGCTTGATCAGGAAAGGTCTTGAACCAATGCGCTTGACATTCACCGGGTTTACAAGTGACTCAATCTCCCTAGGGGACGAGTTGAAGTCCAAGACGGTCATGACAACCTTTATGGTGGTGGAGCTCTCCTTGGCGTATAACACAATCCTGGGCCATCCAACACTCAACAAATTCAGAGTTATCATCTCCACGTATCATCAGACGATCAAATTCCCGACTCGAGCCGAGTTTGAAGAAGCAAGGAGTGATCCTCGGGAGTCCAGGCAATGCTACTTGATGGCGATCGCATTGCCCAAAAAATTGAGGTACGAATAGCCACTGACTGACCCTTGGGATGTCTCTAAGCCACCACAACGCCCTGAGCCGATCGAGCACACACTGGAAGTCCCGCTGGATAAAGGCCAACCTGACCAGGTTGTGAAGATCAGGTCGAAACTCCCAGAGCAAGAGCAGGTGCAGCTCATCGACTTTTTGACCAACAATGTCGATATCTTCGCCTGGTCACTAGCGGATATGCCCAAGATTAATCGAGGAATGGCATAGTATTATTTGAACATCTCACCCCAAGCGTGACCAGTAAAATAGAGGCCTCGGAAGCTGGCTCCCGACCGGTAGCAAGCAGTGCATAGCAAGGTGGAACAGTTATTGGCAACAGGATTCATCGCTGAAGCAAAATATCCTCGAAGGTTGTCAAATGTAGTTCTCGTCAAAAAATCTGATGGAAGCTGGAGAATGTGCATTGACTACAACGACCTCAACTGAGCATGTCCAAAGGATTACTACCCACTCCTGAGGATCGACTAACTGGTCAACGCAACCTTAGGACATGAGCTCCTTTCATCCATCGATGCCTTCTCGGGGTACAACAGATCAAGATGGTACTCGAGGATCGCATATCACTTTTATCACCGATCGAGGAGTCTATTCCTACCGGGTCATGCCATTCAGATTGAAGACCATTGTGGCAATATATCAATGAATGGTGAACATAATGTTTGCCCACCAGATCGAATGGAACATGGAAGTGTATGTAGACGACATGATCATGAAAAGTAGATCCGCTCAGACACACCTAGAAGATCTTGCTAAGGCATTCACAATATTGCAAAAGTTCAGCATGCACCTCAACCCTGCGAAGTGTGCCTTCGGAGTCGGCTCGAAAAAATTTCTTAGTTTCATCATACACCAAAGAGGAATAAACACAAATCCAAAAAAGATCCAAGCCATAGTCGCCATGCAACCGCCCCTCATGGTTAAAGAAGTGCAATGCTTGACCAGAAGACTTGCCGCCTTGTCTTGGTTCCTATCCCGGTTGGGAGATAGGTGTCTTCCCTTCTTTCGAGCCTTGAAAAGCTCAAAGGATTTCAGATAGACTTCAGAGTGTGAAGAAACCTTCGTGCAAATCAAAGAGCACATGGCCAAGCTACCTTGGCTCACTACAATCACTTCGAGTGAACAGCTTGGCCTCTACCTAGCGGCTTCCGAGTAGGCGATCAGCTCCATTCTGACCAAGGAAGACCTCAGAGCACAATAGTCAATCTATTACACCAGCCACATCCTGAGCGGGCCTGAGGTATGATATCCACCAATTGAGAAGCTAGCCTTGGCGCTCATCCTAACGGCTCAAAAGCTGTGACCTTATTTCCAAGCTCACTCGATCAAGGTAATAACCGATCAACCATTATGTCAAATTTTATCTAAATTTGATATTTCAGGATGCATGCTCAAGTGGTCGGTTGAGCTAGGGGGAATTCGACATACAATATGCCCCAAGGATCGCTAGCAAGGCTCAGGCCGTTGCCGACTTTATCTTGGAGCTAACCCCACCCAAGGGCAACACCTGCGAGCGACCCGAGCAGAGGTGGAACTTGCACATAGATGGCTTGGCCAATTCCAGGAGGGTCGATGCAAGCCTTATTCTAAAAGGTCCCAACAGACAACTGTTTGAGCATGCCCTTCGCTTTGGTTTCAAAGCCACCAACAATGAAGTCGAGTATAAAGCGCTCTTGGCCGAGCTCAGGCTGGCCATTGAACTGTAGATGGAAGATGTTGAAGTCTTCACGGATTCGTAATTGGTGGTTGGACACATCAACGGAGACTATGAGGCTCGGGATCCAACCATATCAAGGTACCTGACCGAGGCAAGAAGACTCATCGCCAGCTTCCAGCACTTCATAGTGGTAAGAGTACCATAGGAACAAAACAAATGAGCCAATGCTTTGGCAAAGCTCGCTTCTCGAACAATCACGACCGAAGAGGTCGCCTTGACCGACATGTGCCCGACCTAGATGTAGGAGATACTATGTTACAAAAGGGATGAGGTGTTACAACTCGACAAAGCTACTGCCCGATGGCTCCAACGTATACATGCTTAGTATTGCGAGATGAATGGCCGACTCAATCAAAGGTCATTCACCCAACCTCTCCTGCGATGCCTAGACCCCAAGGAGGCTCAAACAGTTCTAGCCGAGGTCCATGAGGGGATCTGTGGAGAGCACTATGATGGGCGAACCCTGGCCTTTAAAAACCTCTGACAAGGATATTACTGGTCGACCATGCGTCGGGATGCCGAGGCTTATGTTCAACGATGCACCCAGTGTCAAAAGCATGCTCGGATGTCCCGACAACCTGTGGTTCCACTTACACCTATAGATTGCACATGACCCTTTACGCAATAGGGAATGAACCTCCTCGGCCCCTTCTTGCCCGCCTCGAGATAGTGAAGGTTCCTTATCGTCGAAGTGGACTACTTCACCAAGTGGGTGGAGGCTGAGCCGTTGGCGTCGATCACCGAGCGACAAGTAGAGGGGTTCGTTTGGAAGAACATCGTGACCCGCTTCGGCATCCTGAAGGCCATCTTACCGACAATAGGATCCAGTTTAATAATGAAAAGTTTAAGAGGTTCTGCTCAAGCTACGAGATACAACTAGGGTTCAGCTCGATGGCTCACCCCCAAGCGAAAGGTTTGACAAAAGTAACCAACCAGGCTATACTAGAGGGCCTTAAGAAAAGGGTCTCTAGGACTCGGGGTGCATGGGTCAAGGAGCTCCTGAGCATACCGTGGTCTTTCCGAACCATGCCTAAAATCGCCACGGGAGAATCCCCCTATAGCCTCACATTCGGGACCAAGGCAATCTTACCGCCCAAGGTCATCTTCCCGATGCCCAGGGTGGAAAATTACGAGGAGGTCACATCATAAGATGGATTGCAGGCCGATCTGGACCTCATTGAGGAACGATGAGCTGGCGCACACCTTAGAGCTCTAGCTTACAAAAGGGTCATCGTCGGTCGCTAGGCTCTACAACCAA
Organism: Musa troglodytarum; assembly: GCA_023547065.1. Lineage (NCBI taxonomy): Eukaryota > Viridiplantae > Streptophyta > Magnoliopsida > Zingiberales > Musaceae > Musa > Musa troglodytarum. The sequence goes on along the minus strand of CP097503.1, from coordinate 27,695,960 downwards.
AAGCTACACCCCCAACCGATCAGACTGGGCGACCTAGTCCTGTGAAGGGTCGAGGTCAGCGACCCGGCCCACTCACGTGGCAAACTCGCAAGCTGCTCGAGCCTTGTCACTCGGTCACAAGTTGCCTAAGTCATCCCCCTCGGCCGTAAGCTACCCGAGCCCTATCACTCGATTGCAAGCTGCCCGAGTCATGCCCCTCAACCGCAAGCTGCCCGAGTCATCCCCCTTAGTCGCAAGTTGCCCGAGTCACGCCACTCGACCGTAAGATACCCGAGCCATGTTGCTCGGCTGCAGGCCACCCGAATCACCGGATCGGTCACCGGCCGTTCGAATCACCCTGACCGACTACCCTCCGAGAGTTCTCCCTACAAGTGCCTATATAACACTACTACAGAACAAGACAATGAATCAATCATAGATATTGCCCCAAAGGCTCATCCAATCATGTGTCATCCAAGTAGCTCCTGAGTGTTTCGCTAGCTAAATCTCAATAAAAGAGTATAATGAATGCATGTTGTATGTAGTTATTGCATGAAGAAAAAATTATTCAAAAATATATCATCCATGCAACCATTTTAAGAGTTATCTAGCTCAGCAGAGTGGTGTGGAGTGTTAGCTATCATAGACATCAATGATGACTCCATGAAAGTCTTGCCTCTATGGTACCATAGTGCTGTCATGCTTATGGCCCTACTATTCATCACCTCGTATCGATGTCCCTTTATTCATAATTGATAGATTCATCTCTACGACACTATGGTACACTTTTTGAGTCTACCTTCATCATAATTGATGCTTGGCTTTGAGTGACTAAGTCCCTCTAGACTCATCGTTACTTTTTCACTCCTTTTGATCACTTGCTTTAACACCTCTGTGTTCTCCGAGAACTTCTCCTTAGTCGATAAAAAAATAGGATGCAACTCTCATGTATGGCCTCCGCCATAATGTTGTAAAATTTGCTAGTCATATGTACCCTGTAAGCCAATCATATGAGTGATGACACTTGTGACTTGATATGCATTCTTTCTCTTTACTTATTATTAGGCATTTTATCACTTTATCTTGCGTGTTACATATATTGTGATGTCTTTGGATCTATGCATTGAGAATCGGATCATGATGAGATCACGATAATGAGACCGATTCACCTTTAAACACAAACCATAAATAATCCTGGTCATAGGTTATTCGAAAGGGACATCGAGATAACCAGATAGACTAGTGTGCTGTATACCAATCCATATGATAGAGGTGGCTAGTCTCATAACTACTCGTGTGGGGACACTGAGGGTACAGTGCAGATGCTCATTGGGGAATGAGTTCACTGATTGATCTGCTTACAGAATGCTGGATGGTTATTGATACCTCATGTCAGACAACGATTCCGTAGTCCTAGTAGTGTATCTGGTTCTTAGACTTGAGACACTAAGGATGTCCTGTATGAGTACTTCACTATTTGATAACGGACTTATAGGTTTGGAAAGTTTCAGATCTAGTACAACCGGTTATTGAGAGTGGTAGATAACCTTACGAGGGCTATTGAGTGTTAATAGAGGATTATCCGCTCTCAGTATCATGAGAGGAATATCCTATGTATTCTTGCTTGAACAAATCCTTGGCCAAGGTTATTCGGATTGAGAGAAAAAGAGTTCTTTGGGAGAATCCGACAAGAGCAAGACTCGAGGAGAGACCGTATGAGCCTGACAGCACCATGCCCGGTATAGGGTCTCTAAGATATTAGATGGATGAGAGACTATAGATACATGGTAACTAAGGATAGATATGTCCAAAGGATTGGATTCCCCTATATCGTCTAGGGGCTACGGCGTAGTGGCCTAGTACGTCTGCAATCGATGAGTTTGGTGAATTATTATAGAGATAATAATTCACTAAGTCAGAAGGAGTTCTAACAAGTATGACTTACGGCCAACTCGATATTGGGCTTAGAGGGTCACACACATATGGTAGGTGTTGTGACGAATAGAGGTTCGAATATAAGATATCCGCTGGAGCCCATATCTTATTGGATATCCATTAAGCCACTGAATTATTGGATCCTAAGATGAGATCCAATAATTGCTAATAAAAGATTATTGGGTAGAGACCCACTAATCCAAGAGGCTTGGGTAATTAGATGGAGATCCAATATCCAATAGGGCAAGATCCATTAGGGTTTACAAGGGGCCTCTATAAATAGGAGGGAACCAAAGCTCTATAGGCTTGGAGTTTCTTTTTGATGGCTACCTCCTATTCTCCTCTCCCTAGAGAGGTGCATCATTGTAGTCCTTGCCGTGTGGATACCGCTAGAGAGGAGGACGCTTGACCTCCTTCATTCTTCGTACATATCTACAGGGATTCAGAGATATACGATCTTCCTAAGTATTTTCTTTTACACATGCAGTTTTCATGGATTTGTTTTGACACACCGATCTTCGCACGATGACAGAACCTTTCTATAGGAAACTTGTGGTTTTGTTTTTTGTTCTTCCGCTGTGCATGAGATGTCGCCATATAGGATTTCCCAATAGAACTCATATTGATTCTATTTTTCTTTGTGTCCTTGGTAGCAACATTCACTCATTCGACCATATCCTCTGATTTGCTAGGCTCCTTCAAGTGAATATGAGCCCTAAAGCAATTTAACTCTCCATTCACTTTGATCATATCTTTGAATGATTAAGTCCAACTAATAGGATTCACTCGTACGTATACTCAAAATCCCCCTCGGTCGTACATAGCCCCTATATATTGATAACCAAGACTTTCATTTGATGTAAAATTTAGTACATGTAGGGAAGACTAGTTTTTACGATACCATGGCATTTACTTCTTGAATCCAAAGTGTTTTTTATCGTCATGTTACTCACCAAAGTGGAGCTCTTAATAGCTCTCAATCATACCTTCATATGATCAAGTCTCTTGCAAAACTTCTCCCATGTGTGTAATATTGTCTCGAACTGTTTCACCACGATTCGCTATATCATATTGTCTCCTAGTAACATCTTCATTGCATTATGATCTTTATGGGATGAACTCAGACTGTGATCTATCTATGTGTGGCATTTGTCAGCACATCGTAGGGCTTTTGTCACCTTCAATTGTATTCGTTCCTTTAGTAATCGACCTTTGTTCACCTAATCTCTGGTCACACATGGATGAAGAAGAGCTCCAGGATAGTTCATCACCTAGTAACTCTGGAAGTCCACTAACTTCATTAAAATTAGTGTATCATTATTTGGATCATGGGCCCCTACTCCTAGCACAATCTTCTCTTCACACAGTATCCCTTACGACAACTCGAATGATAACACTATGACATATTCTTCAATAGTACTCATTTATATATCCTCTTACCATATGCAAAGGCCTTTTGACCTTAATTTTGTCTCCACAAGTTGAGTCGCTTTAATCCCTATATCAATTTCCTCACTAAAATAAGGTGTATGTGCTTTGAAGCTCCTTTTAACTTTGGCACTATGCAAGATGAGTTCCCTTCATCAGAATAAGAGATCCATAAAATGACATTATTTTGTTCTTGCCTCTACAAGAGTTCATGTCCTTAACCTTTATCCAAGGAAAACTTCATACTTCCACTCCATATTTTATTTTTTATATTGAATCGCTTCATGCGGCTTGGGTAGTTCACCAAGTTCCACTCAAGTTGCTCTAATCGGTATGCATTAAATTGATGGTAGATATCATGCCCACCATTCCACAAGTCAGTCCTCTATTAAGTTCGATCTCTACATTAACTCTAAGTGAATCTTTGTTTAGTATTGCTTTGGATTGCTCCCTCACTTAATCTTACAATGCATCCACCAACTATTTATCTCATGTGAGATTATGCTATAATTCCTTGCTACTCGCTCGGTCCGTTGTATTTTATGGAGTTATCATCTTAAGATACCCCTCAATATATGTAATTTATTGCATATGATTCTCTCTCTAGAGAATCGAGACACATCCCTTCTAGATATGTCTTATAGAGTAACTTTTTTCTTCGTATCTATCCTCCTGGAAGTTTCAGAGATCAACATCCCCTTGGACTACTCTATCTTGCTGAATAAACTATGCACTCTTTTTACTCTTATAGATATATCCTTCCTATGCTGAAAAGAAAGTTTTTATGCTTTATGGTGTCAAGTTTGGTCACCTTAAAATGGCCATGGATAGTTCTTTGTCTGCATACAAGTCATTGTTTAAGTATTGAATTCTCCAAGTTAGTAATTTTTCTCATCTTTGTGAGCTTTGCGTAACTCTTTTGGTTGTCAAGCAACCCATACATCCTTGCATTGTATTATCCATTGCCAAGCACCCCATTTGCCTTGAGCATCATCAAATTTGATTGCCAATGTTGAGCTACAGCTTAAACTCAATGATCCCAACTTTTATATACTATGCATTCTTCCCAGCTTGTTTATTCTTATGTGACATTTTGCATGAAGGGTTGATCATTCCTCTGGATGTCAATCTTGGATATCCACTCGAGCGACTCTTTTCTTTGTGTCTCTATGTCTATTTCCCTTAAATAATTGCACATGCTGGATGCCCTCAACGCAGCCCCGCTAGGTCCCCCACATTTCATGCCAAGTGTTCATAAATGTACTTTAGCCTACTTTAACACTAACTATTACGAATTTAATTGATTTTATATAAGTCATGTGATATCCTTGTGTGCTCACCCACAAAGGGTCAATCTCCTTGAATTTTTTTATGATCCCTTAAGGATCTACAAAAAAAAGAAGACGGGTTAAAGATAGTATTTCATTCGAATCTCATAAGCAGACATTTCATCAAACACTTGATAGGTAATGTAAATTACAAATATAGACTTTACAAGCTTTAAATGGTCGCATAACAAATGGTTCAATGTGGTCCGTTGCGATCAAAAGTTCTCACAAGGGCTTACATAACACTGCTATGGAATAAGATAATGAACCAGCCCTATAAACCATCCCAAAAGCTAATCCAATCATATGCCACCTGGCTCTTGGGTGTTGTATTGGTTAACATTCCGCATCACTCTATAAAGCTAGAAAATCCTCAAAATGTCTGGTTAGATAGTTTATTTTTAGACAATTGTACTTCTAGACTATACATAACATACGTTTATAAGACTAAGACAATCATAAAAGTCAAAATGAGATTGTCAAACTTACTATAAACTCTCTACATGTATAAAGAATGAATAAAATCGAAAAACAAAAATAAATATTACATCGAATACCTATTTATAGATTTGTCTATGATAAGTGGGTTGAACCGAGCCACAAATCTTGATTAAACCCAATCTCTACATATCGTCAAACCTGATCACTTGCTGATTGAACCCAAACCATACCCAACCAAATCCCCAGATTGAACTCAATCATTGCACGGGATCAAACCTGATCACATTCTGGTTAAGCCCAATCTTTGCAGCCAATTTTGATTGGGGAGGTCCAATTCTGCATAAGCCCAAGTAGTGGGCTGGTTATTAGGCCCAACCCATAGGTTGGCACTGCAGGCTGTTAGTGGGCTGATCCCCGAGCAGCCCATGAACAGTAATTTAATTGGAAAATAGATAATTAATAAATATGTAAATACATTAGAATAGTATAGAAAATCATAAAAAAATTACAGAAAAATACCCAAAAATGCAGAAAATGTGCAGGAATGTTAAATGATAAAAATGTGATTATTGGATTACTTCTAATTCCATAATAACATTTTAGACCCATTAAAACCTATACTTTATAAATTACAACCATTGTCACATTCTATCCTTTCACTTTGATAGACTTTAACACCTCTCATCTTGTATATTATATTTATATATCTATGTCTATGGATGTATGATTTGATGTGGCATGATCATATTGATTGATGTGTGATGTTAAGCAGAGACACTTGTTTTCCTATTGAGAGCAGTAGACCAGTATTGATACGGTGATTCTCTAAGTGCCTATAAGTGTCTAAGGAATTAGTAGACTATTAGATGTGATAGTTGTTTGATCTCCTGATAGAAAAAATGGGAGATATGTCATTACCGTTATAGGTGAGGCACTACTCCATTAGTTATTGAGAGTGTGATATGATTTTTCTTTTGGAAGAATTAAGTCATCCTAAGAGATTTAGACATTCCATTTGTTGATAATGATATATGCATAATATTATATAAATATGTATAATCCTTGTGTGGATTATACATTGTATTCTTTATGATTTAATCATAATTTATGAAGCTTCTTTACCATTTTATTGTATCATCTACTTTGACATAATGATTATGGATTATGGGTTTAAATATTATTATTGTAAAATTTTTCAAAGGCTTAGGACAATAGTGAGCAACAACACAATAGGATATGCAAAACACATCCTATCAATAGAAATATTATTGTGCAATCAACTTCAAACTTATTTCCTTCTTCTTAGCTTTCTAGATTATAATTAAATAATTTTAAACATCCTATATAATAAGTTGGATCATTATAATTATAATTTTTAGTCATGTTATGATATCATGTCATGCTGTCGGCCTTAGATATTTGTGTTAAGAGTGTGTTTAAGGCATAGAAAATATGACATACATAGTTTTCGAGACACATGGGTAAGTAATAGGAATGTGTATTTGGGATATGGGTATATGAACTATATGGGAATATAATAATATTTAGTCTAGACTATAACCAATTAAACTCTTATCTTAATATCTCTTATCTTAACATAAAATCAAAACATTAAAAAATAATAAAAAAAAGGAAGAAAGAGAATGGCTCACATTGCATACGATGATGAGGAAGTGGTCATACATGTTAATGGCTCCCTGCCTCCGTTTCTATGTCTCTCTCTCTCTCTCTGAAACCCAGGTGCAATGTAAAGTGGTGTTGGCTCATGTTAGACCTGAAGGTAAGATTAGGCTCAACCTGAGTTCAAAGCTGACTCCAATCTACCCCGAACTCAACCTGTAGATAGGATACAACTTCATGCGTTAATTTTATTAACATATATATATATAGCACACATTAATTGATTCCCAGCATTAATTTGTTTAGAAAATAGAAAATTTTAAATTTGATATTTTAACATCATATGTAATTATTTTTACTGTTAATTATGGATTTAAGTATGCCGAGATATATGTTTTTAGATTTCGGGGGATATATATAGACACTAAATTAAATGTAAAAAATAGAGAATGCAGAGGAAAATGCATGCAATTTTGCTAGTTTTTTTTTTCGTGAGAAAATATTATTTTTGGAAAAATAAAAAGAAATGGAATAGACGTAATACCAAACCGGCCTTCCATCTTTTCTCAGGCCGTCGCTACAAACCAAATCGCCCGACGCAAACGAGATCTCGATCGACAGAAGCGAGAGAGGAAGCCGATCGCAAAGTCTCGAGATGGCGTCTGCCTTCGACACCTTCAGCAACGACGGTGACGACGCCGCCGCGGCGGCCGCGGGGGGATCAGTCGCCACGCGCCCCTTCGACGACGGCTACCTCGGCTACGACCCCCGCCTCCCCTCCCAGCGCTTCGACGCCTTCTCCTCCTTCTCCCCCTCCGAGGACGTCGATCCCACCGTCGACCACCTCGCCCCGTCCTCCCCCGGCTTCCCCGTTGACGTCGCCTCTGGCGCTGGCTTCGGCTTCCACCATGACGACGTCCCCGTGCACCGCCAGCACTCTGATGTCGGCGGCGGCGACAGCATCCCGGCCTCTCCTGAGGGGTATGGGTTCTCGTCGGCGGCCTCCCCCTTCACGATGCCGCAGGCGAACGGCACGGCTGCGTACGGAGTGGAGGAGAACGGCGAGATCTTTACTTCGGATGGCCCGATCCTCCCTGACCCGAGCCAGATGCAACGGGAGGAGGGGTTTATCCTGCGGGAGTGGCGCCGGTGAGTGCCTTTCCTTTTAGATCCGGTCATACTGGTGATCCAATGCTTTATATTCTTCTCTGTTGCCACTTCAATTTGTTGAGATGCTTTATGTTTCTTCTGGATATCGATAGATCGGGTTTTATGGGTGCATACAACTACTGTAGTGTAGCTCGTGTTGGGATTCTGTTGCAATTCTCCGGATTTCCTCTCCTTTTTAGGTTGATAGCTCAGTTTCTTTTCCACATAACATAGATCTTCCATTCTTATTTGCATCTGAAGATCACATGGTTGGGGATCTCATGCACTACTACCTTTAATTGATGGCTTTGTTGTGCTAAGAAATATTTTCTGATCTCAGCTTCCTGTTGGCCAAGATTTAAAAGACAACTATGTACTCATCAAAAGCTCTGCACAATTATGAGATACCACAACATGGTACATAGTCCACTCCTAGGCCTTTCCAAGTCGTGAAGAAACTCGGGGATCATAGTTGTCGAGTAGTCTAGGCAATAATAGGTGGTGAATCTATCTTTAATATCCCAGGCGGTGGCCACTTAACTATGTGATAGTTCAGATGATGGACTTGAGTTAGTTGAATCTATAATTTATCTGATTACAAATCTTTTTGCATTTCATATTTGTATGAAAGTAGCATAACTTCACAAGTCATGATGGGTACAGTTTCCTAAAAGGACAAGATGTCATTACCATCCTAGCTCAATTGATAACTTATGTATATGCTACATCCTGGATATGTCCATACACTAATATGTGTCACAGTATATGGAATATCCTTGTTCATATTTGATGGTTCTAGCAATTATTACCTATGCTTTCTCAGGATTTTACTTCCATCCTATGTTTAGTCTAGGTACCAAGGCAACTTCCTCTTACAAGAATGGTGGGATGCAAGCCACTGTATAATATAGATATCATTTGGTATGTGACACTAAAGGACAATGACATGGCTTTTGAGTTCCTAGAATGAGATATGGAGTGAATGGTGATTTTTGCCTTGATGATTGTAGTAGCACAGATACGTGTCTTGATTTTTGTTTTCCTCATGTTTATAGGCCCTCTTGATCTTGATTTCTATGGTCAACAAGATTTAAGAGCACTGATTCTTTTCATTTATTAATTTTTGTTGGAACAGTAATTCTTTTTTATTGTGTAACATAGAGCATATAGCTTTAGAGTCATTAAAAGGGAGCCACCCATTTGCATCTTCTACAAGGAAAACTTAGAATTTGGAATAATTTTGACCATCGAGTTTTCGCTCATTTTCCTTGAACCTGGTTACCATGTGAAACCTCTTTGCCCAATGTTCTATAATAATGGTGGCAAGCTGATTTGTTTTACAATTTGGCTCCCTTTGGGAAAAGCAAACCTAAAGTTGTGGTACTTGTTTCAGAAAATATGTGCTTTATAATATTGCATGTATTAGATGACATTCCATCTTTTGTTCTTTCATATTTGGTTATCTAGAATTATTATATCATCTAAAATATTTTTTTGTCAACAAGGCTATCATTGGCTGAAGGTGTTAGTTAACTTAACTGATAAAGACCTTGATAGTTTATCGCAAGGCTTTCGGCACGAATCCCATCTTCGCCGCACCTATTACCAAAAAAAAAGTTGTTGTTGTCTTTATTATTGTTGTTGTTATACTTGTAATGTGTCATCTAACCTAGCTGATAAAGAATTTGGTAGTTTATCGCAAGGTCTTGGGCTCAAATCCTGTCTTCGTCACTTACCTTTTGCAAAAAAAAGAGAAAAAAAAAAGAAAAAGAAGTTGATGCTACGTCTCTGTTATTGTTGTCGTTGTTGTAGTTATAACAAGGTTGTCACCGACTTGAAGTTTCCCATTAAACTTAGGTGCCTATGTACTTTCTGCTTTTTTCATTCTTTTCTTCAAAGTATCCGAAGGCTAATTGGTAGACTTGCTTGTAATGTAACATAGGTTGGATAAGTCCAAAATCAAAAGTAAAAAGGCCTACTAGACGTAGATAAACATTCAATATTCATGCTATAGTCACATATTGTTCCCATTAATTTTGTCCTTCATGAAGTAGCTATCTGTACCTTAAAGGAGGCCCAAGACATTATCAAATTTGGTTAATTTGTATAAATATTTCAATGTCAAAAATATGAAGAGATCGATAAAAATATTATTCATAGACTAAAAACATAATGGCTAAAATGACAAGGCGTGTTAGAATTCTTATTTGATCATCGAATATCTTTGAGATTAAAAGAAAAATTTTATAAGACAATTGTGAGGCCAACAATACTTTATAGATCTGAGTGTTGAGTAGTTAAGAATTAACATATATAAAAAAATTGCGTTGCTGAGATGAAAATGTTGAGATGGATGTGTGGAGTTTCTAGGAAAGATAGGATAAGAAATACTCTTATTGATAAACAATTAGATATTGCTTCGATAGAGAATAAGATGAGAGAAAATTATTTAAGATGGTATGAGCATGTGCTTAGGAAACCTCCAGATGCGATATTCAAAAAAGGTGAAATGATTAATGTAAGTAGTTCAATGAGAGGTAGAGGAAGACCTAAAAACAAGATTTATCGTACCGCAACATATCGCTCGGTACGAGCGATACGTACCGGTCCAATAGGGGATCGATATAGGTGGTACCTCGATACACCCCCATATACCGTGTGCTGGTATGCTCGGTATGGCTTGGTATTGCACGGTACATATTGTATTGATAGCTGATTGGTACACCAGTATGGACCGATAAAGCGAATCATACCTAAAAAGACTTTAATTAAAATTATAAATAAAATTTTAAGTACTTTAAATTTAACTAAACATATGGTTTCTTATAGATCTCAATGGTGGCAAAAGATCCACTTAGCGACCCCAAATAGTTGGAACTTACGACTTGTTGTTGTTGTTGTTGTAATTTAGCAAAGTTACATCCACATAACCATCCACGTCTCCGACAAATGTTGCAGAGTTTAACAGTTGGATATACAGACTTGACACATTATCCATTGCAATACCTATGCATGGGCGTATTTACTCAACTTGGCAGTTTAGGATGCTTGACTATGTTTTTACTTGCTCTTAAAGCAAAGATACTTCAAGATTATTTTTGAATTCTTTCTTTAAGTTCAAGATTGTTGATCCTTTTCTACTTCCTGTTATTATTTGTTATCTGCTTTTTGACTTGGCAGCAAATGCATTGACTAGCGCTTGATTAGTTGTTTCTTTCTTCACAAACTTGGAAAAGTAGGATTTTTCAAATTGTCATGAGACCTTCACTGATTGCATACCTGTCATCCATTTGTTGACTTACTAGAACACGGTTTGTTAGTTGTTTCTTTCTTACTGCACAATATTGGAAGACTAAATCTTATAATTTTTTAATATATCTTAATGAGTTATTTACATGTAAACAGATAATCTTTGGAAAATTAATTCCTCAACAATGTTGTATTGTTGCTGTAACTTATTTTAAAGTTCTGTTGATACAGTTTGAAATTTGTATGGTCTCTTAACATTTTATTTGTTTATTGTTCGGCTAAACACCTACCATCTAATTAAGTACCATGCAGTCCTTAGGATGCAAGCAAGCATGCCTGGAAATGAATCCACTGTTTTTTAATATATTAAGATAGATAATTCAACATGTGTTTTTGTCACTTCTAGGTTATGGTATGATATTAAGTTCCTGGGTTATGAGTTATGACTATATGATAACTGTGACAGGTAAAACGAAACTGACACTCCCTGTAAATAGCTTTCTTAGACCATGTTTTGGACTATAGTAGGCCCATGCAACTCACCCTTTGGGGGCTTGGGATTTGTATATGGAATGAAAAAGTACTTCATTGCTTGCTCTTATAACCACTTTTGGTTTCACTGCTCAACAAAGCTTTGGATCATGTCTATTAATGTGCGCACAGACAAAATGCTATCCTTCTTGAGGGGAAGGAAAGGAAGGAAAAGGAGCGTCAAAATGAAATCATTGCTGAAGCTGAAGAATTCAAGCAAGCTTTCTATGAGAAAAGGAAATTGAATTGTGAAACAAACAAGTTGCAGAACGGAGAAAGAGAGAAAGTAACGTGATTCTGTTTGTCCCTGAAGTTGAACTATCTACTTGCATGATTAAAAAAAATGTGTATATGTTTGGAAGTCTTCATTTAAGAAGTAGCTTGTTTTGTTTATTGGCAGTTGTATCTAGCCAACCAGGAGAAGTTCCACGCAAATGCAGATAAACAATACTGGAAAGCAATTTCTGGCCATTAAGAAGAGAAGAAAGAAGAAGAGAAAGAAGCCCTGCCTGAAAGAATCTCCCCCTGAGCTCCGAAGAGAAAGCCCACTGATCTCTCAAGAATGCGCCAAATTTTGGTAAAGCTGAAGCATACCCCCCCGCCCCACCTGGTCCAACCCACCACCACCTGCACTGTCCAGCATTGCTGGAGGCTGCACAGCTGCAGGCAACAGCCGCCGCGTCGCCAAGGATGCCAAATCCAATGGTCCTGCAGCCGCACCAACGGTAGACATCTCTGTGACAGAAGGGCAAACGGTCAAGGCACCAGAACTAGTTAGGACTGCTTCTCATCAGGACACATGCACGCGCCATCTTCATTCATCAGTTCAGGCTAAGCAGAGTATTCATTTCAGTCGATCATCCTTCTATTGCCTCTTCACTCTATTGGTTTTTAGCATAGCGATATTGTTTGTTGATGTTTGTCTCCTTTATGAGGTATGTGATGTCCTACCCATCAGATACGTCTCAAGAACCAACCACGTAAAACTACAGTCATCGGCTTTGCTGTGTGTGCTTGTTGGTATCTATCGTTGGTGTATCATGTTCTTGGTAAAGTTGGACATATTGCTGTTGTGACAGGGTATTTGCAATCCTAGTTGGTCTTTGATATCTGGCATCATTTTGTGTATCGATCTAAGATACTTTTCGTTTATTGTTCAAATTAAACCACTGTAAGGTAGCAACTTTCATTCCAATTTGAATTTATAGATGTGGTTGATGCGTCAACTACTCCAAAGAACAGTGTGGCAAATGGAATGAGATGTTATTAGCAGAGAGACTGGCAAATAAGAACACTCTTTGGAAAGTGTTTCAAGATCCATTTCTTACCAATGTTCTCATATGACTCCACACAAACTGACCCATTCATCCCATCATCATTCACTAACTTCGTATTCACGTGAGATGTCAGAAGGTCCTCCTCATGCGCAGATCCATTTCTTCGTCTCCTCCGTCTCCGGATCTGGTGTCTCCACACATGCAGCTTGTTGTTGTCTTTGCGCAATTTTTCTGGCGTGACTAAATCTGCTGGTCTACTGAACTCCTGTGGGATTAATTTTTAATCGGATTAACTAATGCAACTCCATCTTCTTTAAGTTCATGGATCGAGATGTTATTATAGGCAATGATGATTGTTCTCCGTGAAAGCAGGTGTTATGGAAAGGCCATCCTCATCACCAGTCCAATGACGGGTGCATGGCTCCTGGAGACTGCAAGGGACGATCCAGTGTTTCTCGCCTTAACAAGTGAGTCAAAATTCTCTGTCGTATGCTGCATTAATAAAGTGATCACGTTCGATCATGCATGTTAAAAATATTCTCTTTTTTTTTTTCTTTTCCCAGAACCCATAATTAACTCGAAAAATATATTATTAAATTATTTTAATCAGTATATCAAATAGCATACATGAGGTTCACACGTGGATTCGATGTTGGGACATGTCAGCCACACCACAATACCCTTGCCCAAGAGTCAGGGGAAACAAATATTTTCAGTATTTTATAATTAATTTATTTTAGAATAAATTTGTCATTATTTATTTTCAACGAAGAAAAGAAGACTCACTAAATCTGCCGGTCTAGGATTAATTTTAATTGGATTAACTAATGCAATTATATCTTCTTTGAGTTCACGAATTAAAATATGCGTGTCGAAATGGCTGCTATCACAGGCAATGACGATTATACATGGCTCTTGCAGAGTGCAAGGGACAATTCAGCCGTTCTCGCCTTAATAAAGTAATCACTTTCGATCATACCTTTTGGTATGATTGAATAATTATAATACGGCTCCTGAGACCTATCGCTTGTGCGATACTACCTTTTGAATAAGAGTTAGGAAAAATGAATATTTCCCATGTTTTATTGTCAATTCATTTTAGAATAAAATTTTCATGTTTCGTTTTCAACGAAGAACAAAAGGACTCGCTAATAAAAAGGGAAAGCCAAATTTCTTTGGTTTATGAAATATCGATGCTCTGCGCATACATTTCATCACATGTTTGGTCTTCGTATCAATAGTTCATCATTGATACAAAGCTCGTCGAATCGAACGAAGATTATTAACTAATACTGATATGATAAAAAAAAAAATATATAAGCCATCGACAGTAAGCTTTCTAATGAATATTGTGCTTCCACGCGTAGGTCGAAATATTACCACGTTAAATTTCCTCCCATAACTCACTCGCAGGATGAAAAGGATTAGGAGCCAGTCTGGAAAAGCATGCCATGTACGATGATGCCAAAGTCACTCAAAAAGTGTGCTGTGCTGCCAATGTCATCGTCGTCGTCGTCGTCGTCGAGTATGTCTTCGGCGTTTTCTTTGGCTTGCAGGAAAACTCTGGGCGGATCACGTGGAGGATGCCTGATGCTAAGCCAAACTTGCGTGGCTTTGCATCGGTCGTCGTCGGGCGCCGTGTCATCCGCCACAAAATGCCGGTAATTTGGCATCGCCGTACTGCCGTCTTGTTGCGGACAAATTCAACGGAAGGCAGATGTCGCTCGATTCCACCACCCCACTTCGATCCTAAACGACTTAGATCATCGTCTTAGAATTCGATTCGGATATTTATCCAACGTGATTTAAGCGTTCGAATTTGAGCTGAATAGCGTGAGGTTGTCTTCTAGCTGTTCGCTACAGTAAGTTTGGAGTTAATGTCGAACTGTAAAAAAACGAAAAAAAATCTATTTTCAAGACCTACCTCACATCATGAGATCTTTTACGGTTCATAGTCGAGATCGTAAGAAATATCATAAATAATTTTGTATGTAATTTAATTATCAATAAATTATGTGATCATGCATTAAACTATCGAGGCTATGATTATAGGATAATGGTTTTATCGAGTTAACTTTATTAACGGTATTATATTATCAATCTTAAAAGAGTTGTGTCGATATCATTATCGATACTCTGATATCAATATCCTGAAACATAATAATCAAACTGTCTACGTGTTATACTCCTTGTATCAAATAGATTAATTAGACGAGGACTCCAAAAAGAAAAAAAAAGACTCAATCTATTATCGTTGCTAGACTATTTATTAGTGTCTATGATCAAATTAATTCTAAAAAAAATATGTTCGTTCTCAACACATAATCGTGATCCCCATCACGCATCATAATGCTGCTAGGATATATATATTTATATATAATTTGGATTAAGACACTTGGAACCTTTGAAGAAGGTATTGAATTTATTAAACAAGTAATAATTATATCATAAGTGAATTGATTATGGGTTTAAATATATGATGAAATACATTGGCTAAATCATTCATATTTTAGCATTGCATTCTTATTCTTACAGATTATTTATGGAATCAGACATTGCACCATCTGACCTAAGCATAATATAACATTTGAACAGAAGAAGTATTCTTTTATAAATCATCATGTAAATACAGAATTATTAGTAATTTTGTTGATACACCCTTGATGGGGAGAGACGTCCATCGGGTCATATATCACACAATCGCATGTAGATTTCCGCCGGCGCCTTTCCGTTGAAAACACACACCTCGACAAGGATTCCCCGACGCGAGCCGGCGGCGGAAGTCAGGCGCCATGGAGCCGCGTTTTCCACCAATACGTAGGCGCACACGTAAGCGGAGAAGGCCGCGATCTTATCTTATCATTCGCTGCCTCCGCAGCGGCCACGTGAACGCATGATAAGCAGGGCCACAGCCCACGCGGTGGCCGGCGCACATGCCGGCATGTGGGTCTTCTGTTTACTTATCGTCGCGAATCTTATGATGGAGTACGGCCATGGCCGCCACACGACGTGGTCATTTAACGGGCAGCGCAGATGCATCTGTTCCGGCTTGTTAAATAGGTACGGTCAGGGGCGACTGCTGGATCGCACAACAAGCCGGTGGGGTCCATGACGCGTGAGAGGAACGCGAGATCAATTTTACGATAACCTCTCAAGATCTTTACCGACCGAGTTGATAAAACATTTCACTGGCGTAGGAACAATAAGATGCATAAACCATGTCAAGAGGAAAACGTTGATCGCATGGATTCTTTAAAAACAGTGCGCTGTGGAACGTTCGTTGCATGAAACAAAAGAGCTAATAAGTAGGGTTAGATCAACCCAATGCCTCGCAGAGCTGATGATAGAGTGGCATCCGAGACGTTGGAGACCACAGAAACGTAATGGTTAGCGGACTATGCTACAATTATAAAACCCGAGTAACTTTATGTTGTACGAGAAAAAAAGTTTGTACAACTATGGAAGAGGGGACAGAGCGTCAGACACGCTGACATCTGTCGGCGACCTTTTGCTTTACCTTTTTCTTTGTCATGCATGCCTTTCATCAGTACTTCTTTCGGGCAGCAGCATGCGACTTCACTGACCCACAACTCGTCTCAAAAGAAGCCCTCCATTATATCTGCTTTATAAGGGGGCAGGTGGTCACCACACCTACGGTTCGTCGTTTCCTGCGACCGCTCCCATGTCCGATGGGTGCTCTTCCAACGGGAGCGGCAAATAATTGAGAAATCTAATTGTTAACAATTAAATAATATACCAGAAAAGATTTTATTTTATTTTTTTACCATATGAAATAGGAAGAATATCTCACGTAATAAATCCAAAAGGAATAATTTATAGGAAATGAGAGGCTGCCAGATGAAGTGGGACTCGGTCGCAACATGTGGTGTGTCGCAAAGGCAGCCGAATGTGACCGGGCGAACGAACCTCCGCTCCTCGCTGCGGGATCACCCGACACCATGTTTCATTCGGTCATTCTCACGAACACGCGTCGCGCGCCATGAATCGTGCCCCCGCGGCTCGCCCTCGACCACGTCGGCGCACTCGAGGATTTGTCGCCTACCGAGTAGCTCGTGGAGCAGGACTCCGGTGGGGCTGAGTTAGCGTCGAGGAGGGGAAGAGAGACGGGTGCTATCATTTCGTACCGCGCCGTGTCACGGACGCCGTGGGATCCGCCGATGGGAGTGTGTCTCACGGTACTCGCTCTGGTGAGCCGTTGCTTTCCCCGCTTCGGAGCATCCGACCGACCTATTTATCTTTGAACACAAGAAGAAGAAGAAGAAGACGAGAATTGTAATCTTGCTCCCTCACTGCTGGGAGGTCAAATCTGAGCTGCTGCTAATCGCGCGACTTCTCTCGAAGGCACGGGGACCGGCGATGTGATGATGTTGAGGGCATCCAAAGGGACGTGGTTGTGTTTGACCTCGTCATCTCGCCGCCCACGTTGGTTCCCTCGAGCCACCTGCGGAAAAGCTCGGGCGATGGTCAAGGCCTCTCTTCCGTGTGCGAACCAACAAAAACATCTCTCTCCTCTATGAGAAATAGTGGTGCTATCAGTAGGTGAAGATGACGACGACGAGTTTCTTTGACGGTTGACTTGGCTCTCCACCGAAGTCACAATTTGTTAGGGGTATTAAACGTGACGTGACATTCGATCCTGAGTATTACGTTCAGATGATGTCATCGCCCCTCCTGCGCTCATTTACTCCCGCGTTTGACCACCCGACGTCACTTCTCCTCTGCCTCGCCCCGCGTCCATGATGGGTTGACCACGGCACCGGCCTGTGAAGCCAGGTCCGTATACCACCCCCAGACGCAACTGGAAGCGCGTCATCCGCCCGACATATTTAAGGCCAAGGGGTAAGGTGAAGAAAAGGGGAGAGAAAAAAGGTGCACTCTGAACTCTTCAATTGTTTTTATCGGCTGGGATCTGGAAAGGAAAAAGATCGAGAGCCTGCGGGAGTGAGGCTGACTTGAGCGTCGGAGGGGTCGGGCGGAGCACCCTCCGACCCGCCTTTGTGCAGGTTCCGTTCCCAGCGACATCGGCGCATACAACCGCTCGGGACCCAGCTGGAGCAGGAGACATCGACGAGCCCGAACCTTACCGAGACGACCCCGGATCCCCGGACTCTCCGTCGCACGCCCCAGGGTCACGGTAAAAAGTTGTTTGCACTAACAGATTGGCGCTAGAAGGAGGGCCTCGTCGAAAGATCACCCGCTGTGCCCCGAACGACACATGGACGAAAGGCTGCACCCGGGAGGGATGCCAGCGGAAGCCCCCTTTCCCTCCAGACCCTGGAGGGACGATCCCACCACGACCTCAGAACGCTACTGGAGTTTGTTCAACGACCCTGGACTCCACCCACCAGGCGGGGTTTCTCCGCTCCCTCCCCCAGTCACCGCGGAGGCCTTTCAAGACCTATCCCAGCAGGTCCGAGCTCTAGCAAGCGCCGTCCAGGCCGTCGTCCCTCATCTGCCTCAGGGAACGGGAGGGCCGAGCCACCAGAGACCCGGATCCTCCCCTCAGGCTCATGAGGCGCCCCCCACGGCACCGTCTTCCCCTGCGTCCCACCCGGTCCTACACGGAACCCGGGTTCTCGAAAACCGGGGTATCCCACCCGACCCCGAGGCTATATCCTCGGATTCGACGGATTTACTCCGAGCCCAGCTCCGCTCTATTTCCCAGCGCCTGGATGAGGTGCAAAGGGACGTCCGGAAGTCAAAAGAGGAGCAGAGGGAGGAGCCTCACTGGGAGTCCCCATTCGCCAGCGACATACGGGAATACCCGGTGCCCTTGAATTTCCGCCTCCCCTCCATCGACCTTTATGATGGAGCCAGTGATCCCGCAGACCATGTTGCCGCTTTTCGAGCTCAGATGACCCTATATGGAACCTCGGACGCCCTGATGTGCCGAGCGTTCCCCACCACGTTGAAAGGGCCCGCGCGTGCCTGGTACAGCACTTTAAAAAGCGGGACGATAACGTCTTTCGAACAGCTCGCCAAGGACTTCGAGCTACATTTCCTGGCGTTCGCGCGTCCGAAGCCTTCGGTCGCGCTCCTCCTGGGCTTGAAGCAAAAGGAGGATGAACCCCTCTCCCACTTTGTACGACGGTTTACCATGGAGGTACGAGGGTTATCTGACGCTCACCCTTCGCTGTTAATGCAGGCGTTTATGATAGGGCTGCGACCCTCAAGGTTTTGTTGGTCCTTGGTGGAGCGACCCCCCATGTCCATCGCGGAAATGTTTCAGCGGGCGAACCAGTATGTGGCGGCCGAGACTTGGATGTCGGGAAGAAAGGAAGAACGACCAAGGGGGCGTTCGACGCCAGCCCGAGCGGGAACGACGATCAGGCGACAGTCTCCGCACCGGGGACACCGGGCGGGGCATCCCGACCAATACACATCCGAGCTGCCACCTCCCCCCTTGAACACGTCGCGGACGCAAATATTTCTCCAGATAAAGGAAAGGGGGATGCTCAAGCCTCCCCGCCCGATGAGGGGCCGGCGAGAGCTGACCGATCGTACCCGATACTATCGCTTCCATCGGCAGAATGGGCACGACACGGAGCAATGCCACGAGCTGAAGCGGCAAATTGAGGAGCTGATCCGGAGGGGACACTTAGACCAATACCTCCAACGCCCGCGGAAACCCTCCCTGCGTCCCGAAGGCCCGGTTGAGCAACACATCGACGTAATTATAGGGGGACCTGCCTCGAGGCGGAAAGCTTACGCCCGTGCTGTCACAACTGGGAACACCACCCTCCCTCCGAGCCAGAGATCACTTTCCCCTCGGAGGACTTGGGAGTTTCGGAGCACGATGACGCGCTGGTGGTGTCGGCCCGAATAGCCAATGCGCAAGTTAGAAGGATCATGATCGACACTGGCAGCTCGGCCGACATCCTTTACTTCGACGCCTTCTTGAAGTTGGGATTACCGAAGGAGGCCCTAAAGCCCCTACACTCGGCGCTCACCGGGTTCACCGGTGACTCGATCTCGCCGCGAGGTGCGGTCACCCTGCCGTTAACTCTCGGTGACTCCCCGAAGGCAAAAACAATGTTGCTGACCTTTTTGGTGGTCGATCTCCCCACCGCGTACAACGCCATCCTGGGCCGACCCACCCTCAACAGGTTAAGGGCGATTATCTCTACATACCACCGGACCTTGAAGTTCCCGACCAGCGCCGGAGTCGGGGAAGTCCGGGGAGATCCCCAGGAATCCAGACGGTGTTACTTGACGGCGATCTCCCTAGGCAAGAGAAAGAGGCCAGGACTGCCCCTCGAAGACCCGCGCAGGTCGCGACACCCGACTCAGCATCCCGAGCCGACGAAGCCGGCAATCAAAGTTCCGCTGCGGGATGACCGCCCCAACCAATCGGTCGGGATCGATTCGGACCTAGACGAACAGGAGCAGGCTCAACTCATTAGCCTCCTCCAAGAGAATGCCGACGTCTTTGCTTGGACAGCGATCGACCTCCCGGGGATCGACCCTGAAGTTTCTCAACACCACCTGAGCATTTCCCCAACCGCTCGCCCAGTGAGACAAAGACCCCGGGCTCAGGCTCCAGAGCGCCAACAAGCTATGCAAATGGAGGTGGATAAACTCTTGGCGTCCGGCTTCATTGAGGAAGTCAGGTACCCCCAATGGTCAGCCCAATGTAGTCCTCGTTAAGAATCCTAATGGAAGCTGGAGGATGTGTGACGACTACACCGATCTAAATCGTGCTTGTCCGAAGGATCGCTTCCTTGCTAGGATCGACCAAATGGTCGACTCAACCGCGGGCACGCCCGCTTTTTCCTTCATGGATGCCTTTCTGCATAAACTGCATTCGGATGGCTCCAGGAGGATCGAATAACACAGCCTTCCACACACCCCAGGGAGCTTATTTTTACAAGGTCATGCCGTTCGAATTAAAGAACGCTGGGGCTACTTACCAAAGGACAGTGAAAAAGATATTCGCCCACCAGATAGGGCGAAACATGGAAGTCTACGTCGACGACATGATTGTGAAAAGTCAAACAAGAGCCGCCCACCTTGACGACCTGAGGGAGACCTTTGCTACGTTAAGGGGATATGGAATGCGCCTCAATCCAGCTAAGTGCGTTTTCGGCGTGACATTAGGAAAGTTCCTTGGATTCATCATACACGAGAGGGGAATCGATGCTAACCCGGAAAAGATCCAAGCACTCATCAACATGAGGTCACCAAGAACGATGAAGGAGCTTCAATGCCTTAATGGGAGGATAGCAGCTTTGTCCCGATTTTTGTCCCGGTCGGGAGATAAGTGTCTTCCCTTCTTCCGGGTCCTGAAAGATCCGAAGAACTTCCGATGGACGGTGGAATGCGAGGAAGCCTTCGCACGCCTGAAGCAGCACCTATCCGTACTCCCACGCCTTACCTCGGTATCTACACCAGAAAAACTTTGCCTCTACCTGGCGGCGTCTCAACACGCGGTGAGCTCTGTGGCCGTAAAAGAAGCCTCCAAAAATAGCACCGATTTATTACATCGCCCATGTCTCACGTGCGGAGCAGCGCTACCCCATTGAAAGGTTGGCATTAGCGCTATCCCGGCGGCTCGAAGCTACGCCCTATTTCCGTGCCCATACAATCGAGGTAATGATCGACCAACCACCGGTCAAGTTCTTTCTAAATTTGATGACGCGTGGCGCTCTAAAATGGTCGGTGCGGAGCTATCCGAGTTTGATCTCCACTATAAACCAAGAACGCCATCAAAGCCTGTGCCCGCCGACTTCATTTCGAGAGCTAACCTGCCGGAAGGCGCGGAACAAGTTTATCAGGACTGGGTCCTGCACGTGGATGGGTCATCTGGCTCGAGGGGTGCCGGAGCAAGACTTATCCTAGAGGACCCCGAGGGACGCTCTTTCGAGCGCTCTCTCCGCTTCGGCTTCGAGGCCACAAATAACGAGGCAGAGTACGAAGCCCTCTTGGCGGGCCTTCGCTGGCACCGAGATGTACCGAGCACCCATGTTCTCACGGACTTAACTGCTGCCGAACAAGTCGGCCGAGAATATCGGGGGCGGGACCCAACCATGTCAAAATACCTAACAGAGGTAAAACCTGCACTCTAACTTTTCTCGCTTCACTTTATCTAGAGTACCTGTGTCCCGTAACGAGCGCACTACCGCAAAGTTAGCCTCGGAGCCGAACCCAAGGAACATCCCGAGGTCGAGGAGCTCACACGGCCTGGCTACCACGGGGTAGGGGACCTCGAGTCCCGATACCTCCGCCACGTGGATACAGGAGATGCGAGATACAAGCGCGAAAGCATCCGCCCGAGGATGACATCAAGGCGCGGCGCTCGCCAACCCAGCGTGGTAATCGCGAAATTGGCGATCGGCTTTACAGAAGGTCGCTTTCGCCCCATGTTACGATGCTTGATCCCGACGAGGCGAATAATAATCTCGCCGAGGTCCACGGCGGACTCGGGGAGCATATGGGTGGCCGACTTGGCCTTCAAGATACTACGCCAAGGCTACATCGCCCACGCTGCACCGAGACGCCAGTGGCTCAGGCGGCGGCGACGATGCCGCCAAGCCCGAGCCCCGCAAAGATCCCGCGGTCCCACTCACTTCCATGGATTGCGCGGCTCGCGCAATGGGGAATGGACCTTTGGGACCATTCCCCTGTCCCGCCAATAAGATACATCATCGTGGGAATTGATTATTTCACCAAGTGGTGCCGGACGAGTCGACGATTCGTATGGAAAAATATTGTGACCCGATTCGGCCTTCCCAACGTTATCATCACCGATAACGGCACCCAGTTTTCCAGCGCTCGGTTTAGGGAATTCTACGCGAATTATCGGATTCAGTTGAGGTTTAGCTCTGTGGCCCACCCTCAGACCAACGGGCTCGCCGAGGTAACCAACCGATCTATCTCGATGGGCTTAGAAAAGAACTCGAGCC
This sequence comes from Musa troglodytarum, assembly GCA_023547065.1. Classification (NCBI taxonomy): domain Eukaryota; kingdom Viridiplantae; phylum Streptophyta; class Magnoliopsida; order Zingiberales; family Musaceae; genus Musa; species Musa troglodytarum. Next base: position 27,673,100 of record CP097503.1, on the reverse strand, counting down.
CAATCAAGCTGGGTCGACGAGCTACCGAATATCCTTTGGTCTTTGCGGACAACCCCGAAAACGGCCTCGGGCGAGTCACCATACAGCCTGGCGTTCGGCGTGGAGGCGGTTCTGCCAGCCGAGTTGGTCATTCCGACCCCCCGGGTAGAAAACTATGAGGAGTCAACGTCAACCCAGGGAGTTCGGGCTGGTCTGGACCTGCTCGAAGAGCGCAGGGCCGACGCGCACCTAAAAATGTTAGCCTACAACCGAAGTGTCGCCAGAAACTATAACAGAAGGGTACGCCCTCGACCTCTCGGGATGGGAGATCTGGTACTGCGCATGGCAGAGGTGAGTGACCCCACCCGCTTGAGGGGCAAACTTGCACCTAAATGGGAAGGCCCCTACCGCGTCACTAAGGTCGTCCGACCGGGCACGTTCCGACTCGCAACAATGTCGGGACAGCAAGTGCCGAGGACCTGGAACATCCAGAACCTCAAGAAATATTTTGTTTAAAGTTTTTATAACGACTGCAAAGACCAAGCAGAAGGGCTAGCATTGGATTCAGGTTATTGAAGTTAACTTGCCGAAATTGGAATTGCATTGCCAAAGTTTCAAAGTACAAAATGAGCCCCTAAAGCAATACATAACCCGAAAAGTGAGGAAAAACCCTCCAAAAAGAGAAAGGCATCCCTTAAGAATCAGCCCCCGGCAGGCTGTCATCAAAAGGAACCTCCTCGGGCATACTTGCCCCCAGATCCTCGGGACGAGAAGTGAAGGGATCTTCCTCGACTGTGGAACCCGGAGGGCACGCCCGGAATCGAGCTAGGGCGACCTTGTATCCGTATTCGTAGGATACCCTACCCGTCCGGTCCAAGCCGAGGAGAAAGCCCTCTGACTTCTTGTAACGCTCAATGGCCTCACAATCCCTCTTTGGTCGGCGACGTTCTTCCGCCGCAAGTGCCTCCCGAGAAGCTGCTGCCTCGGCCTCCTTGGAAGCCAGCTTCGCGGCTAGATCGGAGGCCTCGTTCTTGCAGAGACGGTTCTCCAACCTCTCAGTCCGCAATAGTTTCTGCAGGCTGGCCTGGGTTGCAGATGCGGCCTCGAGCTCGGTGGTCAGGCGAGCTACCTCAGCGTCCATATCGACCGCCCGTTTCTCGACAACCGCGACCGCCTCGGGGCCAGAGCCCATACGAACTTCCTCTAGCTGCCGGCGCAATTCGGAGTTGCGCTCGCAGAGTCCGCCTATGATCCGACCGGCGTCACATGCTCGGTCGATCAAGGTGGTGGTATAGTGGAGATTCTGTAAAAACAGCACAGTGAGACAACGACGAAAAGAGAAAACAACAAAGGTATGACCGAGAGGATACCTACCCACATCGCCGATTTGGCTGACTTGGCAATGAGTACCTCCGAGGGGAGCGTGTACACGTCCCGAGCAACGTCAGGATGAAGCGCCCCCCGAAGGTAGGCGGCCGAGGGTTCCCCCCCGGTCCACACTTTGTCCCCTCGAGACAGGTCGCCCCAGCGGGCGACCAGAGGGTCGCTCGCCGCCCTCAGGGGGACCTCACCCATTACGCGGGCGAAGAAGGGCTCCCCTTTGCCTGGGGAGATCAGGCATAATTCCCTCACCGCCGGCGGGTGAAGGCTCTTCCCGGTCGTTCCCTGACTCGGCCCAGCCCCCCCTGTCGGGTCGGGCGCACCTGGTCGGTCGACCCTTCGGGATGAGTTACCGACGCCTCGGGATCCGAACTACCCGTTGCCTTCGACTTTTTCTTCGGTCGCTCTCCCTCGGCCACCTGTGGATGACTTCCCTCCACCCGTTTGGCCACCGTTGGTGCCGTTGCCAGGGACGAGCTCGCCGAAGCCCCCACGCCATGGAATGACCAGAGGTTCACTATTTCTGCGAGAAATGAAAGATCAGTCAGAATGAGAAAATGACCATAACCCCAAAAGCGTTGAACGACGATGACCTACCCCAAGACCGCGGGCTAAGCCCCGCTTCCGCAAGCCATTGCTCCGACATGTTGCGGATGGCTTGCGAGGAGGGAAGGATTACCCTCAGCTTCTCAAGGTGTGTACGCTCCTCGGCGTTGAGCTTTGGGGCTGTGTTATCAATGGTCCTCGAGGACCACCGAACCCCGAAACCCCAGTCTTTCTCGCGCCGGACGAAGAAGAAGCGCCTCTTCCACCCCTTGTTATTGGTAGGGGCACCGCTAACCCGGAACCCCGCCCGAACAGCGAGGAAATATCTCCCCGACCCCTTAAAGAGGCGAAAACACGAGAGGAAAAGGTCGTGGGTCGGGGTGATATCGGCGTAGTGGCATTCCCCCAGGAAGGCCACCAAATATCGCCAAGAGTTGGGTGTTATTTGTGACGGCAAGATCCGCCACAGGGATATGCAGGACACGATGATAGGATGTAGGGGGAGGCGCAGGACGGCCTCCAGGGCGTCGAGAGTCAGGGCAAAGCCCTTGGGGACCAGATCGAAGGCTCATTGCCCCGCTTCGAGGGCCGCAAGGATGTATTCCTCCGGGATGCTGTAGCGCTTCCGGAGGATCCCTACGGAGGACTCGTCTAGGTGGAATCTTGGTTGTGCGGCCACATTATGGCCTCTAGCGCACGCATCGCTTCCCCATCTGAGGAACGGTTGGAAGGTGGAGATGGTGGAGACGCAATAACGCGAGTAGTGATGGAAGAGGAGGAAGAGGAAGAAGTAGAGGAGGAAGAAAGAGCCATTTTGCACTGACCTATAGCGGATGGGATCGACTGGAGAATGGCAAGAGACACCAAGGCCAAGGAAGAAAGCTTGGAGGAAGAAAACGGTAGGACTCGAGACAGAAAAACTCCGCTGATGAAAAGTGGTGGAGTGTCGCGACGCGCGCTATTTAAAGAAAGAAAGACCTCGCCCTTTCGCCTCACGAAGTGGGCGACAGCATGTCACTACGCGTACCACCCAACGGCATCGCATCGGGCAGTCCAAACGCCGACGCGATATTAATAAGGACGTGACATGTCTGTCACCCAGGCAGGTAACTTGCCCGGCACGTCATCGACCCCTCGATTCCTGCAACCGCACTTGCGCGAACGGTTTTCGAAACGGCCCAACTGTCATGGACAAAATTGTAAACGGCTTGTTCGATGTAATGCTTATGCATGTCCGTGTCCCTTTTGGTTGGTTGTCACTTGTAAAACTTGTAAAGGGCTTGCCAAAGGCAAAATACCCCATTTGAGCGAGTTTGTAAGTCATTGTAGGTTTGTACATAAAGCTTGCGTCGAGTGACATACTTGTACTAGAATTCGATTTGTAGTGAACCAATTTTATACCTTTGTTGTGCAACTGTTCTGAGCTTGTAATATGTATGATTGGCTATAAAGTGTTTGCTAAAAGAGTGACTTGTGGATCCCGTGTGAAGCGCTTTCTCTGTCCCGTTCTCTCTTCCGTAGGTCCTAAGGGATTCTAGGAGATTTCGGGAGGTCGACCTTGCGGTGATACGCATTGGTGCCGCACGGCTTAGGCAAAACCAGCTAAGTCCGTGATGATGGTATCGTGAGCGGACAAGCCCGCTTTCAGACGCTTAGCAGGCAACCGTGGGGACCTAGCGAGGCACCACGAAAACAAAAAGCAAAGAGGAATTGCGGAGCGCACAAAGGTCGGGATGGCTGAGTTCGAGCAGTGGCTCGACGTTAACACCCAGACTTGATAGTGCTCGAGGCAAGCAGAGTGCTTGGCAAAGGATGAGACCGTGCAAGGTGGAGTGGGTTGTTCAACGATCGAAAGAGTTGTTAACTCAAGGAATTCGATACTCATGCAAGGCCTTGCATGCGAACGATGGATTGTTCGCGGTCATCCCAAGGCATCAAGGTCGGTGCCATGGAGCATTAGAACTTTCTCTTCGGCATGTGCAGGATACTTTCGTAAGCGGCTGAAGTGTGCAGCAGGTTCGCATGTTGCTAGACCTGCAGGGGTGCAAAGGCGAGCTGTATTGGTGAAATGTCACAATCTAGCAAGTGCATTTGCAAAGGCAGAATTGGGCACAGTTTGTTCAGCAGAGGCGAAGTAGTCCAATGGGATGGTGGTATCCAAAACTTCCAAAGGGAAGGAGGCGAAGAGCGAAGTTGCTCCAACAGGACAGATATCCAAGAGGGATAATCTTGTGCAATGAACCGCACTAGTTGAGGAGTACCTCAAGTCGAAGCTCGATGGATCGAGTAAGCGGTAAGGAGTCATTGCATGATCTCGCCAGTGGTGATGCGTTGGTGGACGCATAGCGAGATCAAGTGGGGGAGCAACCCAGGCAATACAAAGTGAAGGCACACTTGGAGCCGATAGTGAGATCGGACTCAACAAAGGGCTGACCTGTGGAATGGTGGGCGTGAGGGCCACCATTAACGCAATGCAAATCGAGAAGCGGAGCAACTTAGGGGGAACTTGGTGATGTACCCAAGCCGCATGAAGGAGTTGGCGAAGAAGATAGAACGATGGAGCGAGGCTTGGAGCTTTCCTTAGACAGAGGTCAAGGACATGGACTCTTGCAGAGGCAGGAATCGGATCATGTCGTTCCATGGGTTTCATATTCAGATGGAGTCGACTCATCTTGCATGGTGCCAAAGACAAAGGGAGCTTTGAGGCACATGCACCTTATCTCGATGAAGCATTTGGGGGAGATTCTAATGCACGCTTTGCGAGCAAAGTTGGTGTCAATAGGCCTTGACACGGGCAAGAGGATGCAGCAGATACTCTTGAAGAATATGCCATAGTGTTGCTATTCAAGTTGCCATGAGAGGAAAGCGGTGCGCGGAGATTATCCGGTAGGGCGAGTCCCAGATCCGCAATGGTGCACCTATTTCAAAGTCGAGGACTTCAAGGAGCTCCAAGTCGGTGAACAACACGACGGCAAGAAGAGCTATGGATTCAAAGTGAATGCCATGGTACCGTGAGGCGTCTTCCATGCGTGCAGAATGTTGCATTGAATGGAAGCCTTGGACATCGGCTTATGGGGGTGGCCCTATCGAGGAAGAAGTTCGGATGCAAGTACCGTGGAGTCCCATGTGGGACTGGATCATGCAGAGGTATGATCGAGCGGTGAAGAGTGAATCGCCGAGCTCACTTTCGCTTAAGGGAGCCCGGCAAGTCAGTGGACAAGGCCGAGTAAGCGAACATTGCAGCCAATGAAGCCAAGGAGAACAGAAATGGTGCAAGCCCTGTAACATGAATGGCAGTGGCCATACATGGGTGTTGTAATCTGTCTTTCCAGCGACCAAGTGGAACTGCTCAGAGAACACAGAGGTGTCGAAGCAGATGGTCGAAATAGGGCGAAGAAGCAATGACGAGTCCAAGAGGGACTCAGCTACCCAAGATCAATCATCGGTTAGATTGAAGGTGGACTCAAAGGAGTGCCACAATGTCGCGGAGGCGAATCTACCGATCATGAAGAAGGGATGTAGATGCGAGACAACGGATAGTAGTGCCATGGGCGCAGGTTGCCATGGTACCGCAGAGGCGGACTTCCGGGAGTCATCAATCCCTTGCTCTCATAGAGGGAGAGCACTTGGTCGTGATATGGGCCGTGGAGGAGGAGAATGCTTGGCAAACTCCATGTACCAAGACAAGGTCAAGGGCGGCTGTGAGAACTTCGTAAGACCAAAGGTCAATAGACTTTCCATCAAGATAGCCGTGAGTGAAGGACTTGGTCGATGCAAGAGTGCATGACCAAGGATCGGAGTAGGCAAGACGCTGCTGCACCTTTGCTACTCGTGAGGAGTCGACGACAGAAATGATGGAGAAGGCGGTACAATCCCAAAGGCGACCAAATCTATCAGGAGACTTACTCCAAGTTGGAGTGATAACTTCTTACATTCCAGAAGTTCAATGGCAATGAGAAGGCGACTTATAGTAGCTGACTTAGCACAAGGATTGCAAACACTTCAAGTGCTTTGGAAGTGTGAGCTAAGAGCAGGCGAAGTCTAGTAACCAGCTTGATGCACGAAGTACAACCTCGAGGAGGCGGGCGAAGTCAAGTAACCTTTGCCTTCTCAACTCTCAAGAGAATGGGCGGAATCGAGTACCACTCTCTTAGTTATCCGGCAGAGGAGCTCGCACAAATTTGAAGACCCTTCAAGTGACTAAAGGAAGATAACAGCTTGTCCAAGTCCTCACCAACGGTGATCATACCGAGAGTAGATCGCTCGCTTCATTTTTCAACCGAATACCAATCGAAAGCGGAAGTGATGCGAGCCTACTTGGGCAAGACAACTCGAGTGGAAGAAGATTCGATGGGCAAATTTTCATGGAGGAAGGACTGAAAAAATTTAAAGGTTGCGAGGCGATGCTCGTTAAAGCTCCAACAAGCATCTATCCGCTTGAAGAGACAAGAAGAATTTGAAGATCGCGATATCAAAGATGGTCTTTTCCCTTCATCGGATGAATCCGCAAGACTCGGCAGGATCGGCACAACCGCCGACCCACGAGTGAGTTATTGGCGAGTTGAGCGGCATGGCGGATTAAAGTTTGGCGACTCAACAACAACAAGTGGAGAGCAATTGGGAGCCAAGGCGCATTGCCGAGGAAGCGGAAGATCGAAGATCCAACAAAGAAAAGAAGTTGCGGCGTCGGCCAAAGAAGCCCGGCGAGGGCGTCAAAGGAATAAGTGGGGAGAATGTCACGGACAAAATTATAAAGCAGCTTGTTCGATGTAATGCTTATGCATGTCAGTGTCCCTTTTGGTTGGTTGTCACTTGTAAAACTTGTAAAGGGCTTGCAAAGGCAAAATGCCCCATTTGAAAGCGAGTTTGTAAGCCATTGTAGGCTTGTACATAAAGCTTGCATCGAGTGACATACTTGTACTAAAATTCGGTCCTGTAGTGGACCAATTTTATACCTTTGTTGTGCAAGCGATACGAGCTTGTAATATGCATGGTTGGCTATAAAGTGTTTGCTAAAGAGTGACTTGTGGATCCACGTGGCGCTTTCTCATCCGTTCTCTCTTCCGTAGGTCCTAAGGGATTCTAGGAGATTTCGGGGAGGCTGACCTTTGCGGTGATACGCATTGGTGCCGCACGGCTTAGGCAAAATCAGCTAAGTCCGTGACAGCATGTCACTACGCGTACCACCCAACGGCATCGCATCGGGCAGTCCAAACGCCGACGCGATATTAATAAGGACGTGACGTGCATCACCCAGGCGAGTAACTTGCGACGCGTCGCCATCGACCCCTCGATTCCCGCAACCGCACTTGCGTGAACGGTTTTCGAAACGGCCCAACGACCATTGGTATTCTGGGTCTTGAGCGGCGCCTCGACCCCTTATCCCGAACGGCGGTTCGGTTACATGGTCTTGAGCGGGGCCTCGACCATTGGTCTTCCGGGTCTTGAGCGGCACCTCGACCCCTTATCCCGAACGGCGGTTCGGTTACATGGTCTTGAGCGGGGCCTCGACTGTGGTCTGGTGTGGCGGCGCCTCGACCCCTCATCCCGAACGACGGTTCGGTATACATGGTCTTGAGCGGGGCCTCGACCATTGGCATTCTGGGTCTTGAGCGGCGCCTCGACCCCTCATCCCGAACGTCGGTTCGGTTACATGGTCTTGAGCGGGGCCTCGACCATTGGTCTTCTGGGTCTTGAGCGGCACCTCGACCCCTTATCCCGAACGGTGGTTCGGTTACATGGTCTTGAGCGGTGCCTCAACCATTAGTCTTCTGGGTCTTGAGCGGCGCTTCGACCCGTTATCCCGAACGGCGGTTCGGTTACATGGTCTTGAGCGGGGCCTCGACCATTGGTTTTCTGGGTCTTGAGCGGCGCCTCGACCCCGTATCTCGAACGGCGGTTCGGTATACATGGTCTTGAGCGGGGCCTCGACCATTAGTCTTCTGGGTCTTGAGCGATGCCTCGACCCCTTATCCCGAATGGCAGTTCGGTTACATGGTCTTGAGCGGGGCCTCGACCATTGGTCTTCTAGGTCTTGAGCGGCGCCTCGACCCCTTATCCCGAACGACGGTTCGGTTACATGGTCTTGAGTGGTGCCTCGACCATTAGTCTTCTGGGTCTTGAGCGGCGCCTCGACCCCTCATCCCGAACGTCGGTTCAATTATATGGTCTTGAGCGGGGCCTCGACCATTGGTCTTTTGGGTCTTGAGTGGCGCCTCGACCCCTCATCCCGAACAGCGGTTCGGTTACATGGTCTTGAGCGGAGCCTCGACCATTGGTCTTCTAGGTCTTGAGCGACGCCTCGACCCCTCATCCCGAACGACGGTTCGGTATACATGGTCTTGAGCGGGGCCTCGACCATTGGCATTCTGGGTCTTGAGCGGCGCCTCGACCCTCATCGGCGCGTCCGGTTCGGTTACATGGTCTTGAGCGGGGCCTTGACCATTGGTCTTTTGGGTCTTGAGCGGCGCCTCGACCCCCTTATCGGCAGCGGTTCGGTTACATGGTCTGGCGGTGCCTCGACCATTAGTCTTACAGGTCTTGGCGGCGCCTCGACCTTATCGGCTTGGCGATTGGTATACATGGTCTTGGCGGAGCCTTGACCGTGGCATTAGGTCTTGGCGGCGCCTCGACCCCTTATCGAAGCGGCGGTTCGGTATACATGGTCTTGGCGGGGCCTCGACCGTTGGCGTGCAGGTCTTGGCGGCGCCTCGACCTCATCCCGGGCTGTCGGTTCGGTATACATGGTCTTGGCGGGGCCTCGACCATTGGTATTACAGGTTTTGGCGGGGCCTCGACCATTGGTCTTACGGGTCTTGGCGGCGCCTCGGACCCTCATCCCGACGGCGGTTCGTATACATGGTCTTGGCGCGGTCTCGACCGACCGGCATCGTCTGAAGCGGTGCCTCGACCCCTCATCCCGAACGTCGGTTCGGTATTCATGGTCTCGAGCGGCGCCTCGACCATTGGCCTTCTGGGTCTTGAGCAGCGGCTCAACCCCTTATCTCGAACGGCAGTTCGGTTATCATGGTCTTGAGCGGCGGCTCGACCACCAGTTTTCGCGGTCTCGAGCGACGCCTCGACCATTGGTTTTCATGGTCTGCAGCAGCGGCTCGACCCCTTATCCCGAACGGCGGTTCGATTATCATGGTCTTGAGCGGCAGCTCGACCACCGGTTTTCATGGTCTGGAGCGACGCCTCGACCCCTTATCCCAAGCGGCTCCGACCTAGGTCTCAACCGGCCACTTGTATGCAACCGGGTTTCCCCGGACACCATCTCATACCCTCGAGGTCCGTCCCATAGGAGTGACTTTTTGAGGGGGGCAGTGTTAGGGGTATTAAATGTGACGTGACACCCGATCCTGAGTATTACGCTCGGATGACATCATCGCCCCTCCTGCGCTCATTTACTCTCGCGTTTGACCACCCGACGTCACTTCTCCTCTGCCTCGCCCCGCGTCCATGATGGGTTGATCACGGCACCGACCTGTGAAGCCAGGTCCGTATACCACCCCCAGACGCAACTGGAAGCGCGCCATCCGCCCGACATATTTAAGGCCAAGGGGTAAGGTGAAGGAGGGGGAGGAAAAAAGGTGCACTCTGAACTCTTCAATTGTTTTTACCGGCTGGGATCTGGAAAGGAAAAAAGGTCGGGAGCCTACGGGAGTGAGGCTGACTTGAGCGTCGGAGGGGTCGGGCGGAGCACCCTCCGACCCGCCTTTGTGCAGGTTCCGTTCCCAGCGACATCGGCGCATACAACCGCTCGGGATCCAACTGGAGCAGGAGACATCGACGAGCCCGAACCTTACCGAGATGACCCCGGATCCCCGGACTCTCCGTCGCACGCCCTAGGGTCACGATAAAAAGTTATTTGCACTAACAAACCTCACGTAATAGACGACCCCGGTTTTTTTATTTTTACCATATGAAATAGGAAGAATATCTCACGTAATAAATCCAAAAGGAATAATTTATAGGAAATGAGAGGCTGCCAGATGAAGTGGGACTCGGTCGCAACATGTGGTGTGTCGCAAAGGCAGCCGAATGTGACCGGGCGAACGAACCTCCGGTCCGCGCTGCGGGATCACCCAACACCATGTTTCATTCGGTCATTCTCACGAACACGCGTCGCGCGCCATGAATCGTGCCCCCGCGGCTCGCCCTCGACCACGTCGGCGCACTCGAGGATTTGTCGCCTACCGAGTAGCTCGTGGAGCAGGACTCCGGTGGGGCTGAGTTAGCGTCGAGGAGGGGAAGAGAGACGGGTGCTATCATTTCGTACCGCGCCGTGTCACGGACGCCGATGGGAGTGTGTCTCACGGCACTCGCTCTGGTGAGCCGTTGCTTTCCCCGCCTCGGAGCATCCGACCGACCTATTTATCTTTGAACACAAGAAGAAGAAGAAGAAGACGAGAATTGTGATCTGCTCCTTCACTGCTGGGAGGTCAAATCTGAGCTGCTGCTAATCGCGCGACTTCTCTCGAAGGCACGGGGACCGGCGATGTGATGTTGAGGGCATCCAAAGGGACGTGGTTGTGTTTGACCTCGTCATCTCGCCGCCCACGTTGGTTCCCTCGAGCCACCTTCGGAAAAGCTCGGGCAATGGTCAAGGCCTCTCTTCCGTGTGCGAACCAACAAAAATATCTCTCTCCTCTATGAGAAACAGTGGTGCGATCAGTAGGTGAAGATGACGACGACGAGTTCCTTTGACGGTTGACTTGGCTTTCCACCGAAGTCACAATTCATCGTGAAATGAGAATTCATTTCGGCGTATGCTTGGGTTCCTCGGCGAAAGAGTGGAAGCCAAAGCACGAACACTTTTGGTGTTGACGTGAAGGTATACCTCGTTGCAATTGCAGTCTCAGAAGGCAACGATGATACATCAACTCTCTCTCCGGCTTTACGTCAAGAAAGCATCTCCCAGACTTTGTGAAGCTACGCTCCACAGTCATAGCTAATTCACATGGTAACGGTAAATAAATAGTAGTGAGACATGCCATGACACCAAATGCAAATTGCATTTGCATTCACGTAAATGATGCACATTATCGGATCTACGTCACATAATTTTTCAATCCACATTATTGAAGAGCCATTTAATAGTCGCATTATTATCATCGAGTGGTTATTAAAAAAAAAAAGAAAAGAATGATTTGCTGAGACTCTTGTCCTCTTGCAACTTGATTTGGTGCAGATTCTGCATGTATACACAATCCTCAGATTAATAGAGTCAAAGGTCGCTTATCATGTCAGCGGTGACCACTATTAAATGTTGGATCGATGGATTGTGCAAACATAATACGATTGTCATCATCTTAGTGAATGCCACTGATAATTATTTGTCCGTTTTAAAAGTATTTTTTTCTCGGTGTTATTTAGGTGAAACGACGACTATTGGTTTAATCATAATTAATACGAGACTTCGATTGCCATTATAGAGCAGAGTCTGATAGGGGTGCGTGGAAGTCTCTGGAACCACGCTAGTACTTTTACCGATTCCTTTGGTCAAACCGATGAAATCACGGCCTCCTCCCGACATACGCATGAGATTATAACGGCTCGAGATGAATAAGTCGGAGACGACGCGGTTCGCGTTTCCAGTTGTATCAGCCACCGGATGCAACCCGGATCCCGCGCCACGCTTCCCGGTTGCAGCCGGTCCACCGGTCCGCTATTTATAGTGGCCATGATCGCGTCTTCTTCCTCCGCTTATCTGAGATCGAGACCTACGCGTGAGGATTTGCTTTGCGGTTGTGTTAGGGTCACGTTCAGGCTCGGTTCTCCAGTGCATGGCAGTGAGCTTGGTGTCGAATGAGGTGTCGGACCTCTGCATCGGGAAGCCGGCGCTAAGATCGCTGCCGCTCTCTGCCGCCGCCGTCGGCGACGCCCTCCTCGCCCTCAGGAGAGGCGGAGAGCCCCACCTGGCCGTGCTGGCCGCCGACCGGGCGGCACCGGAGAAGAGGGCCGTCGTCGGGAAGCTCTGCGTCGCGGACGTGCTTTGCTACCTCTGCTCCGACGGAAACCTCGCGTCGCCGGGCGCCGCGCTCGAGCGGCCCGTCTCCGCCCTCCTCCCCAAGGGCGCTGGCCTCGTCCGCCGCGTCGAGCCGCAGTTTAGGTACTCTTCCGTCCTGCCTTGGGTCGATGACTTGGTCCAAAACGCGTTCTCTTTTAACTTGTTCCAAGATTATCTTTTTGTGTTGGGGTTAAAAGGCGACGCCTTTTTTCCTTTCGATACCAAAAACAGTGGGATCTTTATATGGATCATGTGAGTTGTGCGAGAACAAGAATTCGAGGGAAAGTTGTGACCTTTATTCGATTCGAATGCTAAAGATTCGATCTTTTCTTCTGTTGTTGTTTGATTCGCAGCGTATCGGAAGCCCTTGATCTGATCCTGGACGGAGCCCAGAGCCTTGTGGTCCCTATCGGCTCCGTCGGCCGGAAGAAGCTCGCCGCCGCCGAATTCTGCTGGCTGACACAGGAGGACTTCGTCCGCTACTTCCTCAACTCCATCGCCCTGTTCTCCCCTGTCCCCACCCTCTCCATCGACGCCCTCGGCCTCGTCCGCTCCGCGGACGCGCTCGCCATCCGCCACGACGAGCCGGGCCTCTCCCTCCTCCCCCTCGTCCGCCGCGCCCTCTCCGACCAGACTGCCGTCGCCGTCGTCACCGACGATGGCCGGCTGCTGGGCGAGATCTCCCCCGCCGCCCTTTCTGCATGCGACGAGACGGTGGCCGTGGCCGCCGGCATCGCCACCCTCACGGCGGGCGACCTCATGGCCTTCATCGACTACTACGGTTCTCCGTCGGAGTCCCTTGTCCGCGCGATCAAAGCCGGGCTGAAAGAGAAGGGCTTGCAGGAGATGCTTGAGCTGATGGAAGACGAGCTGTCCTCGTTCTCCATCTCATCCTCCTCGGCCTCTTCCTCGTCCTCCGACGACGAGTCAAGCGGGGGAAGGCGGCTGCGGAAACTGCGGTCGAGGAGCTTCTCCATCGGGAGGCGATCGGAGGAGCCGGAGGTCTGCCATCCCGGGAGCTCGCTGGTGGCGGTGATGGTGCAGGCCCTGGCGCACCGGGTGAGCTACCTGTGGGTGGTCGACGAGGACGACTACGGCCTCATGGGAATCGTGACGTTTGCCGACATGCTGAGGGTTTTCCGGGAGCAGCTGCATCAGTCTTCTCTCTGAGACGGAAGAGTGGCAGTCGATCGCATGGGCGGAGGATGAACGAGGGGTGTGATGGCAGCTGCTGTGGATGAGTCTCTGTGTATGCTTTGGGTGTGAACACGCTTTCTCCATTCCCTCCCATGGTTTTTGGAGAGCCTGCTTTGTTTATTATGTTTCCGGTAATAAGGACTCACAACCTACCATCAAATCCGTATCACTTTTGTATTTGTGGCGGTTACTATTTCTGTTCTTATCTCATCTGTCACCATGGCGTGGATTGTTCTGAATGTTTGATCTCTTTGCTGTTGCTTCATGGGCAAGTACTGCCTCGGCATGGATTTATCATGCAGGCTCATCATCTTTCTTGCCACCGAAAGCTGAGCAAGAAAGAACTTGGCAAAAGCGTGTGGAGATGATATAAGCTTCTGAAATGGCCAGTCTACTTGTAGATTTTGTGCATCCATGTTGAACAAGAAATCAAGAAAAGGGCATATAGCAGACAAGATGCAGCAAACAATCAATTCCTGGCCGGCTCTGCAATCTACCATATTTAGATACAGCTCAATCCAAGCCACCTCTAATAATCAATATCTTCGAAGATTTTGAATCCAGTCGCCCCTCTGTTTCGTAAAGAAACGTGTTCCTTTTGTCACAGCATATTCCAATATACCAGCGAGGGGTTCTCAAGAAACCACAGCATATTCTAGCGCTAATCTCTTAACAGTAAAAGGAGACGAAAAAGATACCCCGCCGGCTGTAGTATTCAGTGAATCAGAATGTGGAGTGCAAAAGTGCCAACTCTCATCGAAGAATGTGTCCGTTGACTGCTTCGCAATTGCCTGCTACGGCTGCCCAACCTTTTTGACCACCGCTGCAGACATTAATGAATTTGGATGCCTTTTACCAAACATAATTTTCATCAACGTGGTCCACATACCAGCTGCTGTTCGGAATTAGATCCTTAAACTTCCATGCAAATAAAGGCTTCAGTTTCATGCAGTAAACGCAAACATTCAAGTGCTGGAAGAACTTCCTCTTGTGCTTTCTGCAGTCAATCCACTCGGCTGTTGGGTGGGCATTACAATCAATGCACATCCATCAATCACTAATCTGGCAAGCCGTGTCAAAGAAACCAGGCCTTCTTCTTCTTCTTCTTCTTCTTCTGTCTATTATAAGCAGCATGCCGCTGAACGTGTCCCCGGTGGCTAGAATATTTGTACGCGGGATTCCCTGCGCAACAAGAACGAACCAGTATTGTTATAGCTTTCCAGCACTAACATGGTCCAAAAGTAAGATGAAAAGTATGTAAGGTCCAGAGCATCAACTTTACCTTTTTGCTATAATATAATTGTATCCCTCGTTACATGTAAAAGCCTGGGAGAGGAAGCATAATCCCTTCAGATGTGTACAGGAAGTATACAGCAGCAAATCCTTGCGATATCTGTGCAAATTACAGTAAGGGATTCCATTTCTTTCTACCTAATTCCTTTTTCCATCTTTTTCTTTTTCTTTCCTTCCTCCCATCACATCAGGAAGAAAAGGTTGGGCCTCTCTACATTGTGGAGGCCACCTATATTGAAAAGGACTACTTGTAGGATTGCGATATATGAGACAAAGAATGTTGAAAGAAGATAAAGAACTATACGGTGTCTAAGGTCAGCATAAATCTCTGACCCTGGAAGCATATCCATGAAGAAGAATACATGAGTGGCAGGGCTTCGATCCAATCGGATCACGGTCAAACCAACGTTAGATTCCTTCCAGTTCCATTCAACTCTTTGGTCGATAATGTTTGGCAACCATGTCGAATGCCTCTCAAAAGCAAACTATTGTTTGTCATAAAGGGTATAACAGAGCAAGCATACCGATATCTAAAACAAGAGAATCATGAAAAACTAGTAGTCACCCCTTCTGCCGTTTCATTCTGATCCTCTGTTACCAGCTTAAATTTGAGAATTTTGTGCAGGCTTGCTATGGGCTTGACCTGTTTTGATGGAGCTTGTTTTGAATCAAGGAATTGTTTATCCTTGAAAACATTTGTTTCAGAAGGCTTCGTCTCAGAACATGTCACGGTAGGTGCACCGTCTACAAAACCAAGATATGTCAACTTGCCAATAGAAAACTAACAATTGAAATCTCACAGGAAAAAAAGACACATGAATCCACTCCAATGACTAAAGTTCAACGTTTGAAATAAAAAGATGCCAGTGAACTCATTTATAATCAGTATTAAAATTCCCAAGCAGAGGAATCAAATCGATAAGCAGAGGAAACCAAGTTCAGTGATCAAGGTTTTAACAAGATCGAAATAGAATGATGAAGTGCATTCACAAGCACAAGACTTACCACCTTCAGAGAAGATGTAGCATGTGCCCACAGTATCTTGGTATTCTCCAATCTGTTGCAAGTAAGGCATGCCACATTACAGGACTAGCAATGAAGAAGTAAAACAATGATTAAAAGAGGAAAAAGGTAAAATCATTAACGGAACTAAAACTTCTGCAGGCGAATAGAAACAATTAACAAATGCATATCTGTACTTCATATTAACCAATGAAGCTGATAGTAATACAAGTTCAACAAATCAAAAAACCATCCTTGGTTCTTAATTATTTATTATTGATGTATCATGGCTGGCAAATCATACATCTGGATATGCTTCCCTACATTTTTCTTCAAAAAGTTCTAATAGCTCCAGAATTTTATATCTCAAAGTGCTAAAAGTGATTAATCTAAATGAACTGGAGTTATTTATGATGTAAATACACAAGATTAGGCACAATCATATGGGGCACTTCAAGTATGCATGTGCAATCTTTGAGACAATTATAGAACTGTTAAATGACCAGGAAGGTACAATAAGTTATTACAATGCTTAAGAAAAATTCATCTGAGCCTGCATCATATCCTTGGACTTTTAAGCTAAAAAACGTGATGAATAGAAAAATGTCACACCATTCTGCTTGAACCTAAACCGAAGCATGAATTGTGGGAAGCACAAATAAGAGAAAGTTATATCCACCATCCTTGCCTAGCTGTCAGGTACTCAGAGTTATTAATGCCAGGGTTATAAACCAAAACTTTCCAGCCTTTCCTATCCAAAGTAGAAGCATGGTTGTCACATAAATCAAATGTATGTTAGGTGATGCTAATGACCATGGACTGAAATTTTACACAGATCATGCATCTTGGATGGAGATTCTACCTTTTCTTCATGTAAATTGAACCATCAAAATAAAGATGTCACTGGCTTTATACCATCAACAGAAACATCCTATCAGAGTTACAGATGGATATAGTTTATTACTCACCAGTTTCAGATCGCCAATGACCAACACAGGTTTCGCTGTATCCAAACCCTGCATACCATGAGACTACCGCATTTATTTTCCTTAAAACATGTGAATAGTTAACAAATGCATGTCCGAGAGTCATATACTACTTATAGAGAAGTGGGAAGAGTTCAGAAGAAAAGAGAGGGGAAACAGCTCTTTGACCTTATAACTTCTACTCAGACAACTCATTGAAATAGGCACTTGGAAAGGAAGGTCCAAATGGTTCATTGTGAAATTACCAAAATAAACTAAGAGACAAGTTTTTCCACATTTCATACCTTTAGAATCAATATTTCATCATTTGTGATGTCAAATTCACAGATAAAGAGTATGAACAACCAAGTATAATTTTTTTTCTAAGCAAGTTTGCAACTTATATTTACCAACAAATTATTGTATAAACTCCTAACGGAGAATATCAAACAAGATTATCCGCAATGAAACCCAAAACCAATTCACTGGTAGCAGGAGAGTTGTTAAGTGAGAAAAGCAAATCAGACTATACCACTGATCCAATAAGCCCATTTCATAGGAGAAGCTAATATCCTATCATGCCAAGCCTTTATAAAAAAGCTGTCATATCTGGAATGGTTCTAGTGTTTAGATACCAAAAAATTGGATGTTTCTCATTGGCATCTTAGAATAAGACCTAACCAGGCAACTGTATTTTTCCTTCTTATATGATAACAGCCACTGAATAAGACTCATGTGAGTCCTAAAAGGTTCCCTTTTCCATCACTCCTTCAAACACACACATGTGCAAAAAGTTATTTCAGGCCAGTCACATCAACAGACCTTTTTCTAATTACCATTTTATGAATTTTTTAATTAGTTGTTAGTAAAATCCATTGATCTAGTACCAATTTCTTTAAACCATGAATTTAATATGCAAAAATCAAGTATAGATGTAAATGGAAGAATTTTATCACATGTACAAAAACAGTACATACTAAATCCACAGCTAAAGAACATGTGAACAAAGAGAAATATTCCATAAAACAGTATTGTATTTCATGCTGTAATCACATGTTCATAAATGAGAGGTAGATTCTTACAGAGAGGACATAGGGAGCATTGGCAGGAATATCAGCACGAACACACACATCATCCAAGTCAAGTAACACATATTCTTCTTCATCCTCAACATGGTTAATCTGAGCCATACTGCCTTCCATTCTTAAGATTTCAGCAAGAAGCAACTTGGTCCTCTGTTTGACTCAAGATAAAAGCCAAATTTTTTTTAAAAAAATATGGTTTAGACAGAAAACTTTATTGGCAATCTTTCTGAACTTAATAGATACTGAAGAAACAATGCAAAAAGAAGATTTTTTTTGGAGAAACTGGAAAGTTTGGCAAAATGCATGTTACACCCTATATTAGACAGACACACAAGAACAGAGTAAAAGTAAAAGCAATTTTCACCCTGCAGCTCGAATGTCTTTGTGACCTATAAGATGATTTTTCGTTAGTTTCATAAGTGAGAACTCATCAAAAGTTTCTTATACTACAGTACCAATAAGCAGCCTGTCTGGTCACATATATCAGTAATATGATCACATGGAATAAGGCCTATATCTTAAACATGAATTAGCATAACCACATATTTGCACTCCAAACCAGCTGGAAATCAAACTGCATTTGACTATGAGGCTGCATGTGCAGTCTGCACACGCATGAAAATGCAGTCACATATATGCATTATGTTAATTTCTTTTTACTAATGTATCTAATAGTGTAATGTTTCAACAGCACAATACATTGTTCAATAGATTGTCACCTTTCACCATGTTACTTTTACCACTTATCGTATCTTATCACTTAAATAGCTTTTCAATGAATTGAAAACATCATTTCAGGTCGTTCTTAATCTGGCAATAGCATGTATTTATGTATCCGTTTGTAAAACTAAACTTTATTATTCTTTTTGTACTCAGTTATGTATTATTTTGAATACCTTAACATGCACAGACTAAATAGCAAAGATTCTTTTTAAAACATTGGCCTTTAATTCTATACTGGGGTGAGCTTCCGTGTAGACTAAATGATGCATGACACACCAACAGGGGCACAGTAAATGATCATGAAATGAAACTAGCGATGCTATGCAAAATGAATATTCACACAGTGAATGAATGTCCGCTCTACCATTATAAGCAAAATGAATATGCAATATGATAATGCAGACGAAGAATATCATCCATCCATTAGATGTAATTAGATAGGAAATTCTCAATCAAATATACTAAAGAAACACAAATTTACACCACAGGAGAAAAACCTGCAACCAAGTTTCAGAAACAGTTACTTCTCCGAGAAGTCTACAGCCCCTCGAAAACCAGGGAAAAGCCTATCCAGATATCCAACAAGCCTGGAGTCGGCTAATGGTTGAGGCAAATCGACAAGCAGTATGCGGGTAAGCTTGTTGAGGATTCGCGGAGGGCTCCAGACTGGCTAATGAGATATATAGAAAGGCGAACATCAAGCTGAAATTTCGGGGTTTTAGGTTCGGTTTTCCTTAGCAACTAAATATGTTACTTCGCCACGAGATTGGAGAGGCGAGGAGGAAGAGCAGGCCCAACCCAAGGCGTGCCCAAACGCACTCGACTTAGGAAGACGAACCGGTTCGATCGAACCCAGATGGGTGCAGTTCGATTTCCGGGTTGGGCGGTCCTTTCCCCTCTGCGGCATCCTATCGAACGACGTGAGGGCGAGACAGTTGCTCAGCAGTGGTAGCCCCATCGCAGACGGTCGGTATTTCTCGTACCAGATATGGGGCGGAAGGAGAACGGAAAAGAACCGGAAGAAACCGGAAGCGTACCGTCGGGTTCTCAGTGGCGCACTTGTCAAGGCTCTCAGCAGGTCCGAGCTATCGGCAGCGCGTGATGAACGCCGTTGGAGGCAAGAGGAAGAAGAAAGGGAAGGGAGAGGCCGTAGAGATGGATGACGTGAGAAACGCTGCGCTTGCCCGAGGGAGAGGGCGAGCAACAGAGAAAGCAGGGGAAGGGAGATAAGCTTCTTTGGCGTGATAAAAAAAGTCTTTGCAAATAAAGATCGAGAGGTCGAGATTTCATTATAGAATATTGATTTGATCGTGACCGAAGGGTTTAAAAAATTATCTTAAATTTTTCTTGGCTAATTTGCTTGCTTAGAAAAATCTTCACTAATTCTTTTTTAGGCACCTTTTTCCTTCGTGGATGCACCAACACAGTCTTGTCCATTTTGGCTTATGACATAGTTTTGGTGACGAGTCTCTTCTTAAACCGGATCGGCTTGGTTTAAATAACTAAACATATACTGGACCGGCCTTACAGAGGAGAGAGAGAGAGAGAGAGCGAGTGAGCTGTGACCGCTCTCATCAGGCTTCCTCACATGGCATGTCGGGATACGTCTGCATCATTGGATGGCCTATGATGCACCGACCCAGGATTTCCTGCATCGTCCGCCGGATGGATGCTTTGTCCGATGACTACCATTGCCTGCCACCTGCCAAATAACGACGGCATCACACCCCAATCGAGGGTTACATCACCGGACGTGGCGCGCGTGCAGGGAAACCTACGCGATACCCTGAGATGGGCAGTGCACCACATGCCGTCCTCGTAGATGGAATCTCGCCCGCAGTGACACCGATCAAGTCATAGTCTTTTCCATCGACAGATGCATGCCATGTGAATACTAAATCGTCTCATAACGCATAATCGATGTGCTGATACCTCTTTTTTTCTTTTTAGAGCCGAGATCCGAGGAAAATAAAAAGGGAGGTTCGTATGAATAATTTGGTATATTGGAGTTCCCCGAAATGTAAATAATATTTTAGGAGATCATTCGGAGGCAATCAAGGGGAAGAGAGATCATATTTTCGCGCCCGATTTTATCTTTATCGCCATTTATGATTATAAAAAAATATTTTATCGCCCAATTTTATTTTGTGGTGTATTAGGGCCACATAGAACTCGTGTCCGTGTCGGATTGCCGATGGCAGACTTGGCTGTGCAGCTGTATTTGTCGTATGTTGGATCGATCCACATTAGACTCATATCATCATGTGATTTCTAATTAATTGGTCTCTTTTATCTGCAGCCATAAATTGGAGGAGCGCATGATCTGTTCTTTTCTATTCAAATTGGTTCCGAGTATAAGCACGTCTCTATAAATCATAGGACTTAATATAGCGAGAACTATCCCTCAAATTAAAGGCCGCTCTCTTTGGCCTTTCGTGAGCGGCTGTCGAGGGAGGTGGAAACAGAGGAGCGCAGGAACGCGAAGGTAGATAAGAGGCGGCGGCTCCTCGTCCTCTCCCAGGCTAATTGGTCATCGCGGGAGATAAGAGGAGAGGACGAGAGAGACGAATGGGACTGGGAGGCGGAGAGGACCGTGAGGAAGGTGTAATGGCGACGGATTTCTTCTGGTCGTACACGGACGAGCCCCACGCCTCTCGCCGGAAGGAAATCCTCGCCCGGCACCCCCAGATCCGGGAGCTCTTTGGCCCCGACCCCTGGGCGTTCCTCAAGGTGAAAATACCCTCTCATTTCTCGTGGCCTGCAATCTTGGATCTTGCGTTGTTGTGGCAAAATGATCGGATTTTGAGTGATTTTCCTGTGGTGTTTGAGCTGATTTGTTATCGTATTCTGCCTATATTTGTTAGCTTTCGTTGTCGGTCGTTCTTCACTCGTCGATGGCCTTCTTCTCGAAGGTTGCAGTCACGCTTGGACTCCAAGTTGTGCACGTTGATGGGCTTTGATTCTCCGCTTTGAAAGACGAGGCTTTTATTGTATTTCGTGCTGCTTTTGCTCCATCGTATCGAGCACTTTACTTCTTTCTCTTGATTGATGCCAACTTTTGCTCTTTTGGTAGATCATTGAGGTTGATTGCGGCCAACATGCGGTTCCATGGAATTTGACGTTATGATGTGACTTTGACTTTCCATCTTGCCAAAATCGGGTTTTGATGGTCTTTGTAGCTTTACCGCGAGTTTCTTACTTTTATCTCTGCCTATCTACATCCACAGAAAGCTGATTCTGGTGAAGTTATGCCGAGTCTAGGTCCTTTCATCGTTTCTAGATCGGATGCATTTTGTCGATGCAGAAGCTATTTTGTGATTGCTTCCTTTGTCTCTATATCTTGTGCTCCTTGGTTTCAAATATGGTTGTCTTCAAGGTGCAGTTCACGAGATTTTTGTGATTATTGTTAAGTGGGTTGGAGAAAGAGATTGTGTTGATGTTTTCTCAAAGTTTTGTGTTTATTTAGTTCTTGACTTGCGTTGGGAGAAGAATAGTTGTTATTTTTCTTAGTCTATGATTTCTGTGATCTTTGATGTTGTTACGCCCAATCTTTTACTTTGGAAATTTTCAATGACCTATATTCCTCGTTGTCATATTAAATTAGAGGGTGGCTTTTTGTGCTTAGATTTAAGTGTCACCTTGGTTGTGTTACTTGCATAGTTGTTATTACTAAGGAGAACAAACATGTATTGACCCATTTCTTTGTGAATAATGAGTTTTGCAGATAAGTGAGGCCAGTTTGAGTACGCCATCTAGCTTTCAATTTAATTTAGTCAATAATTACATATTAGTCTCTCTTTATGTATTAGAATATGGAAACAGTTTGAATATTCCTTGTATCATTTTCTTTCAGCATGAGAGTGGAATTATTTCACCTTTTTTTTCATTTTTTTACTTTGAGATAAGTCTCTT
This sequence comes from Musa troglodytarum, assembly GCA_023547065.1. Classification (NCBI taxonomy): domain Eukaryota; kingdom Viridiplantae; phylum Streptophyta; class Magnoliopsida; order Zingiberales; family Musaceae; genus Musa; species Musa troglodytarum. Next base: position 27,651,006 of record CP097503.1, on the reverse strand, counting down.
TTCCTTGTTTAGTCAGTAATATGGTCGTTCAAGGCTACATTGATGAAACTGGTAAACCTTAATTATGTTTATTCCACCTTAAAAATTGTTCTTAAATGTACTTATTTCGTAAACATGTCTTAGCTTGGTGTTCTTAAGCAGTATATGAGAGGTCACAGGAAGATTCATTATTTCTCTGCTTACACAACCTTGCTGTTTGGTGTATATTTCTTCTTTGTATCACTATTAATGTCACATTGCGGTTTTTGAACTGTCCATTTTTCCCTTTCCTGGATCAAAAATCTTGTTTAGCTTGGGCAGCCTTGATATCCCAAAATCGTTCCGATATTCCACATCACTCTTAAGTGATTACGCTGTTGTACCTTTTGATTTGTTGTCTTTTCCCTGTGTGTCTTTAATAGATTTATTTGTGGCTGAGGCACCTTAAAAGGTTTCTGCCGATCCTGTTTTAATTGATGAGTAGACGTAGTATCAAGCAGCCTAATTTCATTTTCTCCTTGTTTATACACTATCTTGATCTCACCTCAAGGTGATGTCGTGTTTCTAAAAGCCTTTTGGATTTTAAGATTTCCTGTTTCTACCTGAAGTAACTTTATTATTCTTGAATAGTTTTTTTATTGCTTGTTTCTCATGGTATTTTTTTTAACATGGATGGAAACTGTTTGCAGGTAAGTGCCGCTGTTCTTCTTCAGCTATGGACGGCAACCTATCTCCACGACGCAAGCTGGCTGAAGATACTAGTAGTTGCATATTTCTTTGGCTCATTCCTCAACCACAACCTCTTTTTGGCTATCCATGAGATCAGTCACAACCTTGCGTTCTCAACTCCATCCTACAACCGTTGGTTAGGGATCTTGGCCAACCTTCCAATTGGTGTCCCCATGTCCATCACATTCCAAAAGTATCACTTGGAGCACCATCGCTACCAAGGTGTTGATGGAATGGATATGGATATTCCTAGCCATGTCGAGGCTCACGTTGTGACCAATGCGATAGCCAAATCCATATGGGTCCTTTTCCAGCTATTCTTCTATGCTTTAAGACCAGTCTTTCTGAAACCAAAACCCCCTGGCCTCTGGGAATTCACCAATCTAACAGTCCAACTTGCACTTGATGCCTCTCTGGTCTATTTCTGGGGATGGAAATCCTTTGCATATCTAATACTTGCAACATTTGTCGGAGGGGGTGTGCACCCAATGGCAGGCCATTTCATCTCCGAACACTATGTCTTTAATCCAGAGCAGGAGACTTATTCATATTATGGACCCCTAAATCTCATGACATGGAGCGTGGGATATCACAACGAGCATCACGATTTCCCCAGAATATCGGGTACCAAACTCTACAAGGTGAAAGAGATTGCTCCCGAGTACTACGAGAACTTGAAATCATACAGGTCTTGGAGCCAGGTGATCTACATGTACATCATGGACCGCACGGTCGGACCCTTCAGCCGGATGAAGAGAAAGGCACCGAAGAGTGCAGCGGCCATCAAGAAAGGCGAGTAGGACCGCTGATCACAACAATCTTTGTTGCTTGACTTGACATTCCATTTCTTTGAGCTGTTCTGAATGTGCTAATATTGAAGGATTCCACCACTTGTTTGTTCATCGTCCTAGAAAGTATATTTCAGTGATTTCTCTTGCCGTCTCTTGCTATGGATTTAGGAGAAGATGCCATTTTTTTTGTACCATTTCCTGTACCCATACTGGATGACTGTTGACAACGATTTGTTAGAATTTGATGTCAGATTTTGTTTCCCCATAATGCTTTACTGGTATCAGGGTGTGGTGATACAACTGCAGGTTCAATTCTCATTCAACATTAAATGGAAATATGGAATTTGGGTTTCTACTGGGACATAATTGATCATCTTATTGTCTTTTCAACACAGGTCATGCCTTTTATCCTTTTCCTATGATCACTAAAGCCCTTCTCTGATCAATTTTTGGTTTACTATTTGTGCTTTTAATGTTCTTCATGTTTGTCATTCATGGTCACCGGGAAATCCCTCCATGAGAACTACTAATCTGTGCAGGAAAATTCCCCAACAATTCCTTTAGGTCAGCTAATAACCTATGCATAGAACATTATACTATTTCATGAACTTACATCTTGACCCGTTAATTCTTAATATTTGCATGCTGTTCCAGACATCAGACAGACAAACAAATCATAGCCAAGTCAATGAGAAAGTAAATTACAAGCTTCAAAACAATAATTATCACGATTCAGAAATCATAAATATATATCCATTATAGCTACAAATAAAAACCAAATATCTCTTATAACCAATAGCGATTGGGAAATGAACAACCAATGTCGATAAAAAGATGCCAACATCTGAATCATCTTCATGGAAATGCAAAACCAACAACAACTACTACTAGTTCTTGAAGGAAGAGATTTAAGTATCTGAAATGCCATTCAGAGAAATGCAGTACAAGGAGCTTCATTTCCATCCTGATTCCTACCGAGAGAGACGAGGTTAGCTGCTCAGAAACGGGTAAAGTTGCTGGTAATCTAATTTGTACATATTTTTTACAGACACTAAAGATGGGTTGCTTTCTGATGAGTATTCTGTCAGAGCTTCTTCACTCTCTTTCTACCTGCATATTATTTTTGGTGGCTTTGCCCAAACTCAAATGTAAAGTTCAGCAAAAGAACTGATAAAAAAAGCCACCATTTTAACATCTCTTCCATGCTCTCCAGCATGCCATGACTAAGAAGGATCTCTTTGATGGGCCTTGAGAACCACGCAAGAAGGCGACTTGCTGCCCGTCTCTAAAACAGCTAATCAAACAATGGGCAGCTCGGCTCGGGAACTCGAGTGCTCATGGACGTTGAGATGAGTGTTTTATGAGGTTGTAGCGACCGATGGCACCACGTTATCTCGTCGTTCATTTTTTATGAAGTTATGGTTATCGGTGGAACCATTTAATATTATGGATTTATATCTCATCCTTCATTTTTTTACAAGGTTATAGCTACCGACGGAACCACGTAAATCTCGTGTTCACTATTCTAGATTTATTTCTCATCGTTCATTTTTTATGAGGTTGTAGCTACCAACGGAACCGTGTGTTCTCGTATTCACGATTCTAGATTTATGTCTTATCGTTCATCTTTTCAATTATTCTTTTGATATTACGGTTTTTACCGTCGCAATATATATGATTTTATAAATAATTAAACTTTAATTATGATTATCAATCAATAAAAAAAAATCTAATTATGATAGGATTTCTTAAATAATGACGTTATAGAACGATCTCTCCTAATTATCATATTAGATCTGCCACTCCCACTTATAAAATGATAGAACCATAAGGACGAAAAAATTAATTCTTGAGATGTTACAAATATTCTCTTATCTCTTTTTCGTCCTTAATCTATTGCTCACGGTGGTCTTCTAAAGGATAAAAAGAGAACAGAAAGCGAGTCTAGTACTCCTTATGGATCGATATCATTGTAGTTTGTAGATTTGACGATGATGTACTTGCAGATCACATAAAAGCTTTTTGAATGATATGAAAATGTATGAATCGTAAATTTGATATGTCTTAATTTGATTTCAATTCCTGACATTAAAGTTTTTTACATAATAATAGCATAATCACGATTTTTATACTTATATTTAGTATCAGAGCCATATTTTTAAATTAAATAGTTTAGATCGTAAAAGTATTTTAGATTTATTTTGTCTTTACATTTGTTTATTAGCACCCTTTGCTTATGAAAAGATGTTATTTGATTTTGATTTATGATCCTTAAATGATCCATTTGCGTTGTTGATCTACTTTTCTATTTAGTTTGCTTTGTTGCCTACTTATGGGCGATGCGAGATTTCTCGTATTTAATTAATGGCTATTATTGTCGGCTCGCTGTCGGTGACAGTCTTGTTGAGGGCAATGATCACTAATGATTGTCAGCTCAATCGTGTGCAATGGTTACATACACAGCTGAGCCCCATGGGATGCAATAATCGTTGACGATCACATGCACGACTGCCAGTGTACAACATCCTTGCGACAATTGACTTGCCTTGTTTGGAAGCAGCTATAGTAGTCCCATTACATGTGACGGGTGTAGCAACGTCATTGTGGCATTTGCTAGCCATGATCAACATCAAGTGGATGCCACAGGTTACGATTCCCAATGGCGACTAACGAGCTATGTTATTAGCTAACTATGGGTGATAATCTAACTATGAGCAATGATATTGAGTTGTCGACAAAGAGAGGGACTGATTGCCTTGTCATCGGTTATGGATGGCACTATGATGATCGTAGCACGACAGCTGCGCCACCATGAGTGGCACACAGACGATGGATAGTCGATGCACTGTCAACGTGACTCGTGCTCATGGGTCAGGTGGAATGCAGAAGTTTTTTTAAGTATATTTTTACCCCTAAAAAATTAAGTAATTTTAATTTGTGTCTTTAAATTTTACTTTGATAATTATATCCTTTAAAAATTAAAAATTTTCATTTTATATCCCATTCATAATTATAGTTTTGCCTTTTAGAAATAAAAAAAATTAACTTATGTCCTCAATTATAAAATTGATCAATATGATTTATTTTAACCAAATATTTTGATTAGACTTAATCATTACTATATTTTGACTATTTAACTGGATTTAGTTTTGATTAATTAAGTTTTGATTGAATTCAAAAAAAGTCAAATTTGATTAATATTTTACTTTGTTCAATTTTAATTTTGATAGGTCTAATTGAGAGAATGATTGGCCTAAATGTATGAGCCCAATTTGAGTAACATAATTTTAGTTCTACTTAATTAAATAGGTTTAATTGTTCTAAGCATTTTATATGAAATAGTAAAAAAATATACATTGTGATTTTTTTTATAATTTTCTCATATTATATATTGATAAAATTTTACATGTAATAAATAAAAATTTAATTATTATTTTTAAATATTTGTTTGGTTATTCACATGCATATGTTTATAATTATAAAATAATATTATCTTTTTACATAAAGGTATAATTTATGTTTCATCATGATTATAATTATCATATGAGTTTTTCTTTATAATGATTAATGTTTGATAATTATTATTATTATTATTTTATTATTATTAAATTATTTTGACATAAAATAGATCATATATGCTTTCATCGATGGGTCACTCTATGTGTCTTGTCTTAGTGAAAAGAGATATTTTATTATCTTTATAAATTACTTATTGAGATATGACTATATATATCTAATTTATGTAAGGTCTCTGTTAACACCTTTAGATGCACATAAATAAAGTTGAGAGATAATTAAATAGAAAAATTAAAATTATCAAATTTGATAGCGTGATAAATTTTATAGTAGTTATGATGAGCTTGATTATAATTTTAGTTTTTTTTTACTAGATTCCTAGAAAAATAAGATGTTTGTGCTAGTATATTTTACCAGATGCATCATAACAAAATAAGATTATTGAAAAGCAAAATTGTACTTTTATGAATATGGTTAGGAGTATAATAAGTTATTTTTTATACCTAAATTAATATGAGGTGAAGCTCTAAGGACGGTTATATATATCTTGAATACGATTCCTAGTATTTAGGATTGATAGAAAATCTTTTTTTTTTAGTTATGGATTGATAGGAAACTCAACTTGAGATGTTTATATATTTAGAATTATCCTACATAAATAAGAATCTTCAAATCACATAAAATGAAATTGAATTCAATGACTATTTTTAAATATTTAATTTTTTATTAAAAAAATAAAGGGGTACCAATTTTATTACCATAATCAAGTACAAAGATTGTTGAATATAGTAATGTAAGATTCCTAGATAATAGGAAACCGGTGGGAGTGAATCTCAAATTTTTAATCTTGATATTAAGGAAAAAAATTATTGATATTTTTTTATCATTTTATATTTGAGAGATTGTTATTTTTTAAATCACTAAAAGATTTAATGATGGTGAATAACAAATTAATATTAATGAACACATATATGATATTTATGTCATCGCTAATGATCTTTTAGGACAAGCATATCTGACAATTTTGAAAACACCTTAAAGAGAAAGGAAATATTTTATTTCTGATTATTATGTAGTATATCTAAAAATATTATATTAAGATATAAGAATAAAAAAATCTCCCATTATTTTTATAAGTTATAAAAAATAATGATTCTAAAAACTGATACTATATAATAAGAAAAGAGTTAAAATCAATAAACCAAAATAGTGTTTGAGAACTTATCAAATCATCTAATAACTATAAAAAGAGTCTAGCTATCTAAATATGACTAAGAAAATAATATCGAACAATATAACAATTAGATTTGTGGTCAAAGATTTTACTTATAAAGAATGCATCGACCATATTGTTATATTATATCTAGTTTTTTAAATAAACTTATTAAAAATCATCATAATATTAGTGACTTATTATGATTTTAAGTTATATAATATTGATATAAAAATAGGTTTTTTGAATGAGGATATAGATTTATATAGATTAATCTAAATAATTCATAAAGAAAATAAGAGAAATATATAATTTGGAATGAAAATTTAAGAAATCTATTTATAACTCTAAATAAGCCTCCAAATAATGGTATATAATGTTTCATAATATCATTACTTCCTACATATTTAAAAAATATTATTAATCAGTATTTATATTTAAAGATTAGTGAGAGTAAGTTTATTATATTAATATATATGGATAATATTTTGCTTGCCAGCACTAATCTTGATTTATTGTATGAAACAAAAAAAATTTATTAAGAATTTTAAGATGATTGATATGAATGAGACATCTTTATTATTAGTATTGAGATAGATTTCAATGATTGTAATGATCATCTTAAAAAAGAATATATTGATTGAGTCTTAAAGAAATTTAATATGTAACTTTGTTCAACAAATGATATAAGTATAAACATTTTAGTCAAAAATAAATATTTTATAAAATGACTTGAAAAAAGTTATATAAAAAATATTTATTATGTATACATAGTGGAAGTCTATTATTTGCTCAACCTTATACTAAACTATATATTAATTTTATAGTCAAAATATTAGAGCTACTTAATAATGAAACACTAAAAGACTATAAAATAAAGTAACAAGATATTGAAAGGGACAAAGTATTGTATACTTTACATATATGAAATTTAATCAACTTAAAATGATAATATTTTATATATTAATTTTATAAATTACCTTGATAGTAGGAAGTTCACTTTCCAATTTATATTTATATTTGTTGGAGGGGCAATTATAAGGAGAAATATAAAATATTATATTATTATATTATCAATAATAAAAGTTGATTATATAGAGACTACTAATTAAGCTTAATGACTATAAAATTTTATTTCAAGACTTGGTGTGATTAGGATCAATTGTTAAATCATTAAAAATATATATTTTGATATATCACATTAGTTTTCCTCCTTAAAAATGATAAGTATTATAACAATTCCATGCATTATAATATAAAGTACTTAGTAGTTAGAGAAAATGTCTAAAAATGATTAATGTCCATTAAGAACTTAAGTTACACTCTACTTAGGACTTACATTCTAAAGTGTTTGAAAGAATATGTTCTTATGATTGAGTTTGTGAGTAATCCATAAAAAATATGGTAATATATATTTGAGTAGATAATATAATTAACATTCTTATTTATGTAATTAGAGTTATTTATTTTTATTTTCATATTCATATTTATATATGCACATAGTATAATTGAATGTAATAATATAATTGTCTTAACAAGATCTATTACAAGGGTTATTTTGGACTACTTTAGTAAAAACTAACAATGTTATAATACATAGAATTAAATATGACATTAATGATATACAATCATTATGACTCGTATTGATAATCAAGTTTAATATGATATTATTATATTTATAGACTTATTAACCTATTTTATAAAATTCATGCACACATGTAAGATTTTTTTAAAAAAATTTATAATTTAATTAAATAAAATAATTTTAAAAATAATTTTTATATATTTTAAATTTTTAATTTTTATATCTTATTAAATAATGCATCAAGTGAAAGAATATTAGATTATATGAACTTATCAAATTAGGTAAGATATATTATAGATTTGATTAGATTATTATTATGGTTATCGATCAACATGAAGAAAGTCTAAGATAAGATTTCTTAGAAAATAACATTGATAGGTGGGATTATCGTAATTATCATCTTAGACCTTCTGTCTCATCTATAAAAAGATAAAACTTAATAGTGATTATAGATATTTTTTAACTTTTGAATCTGACGATAGTATATTTATAGATCAAATAAAAATTTTCTAAATGATATTAAAAGATACGTATAGTATATTTGATTTATCATTATTTGATTTTAGTTTCTTATATTAAAATTCTTCACAGTAATATAATCATAGTTTTTATTCACATTTATGTGTTGATATTTGCAGGATTTATCATGATGTCATATGATTATTTTACGACCTGCAATTGGATCGAAATGTGTGTCGACGACAAGCTACGAAGCATAATTAGAGTTGGGTTCGGATCCTCTTTTATCAGATTCATGACCGGATGGAAAGCGAATCCGATCCAATCATACTCGGAACCGTCCGATGCACATGCGCACGCATAGCCACCGTTGATTAATGAACATTTTATAATCATATTAAAAAAAAAAAAAAAAAAAGAAGGTAAGGTTTTCTCGAGGCCAACCAACGGCTGCCTATTTTGGCATCCCAAAGAAGTGGGTTCGGTCGCTCCTCTCTTTTTATTCTCGTTCTCAGCCAGGCTTTCTTCTCTTTCGCACGGAAGGCGGGGAGGAGGCGAGACGAAGCCGGCGGCGGGCGTAGCGAGATCGGAGATCGGAGATCGGGGAGCGGGGCGAGGGCGGGCGAATGGCGACGGAGGAGAACTCGCAGCAGGGCGTGGAGTCGACGTACGAGAGCTCGGGAGGGATGGCGTGGTGGGTGGGGGCGAGCGTGGTGTCTGCCTTCTTCGCCTCCCTGGAGCGCTGCTCCTGCATCAACCTCAGCACCGCGGAGGACGAGTACGACGAGCCGGAGGAGGCCAAGGACCGCCCCCTCATGCTCACCAAGCCCATCAGCCACGACGAGTACGACGACCTCCAGCTCCAACCCCCCTTCCCTTCTCCTCCTTATCATTCTTGAAACCGATCGATCCGTGAATCTCCCAACGCCGTCCTCTTTTTCTTCTCCTTTCCTGTTTTTTTTCCCCCCTTATATTATATGATACGTTGATGTATTTGGATTCGAGTTTACCCTAAAAATCTGATCACGGTGAACGATGTATCTCGTGATCGTGATACAATTGGGTTGATGCTGCAAGATCTGACGTTGGTATTATACGATATTTGTGGATTGCTACACCATGATGCCATTGCCTGCGGCAAACATCAAGATCTGACCTAGTGTGAATCTTGATGCGTGTACGTTTGATGTCTTGCAGCATTACGTTTCGAAAAGAAAAGATGATGGTGGGTGGTCTTCGGCTGCCCTGGATCTGATTTCTTGGTCAGCTAGATTTGTCATCGACATTGGTGCCCGACGTTATATTTTCTTCTTACCAGGTCACCGCTGTTAGTGCTAAATGGGAAATGAATCGATTTATAAGATAGAAAAATGTGTTCATCTTTGTCAGCTCGAGCTTAAACTCATCAAGTTGATGATATCGATTATTCCAGGTGACAAAATGATACAACTACCAATGAAACGCAAGATTAATCTACTGCCACTATTTTCACATTCAATCGATTGTTCCATTGGATCGAAGAGTGCAATCATTCTTTTTGTGGCCGCTGTTATAAGCGGCAGGCAGATCATATCAAGGCTTCGTTGATGCCTGTCGACCGGTCATTTTATTGGCATAAGTTAGCCAGAATTAAATGGAATTTAAGCAGCAAGGTCACTATTTTTAAACAGATAGTACATGGATTTCTTTGAATTGGAAATCAAAGATCACCGACAACATCTTCCTGTACCACTTTACGAAGCATCATGCATATGCCATAGTAAGGTCACTTGTATTTATCGATTCATCTTATATCATCTAGACGACGGTACATGAAGATGATAAAAGCAAAATGAACAACATCATACAAATACCTGAGAGTGCCATAACAGACGACCGTTATTGAAAGAAACATTAAAGGCGTTGAACTAGACAACACTTTCTACACATGCAAATGCATACTGCATTGACAGGCGAACAGATCCACCTCTCGATCTAAGAGCTTCTCATATCATGCAGGTTATCGGACAAGAAGTAAACGTACGAACTTTGATTTGATAACAAAGTTGCGGTGACTTACTCTTTGGCACCTTCACCCTTTAGTTCTGCATGTTCTGATTCATCACCACGACCCGCACCATCCTCCTTCGACTCTTCACTGTGTTCCACATTTGTGCTGGTTTCTGCTTGACCATCCTCCTTTGTTTCTGCACCATGTCCGTCTCGTTCATCTGAATCATCTGTAGCCTCTAAGCTTTTTTCTGTTATGCTGGAGGTGCTGTCATTGGACCCCTCGGTCTCTGGCACTGTCTTCTTGATTGTTCCAACTTTGGTATATTTGCCCGTGAACTTGTATTCCCAGTCCTGCAAGGCCTCAAGCTCAAAGGGGCCAAGACCAGAGATATCACCAGTCAAATCGTTTTGTTCGAACGACATCTTTGCCAACGCTCTACTTGCATCTTTACCGGCAAATAATGCATATGGACCACCAGGTCCGTAGAACATCCTGAGGGCAACATAAGAAGAAAACTAAGATTTCATATGCTAAAGGTTTTTGTTGATACACAACAACAAGTAGCAAAGCAGCACAAGGCCAAGCTGAAATAGATGAAAAGAAAAGGCTTCCGTGTGATTAGTGGCAAAACATATAAACAAGAATTCCATTCCGTTTGCTGCCAAGAAGAGCATCATTTGATTGTTTAAGATCTCAAGGCATTCATTCAACGTGAAGCATAGGAATCTGGGAGAAGTCAACAAACCATAGGAGGTATAGCAATCTTCCAGTAATACTGTGCACAATAGGCCACACCTGCCAAGTCTTGTGTATGTGGAAAATAGTCTTGCTGACCATACTCTGAAGATAAGCAACATGCCCACAAGGATAATTTTCCAATGATATACACTTTGTTAAGGCTTCGCAAAAATGTTTTACTACGTACAAGGAGCTGGGTTCAGGAAGCACTGAAGTCAAATGAGATGCATCACTATTTTTTCCACGGGGATAGATTGAGGTGCCAAAATCAAATTATTAAAATACTGCAAAGGAGAATCTCAGAGCAAATCAGGTAAATCTATCACATAGTTCATCCTAGCTAACCACTGATAATGTCTCTAACTAAACAAATTACCGATCGTCAGGTCTCCTTACACATGACTGATCTTGGCTTTCTAGCTTCTACAATCACGTAAAATTATCCTTTCATCCAACTTCTCGCTATGGTTATTTGCCCATTTCGAAAGGCACACAAAAGATCCAAGACGGAGCAGCGCCTAGCAAATCTAGAAGTTGATTCTCCAAATCCACTCGCTGCAATCTTACTTGGGTTCTCCAATACCGGTTTTACCTTAAAGCACTGTAGGCATGACACTACTGATTGGTCCATCATGGTACAGTACAATGCCTTGCAGGTTGCATATAACAAGGCATATGGAATGACTTTGTTCACACAAGTTATCTGATTATTCATGTGCAAAGCATGAATAAGCTATTTATGCATGAAGAAATCACTTTGTCCAAAGCAATGAAAACTCACCTTCAAAATGACTACATACATAATTCCTCCTGCTTATCAGGGAAAAATGGCTGAATCATCTCCCTAAGAAGTATTGCATAAGTTGAACATACTACAATCTTATTTCCTACCGATAAGATAGTAATGAAACATAAACCAGCACCTATATACATATATTATACCTACATATGCAGCAAAAGGTCTCCAAAAATCAACTAAGGCCAACATGCTAATGCATTTTCTTAATTTTATTACACTGCAGGTATTCCACCAACCAACTTTAAAGCACAACTGGTTGTTCTAGCTCAAATAATTTGGTATTTGAATTAGATTAAAAGGTACCCAAAGACACTATGATCCAGCATTATCTATTTAATACTGCAACCATTGTAGTATAAAAGGGACAAGACCTGATTCCCGTTTCCTGTAATTTTCTTTAAACCAAAAGAAAATAACCTCGCTCCATCTACTAAGCATTCTTAGACCAAAGCTAAAGCATACAGCTTTAAAAAATTTTTACAAACGATGATCGTCCAACCAAAAAGTAGAGTAATAAAACCATACTAACGAGAGTAGCAACGACAACGTTGTCGCTTTATCCATAGAAGTCCGATTCAGAGTTCAAGAGGTATTGTCAAGGTGAGAGCAGCTTTAGCCCTGCAAGCGTTAATTTGGACTGTTTCCAAACGCCGGTCCAAGTGCACAAGGCTCTTGCTCGCAGCCTCACCTTCGTAGGTAACTCAAAAGTCTGATCTAACCATTACCAAGGTCAGGTTTAAGAGCCACAGTGGGACAAAACCCTGAGTAAATCATCGAGACATCAAGATACAGGAAAAAGGTCATCTAGGCATAGCAGAAACAAAAGCATCCACTAAACAAACTAACAGGGAGATGGGAAACAGAAACACCTCAGGCCCAACACTAAACCCTAGAAAGACCTACAACGAAACGGAAACCAAATCGATCGAACACACTCCATTGATCCGAGACCATACGGATGGGGGATCGAGGGAGAGGAAGCAGACCTGCTCTGGGTGACGTCATAGATCTGGCCCTTGATAGCCATGAGGAGCGGCTTCTTAGGATCGGAGCCGTCGTAGGCACGGAGCTCCTCCTCGGTGACCTCCCCGAGCTGGACGGGCGGCGGGAGCGGGTCGACCACCTCCTGCCTCGGCGGCGGGGGCGGCGGTGGTGCCAGGAACCCCGCGATCGTGTAGTAGAGCGCCACCGCCACTGCCAGCACCGTAAAGAACGTCGCCGGCGACAACCCCGTGTAAGACTCGATCGCCCTCTTCGACACCTCCCATACCTCCGCCACCGCCATCTCCTTCTCTCTACCGAGCGGAAGCGGAGATCCCAAGACGAGGAACGGATGCGGAGATGGAAGCGACCCGTCGTTTTATGGAGACCACACTGGCGGCGACCATTTGGTTTCGTTCTTTTCGGTATCCGGATCAGCTGTCCAGGGCCGGACAGGCTGCGGTCACGCCACCCCAATCACCAATGGCTTCCTGCCACGTTGATCGACGTCGTCAGTCGAAACATCGGCATAGGAGGAAAAATAATAAACGGAAAACAAAAACGTTTGTTTCTTGTTGTTTATATAAACATGAAAGACAGAAACAACCCTAACGTTAGCATAAGCAATTAGTCCAGCCAGATCTCATCCAATGTTATTATTATTTCAAAAACGTTTTTCTATGGTAGATCCAAATTCCTTATTATACTCGCTTAAATTAAAACAAATAAACATAGAGGCTTTTCCCTTAGTATCATGGAAATTTAAATCTCTACATTAATCCATCACTTATAATTTAAAACCTCCCTACAGTAGGGTTTTTGAGGAGAATATATATTTTTATGAAAAATTAGTGATGAAGATGGATTTTGATTTTACAATTATGCGATGATATCATAAAAACTTTTACTAGCCAAGATAGATAGCACTCCAAAAATCTGATAATTTGATAATTCACTTTGGAGTAGATCGACAGGTGCATATGTCCATAAAGATCCCAAAAACTCTGCTTTGATGTTTCGAACAAACTTTAGGATCACCTACAAAAAGATGGCAACGAAAAGTCTTTTTCCGATGTGGTCCTGAGCTGACAATTGCATGTTATGATATGGAGAACTAGTTCTTGTTCAAATTTGGCGACGACACTGTCATTTCATTGTTATTCAACTCCCAGATCAAGTTGCCATAGTAGTAGGCTACAGACCTGGCCTCAAATATCTCAGGTTGATATGTTTGACTTCTGGTGCATCCAGAAACAACTCATCTCCCACAACTAGTCAACCATGACTGCAATCTGATCAAAGGAATGAATCCATTTTTGATAGATTCACGCAGCTGACAATTAATTGAAAACAACAAATGCTACAGAAGTATGCTGCCTCCAGTTCTTACCGTTCCGCTGGTAAAATACATGGGGAGTGAGAATTGTCATTTCTCAACCAATTTATCAGAGGACTTTTCTTCTGCGCCGAGCGAACAATATGGGTGATCAACGGCCTCTTGCTTTCGATGAGCGGCTACTTGAGACGTTCCTCCTCGCACAGCATCCAATGAAGTATACGATTGACTGAACCGTAAAGCAGGGGATGAAAGAGAAAGAATATCAGTAATATAATTAAATCAGTTGGATGCACTTCCAAGTTGATTAGATCAGCCAAACTCTAGATACCAATCCAGATTGAAAAGATCAGGCAAGCAAATAATGACAAATCACTGCAGGTACCATGTCACAGTTTCATATGGAACTTAAGAAACTGACCAGTGCAACAAAGAGAATGATGTTGAAAACTGCAACCACTCTCCATTCCTCCTTCATGTATTCTGCAACTCCAGCCCTGAAAACAAAAGGTACAAGAAAGCAATGTAAATCAGATCAAAAAATGAGCTTCAGGACAAAACAAACTCCTAGTATTCAAGGAACTTACTTGCAAGAATCACAATCATAACACTTGATAGCTCGTGCATTTTTATAAAGCTTGCAGTCCTTGTTTGTGCTTAAAGGATGGTAGCTCAGATCATAATAGGAAGCATTTACTGCAGGATATCCACATCTAAAAGTAGGAGAATAAAATGTACCCATGATCCACAAAGCAAAAAAAGATAATCAATTTATTTTCAACAAAGAAGTTAAACAAAAAAGTAGTATTTCAAAATATGGCTAAAGCTATGGAGTTAAGAAGTTTGTAGCATAGAGAGGCAAGCATTGCATATCCATATGGATGGAAAGCATGCCTTCCTTGTAACCATACAGATAGGATCACAGATGTCTATACCATAGGAGCAGGAGCAGAGACACATAGGTGATGCTAGTTTTAAACACGAAGAGGTTCTTTTCTTCTTGTGTGTTTCGCAAGCTACATAATATGTTCACTATCAAAATTAATCAGCTTCCAACAAATTTGCCAACTTTAACTGACACAGCAGATAAAGCATAAAAATGAGCAGCATGACTATCCAAATTAATCAGCTTAATATGTTCACTATCCAAATTAATCAGCTTCCAACAAAATGAGCAGCATGACTATCCAATTAAAACATATTATGTTCACTATCCAAATTAATCAGCTTCCAACAAAATGAGCATCATGACTATCCAATTAAAACATAATATGTTCACTATCCAAATATTATGACTATCCAACATAATCACATATTATGAGCAGCATAATCAACATAATATGACTATCCAATTAAAACATAATATGTTCACCATCCAAATTAATCAGCTTCCAACAAAATGATATGTTCACTATCCACTATCCAAATTAATCAGCTTCCAACAAAATGATATGTTCACTATCCACTATCCAACATATTAAAACATAATATGTTCACTATCCACTATCCAAGATAATCACATATTATGACTATCCAATTAAAACATAATATGTTCACTATCCAAATTAATCAGCTTCCAACAAAATGAGCAGCATGACTAATGGTGTAAAGCATCTGATCAGCTTTAACAAATTTGTTTTAACTCAGGAGTTCCGAATTCAAATTAGATAACACTAGATGATAGTCCAAGTAGTAAAAAAAGGCAAAAGTAGAGAAGCATACTCTGATGGTGGTCTACAGCAACCAGCCTCAATGGGGCTTAGTTCTGCCAGTTTGTACTCTTTCAGATTCTGTCCAAAGTTAAGACAAGTGAGAAAAGATGCAACAGCTCACATTTTAGAAACAAAGAAGATCTGACCTTGTATCTTTTTGGCAAATTATTGCATTGCTCAGACTTGACAAGGCAGCTCTTCAAGTGCCTCCAGTTTTTGGTATTGTTGAGCTTAAAACAGCAAGAAAATTGAAGTGGACATACGACTGATATACATTCAAAATCATAGAAGGAACATCATAGTGTGGTTACATAGAAGATTAGACTTACCTGTTTTAAGAACCAAGAACTATAATCCTGAAGATGATACTCCTTGTACCTAAACAGCATTGTATTAAGAAATGGCAACTTCCAAGCTATTCTGAGTGACTAACTGTTGAACAGAAGTACTGCAACTATTGGAAACTAAATATTTTGACTGAAGACTTTTGTTTGCAATGGTCTCTAAATAACTGCCGGTATACAACAAGCAGATGCGAGGCTGTGAATTGTTTCTTGAGAACATAGTTCGATATTTAACCATCTATATGTTAATAATGACAATTGAATGAAACATGATTCTTCTAAAATTGAAGCTGGACAAATGCTTCTAACGTTAAGGTATGTAGTTATTCATAAAATTTTTAATATGAAAATGACAAAGTTTATCTCAGATCTTTCTCACATCGATTTTTCACTTCAGTATAACCTAAGCAGCAAATATTAACTTATAACAGGTTTTCTTACCTCAGACCAGCTGCAGCATGACCAGAACCGTTATTCGTTATAATAAACCTACAATAATATTGATTAGATTTAACATCAACATCCAATTAAAAAATAAAAATAAAGCATGATTCTAGATGGTTGTAAGTATTTTTTTCCAAGTGCCATGTTCTACTGTATGAAATATTTTTGAAAGCCAAAAGGAGACAACCCCCTCTTACTTACAAAAGCTATCGCAACTTAAACTAAGATGGGTGTGCCTTAAAAGTCAGTAATAAATTTTATGGAGTTGCATATCTCAGTAATACTAATTTTAAACATTAATCATAAAGAAGTAACAGAAGAGAAGGAAAGAAGTAGTAGCCAAGTAAGAGACAGATATTCGATATGTTGGTAATCAAGAGAACTCATGAAACTATAAGAAAAAAGGGAAATGCCATCAGATTATAATTCTAGTGAGCGGTTAAACAATGGGTAGCCAATTTAACTAAAATGACTCTTAGCAGGCCAAATAAATGGTTAGAGATTCAGAAACGTTAAATTTTAAATAAAACAAGATTTGTTCCTCAAAATAGTGAAAGGCTTTATTTAGACAATGTTTTGATATGTAATTCAGCTCCTACTTGTTGCTGAAAAAAGTAACTGAGTTACATGAATCTTCATCTCTTTTCCATTTATCATATGTTTTCTTTATAATTTTCAATAATATCTGTCATACAGAAAACACTCACTGACTGATAGACCAAGCGTAATATCTTTCTTGTTGGTAAATCAAGGAAATTTGCAGATTCAATAGCAATTAGGACTAATTGCATATCATGAAATGAAAAGAAAAAGATACTAAACAAGAATTCCAACCATTGGTACTTACGCTACTACTGTGAATACCATGATTGAGACCAAAATCAAGCACAACATGACAAGATACTGAAATTTCAGTGTCAAGGACCTCTTAAGTATGAGAAGGATAAACAACAAAAAGGAAAAAAAAAAACTAATTGACATATTGCAACTTATTAAAAGGATACCACCCACAGCAGTACAGTGACATTCTTCCAAGCTCCCAAGAAACCTATCAAAGATCTATAATATGGAGTAAACCAACATTAATCCTGAAAACGTGAAAGCAAGTATCGAACATTAACATCTTCAGAACGGATCAAAAAGGAAAAGGGACTTACACTAAAAGGATCAATGCACCAAGACCTATGACAGGGAGGGTTAAGGACTTTCGGCATTCATCGTGGTGGATGCTCATCCATACTCCAAAGCAAACAACTGCCACTGCTAGTATCTGCAACATCAGATTAGGAGAAAACTACCTTAAAGGTGACGTTGATACAAGATTTAAGTACAATGTCTACAAGAAAAAAGATCCCGCTCTCTTTTTCTCTCCATTTGCTAACTTCAAATAGCAAGCAGCATTATCAGAGAGCAGGAATTGATCCATCTATTCTAATTTTCTATTCTTCGAAACAAGATTAGGACTTTGAGGGCAAATGCGGGTGATGTTTCATTACTCCAAAAACCAAAAGAAAGGACGATCAACTTAAAGGCTTAAGCAACAGACAATTTACTAAGGTCTCTTAGAAAAGCCACACGCTTCACCAAAAATACGGAGAAAAAGAGCAGTTTTTTCTTGAGAAAGCATGCGTTAATCATCCAAGGAAATGCACCCAAAACTACAGAACATTCAAAAGGGAAGTCGAGTAATACGAAAAGCACCAACTTTCAAGACCAAGAAATGCAATCAAAACAACAATCCTAGTGTTCAGCTCGCGAATGGGGATCGAACATGGTGACCGGAAAGCAGCTGAGTGGCTCACCATGGTGAAAAAGTTGATCCACCTGATGACAAAGGTGCTTGCGCCTGCGCTCATGGTTCCTCTTCCCCTTCCCCCTCCCCTTCGCCTGCGCTAGTAAGGCTTCAACTCGGAGACAAAGCGGAACAGGTGGAAAGTGAGAGAGAGAGAGAGAGAGAGAGAGAGCAGATGGCGTTTGATGAGGGCAAAAGCGGAGAGTCGGTGAGACCGCTTTTAATCTCTACCGTCCATTGTAAAAAGTTCAATCCATCAAATCATACGGACGGCGGGGATCAACAAAAGAAGTGAGATGGACGGTTTTGAAGGTGGTCAAACTAAGACGATAGCGTCAACCGACAAAAGAAGTCAGATGAACGGTTTTAAACGTTTCAAAGAAGCATAACGGGCGCACCTCACAACCGTTATAAAATGCCATAATAATAACACGGATCGTTACTAAAGCCCGATCCCAAATCGATGGACCATTTCCAGCCCTCATGCAAGAAGACGTGGGGACATCGGATTAGGTTCTTCCAAGTATTTATACGTATCGGATCTACTTTATGAGGTTTGTGCATAAGTTGCATGAAAACTCTCATATCTGGTACTATTCCTAGAAGGTTTCTTTCCATTTGTAAGGAGTGATGAGAAGACTATTGGTTCCATGTTTAGGGTATCTTTGACATGGTATAATTTTACCTCCATGCTGCAGAAATGCTGGTATATGCACACTTGATCTTAATGGTGGTCTCAGATTACAATGTATCTTCCTGGAAGAACCGCTGTCACTCGTCCATCAAGGAAGAATGTACCGACTTGTTATTCCTCATCCCAAAGCCTTCCCGGTCCTCCATAACTGAGTCACTTCCTGATGCTTGGCAATGTCCTGAAGAACCCAGTATAACTCGGAGTCTCATTTCCAGACTCTTCTTCGCAGCTACTGGTATATATCTTCTTCTTCTTCAATTGGACTCATCTTTGTCCGTTATACTGGTCATGGCTTCTTATCTCCCCGAGTAGACCAAGCAAATTCCCATGGCAACTTGGCCAACCTAATAGCCATCTTGATGCCAATGTCTCTATGCCTGCAACTTAGCATGTGGATCAGACACTCCCTCGAGACCTTCCCCAAGGATTCCCAACCACAGTTTGAGACTGGAGACACAGTGACCACGACGACGAAGACATTAACGTGCTTAAGATCTCATGATCAGTCTCACATTCCAATGATTTTGATTAGTATTTAAGCTACAATCCTCTTTTGATACTGTATTATGGATTAACACTTACAACAACTTATAAAGATTTGATTTGATAGACGACGATCAACATAATCGGTAGTTCAGACTCAATCAAATCAATGATTATAATATTAATATCAGTTCGTCCACAAAGAGAATTATTAGAAGTTATATTTGAAGGTGATTTTGTGAGGTATTATTGGGCATATATTATCACACGTACCATAATAATCGTAGATGACGGCAGGAAGGGTGTGTTTGACATGGCGAGGGAGCCATGCGCCGGTCAAGCTCGGTTGGTGGCTTGTCCAAATCAAGTGGTGTACACAGATTCGTTGGATTCGTCAGACGATGGCTTTGAGTGAAGTGAATTCCTATCCACAGCTCATGGCATTAAATGAGCAGTGGGCGCAAGTCTCAGGTCACACCATCTTTTCTGGATATGACGACAGTAATAGTGCTAAATAGCAACGCTTATAAATGATGAGCTTAAGAATATGAAAAGCGACGTGTGTGTACGTATAATTTATATATATTCATCAACAGTTGACGACAAAATGAAGCCATTGCTCGACGCACTGTGACGCCTGGATTTCCGTCCCTAGTCAGTCAAATCGTAGCAGCAGTACCCAACCATTGCCCGTTTCGAGGAGAAGGAAAACGCTCCCCTCCTCCTTCCCCCTTCTCTTGCGTCCTTTCCGCATTTATAGCACCGCAGCCGAAGCGAAGGAGCTTCGTCAACTCGATCCTTATCCCTACCACGCTATTTCTCTTCCTCCGTTCGTCCAACGTGACCATGCGATCGTGAACGGCGCCATCTCTCTCGCTCGTGGCATTTACTCCCATCTCCTTTACGTGAGGATCTCAAATATCTCTGATCTCGCCCCCCCTCCTCTTCTCCTCCTCGTCTCAGAACCGTAATAATGCTGTGCTGTGTGTACTTTTGGATGTAGTCATTTAATGGCCGGGGAGGGAGGGAACTTTCTGATTTCGAGCTAGCTTCACGCTGTTGCAGGTGGGATCCCCGCCACTGAAGGCTTCGAGATTCGCCCGCTTCCCCTCGCCTCGGCCCCCGTCTACTTTAAAGGCGCCCCGAAGTTTGAGCTGCTGTTTCCTTCCTCCATCCAGCCTTAATTTTCTCCCTCCGGTCCTTTCACCGGCCTCTATTGATCGCGGAGAGAGGAAGGGAAGGGCGTCGTGGGAGAAGTAATGGGGAGGGCGCCTTGCTGCGACAAGTCCGGGCTAAAGAAAGGGCCGTGGACGCCGGAGGAGGACAAGATCTTGGTCGACTACATCCAGTCCCACGGCCACGGCAGCTGGCGCTCCCTCCCTAAGCTTGCAGGTCTTTCCCGTCTGCTGCTTCTTCTTTCTTTGAAGTGCCGAACATGTTCTTTTCCTTCTTCTCACTTGATATCGTTCTCCTGTTTGTCGCTCATCCATGCACTCGCACTGCAGTCTCAGCTGAATAAAGATGTACACCTTCGACTCTTATTTGCTTTTATCAGCAGATATGCGTAGCATGCATACTAAACCGCAGTGATGCTTATGTCTTATAACCCTTCTTGGAAGTAAGGCAGCAGTAATTCACATCCCGGTAAGGCTGTAGTGCAAGCGTGTTCCTCCTCTGTGGGGATCACGTAGTGAACAGTAAAGCATATAATGATAGCAGTTCTCCTTACGGAATAGCCATGGTAACATGTTAGGATCTTAATCGTAATACCGAAGAAGTTACATGATGATGATGGCCTGTGCGGGGGGAAGTGAATGACTTGATGACAAGTATTAATGAGCGAGACGATTAAATGCAGGTCTTCTTCGGTGCGGGAAGAGCTGTCGGCTGCGGTGGACCAACTATCTGAGGCCGGACATCAAGCGTGGCCCCTTCACCCCGGAGGAGCAGAAGTCCATCATCCAACTCCACGCCATTGTCGGCAACAAGTAAACCACGCGCACGCTACCTCCATTCCCTCTGGCACACACAAACTCAATAATACGTCATCCTTCCTACTCCCTGTCTCTTCTTCTTACAGTGAGATGATAACCTTGCCACTTACATTTTCTGCTTAACGTTTCTTCGAGTTTAGCTACATCACACTGGACTGGTTGCCATGGCAGCATCATCGTGCTCTTCGTTTTTGTCTATTTATGGCAGCGACAGCGATGTTAACCAGCACATTAGCATTAGAGAGAGAGAGGTGGACCTACTGCAATAAATATCATCGTACCTGTGGGCTAGGCTTTGTTACTTCTACTCATTCTTATTGTGAATAGCGTGCATGACTTAAAGCTTGTGTCACCATGAATCACACATCATCATGAACTGTGACAGTCCCATCAATGACGTGAACGCCCCTTCCCCTCCTCCTCCTCTCACTCGCTTGCTCTGATGTTTCATTTCAAGAGTAGCAAGTCACGTAATGAATTGGAATCATCGCACCAGGTGGTCGACCATAGCGGCTCAGCTACCGGGGCGGACGGACAACGAGATCAAGAACTTTTGGAACACCCACCTCAAGAAACGCCTCCTCCGCATGGGCCTCCTCCACCCGGACCCCTCCGACTCCTCGCCCGCCGCCGCCGCCTCCCGCCACATGGCTCAGTGGGAGGGCGCCCGCCTCGAGGCCGAGGCCCGCCTGTCCCGCGAGTCCCTGTTCGCTCACTCCGCATCCGCCGCGGCCGCCGCTGCCGTCACCAACCCCGCCGTCAGCGTCCCGCCTCTCAAGCCCGAGCCCGACTTCTTCCTCAGGATCTGGAACTCCGAGGTCGGCGACTCGTTCCGGAAGACCGCGGCCTCCGCCACCGGCGAGTCGTCTCCGGAGTCGTCCTTCACGCGACAGAGCTCCGCCGCGGCAGTGAAGACGGAGCCGCCGCCTGCGGCGAGGGAGGAGACGGAGAGCAAGAGCTGCGTCACGGGCGGCGGGCCGCCGGTGGTGGCGGGAATGGACGACTCCTCGGGGTCCAACGAGGTGGTGGACGACGTGTCGGAGGAGTCGTACCAGCTCTATCTGGACTTCGGCAGCGGCGACGACGATCTGGGCCTGTTCGGCGGCCAGGTCGGGGCCTTCTCCTCCATCTTCTCCAGCGATCTCAACGGGGAGACGTCCCTCGACACCGCGTTCAAGTGAATGCTATGCTCTCTTCCCGACTGTTCAACGAGCGCTAACTATGGAGCTTACGTAGCCACTAGAGATAATATATGTTCTTAGACAATCTTCTCGGTACGACGTGAATGAACTGTGGCTTCTCTCATCTTTCTTCACGCACGTCTTCTGGCATACGTATGAGATGACATGATTAAATGGAAGGATTTGTAATATCGATCATGTAATTACTGTGCTGTTAATATGTCTTTTGTCCTTGAGGGTATGCATGATCTCTACATGCATCTCTATGTATCTGACTTGCATGCAATGGTGAAACATATTTCTTTTACACGCCTACACGATGGTAGATCCGATCATGTCAATATCAACAAAATAAAAGACAAAGAAAGAAACTGTGTGGGATAAAGATGAGGTGAAGGATGACATTGTACAGGCGACCAGTTGGAAGCAGAATGATTAAAGAGATACTGACATCATCTGCAATAGAACAGCAAGAGGCCTTGCATCATGATCTCGATTCTCGAAGTACGAATCCACAAGAAATGCTTTTCCCTGCATCGTTTGCTTCCGAGCTAGGGGGACCAGAGCTTTGGATCATCGATCTATCGGATTAACAGACATCCCATTCATTCATCAGTACCTGTTCTTTACGACACTGTTCCTCCTTTTCTTCTCCAAAAATCTTTTTTATTGACGTTATTTGAATGGAATGCTTTTTTTATGCATAATTCAATCAGATAATTTGACCTCATCATTAGCTAGGAGTATTGTATTTGCACTATATAAAATTTCTATAAGAAAAAAAATACTTTTAATTAAAAATCATAGCGTTCCGTGCATGTTGGATACTGGTAGTGGCAATCAAAGTGGGAAGGTTGAGTCCTTTCTTTAACATGTATTATTCTTCCTTTCCTCGACACATTATTACATAGGTTCGCAGAAACGTGATCTGTAGTGCTGCAGCAGGTCTTCTTCTCATTTCTATGTGCATGGCCAGCATGCTTTAACCTGCAGGAGGCGATCTACATCAGGCCAGACTCTGGAGCGGCACTGCATTTGGAGGAGACCGTGCGCTAGCAGTCAATGACTCGACGGTGCAGGGGGCATTCAATGCGGTGGGGCGACTGCATCATGTGAGCATCATTTACTTCTCTCTGAAAAGTGGGGGAATTGGCATTGAATGCCCACAAACACACACGCCCGCAGAAGCGTTGAAAGCTCCCACAGTTCCGTCAGAGATCAAAATGAAATATAAATAGCCTGAAAGCAAGTCCACCGGTTGACCGTAAACGCCTGTCGAGTGGACTAACATCATCTTTACTCGCTTGATTGTTGAGAGATCGAGGAGCCGAGGAGATCATCATCATGGCGTCAAAGGTAGCCTGCGACGGCGAGGCTACAGGTTACGTCTGACGGTGGAGGATGGAGGAGGTGCAGAGGGCCCATCTTTGGCGTGGCATACAGGTGGATGTGATGTCTTTGGCAGGGGCGACGTGCGAGACTAATTACTGCCAGTAAGATACGGGAGGACCCAGTTTGTGAGTCAGAAGCCACGGTGGGTGGACCGGTGGTGGTGGTGGTGGTGGTCCTGATGAGATAAGTTGGTGGTCCTTCTTGTGCGTGCAGAGGGTAGTAAAAGCAGTGTGTCTCGCCTGCTCTCTTCTGACGGCGGTACACACGCCGTCGGCCGCGCCACCGCCACCCTGCCACGAAGTCTAATTAGATGTGGAAGCTACATAGCAAACAGGAAATACAAAGTAACCATTTGAATATTTTGTGATTTTTTTCCCTTTTTCAAAACAAAACAAATTTAAAACTGATTAAGATCAGCCTTTGGATTAGAGCCAACCAAGGAAACAATGAGAAATTGTTACTCCCTCCATATATGATTTAATTTTTTACTTTAATAGAGTAATTATTAGTGATCGTCAATTCGACATAGTAGAATTGTTTCAATTTGATTTATTTTTTTTGAATCTCATTACACTTAAAAGTTGGGAATGAAGTTGTTACGAAACGGATGTGGCCACCGGATGACGTGTCTGGTTGGCCTTGTTCAGTCACCGAAATCCAGGGGTGTCCGATCGTTGCTTATCGAAAAGATGTGTTTTCGGTGCGTCTCAGGCTCCGTTCCTGCAAGAAGGCCCGGGTCGGATTTTTCTCGACCGAACCCCTTCGATGCTGAAGTCAATGGATATTCTCTCTTTTTTCCCCCTACGCCCTGAAGCCAGATGGGGGTTATATAGGTGCGTCTGGAGGCGTATCTCGGTCCAGATGCCGACGAAGTTGTACGGGGCGCCATTATACAGGTCGGCGCTGCACGGCGCAGCTCCGGGATCTCGAGGGTGGCCTACTCTATGCGTCGTCATCTCGGGATTTCAGGGGTGACTTACTTCATGTGTCGTCGTCCCGAGATTTTGGGAACGATTGCTCTGTTTGAGTTCCGGTGACGTGGTGGTATGCGAGTACAATCTTATTTGGCCCGAGACGGAGGGTCCGATGTGGCGATACATATGGATATCTTCTCTTAGAAATCTATTATAAAGCAAAATATGACATAGACGATTGACAAGGAATTATACCCACTCAAAACTTGTGTTGAAAGTATGCTCAACGGTATCCTTTCAACTTTTAAAAAGAATCTTAAGAAAAGTTAAAATATTGAGCATTAAAGAGATCATACTTCAGCACTTAACCACTATCCCTTAGAAAAATCAAATTTATCAATATAAATTTTTTATTATTATTATATTGATGTGATACATTTGCTTAGCACGTCATCGTTTTTGATTAATTATTGTACATGTCGAGTCACGACTGACTATGAATAATTATTATATCTAATATCAACCCAATTAGCCAATCTAATTTCTCTCCAAATTAATATAAGATGTAGTTCACAAACAGAAGACATCTAATAAAAGGCTCAACCGGTTTCATATAATTAAACTCCATCAACGCCTCTTATGATACTTTGCCCACAAAGTATACAGCAAAATGCCACTTCAACGAAAAAGAAAATAAAAATAAAACACGATAACCTTACTTTTGTTCTCATCCTGTGATTAATATGAATCATTTATTTTGGTGGCTCCTCTGTTTCCCTAGCTAAAACTAGAATCATCGAAATCGAATTGATTCGATCGGTTCGTTTCAAATTGAACTGAAATTATGATTTTAGTTTTAAATTGATCAAGTTTGATAAAATAAAAAATAAAAATAAATCACATATAAAACTTATGATATGATGGTTAAATCGTCGAGTTTAAATTTAAGGTAACGTCGGTTCGCTTGATTAAAAATTTTATAATTTTATTTTTTTATGTCAGTTTTAATCGTTATAGATATACATTTATCTTTAATTTTTTTATAAAAATAATTATTTTTAATATTTTAAATTATTTTTAATTTAAAACAATTAAAATTTGACGGTTTGAGCTTGAATCGGAACCGGAACCATTTGAGCCGGAATCCAAGCGGTTCAGTCTCGATTCTTGATTTTGAAAAATCGAAATTTATAGTTCTAGAACCGAAATTAAAATCGTGTGAATCAAAACTTTATGGTTCAATTTCGATTCTTGGTTTTGAAAAATCGAAATCGATGATTATAAAACTAATTGTTTTTACTTCAAAAAAAAAAAAAAAGAAGACGTGGTTTTGAGTTTGAACGTACTGTTCTTTTAAATCTTGGAGATGAAATGATTTATATCGGCTTCTCTTTGGATCAACCATCCACCGAGTTCTTGCAGCGAAAGTTACTGCTGACGATGCTTGTTTACCGACAACAAAAGTGGCTTCCATAGCGTTTGCTATCAGATGACAGCAGCTCTACGACTTTTGATGGAAGACGAGCGCCAGAGCTCAACAGCGCAGAGAAAACAACGTCACAGCCGCCTCTTTCCACCCTCACCCGTGCTTGCGTAGCAGCGAAGCACCTACCGCCTCATTTTGCTCACCGGGCAGGCATACGGCAGGCCGTACACGACTCTCCATTTTGATTTCAGGTGCCCCGCCGCCCCGACATGGCCGACCGCTCAAGCCTGCGCATCTGCAGCGTCTTCTCTCAGAAATCTCTGCACCCCAATACGCATACATTTCAGGTTGATCGCAACTGGTTTTGAGCACAGTTAAGATCGATTTCATTACCCAAAGAACTCTCCGTGCAAATTACACAAGATACAAACCACCACCACAGCACACACATTCTGACGAGCAAGCTGGTAGGTGTTACAGTCAACTTAGGCCCCAAAACAACCAAAAAGCTTCTTGGGAGTGAACCCTGTGACGCGATACTTGGCGGCCATCTCTTCTGCCTTGAGGAATTCTTCCCCACGCTTAGCCTCGACCATGGCTTTCTTCTCCTCCGCTGCCTTATGGAGCATGGCGATCTTGTTCTTCATCTTCTCTACGTACTCTGCCTTCTTCTTCTCCAGTGCTTCCTGCGCGAACAACACGGAAAGTACAGGCATAATTACATGTATAGTTCAACTTGGTACACCGTGTCTTACAGTCGAATTCCATCATTCAAGATCTCTGGCCTTGTAATTACAGCACCTTGATAGAACTCATAAATCTAATCTTGTCAGATCAGCTAATTCCATGAAATAAGCTTTCTTTGAGCAGCTATGAGATGCTTATAGTTCCTCACCTCTTTCATTCTCAGCTCAGCTTCTACGGCTGCCTTCTTTGAGTTTTCCCATGCAGTAATAGATGCCATCTTCTTCGCAGCCCTGTCCCATATTGGCAGATAAATTAGACAGATAGAAATTGTACATCCATGATGATCATAATTTTCCAAAGTATCATGCCCAATCTCCACGATTCGATCTAACCCAGTGCTGATGTCTCCACAGCAACAACAATGATAACATGTGGAGTCAGCAAGTCCACACCCAATCGAAACAAACTTACTTGTTCTGTGCTTTGGTCTTCTCGTTCTCCTCCCATGCTTTGATCATGGACTCCCTCTTCTCTGTCTCAACCCTCGCAAGCACAGCATCTGAATTGGCAGCATCAAACATTATCTTCCTCTGCCTTCACACCAAGTGGTGCATCGTAGAACATTGTCAATTCTAGCTAGTGTTTCTCCAAACACTTACCTCTGTCGATCGAACCACCTGATGTTCTCTCGGTAGCGGCAGCCTCAGTTGCTGGTGATGAAGAGGTTACGCGTAAGTTCTTAACGATGATGAGGAAATTATAAGCTCGAGAGCTATGAAGAGCACATATGAAAGCAATCATCCAATTCGTATGTATGCAGAGATGCATCAGGAGGTGCTTTGTGATCTGTTCGTGTAATATTAATGAATCGTGGAACCTAATTATAAAGAACTCATGAAGAAAGCAGTAGAAAGGTTAACAGAACAACTTTTTGCTTTGTTCATCTACTCTTTTATGCTAGCACATCAATTGCAAATGCTTTCGATCTAGAAAGTAAGCAAATTGCTATCGATCTGTAAGTTAAACAAAGAAAAATCGAAATAATTTTCTGCAATAATCCGAATCGTTCCCGAGAGAAAAGAAGAGAAGATTACAGAGAGAGAGAGAGAGAGAGAGAGGAAGGGAAGAAGAAGAGCTCACTGTTCACGGTGGCAAGAGTCTTGGAATCATCCGGCTTCTCCTCCTCCGCAGGCGGTGGAACCGCTGACTTGTCCTTCGCCAGGTCCTTGACACCCTCCGCCGGCGGAGGATGTGCAGCAGTCCCGGCAACACCTTCAACCACCACCTTGGTCGACTCCTCTTCCCCCATCGATCCTGTCCCACCAAAGTATGAAGCAATCGGTCGGATTAGAACTCCACAGAGTCTTGCAGTCACCGGCGAGAAGCAGGTCCAGCATATAAAGCCGGGGAAGAACGAGGGAAAGAAGCGTCACGTAGAGAAGCCGGCGATGGTATCATGCGCGGGCCTTTGCGTGTGCGACGCGCGTCAGGGCCCGACGACGCAAGGCATGTCGGGGCCGCGATTCACCTCACGAGTGGATGATGTGTAGCGCATCGAGAAGCCGCCCGCTCCCTTCGCCCCTTAGATGTGCACCACGTCATCCACTCGGGTCGTCCCTTCTCACGAGCTTAACCTAGTATAGTGTATCACGCGCTCGTTCAATCTTGACCGACGGATGACGTTTACCGGTGGCACTATATATAATATATATATATATATATATAATTCATAAACATAACAATAATTAAAGCAGGGACTGACCAAAATTTAGATTACTCGTATTTTAATTGGTAAACGACTTAGCTGATGATAATATAAACATTTAACTTACTAAAATAAAATCCCGTGGCTCATGAAATCACTGTATAGTTTTGGAGCATTCTTTTATTGAAGTAGATCATAAGAGTGGCATACACTGGCAATACATGCGTACATTTGGCAATCCCCATAGAACACAAAGCACAGGTTTGGCATGTCATAATCATGACAGCAATTGCTTGTGGTGGTGGCCAAACCTTCTCCGTAGCTGTTCGAGGAGTCATTTTGGGCAGTCTCCCATGCATCCCCTCTCATGGAGGAGCCTTGGGGAAAGCTGAAAAGGTGGCCGTGTGTCTCTCATCCTGTTTCTCTCCCCTCCCCTACCTCTCGACTCCTGGGTTGATTTCTTGGCTTAGAAGGTGGCCATGTCTCCACCACACGCCATCCCATCACTCCTGGTAGGTTATCCAGGGTGATCTGACAGTGGTAGATGGTGGGAACATCGATCCTTTGACAAGCGAAAAAAAGTAGTGGGGAGATGGTGAATTAAATTGTCCATGAATCAATGGATAGGAAATGATAGATGTGGAAATCTATTTCAGCAATATCCTGTGAACTTTCTTGGAGAAGATGCTCTCTTGGAACAGCTCATTAGACTCTTATCAGCTCCGAAACGTACTTTTGAGGCCTTCTTGTTGAATTAAATAAGAAAAAAAAATAGTTATAACGAGTAAGATGATATAAAATATTTTATGTTTCACTCATATGAAATTTATATACCCCTTAGATATATTATATTTAATATAATTTTTTATTTTAAGAGATTTTTTTAAGAATTAATGAGTAAAATCATTTACATCACGTAAGTGATTACATATGTGATACGCTACGTAGTGCTTTTGTATATTATTATTATTGATTTTTTTTACTTTATGATTACATATTACATATATTGTGATTTTCAAAATCTATATAATGAGAATCAGATTACGATGAGATTATGATAATGAGATAGGTTCACCTTTAAACACACATAATAAATAATCTCGATCATAGATTACTCGAGAGGGACAACGAGATAATCGGATAAATTGGTATACTGTATACCCATTCATATAATGGGTGTAACTGGTTTCATTGTTGCTCGTGTGAGGATACTATGAATACAATATAAATGTTCATTGGAGAATGAGTTCATTGATTGATCCACTTACGGAATGTTGGGTGGTTAAAGATACCTGATCGTTAAATAATGATTCTGTAGTCCCAGTTATGTGTTTGATCTTTAGACTTGAAACACCAATAATGGCTTATTTGAGTACTTCATTTTTTAACATCAGATTTACGAGTCTGAAAGTTCCAGATTTGACATAGTCGATTATTAGAAATGATAACTAATCTTACGAAGATAATTGAGTGCCAATAAATGATCATCCACTCTCAGTATCGCAAGAGGAATATCCCATGTGTTATCGCTTAGGCAAATACCTAACGAGGGTCATTCAGATAAAGAGAGAAAGAGTTCTTTGGGAGAATCTGATTAAAGCAAAACTCGAGTAGGTTCCATATGGGCATAACAATACCATGCCCAGTATACGATCTCAGGGATATTAGATGAATGAGAGACTATAAATATACAGTAATTGAGGATAGACAAGTTCAATGAATTGGATCACCCTATATCATCTGAGAACTATAACGTAGTAGCCTAGTACGTCCATAGTTGATGAATCGAGTGAATTATTATAGAGATAATAGTTCACCGAATTAGAAGAAGTTCTAACAGGTGCAACTCATGACTAATTAGATATTAGGTCTAGAGGGTCACACACATATGATAGGTGTTATGACAAGTAGAGACTCGAATATGAAATATCTATTGGAATTCTTATCTTATTAGATATCTAGTAAGCCCGTAAATTATTGGATCTTTTGGGTAAGACGCAATAAGACTAAATAGAGATTATTGGAAAGAGATCTACTAATTCAAAAGGCTTGGATAATTGGATAGAGATCTAGTACCCAATATGGTAGGATTCATTAGGTTTAAGTGACAGAAATCTTTATAAATAGGAGGGGCCAAAAGATGGTATAGACTAGTCTCCTCTTGGTCGCCCCTCCTATTCTCTTCCCTCCCCTCTCTCTCTCAGCTGATAGCCTTAGTTTGGGGCATGTGAACAGCAAGAAGGGCTGACCCCTTTTTGATCTTAGCATAGTCTTATGGTGTGTAAAGGAGAAAAAAGATCACGCTATGAAAGAGGAGTATCATTGTGTCATCTACTGTGTAGATCACTACTAGAGAAGAGGACATCAGACATCCTTCATCTAAAAAGTTGGATCTGTGATTTTGAAAATATATGATTCTTCTAGGTAAATCATCTCACATGTGTTACGTGTAATTTTTGATTTTATGTTTTTTCTGATATTTTTTTTTGAAAAATCTAGGCTTTATATTTTTTGCTCTTTACACATGTGATGCTCTGACTAGGTTTCCCAACAGTTTCTTATAAAAAATCTCATCACAAGGGCATCCTTGGTTCGATGTTAGAATAAAAGTAACATGTATAAAGTGGTCGTCAGCTTCACAAATCACCTAATTTAATTATTTTTCTAATTGATATATAATATCATGACCTTAGTCATTCGTTATACTCTATTCGATAATAATTAATTTCTTATTATTCCATTTCAACTTTCAAATCAAGTAGAATTGTAACTCATTATAACACTTGCCTTAGTAATAAAAGTTATATACTATCTTCTGGAATATATTCTACATCCTACTCCAAATCCCTTAAAATTATTTATACTGATATCTAGAGTCCTACCTCAATTACTTTCTTTGATAATTTTATATTTTATGTTATTTTTATAGATTATTTTATTAAATATACATTACTATATCATCTCAAATATAAATTTGAAGTCATCACTCATTACTCATTTCAAAAAGCTTGTTGAGGACTTTTTTCATACTACTATTAAAATAGATTACTTTGATATAAAAGGTGAATACTAAGCTCTAACAACCTATTTCTCATTATATGGTATACAATATCTAAAGTCACCATCATACGCACATTAACTAGTGGACTTTACTGAATGAAAGTATAAACACATAGTTGAAACTAATCTCACTCTCGTATACTTAGTCTTCATGCTATTAACCTTTGGGTCAGTAACTTTTTAAACTACAATCTACCTCATTAACTGAATGCTCACCCCAATCCTATGCCACTAGTTATCATTTAAAAAATCTATTCACAAAATCTTAAACATTCAAAAACTTAAAGTATTTGATTATATATGTTATCCTTAGCTATGCTCCTACACTTCACATAAGTTAATACCAAGATCTAAGTCTTGTATCTTTATTGAATACTCCCTTCAACATGATACTTTTGGTGCTATGATTCTTAAATTCAAAAAATCTTTATATCATGTCATATTATTTTTATTAAGTCCATATTTTCTTTCCAAAATCTTGCACCTTCACCAATACAAGCCACTATATCAATCATCCATCATTGGGTCCATATGAGTATACCTCAAACCCCTTCATCTCCAAACACATCAACCAACAATTCTTCTCTAGATATGTACTCCCTCATTACTTCAATTTACCAGCACCTCATCCATTTGTAACTTCTTTATCAATCTCTCCATCAATTCACTCTTGGCATCACAAATAATGTGTTTGTTCTCTACTTACCCAAGTGACATTGAAGTGTATTAACCTGATCAGGTATGTGTTACTAACTTTTCACCAATTCTCATACCTTCAATATAACTAAATAATACCATCGAGCCTGAACATCACATAACTTTTTTTAATATGCTACAAAATGGTGTTTTCAAACCATGTCAAATCCTTGATTATATATAATTATAAGCTCTTCACTTGAGCCTAATGAACCTACAACTATTACCTAAGACAAAAAATTTATATTGGCATAAAATCATATGAGAGGAATACGATGCCGGACTCCATAATACCACATGGGCCATTGTACTATCTCGCCCAACATAAAATGTCATTAAGTATAAGTGAATATTTTAAATTAAGTACAACCCAAATAGATCCATTGTTAGATATAAAGTATGTTGAGTGGTCAAAGAGTTTTACCAAAAGATTCGATGTTGATTTCATAGAGATCTTTAGTCCAATTATTAAACTGATAAAAATTCAACTTAACCCAAGTTTGGCTATCATTTAAGGTTTGACATATACGTCAATTAGATATTAATAATACTTCATTACAATAACCCATAACTGATGATGTCTTTATGTAGCAACCTCGTAGCTTCATTTATCCTCAATATCCAACTTGTATTTATAAACTATGAAAAGTTATTTATGAACTTCACTAAACTCCAAGAGTTCAGTATAACCGAACTTAGCTCATTTTTTATGTCAGTCAATTTCGTTAACTCTAAGTCTAACACCTCTTTATTTCTACGATAACAAAACGAATATAATACATATATATACTATCTTTGTGGATGGCATTATCATCACAGATAATAATTGCATGAAGATCAAATAATTCCTTAAGCAATTGATAAATTATTTATCCATCAAAGACAATAACCTTAAGCTATTTTCTCGGAGTGGAAGTAACGTACACATCCTCTTGACTTTTCTTATCTAAAAAAAAGTAGAGATCTATTATTAAAGACAAATATGTAGAATATCAAAAAAATCTTCACCCTACTCTCCACCATTATATCACTCAAATTATATGATGACAATCATGCTATGGATCCTATATGATACCGACAAGTGCTTGGTTCCTTACGGTATTCATCTCTCACACATCCAGATATTTTATTTACAATCAACAAATTATCATAATTTCTACATCGACCCTCTGTTACATATTAATCCATACTAAAATATATCTTGCGATATCTTAAAGGGCCATTTAATCATGGACATCTTTTTTGTAAACACTCATCACTTCATCTTTATACCTTCATCGATGTTGATTGGGAAAACAATACTAGCGATAGAAAATCTACATCAATCTATAGTCTTCTTTAGAATAAATCTAATTAATTGGAGTTCAAAGAAATAAAACATAATTGTAAAATCCACCACTTAATTAATTGGAGTTCAAAGAAATAAAACATAATTGTAAAATCCACCACTAAAGTTGAATATCAAGCCTTCGTCGCCACCGCTGCAGATCTCAATTAAGTCACTAATCTGCTATACAAACACGGTATCACCTCCTACTCCACTCTTATAATATATAGTGATAATATCGGTGCCACATATATTTACGTCAACCTGGTGTTTCATTCACATCGGGTTTCGCACGGTTATTGTTATTGTTATTGACTTCTCCTTATTAGAGATCAAGTTATCAAACAACGACTATGTGTGTCTCATATCCACATTTTCGATCAACTAGCAGACTCTCTCACAAAGCTTCTTACTCGTGAGATATCTCAATTGCATTGGTCTATGATTGAAATCTTTAATGGAAACTCAATCTTGTGGGGGCATAATATAAGATCTTAATAAAAATAAATATGAAATAATAACTTTATATTTATTATATGCTCTTATCCTTAATCAATCTATGATTTGAGGATCAATCACATATTTGATTTGAATGCATGATTTGATTGTGTGATTTAAGTGACAATCAATCCCTCAAAATCTTTATAAATACATATTATTACTCGAAAAAGTGAAATCAATCTTTTTGAATGAAAGATTGATTACACATGATTTGAATAAGTGAAATCAAAATCTTTATAAATACACGTGATTTGAATACACATTATTACTGTAATAAGTGAAATCAATCCATCAAAATCTTTATAAATACACAGGATTTGAATGAAATCTATCCCTCAAAATCTTTATAAATACACATTATAATAAGTGAAATCAATCTTTTTCACGACAAATTCCTCATTTCTTCATTTTATATATTTATTAGTTAGGATAGGTTTTCAATTTTTATATACTTACACCTAATTATATTATCATACCTAAGCTATTTGGAAACCTTGGAAATCACAACCTAATGCGTAAATCTAACGAATAAGTTGACGGAGGTAAGTGATCTTGTCTTTGCAAGCAAATAGATTGTACCCATGACTCGAATTCTAATTATCAAGATATGAAAGCAAGAACCTCACCATGCCATGTTTGGACACTTAGGAACTTCGCATAGAACATTAGATTCCATAATTCTATTGCATATATCTCGAGCAAATTCAAGCACCCATCGTCGGCATAATTCTTTGAATTGAGTTCCATTAGAAGAACCTTTTATGGGCCTTACCATAAATCATGCTTTACTACTTTACAACTTTTCTTCAAGAAACGATGAGCAACCACTCCATCTCTTGGGCCCAATTCCAAGAAGGTAGTGAGCTTATGTTCAAGTGTACATAAGCTCGCATATTATTCTTTTAATCCAAGTGTACTACTCACTTAATCCGGATTCGGACATCCTTAAATCGAGTTTGTGATGAATTTGGTAAGAGAAGTAGGCACCGAAGTTGGATTTGAATAGGTCTCATCAATTAGCATCGTAACCATTGATGGTGGATCATTTTTTTGTGTTTCGGGATATTCATGTTCATGTGACACGACTAAACCAAAATTGGGTACCGTTTATTAGATTTGAACTCAGATTGTTGATCTTCATAAAATTTATAGGGTAACTTATTTAAAAAAAAATCCTCAAGTTTCATGTATTTCTAAAGAGCATCCTGTTTTTATTATTCTTGTAAAGTATTTTTATTTTTAAAAACTAATGTTACTTTAGTCGGAGGGGCCTCATGATGGTTAAGACGATGAGGATACCAAAATAGGACAAGCTTTAATAGCGGAGTAGCCTCTGCCCATGATAGGATAGCCATGGTGGTCGTCTGCAACCGTATGAGGACAATGATTAATACGACATAAGTCAGAAATAATCTAATATTATCTTTTAAAAAAATAAGACATGTTTTATTAAAAAAAATGAAAACTTGAAATTCTTTTTTTGAGAATTTGTCCGAATTTATAAGTGCTTCTTTACCTTATCGTCATTCAAAATCCTAAGTGTACGTTTAGACGTAATCTAATATTGTCTTTTAGAAAATAAGGCTTGTTCTACTAGAAATAAAGCATTTTTTTTTTTTGGGAATTTGTCTAAACTTATAAGTGCTTCTTTACCTTGTCCACATTCATAATCCTAAGCGTGCATAATTCATCTTTATTTTCATAAAGGCAATTGCCAAAACATGTGGTTTATGTGCAATCCAAACTACTTGTATCATACACTCGGCATCAACCTCAGAATTGTGCACCTGACTATGATCATCAAACTTGAAAGAAGTTTGTCAGCTTTCTCATTTATGTTGCTCGATTTAGTTCATCTCGTTGAATCCGGCAAAATTTGTCATCCGGTTGACTTGCTATCCTCTCCAAACCAAACAAAATCCGGCACATTGTGTCATTTCCATCAACAATATTTCACAGCTTAATAATCTCTCTCTTTCTAAAAGGCATGCAGTTAATCGACCGACTGCAGGCGAAGAAGGAAGCGGACATGACGAGAATCCACGCAGCTACAGCAACCGCATTC
Source organism: Musa troglodytarum (assembly GCA_023547065.1). Classification (NCBI taxonomy): domain Eukaryota; kingdom Viridiplantae; phylum Streptophyta; class Magnoliopsida; order Zingiberales; family Musaceae; genus Musa; species Musa troglodytarum. The sequence continues at coordinate 27,614,470 of CP097503.1, read as the reverse complement.
ATTGATGAGGGCGGAGGCTCTCGTGGCGTGAACGGCCGACGACGGAGCGCACGCAGCGCCTGCGATGAGCCGATGAGGCTTTAAAGGCAAGTAAAGAAGACGACCACCCCACCTGCACCTGTCGCGTGCAGGTCCCCCTTCCCGCCCTCGTTCCCTCCGCATGCTCGCATGCTGCTACCAGCTAAACCTGGTTGTTCCAATCCATCATCTGCTCTCTCTCTCTCTGCTCCGTCCAAAGTTCATTTACAACCACCCTTCGTGGCTTCCTCACATCTTCTGGTATCAAAGCTTGCTTGAGTTCGAAGAATACTGATCTACCAAAAGAGTGAGGGGTGCTTTGACATGGTTTTGCTGTTACTGAACTCAAGGATTCAGAGTTTCCCACCATCAACAGCCCTTTCCAGCTTCTCCATCTTCCTTTATCTCTCTTCAACCTTAAGCTCCATCATATAGAGGAACCTCCAATGATTTCACTTTTGCCGAGCTCACATCCTCAGTCGTAAAAAAGGGAATGGGCCCACAGTTTTCGGAAAGTTATGAGGGTGTAAATTGCATGCAGCCATGCAAAAGTACTCTCTCATCATTGTAATAAATTCACCAAGATTTGTTTCCCCAGCTAAAAGATTCCGGCGGCCAACTGCTCTGATGGTTCAGCCCTAACAGTCATCTCTCTCTCTCTCTCTCTCTCATCTTCCAAGCCAAGTTGATCAAGAACTGCAAAGAGTAATGAGCAAAGAAATAGCATGGTGTCTTTGACAGCTAACATTGTAGCATTTGTGTACCATCTGCTTACTTTACTCCATTATACTACTAAATTATTCTGTAAAAAAAGAATGAAATGGTTTCATAAAGAAAAGAACAAGAGGATGTTGTAGATCCATAATTCTTCATTATTAGGTTGATTAAAGAAGTTAAACTGCTTCGATCATCCATCAACAGAAGAACCAGTCTCATTGTCATGTCTTGTTTCATCCTGCCACTGCCAACCACAAGAATACATCTCTACTTACTTTGCACCTAATGATGCCTTCACATACGCATCAAAAAAGTAAAATAAATGAGTGAAACTTCCCAGAGATTAAAGTGATTATAAAGAGAACATAAATAGATTGGAGTTGGACATCCAAAGTTATGCGATTGTTGGATGGTAGATATGTGGTACAGAAGATAAAGTGGCGAGACAAAGGCAAAAGTAAAAGGAAGAGCTTAATAAGCTTTAAAGTAAACAAGTAACATGGGAAAACATGGCCCCATGGAATCACCATAAAGACAACTATATCTATCTTATGGGGACATTAATTTTTGACATGCTAAATTTTTGAACGCTGGACATACAAAAATGGGAAATTTGTGAGAGATTAGGATGAATGATAGAAAACATAATAGGTGTGTGGAACCTTACGATATTTGTACTGAAGCACGCAGAAGTTTAAGAGATATAGGGTAATCCAATCAATCGTACATTTAACAAAATTTTGAGAACTAAAGAATTGCTATATGATTAGAGGAAAAGTTTTTTTTTTTTTATAGCAACACATATAAATAATGGATATACTCAAAATTAAAAAAAAAAGTTTTACGTCAGTGTGTGTGTCACACAATGAAATTCTCAAAGAGAATAAAAGAAACTTCAAATACAAGACAATTATGTGTAGTAATAGGGCGAAAACTATTAACTATTAAGATCTTTACCAACTAAATAAATTAATTGACATCATGATAATTATTAAGATAATTGACAATATACAAAGAAGAAAGTCAATAAACTTACTACTTGCAGATGATAATGATGCTCTTTGATGTCTAGTAATTATAATAATGTAACAAAATATGAACACTATGATGGTCACTGGTGTTAAGATTATAGATCTATGTTATCATTTATACTTTTGTTATGGACTAACTTGCTAGACATATTCTAGGAGCATATCATGGTTTTTTTTTTTTTTTGTTAGTGGTGTTGCCAATGAGATCTAATCAAAACTAATTCTAAGCATATGAAATCAAAATTTCGGAATAAGAAAACAACAGCCAAGTATATGAAATGTAAATTTAGGAATACAAAAAAGAAGAATGCAATAATTTAGATAAACATAAAGTTTGTAAGAGCAAAACTTTAGACATTATGAATCCATTATTCGGCATAAAAATGGAATAATGAAAATTATAAAGATAATATAAAACATGGAATTCAAAAGTTTCAGGATAGATGTGTGAGGTTAATAAAAAAAAATTAAAATATGAATAGTTCTACGTGTAGTCGAGAGAGAAAAAAGAAAGCACAAAATAGAAAACATTCAATGAGATGACTTAATTAACATTCAAAATAGAAATCATTGAAGTGTCCATACAACACCAGCAGCTGAGGCGAGCGATGTGAAGACGACTCGTCCTTGGATGCCACTATGAAGCCAAAAAGTTTTGGACATAATTGTGCCTCTTTGAAGCGACATCATAGCATGGTGTCTATTTAAATGGAAATAACATCAGAGTCATGAGATCAGAAAGTTGTACGATTTATTTAAATGAAAATAGCATTTTCTTAAGATCAAAGTCAGAGTCAGATTGCACAAATATTCATCTCGATTAGTACAAGTCCTTGAGGTGAAAATAGAATAGAAATGAGCAAGCAATAGGGGTTGCGTGCGAAGAGCCTACAAGATCAAACAGCAAACATGGCATAGAAGAAAAGTATACGGAGATAAAAAGCCCATCAGAGCAGACGCCGGTTGTGGTGCGCAGAAGTGTCACTTTAGAGGACCGATGACAGCAAAGAGTGTAAAGCCCAAAAGCCAATTGTTGGATGGATCAAAGGCAACACATGTGGGGTTCGCAAATGCTGAAGGACCATGGCCGTATTACAAATAGAAAAAGCTAAGTGGAGCCAGTGGCTGATTCCCGAACCCCGAGGTTGGCACCGCGAGTCCACAGCGCAAGTGCTGATCCCCTCGTTCTCAGGATAATGGCCGTGATCAGAATGAATTAGGTGGGCATTGGAGGCATCAGAAAAGATGGGAGTCTAAACTACAGACATAATTGTTTGAAGAGTATAAAGGAATCATAACATTTCGGTGGGTGGTCGCCTTCACAAGGGGAATGTAGCGACGTATTAGCTGATCAACATCTACCTCTTAATAGATAGCTCAACAAGATCTAACTCTATTGAAGTGGCATAGCTCATCTGTAAACAAGCTCACCACCAAATTATGGTGGCAATAGATAAATCACAGAGAGAGAGAGGTGGGATTCTCCGTGAACACCCCTTTGTCACATTTAAATAAGCTAGTTAACTGCATAAAATAGAGAGTAATATGCATTATACACTATACACAAAAATGTACCGTGTCAATCCTACATTACTAATGTGTATTATACATTATATGTCTCAAACAAGAAAATATATTGTATCAATCCTATAACGAATATATGAAGTGTCAATCTTTTAACGATACTTATCTACGTCGACATCCTTCAAACAATATTCCTCTACCTCAACTCGGAAATAAACTAACTCATCATATCATACAATTTAGCTCCGAGCTTGAAAGGATAACAAACCAACCAGCCTTGCAATAAATATTACTCTCTCGGAGTCATTTTTCTGCCAAACACGATAACTATCAAGAGTCACATCCTTATTTTTAATACTAAAGACTAGTCTCTCTATCATGAGTCAGATATTTTTTTGTCATATTATATATATCATTCCCATTGTTAAGCATCATTCCCTTATATGACGCTACCACTCCATTAAACTATGTTATTATTATATGCATAAAGAATACTCTCAATTATTATAAATGACACAAGAATACATGATAATAATATGACACACTAATTTATTAACTTCAACCATAATTTTAGTCTTTCCTGCTCTCACTCTTTGGGCTGCTTTATAAACCACAACCCTTCAAAATATCCTCATTGACTTAGAACGTTCTAATAAAATCATCAAAAAATTTCTAACGTCTCTTTTTGTCTTACATGAAACACTTATCCATGTCAAAAATTTCGATAGATCGAGGAACATGAACCAATTTGAATGGATCTTATGAGCAAGAAAAAGAACTGATGTGAATAGCTGATACACGTGATGATAAGAAAAAAAAAAGACTTATTAAGAAGTTTCCCCTTAGATACGAATATTAAGAAGGCCACTGTAGCATCCAAAGACACTACCAAACCATCAAAATAAAGAAAGCGGCAAAGAAGATGTGTTGTATGAAAAGATACACAGAGTGGAAGGATATGATCATCACCTGTCACCAGCTTTGCAGGGAGGAGACGGAAGAACAGGATCCCATCTAAAAGCTAATCCTCCCGGTTACCAAAACAGGAGCAACCCCACGGTGGACAAAAGCCATCACGTGGGCACAATTGTCAAGCCATAGCCAAAACAGGGATTGCTACCACCACACACCAAATCCCATGTCTTCCTCCTTGCTGTGAGTCTCAAGCAATCCACCAGCAGACCCTTAACATACCACCCCACACCCTCGCATCATTCTCTCTTGCGTGTATTTTATTGCACATAAGCTTCCCATTTTTCAACTTTGCTTTGTGTCTAAACCCCTCCGCTCCAACACTTGACTTGCTGAAATAGAGAAAGACCAAAACACTCGGTGCCTGAATCTGCCTGTTTGTTTTTTTTCCCCAGCTCTCCCCCAGCCATCATAATATTCCTCTTTCCACAGGTTGTTTGTGAGTTCAGTGTCTGAACTCCACCGCACTTGCATTACTTCCTCTTCCTCCCTGTCAGGAGGCTCCTCCATGTGGGGGGGCTTCTGCGCAGGTAGATGCACTGATTCCTGAAGGCCAAGCGGAGGAGATCATGATGAATTGAGAGGGAGATCGAAGATGTTCAAGGCAGCACGATGGAGGAGCGAGAAGAACAAGATCAAGGCTGTGTTCAAGTTGCAGTTCCAAGCGACACAGGTCAGCGCATCAGATCTTACCAGTGCCGAATGAGCTAGTTTTGAACCCCCTTCATGATTCGTGTAAGCCAAGTAATCTACTGGAAAATTTGTGGGCTTGAACTCGTTGATTCCTTCAGGTACCGCTGCCGGCATCGGAGGCGGCGACCGTAAGCTTGGTCCCTCTCGACGTCGGAAAACCGACTGTGAGATCGGAGAGGGTTGCGGTGGTTGGTGGAACCTGCAAATGGTTGAACCCAGTTTATGAAACAGTGAAGCTAACGCGTGATCCCAAGAGCGGAAAGATCAACGACAAGTTGTACCAATTTCTTGTTTCCACCACCGTACGAGAGATGAATGCGTCTTCTTTGCTTTGACATGTTCTTCATCGAGTGCTCTGCTTCCAAATTATGTCTCATCACTGGGGGTTTTGCAGGGATCCACCAGAGCTGGACTCCTGGGAGAAGCCATTGTTAACCTGGCAGATTATGTTGAAGTGTTCAGAGCTTCATCTGTTTCTTTCCATCTCAAAACAGAAGCCATCTTGCATGTGAGCATTTCCTCCCGAATGGACAAGCATTAATTATTCGAATTCATGAGTGCTCTGCTAGATCTGGGTTGCTACAAAAACAGATCTGGTCAGCAAAAATCTATCTCCAGCAATTGTCTCCCCTCCAAAAAGTAATCACAATCCCAAACAAGTAGAGACGAGCTTGAAAAGAACTGAGACACTTATAATAATACCTTGTTACCAAGTTTCATCCCCTAATTAATGGGCTCTTAACTGAAATGACAGGTTACCATACAGAGAATGCTGGATGATGCTGCAGGAAGGTAATAGTACTCAACATGGATAATTGTATGGAAAAAGGTTTCAGTACAGGCTTCTAGTGAGATGCTCAAAAATTGATTTATGCTTTTGTTGACTGTTTCCTTGATCGATCAGGGAAGCTGGAGAAAAGGGAGATGCAACATTGAGGCAACAAGGAAGAACATTACAGAGCCAGTTAACCAAAAGTGACAATGAGGAAGGAGTCGAAGCTCTAAATGGCAGGAATGATGTTAACTTGGTGAAAGTAAGTGCAAATCTCTTACAAAAGAACAGTTTTAAGAAACTTTACTATGGTAGTATTTCCACTATGATGCACGGAAAATCACCAACTAAAAGTGCTTCACAAAAACACATGATAACACAGATAATGATGTACATTCAACAAAGACAGTATTTAACTTATAACATTTTGTTTTACCATATGCATTTTGTCGAATCTTGGTGCCTGTCGATTCATCGATCAGTACTGGAATTGTGTTTGGGAAAACAAGTCATTGTCCACTATATGCTATAAATTCCTTCTCTAGAAAACCGAGAACTTTAAACAATTGCAACAGTCAAATGTGAATATGATTGTCAGAAGTCTTTGAATTCAAAATAGCAATCATTCCGGAATCGACCCTAGGAGATGTATTGACTAGGAAATCCGGAAAATATACAATATCATTTTCATCATGCTTCCAAATCCCCAAGATACATATGAAATTCTTGTATCTTATTCTTAACAGGATGTGTCATATATTAGCAAAGAGGCAAGGGTAAAATTTCCGTCGAGCAGAAACCTTCCCACTTATGATGACCGCAATGGCAAACTCCAAAAATCTCACAGTTTTGATGCTATATCAGCGGCTAGTTCTGATAGTAGCTCAGAAATATATACACCAAAAGAGAACAGCATCAAGAATGGCAACAACCAAAAAGACTCCACCAGCCTACTCTCGCCTCTTGCGGACATTGGCATGCAACCAAAGTTGACCAGCTCGGGTGATTGGTCTGAAACTTTAGCTCCTGATAGAAGCATGGATGGATCAACAAACAGCTCAGGGGAGTCTGGGTTAACAGAAAGACTGCAATGTTCAGATGAGACTCTTGAGAAACTAAAAAACGAAGTTGTCATTTTAACGAGGAAGGTGGAAGTATCAGAACTGGAGTTGCAGACTTTGCGAAAGCAAATCACCAAGGAAAATAAGCGAGGACAAGATCTTTTAAAGGAAATAAGCAGCCTGAAGGAGGAAAGAACTGCTTTACGAAGAGAATGCGAAGAACTAAAGCTTTCACAAAAGAGAATAGATTTTGATGAAACACTTTCAACTGAATCACAGCTTGTTAGAGAAGATCCTTTATCCAAGCTAGAAGAAATCAAACAAGAGTTATACCATGAGAAAAATCTGAATTCAAGTCTTCACTTGCAGTTACAAAAAACACAGGAAGCTAACTCTGAACTGTTACTTGCCATCAGAGATCTTGATGACCTGTTGGAGCAGAAAAACAGGGAGACACTCTGCCACAAATGCAGAAAAATTGATGTCGAAGCAGAAAATGACGAGGATATTCAAGGTTTGAAATTTAGAAATCAACTCCCACAATTGCAGCAATCTGAATGTAAACAAGTGTTGCTGGAAACAACTGCAGAAAATGATAAGGAGCAACATGCATTGTTAGTCAATGGGCATAATAACATGAGTACTGAATATTCACTGGAGGAGAAGATCGCTGACCTTAACAGTGAAATAGAATTGTACAAGAAGGACCGCGAAGAACTTGAAATGCAAATGGAACAGCTTGCTTTGGACTATGAAATTCTGAAGCAAGAAAACCATGATGTCTCTCATAAGCTGGAGCAAACGCAACTGCGAGAGCAACTCAGGATGCAGTACGAGTGTTCAGCACATTTATCGGTTATCAGTGACCTTGAAACCCATGTTCAATGCTTAGAGAAAGAGCTTCGAACACAGGCTGAATCATTTGAATCAGATGTAGACACACTAATGCAAGCTAAAGTTGAACAAGAGAAAAAGGCCATACAAGCAGAGCAAGCACTGAGGAAAACAAAGTGGAACAATGCTAACACTGCTGAACGACTTCATGAGGAACTTAATAAGCTTTCATCACAAGTTTCATCTGTATTTTATGACAACGAGAAAATAGTGAAGCAAGCTTTAAAAGAAGCTAGTGAATTGCATTCACAAAGAAGCCATCTGGAGAAAATGTTGGAGGAAACCAAGGAAAACCTAGTATCACTGCGAAGGCAATACCGTATGAATCTTCAACAGCTATTAAACCTTGTAAATTTTAAATCTAAAGAAGCAGATAGGCTGAGCTTGGAACTCAAAAACAAGAAAGAGGAGCTTGAAGATTATAAGAAGTCTGGGGAAGCAAGGCTCAAAGAATCCTTGGAGAAAATGCAATTACTGAAAAATGAGATTGAAAATCTCAAAATGGAGAATTATCTCATCTCAGGACAGAAAGAGAAATTGGCAGCAGAGATGGAAAATTTGGAGTCAACAAATACAGGAAATCAGCTAATGCTACAAGTTAAAAATTCAGAAAATGAAATTCTCAAGAACGAGATAGCACTATTGAAGCAGAAAGTAGAAAATACATTGGAGGAATTAAACAACCTGAGGAACATGAAAGATGAAAAAGAGACTATGATCACAGTGCTAAACTCCAAGGTAGAAACCCTTGGAAAGCAGTACAATGACCTGAAGCAATCACTGTCTGAAGGTGAATTAGAAAAAGAGAAACTGAGGAGACTGGTTTCCAACTTGACAGGTGGTCTCTTAAAGGAGGAGGATATGATAATCAGTTCGGAGGAAGAACTTGGGAACAGCTACACCAATGTAAGTATCACCAAACATGAAAAGAAGACATGGTCTAGCACCTCATGCTCCGACATAAAGTTAGAAATAAACGCATCACAATAAATGAACATTCATGTTCATGCCTGCACATGTACAGATACATAAAAAGTTAAAACACAACCATTGAAATGGATACATGCTGAGTAGTGCTTAAAAAAACATTGCTATATTGGTATGTTATTTATAATTAATAAAATGAAAAAATTTGACAGGGAAAAACAGAAATGATATGTTCATCAGTACAGAACCAGAAGAACCAGAGAAATGAGGTCAAAGTTATGGAAATATCAGTCAGTTGATTCAACCAAAAATCTCTTTGTGGATGAGGAGATATTAAGGCATTTTGGCATTCATAAATTTTGCATATAGCTAACACGAATGTTGAGAATTCTTCTTTCTACTTTTGTGAAACTGCTTCAGCATACCTTGATGTAATGAAAATGTTTTTTTTTAACAAGTAAATTAAGACAGAACTACATGTTGTCTGAATGAAATTTGAGCATGTTTGTACCATTGATCAATAGTGTGGGCACCATCATATAGGCATAAAAATTGTTATTTGGTTTTTTCTTAAAGATAATTACTTAAGTAATCATCTAATGCAGGAAGGCAAACATTGCCATAAAAGTAACAAGTTTGCTGGCACAAATGAATTCGAAGGTGATGTTGCTTGTCTACAACAGCCAAGGGTGGGCAACAAAGCACAAACAAATGATATAAACAACAAAGATCAAGAATTAGCCACAAGGTGACTGTTCATGAATTACCAGCATTTGTTATAGTGTTTCTCCTTCTGCATAGAACTTCTAGTAACTATCATGTTTATTTTACGGCAAATGATCTTCTGATGACTTTAATCCCTTTTGCAGGCACTCTGGAACTAACTCAGAAGAAAATCAACACATCGTATCCTATATATGTGATCAGTATACATTTGCTAAAATGTCAAGTGAGATGGCTCTTCTGAAAAGACAGAATGAATCAATGGAAGCTGAGTTGAAAGAAATGCAAGAAAGATATTCTGAGACAAGCCTGAAATTTGCAGAAGTAGAAGGTGAAAGACAGCAACTTGTGATGACAATCCGGACACTTAAAAATGCTTTGAAGAATTAGTGTTTCTTTAATGTTAAACAAAAAATGAGTCGTCTGTATAGGCAAGCAACTGGATGCACCAGAGATCCAGGGCTTGCAAGCCCCTAAGCCATGCCAGGTGTCAAATAGTGTGTACATTGATAAGATATTCTTTTCCGGTGAGTGCAACTTATTTCCTTCGTTGAAAAGAATTTCCAGTCACACTGGTTTGGGTGCACAAAGAGTCTCAAAGTTATATAATTTCTTTTTTCATGAAATTCTAAATTGCTGATTTATAGGCACCGAGAAGTGTTATTCTTGATTCGAACTTTCTTATGGATTATGAAGATCTTGAGGTATCTAGAATGTACATATCTTTCTAAACTTAAGCCAACAAGTAGCTATGCTATAAGGAAATGCTGACCGAATTTGATCTTGCATACCATGGAACAACAAAATTTCACAACACTAAGATAATGAGCTCCTTGAAAATGCAGATTCTTAATATTTCCTGATTGTTCCAGTGTTTTGACAGATTTATCATTGGTCAAAGTTCCTAACTACTAGATTGCATGAATCAATGCACACAAATCATTGTGTGAGACTTTCCAATCAAATGTTAAGAGTTCCTTATTTCTCATGTGTCTGATAGCAACACAACCAAATTCTTCAAAATGCTAATGAAACCCACTACTGCAAGTCAATAACAACAAATGGTCCATGTAGTTACTAGTTAACTCTTGGACACAGTTGATGTTCAACTGGAATATGATCAGCAATCTGTGCTAACTGTTTGCTGCAAAAAATAAAAATAAAAAGGTGAGGAACAAATGTTCCAAAGTCTCTTCAGCTTTCAATACAAACTGTAACTGCTGAACAGTTCCCCTCAACTGTAAATTATCATTAGTTAGTTAGAATTGCATTTAAGTCCACGGAGAGATATAGCAGGATAGCAAAAACACTTTATCCCACAGTAAATAGTGTCACAAAAAAAAAGAAAAGATCAGATTCAAAACTACACTGCTGTCAAGCCAAAAGAATCGACAGTATAAAAAAGATATCATTTAGCAAAATCATTAGAATCTTCAAAGACTAGCTAAATATTCATATCTACATCTTTTTCTCGAGGCCACTAGAGCTATTAAAGTTTGTTAATACCAGTTTGCCTTTCTGCCATTTTCATTTCCTGTGGAATTAGCAAGAATGTGAAAGAAAGTTCTTCATATCATTATAAAATAAAAGAAAATTGTTCAATGAGCTAACATATTAACAATAAATATGGATTTTTTCTGCTCTCAACAAACAATAGGATATATTTTCCAATGATGCCTCAACAAACATTTTATGCTTCCACTTGACCATGTTGTCATTGCTGTAATATTGGTAACTATCACAATTAGAGGGCCTTGAATTTGAAGTTGAAGGTTGCAATCGATAGTTGATTGTCAACTTAACAATGAACATGAATGGTGTTAATGGTGGGAAATCCTCCCCGGTAAATAATAACAAGAATTTAGGATCTTAAAGTCATTCCAGATGGAGGAGGATTCAATTCTTAACAATTGAAGCTTTGAGTTGAACTAGAATATTATTAGAGAATGTAGTCCCCACTGCACTTTGAGTTTCTAGATACCATATTTATTTTTCTTTGTCAGCTTTAGATGCATTTTCATTATTGAAAATTCTTGTAACTAAAACCTGTGTTCATTTGATGAGCTTTCTGACAGATACTTCCTCCACCAGAATATAACAGAACTTCTATAACCTTGATAAATGACTTGCAATGGATTCTCACCATGAAATGGTAAAGTATTCCCTATACTTGATAAACTGAAAACTTACTTTTGATCCTTCAGAGATACCTATTTCATATCATGGTTGCTCCCAATACAATTGGAATGTACATCAACTCTCAGAATTATCAGATTTTAACTTGTATGTTAAATTCATGAACAAATTCTTGGTCCAGTGCCAATAGCAGTCAGCGGCCGAAGAGAATGATGTTGGCATTGGGTTAATTAGTAACAGAGCTGCAATTGCAGCTTAATTGTAGCCAGTGTTTAACTTCAATCAGCTTAACACAGATCCGTTGCTAAGCAAAGCTTAATGTCCAACCGTACCATATCGAAACGCCATCAGTTACAATATCAACATCAGAACACTAAAAAAAATCAAGCCAAAAATGTAGAACGAAGAACATGGAACAGCGAAAAACCGAAGGTCAACAGGACTTCTCGGAAGAGATTGATGATAGACAGAGGGATCATGACATCCAGATTGGCAAAAAGTAAATTCCATCATCCTATGCTCCACAAGAGGTCACAGACTTTAGCCTCGTTGCCAAACCAGAAAAGGAAGTGACTAGCAGTATCCGAAGAGCACTCGTCTTATTTGTTCACCCTAAGATAATAAGCAAGCATCCCCGCGTACTTAATAGTTCGATAGATGAAAGATAAATCAGATCTGACATCCGTTAGATTCGCTGTTTCTTACGAGAAATAGCAAACCACAAACAATCAAACCGATTCCAAAAGAGCAAAACAGAGAAAACGTAAAAGGAAACTTAGACTAATACCATGAGCATCATCATCAGAACGATTCTTTCCCATGCGTGAGAAAACGGTGCATCGTCGATCAAGATAATGAGGAACGAGTGATTCACCTAAGAGGCGTCGTTTCCTCGATCTCCAGGCAGGGATCACCGATCTCCGAGGGACGCTCATCAGAGGTATTGCTAAGAGATAGGAAGCACCTGTTAGGGTTTCGATCGGGGAGCGGGAGCAGAAGGCGGAGGGTAGTTATATTTCCCGGAGAAAGAATGATCGGAGGACAGAGGGAGAAACTGTGGATTCCGAATGGAAATGGCGCCTCGAGGGGTTTTATAGGCCAGCACGAACAAACGCAGCGTTGCCGAGAGACGTTATTGTGATTGGGATTTAAGTTACATATTTGTCCTTTCTAGCTAAGCCGTTAGGAATTCTGTTATTTATATATTTCTTATAAGATGGTTCCAAAAAGAAGCAAATATTTAAGGTTCATTGAGACAAACCTGACAAGGTTAAGGTGTAATTATGTAAGTACTCCTTCGAAGGCAGCAGCTTCTACATGCACCTTAAAAGCTTTCGCCGTTTCCCCATGGGGAACTCACGTAGGGTATAGTCTTCGTCGGGCCATATGGTGTGGATGCACCACCCTCCGCCACCTGCAACGTTGGTCCACGGTAACAACCGGCCGGAGCGGTGGGTGTGGAGAGAGTAACGCTTGTAGTGCTCTACCTGGTTACTTCTATGGCAGCCAGAAAATGTTCCATAGAATTATAATTTCTAGTAAAAGAACTGTTAACCAAGATTTTAAATCTCAATTTGGTACCGATTTCAATAATTCATCGGACCGGTATGGTACTAATACATTCGATTAAAATTAAAATTAAATACTGACTGAACCGAGGAGTCCGATACCAATCCTTTCTCGAATCGGTAAAGACAGATTGGGGCTGGCATTCGAGATAATGCGACTATCAAAATGTGATTAAGAGTTTCTAAAATTATAACAAGAAAGCAATTCTTGTTAAAAGAATAGACATCATCGCCTGAAAGAATCTACAGCAGAGCCAGTATGATTCATTTGCCTAAGACGTCAAGAGAATGAGGTCATGGGGGACTAAAAGTTCAGACAGCGGTGCGCTCACTTCAGAAGAGTTTTGACGATGGACTTCACGTTGAGCTTCTTAAGGTCGGTGTAGGACTGACCGCAACCAACAAACATCACTGGAGCTCCTGAAACATAGACCATGGAAAGAGCTGCTCCAACCTGACACGAAAATTTCGGGAATTAGTGGGAAAACGAAGTAACGGCAAGAAAGCAGCTTCTACAGCTAAAACAATTTACAACCTTATCATCAATCGTGTCGAACTTGGTGAGCAGGATGCCATCGATCAACCTGGCATTCGAAATCGTGGACAGGTCTGCTAATTTCTGCATGGGTAGTATGCGAAACAACCAAGTGATTGGTAAAACAGTGGGTATAACAAAGGATGCAGGGTGGAAGATCGAACTGGTCATCTGGTAAAATTATCAACAACAATCTTGAAATGGAGAACACGGGACACATGGTACCTGGTTGAACTTCGTTAATTGATCCACAGCATCATTTCCAACCAAAGCCTCTCCAACAAAAAGTACCAGATCTGGGCTGTTGAGGTTGATGAGCTTGGAGAGCGCTCTCATCAGTGGCTCATTATCCTGATATGCAATAGCAAGAAAGCTGGTTATAGACAATACATCTCCTACATGTTTGGCCAATTAATAGTGTTCCACGTAATTCTTACCTGCATACGGCCAGCTGTGTCGACAAGGACAACATCTGAATTATTGGATTTAGCCTCCTGGATAGCTTCTTTTGCTACAATTGCAGGATCTTTCTCGTAGCCTTTCTCAAAGATAGGTATCTGCAAAGCATTTTAGTTGTTACAAACGTATAGGTCTCGTAGTCTTTGCACACTTCAGCTTTTTAATCACTTGTATTGTAATAATGCTCATGTCACAGCAAAGTCAGATTACAAACTCGAACATCGGTATCAAAGGTTGGTAATGGTCAATTTTATCATCATTTGACTAGTGACAACACTAGCAGCAGAAGCTACCATTCAATGCTGCAAAAGGTAAAAAAGGGATTGCCAAGAGTTTTATGACTGCCTTCTTTCTTTCAAGATGTATTAACAGAGAAACCAAACCACATATAGTGGCAAGTCCAACATGTTCTTTGAAATTGACTAAAGAGTAGCATGTAGATAATCTTTTCCAGTCTCTCGGCATGAAATCAAAATTTATCAATAAACAACAAGGACAAGTGAAAGGAGGCATAGTCGAGCAATGAGCAAAATAAAACAATGGAAAGCTGATATCCATCATAAAAAACCACCATTAAATCAAGTGTAGGTGGCATACCTGGAGTCTGCGTGCATGAGTCCGAAGCTGTTCGACAGCACCAGACCTGAATGTATCACATGCTGCCAGCATGACATTAACTTCATGTTGCAAAAGCCAGTATGCAACCTATGTAATTACAAAAGAAGAAGATATTTCAGATATGGGATAAATGGCAGCCAAATATAAAGAATTAAGAGAAAAATATGCTAACCTTGGCCAGATTGGTAGATTTTCCAACTCCATTGACACCAACAAAAACAACAACATAAGGTCTTCCTTGTTCCTTGGCGACATGGACATCTCGCAAAATGTCAATGGATCTCTTTGGCGTTAAAATACGAAGAAGTGCCTCTTCCATGGCTGTCTGCAGTTGTTATCCAACACTGAGATATAAGGTTTTGCAAGAGATGATTGCAGCAAAATGAAGCCAGCAACAAAAAAGTACACATCAACCTCATCAACAAACCTGAACTGTTGAAGAAACTCTCGTAAAGGAGCCCAGTTTTTTCCCCTCAAGACTAGCTGCTACTGATTCACAAAGCTTTTCAGCTATTTCCTCAGCCTGAAAGTGCCATGAAAAACTAACTCTATGATGAATAATATAATAGTTGAAACAAACATCAGAATTTGGCATGCACATATCAACCAAACATGGAAGACCAGACACATACCACATTTTTAGTCATCAACCTATCCTTGAGAGCTTTCAAGGCTGGTTTCAAGTCAGACTTCTCTAACACAGCATTACCTGCAATACTGAAGCAGCCAAGAAAATGCAACATAGATGAATAATTGTCAGAACATAGTGGATCCAGATTGCATAGAATAGCAGCTAAGGTTCTGAAGAAAAAAAAAAAAAAACTATGGGGCCATTGAGGACCTAAAAAACATTTTGTTTTGTATGCAAAATCTAAGGTGCAATCAATCAAAAGGATTGATTTAATTACCCTCTTTTGACCTCTGATTATACACTAATTTCAATTTAGACCACAAGTGCAAAATAAGCATCAGAAAAGAACATTTAAGTCGAGAAGCTACAAACAGATACATGCGCAGGTATCAGCTATGCATATTCCCTCATTTGACAGAGAAGAATAATCTACGGTAAGTTGAATGAAGATATTTGAAAGAAAACTATCGATATATAACCAAAGCATTCACTAAATAAACAATCATGAAGAGGTTTCAAATCCAAGTATTTACCTTTGGAACATAGACGAGAACCACCCCTTCTTCTTCGTGCAAGGTTTTCCATTCTCCACATCTACATCTTCCTCACTCTCACTTTCGCTGCTCACAATTTCCTCCTTATCCATCATGCTCTCTCCCCGATCTGCCTCCACAACCTTCAGAGGCTCTTCCCCTCTCTCATCCACTGGATTCGTAAAATCCAATCTCGACTCAGAAGGTGAATCATCCCAAACCCTGTTCTTCTTCACATTCTTCTTTGGCTCCGCCTTGGTGGCCTTGCTCCCAACGCCACCGGTGTCCGTCTTCTTCCCACCTTTGGACCGCAACTTCTGTAGCTTGTTTACATCGAAAGCCCCAACTTCAGGCGCTCCGTTCTCTTTTCCCTTCAAAAAACCACTCGGGGCACGAGAATTGTCTTTACTGTCATCCCCTTGCCCGTTTGAACTACCATTCGCTAACCAACGGCCCTTTCCTGGATCGCCATCTGACTCGTCTTTCCCAGAACCGCTGGTGTTGCCACCGCTACCGCTATTTCGTTGCTTCCCGGAACCGTTGGTTTGCTTCTTGGGCGCCGTGGGCACGCGGGCCGCCTGCTTGGACTTGCGCATCTCCTCCGCCCGCGCCTCGGCCTCCTTCTGGAGCTGGCGGAAGGTCTCGTTGAAATCATCGTACGACGTGCGACTGGGGTCGTGGATCCGGGAGAACTCGCGGCGGACGGCCGCGAGGAGATCGTCGACGTAGAGGAGGTGAAAGATGCGCTGGTAGACGGCGACGAAGACGAGGCCGAGGTCGTTGTCGAAGGCCCACTTGAGGGTGTAGGCGGCTCCGCCGGCGGCGCCGGGGGCGTCGTAGTGGAAGGCCGCGTCTGCGGAGCGCTCCTCGAGGAGGCAGGAGCGGATGAGCGCGTCGATCGGGGATCCCTTGAGCGCGCTGCCGAGCTCCCACAGGATCAGCCCACCCCGCGTAAAGATCAGCAGCTGGTCCAACATCTTCGAGTCCAAGCAGCCAGATCGGATGTTAGAATTCTGAACCCTAGCAAAGGATGAGGAAAAAGAAAGGGGAGATGAACGAAGAGAAAGGTGAAGACGGGTTCAATAGAAGTGCCAGGAGATGAACGGAGCGGAGGAGAGAAGACGCGTTTGAACGTTTCCTCCTGGTGGGCGGTTTACTTAAATGGACGAATGCGGCATCCGGATTAGTGATCCTTAAGTTGGTCCGATCCAATCTATTAATGGATTCAATTGACCGATTGCCACCACTATATATGCCGCCAGCACAACAACCGGACTTAATTATGGTAGGGCCTTCAATTCGATGAGCACCAGCACCAGTCTTGTCCTCACCAACCTTCTCCACTCGCGTCGCGCATCCCCTCTTGCTTGTATCCTCCGTGTCATTCGCCACTAATATGCTGTGTGTTCGGTTGGTGCTCCTAACAATGCTTCAAATAGAGGAACACAATACAAAAATTGAGAATGGAACAGAGATAACGGGCAAGATGTCAAATTGCTTGAAACATCACGCATATAAGTTACCGGACTTGTGATTTTAACTATATTATCAGGTTTGTTGTACCTGAGTCAAATCTTATTTGCTCTCAAAGAACAGCTTACTTGATGCTGACAGCTAGTACAGCAATCTGGCATACCGAGTGGAAGAACTAAGAGATTCAAATAAGTTCACATGCTATGCAGCAGCCAATGTCCTGAAAAAGGCAGCATTTGAAGTGTTTCAGCCCTTGCTAACTCGTAGTACATCAAAATACGGAAAAAGGCAAGCTAAGGAAAGAGAAGGAACCAAAGAGGAGGAGGAGAAACACCTCAAAAACTGATTTCATCTATAAAATAATAAGATCATATACAGAATGAAGAAAAATAGACAACTCTTCTTTCAACTCTTGCATCCTCTCTTCTGCACAATGTTTCAATATTCTGCTATCCTACTATTTGCACAATGTGTTTCACAACACACATGGTTGGTCGATGGCTGGCCGAACGCCACCAGAGGTCAAGAATCACGTGTCGAAAAGAATCAACCGCTCATGATTGAAGCAGACCATCACCTTCCCAACCAAGCCGAAGCATGTGATCCACCACCTTCAAGCTCAACTGCAAGAAGAGAGATTTGATACATGACAAGGCCCAAGAAAGTGTAGATGAATGCATGTTCAGGTGCATCTTGCGATTCGCACCTCAGTATGCTTATTATGCTAAAGGTACGATTATTTGGCATGAGTAAACCAAGAAGCATGACCGAAATGAAGCAAAAAATGTTGTTGATTCAAATGGACTCTTATTGTTCATGGCTTATGTCAATATCATACATTTATAGTATGGGAAAACCAAAATATTGAAGATCATTAATGCATGGCCTAGTTAGCTGCTAAAATGAGATTTGAATTAAAAACGCTTACAGCAGGGTCTGTGAAAACTATCAGCTGTTTATCTGCTGTTGATACTAAAAGATTGGTGCTATCCTTGTTCAGACCTATGCAAGTGATGTCTTGACTTCCTTCCAAAACCAAAGTATGAAAAACCTGCAACCAAATCCCAACAAACTAATGACATTCTAACACGCATAACAATTACAACAGGAAAGAAACAGATAACAGCTTACCTTCAGGGTATGCAAATTTAGGAAAGCAATTGAAGGAACAGGAACTGCTATTCTGTGCTCTGTGTTTTCATTAGAAACATCATTTCTGTCTAACTCCATAATGTTATTTTCTGTGACAATGTCATCTTTAGTGGTATCATTTGTACAAGATGATGTCCCAATTAGAGCATTTTCCCCATCAGCAGAAATCTGAATGCAACTGATTCTGCCAGAGAAAGGTGATATAACTGTTGTAGCAATCGGTATCCCATTGACTGTAAAGGTGGATAGACTTTTCTTGATCTTATTCCAAATTAATAGAACTCCTTGAGATGAGAGGCAGACAATATGTGCCTCCGTAATATCTAGCTTCTTTATCAATCGACCTCTCCTCAAAGAATGTAGGATAACACCGGAAGCATTTGAGCAGGAAGCAACAGCACCTAGGTCAGAACAAACAGAACAGGAGATTACCTCTCCAAGATGGCCTCTTAATACATGCATGGGGCCTTCAATCCGACGCCTTCTGCTAGTGTCTAGAGTACTATTTGGATCACTACCACCTGTAGGACTAATTGCTGTTGGGGTAGATTCTGATACATTCTTTGCATTTGAAGGAGAAACACGGTGTATTCTCCAAATTATAACAGTTGTGTCTCGAGAACCTGTGACAAGATAGTTGCTGTCATTTGAAAGGGAAAGACAGGTCACAGGTGCACAATGCCCAGCAGCAGTTTCAATCGTTTTGGCCCCATCAGAGGAGATCAACTTGATGGAGTTATCAGCATGCCCACCTGTATTCATTGAAGTGAACAATCATTGATATTTAAACACAACATAGCAGAAGAAGTCCCAAAGCAAATTCCACAGATTGAATTTCGAAAATAATGAATACAATGTTTATAAGCCAAAATATCGATACATCAAATGTAGAATGCCCACATCAACAAAAAAGTGAAATGAATATCTGGAGTTCAGACATTAAATTTGTTTGGAACATGACTGGGAAGACCATCATGATGAGAAAAACAGTTCTATGAAATGAATACAACTTCTGTGCTTTTTGCATCAGAATGTAGAACAACTAAAGATCATGATATTCACTAAGTTCAAGTACGTCAGACGTAGTGGAGGTTGGAATTGATATGTAGGGTCAAAATATCTTCTTTAGTAGGAACTGAAGGTGTTGCATTCAAGAATAAAATGGCAGAAGATCAAGCTGGTTCAGACAGGTAAAAGAACAACCATTTTCAAAAGGGTTGAAAAAAATTAAGTTTTTGAAATCACTCTGCCACCTATTAGCTAAATCCACGTAGCTGAGCCCTCATTTTTTGTGACACTTAGATATAATATTAAAATCAATTGGGCCATGACAATTAAGTCAAAATATCATAATGGCATTTAAAAAATGTTAGAAACAACAACAACAAGCCATAGCCTCTCAAACAATAAAATGAGGATGTCTTCAAAATAAAAGTTGTAAAGGATATTCACATTACCATGCTTAAGATAATATGCCAGCTAGACATGAATAACGATGATATTATCGGTACACTTTCTATTTTCAAGTACCAGCAGTACAATCTTGTAATGGTGTTTCAAAGACAAAAGCATGTGGGCTAAGCCCCAAATAGAGAGTAAAGACTTATTCTTTACTCTTTGAGGTGGATAGTAACTCGTGTTATCATAAGCCATTATTTTAAGGTACTACAATCTCCTACACTAGTGGCTTGACATCTCATCAAAGCCCAACATAATTATCCTATCTACCCCTGCATACAAATCCAACTGACCATCAACTCTTGATATCATCAGAATCAAACAAAGATAAAATACTTGCACTGCAAATTATGAATGTACAACTCAAAGTGGATGCAATAGAATTACACACATATATCATGATTAGTTTACCCTTGTGCCTACAAATCATCCTCATTGTAAGCACTTACTAATATATAAGAAAAGATCAATCAGCTGTTTTCTAATTGTCCTGTTATAAAACTATTTTGCAGCCTGAAGTCAGCTGTGCAAAGGTTAATGGAACAAGAATACCCACCGGTGATGATCTCTTTGTCACATGAGATTGCAACAATTGCTGAGCTTTGCACTCCAGATGCTGGAAAAGCTAAAGCCCGAGGATATTGCCAGTCATCTGTACCAGATGCACCAGGTCCTTTGAACATTCGCATGAGCGCACCACCAGTTGAACTAGCAGCAGCCTTGCCATGTTGAAACAGGAATGGTGTTCCATGGCCATCGGGAGTATTTGGTTGCCATTTGTGCAGTGCCACATATGCTGCAGGTGCATTTGTATCCACAACTACTACAGAGTCAGGTGATGCAAAAATTGCACCGGCAGGAACGTTACAGCGATCTGGATTTGGAACTACATAAGGTCTAATCCCATTTGGATTGCGATATATGGTCTGTAAATATGAGCAAAAGCTTTAGAAACTAAGCAGGATTAGCTTTCGGCCAAATACGGCAAAGTTTTACACATACTAAGAAGAGACAATTCCAGCATACGAAAATATATCAGTAGATACAGGCTAAATATGTCTGTGAACAAACAATGCAAAAATAATTGATTCTCTCTGATGAATAGGACCTTAATCAGTCTAAAAGTTGCAGTTTTAGAGAAAATACAATAGATACAGCCTACAAAGACTCCATATCTCTCTCTCAGATTAGTATTTCGAAGGTTTAGTTTGGGCATTGATGACTTGAAGGAGATATACGGTTCTGCAAAATGCTAAAACAATCAAATATAACATTTTACTTGGAGATCATGTTCCATATTCCTTTCGGTGTTCCAAATTCGGTCTCTTTAGATGTTTCTTCAAGTATACTGAATAGATTATAATAACATCAACATCATTCTGGACACCTGGGATTTATTATTTCCAGGATAATACCTAAGTTTGTATTCTTGATTTACTAAATTTATCAGACCTTACGTCAGTAAGAGGACAAAAGTCTTGGCATGATGATATTCCAAATTAATAGGAATGATATTCCAAAAACCATGACAGCAAGCAAGCAAGCAATAGACCTCTATTACACCTGAAAGCAATAAATTAAAACTTAGTCATTACGTACTATCTTCGTGAATTTATTGCAAATGCAAAACTTGATTTCTGCCACAATATGGACAATCTCCCTTCCTGTGATTAATAATGAAGCCCCAGAATATGAAGAGGCATACTGCAATGCTTGACAAAAAATATGGTTCCACCTTTTTATCAAATTATCAACAACAACCAAAAACCATCATATATTATCACTTCTTTATATTATTAAGTCCTCAATATTATTTAGAATAAGAAACAAAAAGATTAAATCCCCAATAAAAATAATTACATTGGCCAATCTAAACAGTACATAATGCTGACTAAATTTCTAGTGTGAACATAGAGAAGCACTAATTACTTTGACTGACTACCATGTCCTACAAGATTCATCTTTGATTCTAATGTACAAAAGAAGAATCAGATACACATGCACACACACATTGGGGAGGGGGGGGCGGTGGGGGGTTTGCGAGAGAGAGAGAGAGAGAGAGAGAGAGAGAGAAAAGTTGAATAGAATGCAAAATATGTTAATACCTGTAGGTGTAGAACATCAGCCAATGGTCTTTTCTTTAAATGTGGAACAGTCAACAATTGAGATGGTGTTTGCCCAAAATATGCAATCTGGTCTTGGGTAGCATGTCTTTGTACCTATATGTGAATTTTAAGAGGCATTTAAGCAACCATCACAAAGGAAAACAAATCAAATCATCAGCATTAAGACTTACTGGGTCTTCGATTTTGTCGATATCAATTGTCCCTTCATATGTAATATAGAAAAACATATTATTTGCTTCCACAGCTTCATTACCACGCTGCTTGTATCTGAAATACCAACTAGTCAGCATAAATCATAAACAAAGATGACAAGGAAAATACAGAAGCAAACGCTTCAGTAAATACTAATACTCTCTATCATGTATCACTGGAGAACTAAGAAATTTAGAAACTGAAACACTTTGGAAAAAAGTCAGAGCAAGAATCAGAAAAGTCTTCAGGACCAACAAAAGGGCTAAGCCTATTGTATATATAAAGTGCCATTAAAAGGGCTAGTGTAAGCACTTATTTCAGGACTACTGCTTATCGATGGTACTTAGAACCCGAAAAACTCATCATTCCAGATCTGTGACGTTTAAGGCTCATATTGGTTGGCTCATCATTCGAGATTTGTGATGTTTGAGGCTCATATCGATGGTACTTAGAACCCGAAAAACTCGTCATTCCAGATTTGTGATGTTTAAGGCTCATATTGGTTGGTCCCTATAAGTATATGATGTGACGCACATTCTAAAATTGGCATGGAACCTGCTAAGATATCACGGCTACATGCCAGTCAATTATCACATAAGGAATCCTGGTGAGATCTTGAACAACAGGAAATTATGAAAAAGAGCACAGGCACTAAACATAGAACTGCATCAAGCATAAACTGAGGAAGTGTCTGCTTGAATAACATACCCAAAAATGAGGTCAATCCACTCATGTAAGTGAGAAGATACATGCTCGCTTTCAAGAGCCATATGATGCTTATGGATGAAATCAACAGGGCTATCAGCCCAAGGAGGTAATTTCACAGAATCTGCAGCAAACAAATCAAGTTGAATTCCACTACTTTGCAGAGTGCATCATTTGGCATGAACGCTTGGAGAAGTAAAGCACTTACCCAATTTTCCTCCAAGTTGAGTTGTACCAAAATCAATGGAATTGACATTGACTAGTACCTCAGGGAGGTAAAACATTTCTGGAACCTAACAGTAACAACAAATTGAAAAAAAAGAAAGATAGCTCAGATACACAAAGGCTTATAAACTTTGGACCGTAGGGAGAAATACTAACAAATATAGAAGAAACGATTAATATTTCATGCACATAAATAGATTACCAACTCTTTCACATCACTCATATCTTCAAGTACACCATCCCAAGTACCACTAATATCAGAAAACATACGATCAGCATGGTCAAACTTGCCACCTTGTAGTTGAATAGAAAGAGTGGTAAATGGCTCCACTCTAACAAGGTAATACAAAACCTGAAAGGCATTCAACAAAGGATGGAAATGAGCTACACAAATACTTTCTTTCTCATACTTATAATTAAAAATATGGTCAACAGAGAAATTACAAAAAAAATAAAGAAAATTCAATTAATATTTTAATCATACAGCAGAATTTAGACTATATACGAAAAATTACAACACGCTGACTTTCAAGGGTTGACCAACATGTAAGCGATAAAAATGCACCAACATTAGGCAGGTACAATTTAAATTTCACTGAAATCTGCTGGTAAAGACATACCTTCTGCAATATATCCTATGAACCTAACTACCTTAAAAAAAACTCAAATATCCTTCAACTGAAAATGATCCTAATATATATGAGATTTGTGCTTATTTTATTATTTCTTCTAATATATGAACAATTTCAGACTTATAAAACCTTTATGATGATATAAATCTAAAAACTACAAACTATTTTTTGTGTCCATGTCATCTTATCAGCAGAACAAAAACTACAAAATAATGTGTCCATGTCATCCATGCCAAACACTGTAACTGGTTCTTCAAATCTTATCACATGTTCACATGTAGCTGAAATCTTGAAAGAGTGGATGACTTCATGTCTAGCTTAATTGGCATAAAAGGCTCACCCAAGATAAAAACTATTCTCCTTTAACACACATAAATTTCTCATAAAGAATTCTTACTGATAGTTCAAGGACGAAAGCAACAAAAAACATGAGGAAGAACAGCTGGGATATAATTGATTGCTAGAAAAAAGAAGACCAGAGAGGGGAAGTTGATGGAAATGTAGAAGAAAGTGATTAAGCAGACTTGCCAGCAAAACCACCTCTTACATTCAGCCTTTTCTTTATCGATTGAGGCAGCAATACCCGTGCAAAGTCTCCCCAACCAAAATTAAAAGCAATTGGCAAGTCAATTTCAACTTGACAACAAGAATCTTTTTATGGACAGGATGATTCTTTTCTCCTTGATGCTGCTTGATGTTTAGCCAACCTTAAGTAGAAAAAGGATAAAAAAATCTAGATCTATAGCAAGGAAGGGCTTAGAAGTAGGTAGCAACACATTAAATGTTTTCTTAACAATTTTACTTGATAGAGAAATAACTCAGAATCAAGGTCTTTAATTTTGCCCAGTTCGGCCAGTAACAAGCTTCTATGATTAATTTAACTAGATAAGTTTGCGTTCTTGAAGATAAGCATATTGTTATTTACTGGTCCAGCGACCAGGAACTGGACTGCTTAAAACTACACGGTCCAAAAACTTCTTTTTTAAGTGTGATGCTCTGGCTTGCAAGGAGTTGAGCTACCTAGGGCTTTCGAGGAGTCGTGATGATTTATTTATAGGGTTTTTATTTATCACAATGCTATGGCCGGTAAGCGGTGGGGCTCGCAAGGAGTCATGCGACTCCCTGCAAGTTTCCTCTCCACTGTCGCTGCATGCATGCCTGCCACTGCCCCCTCCAATACATCTCTTCCTCCACCACTGCCTCTTCTTCTTCTTTCTTCCTTCTTTCGTTTCCTTCTTCTTCCTTCATCCTCCTCTTCTTCCTACTCTCTTTTCCTTCTTCACCTGTTTCCCTCTCTCAGCAGTACTGCAATATATTCCAGTGTCGGTATGCCAGAAGGGACAGTAACCACACCAGTCTGGCTATGGACTAGCACGAGGCCGATACCCAAAATTAAAAACCTGGCTCGGAATGCAACTAGATACTAACAAATAAAAGACAAAACTACTTTTGCAATTAGGGCAACAACACAAATAAAAGCTACTTTATCCAAGACATCTATGAAGTACAAGCTGCAGCCTCTTATGCAGTGTGGGCTTGATTCCATTTTAAAGCCATTCAAAATGAGATAGATAGGCTTGATTTCCCTAGCTGTCTTACCCTTTTGCTGGTTCTAGAAATAGAGAAATGTCTTCCCATTCTATATATGTAAATGAAATAGAAAGCAGGTATGTCAATCCAGGCTGTACCATTACATTCTAAAGCCAACCAGCAGTGGGAACACTTCACCTTATTGTTTGCCTTCTTTATTGCCCTATTTTGGAAGTGCTAGGGAGTTTGCTTAATCATCCATTAGAAGTTCACTGTCAACTCTTGGGGGAGTTCTAGTCCCTCTTGTTTGTAGCAGTTTTCACCTTCGTATTAGTACCAGTAGTCCCTATCTCTTTTGCAGACAGTTCCCTTGTTTTGCCTTCTGAGCAGTTTGAATTGGATTCCTTCTGCCATCTTCCTAGTACCTTTCTATGGCAATCAACACGAGCTAATAAGGCACGGCCAACATGAAATAATTATTCACGGAATAACTAGAACTGGAGAAGCTTGAAGCTTTCAAGTAAAATTATTACCCTGAACCAAGAGACTACAAAGATCAATGATAGGAGAAACACTTGGGATCTTACAGTTTACTCCATAACGTCAGCTAAGTAAACCTCAGTGATTAATGAATGAAACTAAAATACAGTGCAGTAGCTTTTTAGTTAGAATGGCACATATGGATTCTCTAAAGCTTTTACCTAACAGTTCAACATACAAAATTTAAGACATTCAAACTTCATTAGCAATCAATGCATGGTTGAGATGAACAATAATGCATACATAAAAAATAAAGGTACAAAATCTGCATGTTCAAAGTTTATACTACAACAAAGACAAGGTAACAAAGGGTGCATATGCATATCACAAGACAAGATGACCATATGAGAGCTAAACAATGAATGGGAATGGAACCACAACCAAAAAGAAAAACAAATAAAATATATGTTACCGTTCCCGCACTAGAATAATGAGAGCCATAGTGGAATTTGGGGATGACAGGATCATCAAAACTGGAGTATCTCTCTTGGAACTTCTTTAGTCTTTCAGGATTTAACGCTCCAACAGGCTGCAACATCAAGTGTATTTTAGTCCTTCACATAGCACTAATTTCAAACAAAAGGAAACAAAATCCAGAAAAATAAATAACTAATTTACCTTTGAAAGATCTCTGTATGTTGCAGGATCCTCAAGATCCAGTGTCTTAGAAGAATAATCTGCTAGAATCCAGGGGAAAACAGGATACTGCAATGGGCAACAAATATCATAAATTCACCAAAAAAAAGATTAAAAAAGCAGTTCTTAAAACACGTCAGAAATTTGACCTGTGTGATGTCATTGTAACTCCGCCCAGCCAGGGTGTTTAGTTCCATTAGATACTCAAAATTGCTAATCTGCATGAAAGTGTAATTGCAGAACATAACTTTAATACAAACACACTATTTAAACCAAGTCAAGAAACATAAATATATCTAATAAATAATTTTACCTCCCAGCGTGCCCAACGCTCAGTGAGCTGAGTTCTTTTAAGAATTTGTTCAGGCCTCTGGAATCATAAATGTAGAACAGTAAGCCATAATGACCACAATATCATTAGTAAATATTTCAGAAGCAAGCACCACACATACTTGTGTAGCAAGATAGATGTTGTTTAAATGAGGAGGACGAGATTGAACGATTGCACGATAAGCATTTTTGCGCCCTTCAGTATTCTGTAATAAACCAAAAATACCCAGAACATGATCCTAATAGCAAGATAATTCTAATACATATTAAACATTAGAGAGAAAAATTAATATTACCATAAAATCAAAGAAAAAGTTTGAACGATCAACCATGAACAGTTCTAAAGCACTCCTTCTAAGAAGATATCTGCAGGAAAAAGAAATGAAAAATCCTGTAAATATGCTAAAAGCTTCTAGAACATAGAGGCTACAAGCAGGGTATTATCCTAGAAATTTTGCAACTTAAATATAGATCAAACAGCAAAGATTAAAGCATATATACATCAACCCAAAAGTGGGAAACATATTCAACTGTCTCTAAAATGGATTAGATACCATGGTAATGAAGCCAGGTACATGCTGCATTTACAGCTCTGGTGCTGAATCAGATTGTGAATTAACGTATACCAGTCTGGTGTACAGCAAACCCATAAAAACTTTTTTTTGGCAATAATCTGATTGGCTTTGATTGGATTAAGCCCAAATAATTCTACAAAAAAAGAATCAATCAAGGCCTGTTTGAACACATCAGGCTAAGGCATTTCTCACAATCCCTTTCTATTTCTAGGATGCAACAAGTCAGTGGTGACAAAAAATAAAAAAGAAGACAAAGTGGAGGAGAGAGATGAAGGATATGCAGCCTCAGCACATCAAGGTAGACAAAGAAAGAAGGCTAGTACAATTTCTTTTGCACTTTGATTTTTTATTTTCCCTGATTAGAAATTAAGCACAACATCTACCAGAAGGTTATTTTCACTCTATTTGTATGATAGGGGACCGATACAGGTACCGATATGAAGATTGAATTCCTTGATACAGCAAAGAGCAGGATGTAATTAGAAGATAATCAGTAGTCATGGAGGACATAGAATAACGAAAAAAAATCTTCTTGCCAACAACCATTTAATCAATTTCATATTAATAAACCTATAAAATAAACAATTATTTTACTACAATAGGAATGACCTCTTCAACTTCTGAAAAGTGCAATCACGACACCAATTTTTTGCATCTACATTCAGTCACTCTTCATGAGTCAAAAGTTCTCACCGTAAAACATCTAAAACAACCTACTAAAGTGCACTTTCGCCAATATCTAATTCATTTCCAATAGTAATTATATACAAAATGCAATCAGCATTGGATAATCTTAATTAGACTACTAAATATACCAAGTTCTGTCGTCTCAAACAGACCATCCATATCAGTCCTTGGACGGACCGGTACCGGTCGATCGAATGAACTAGTTACATACATCATGAACAGTACAATTTCCATCAAGAATCTCGCCCATCACATATATAAGGAAATTCTATTAGAAATTTTCAATTTGTTCACAGTTACCACTACATAGAGGAGCTTGTTCAAACATCTATAACAAATCATGAGATCCAACTGCATATTTCATCAAGGAAGATGCAAATAATCCAAAAACAAGAAAGCAATAACAAATGATAAATACGTATAAAACGCATGACAAAGAGAAAATATAACAGAAAATCACATACCTTCTGCTAAACATTTGATGAATAGATGAGATCAACCAGCTTCGATCCTTTTCCTGCTCATTACATTGACTAGAAGCACCCACCCCATCCTCTAAAGAAACATCACTGGTTCGCTCATCTATAATGAAATTAATTCTCTTGGTAGTTACCTAAAAATCAGATTCAGAAGTATTACATGTAACTTACAGCATATTAATGGTCGACAACATTACCAAAAATGCTGCAAGATATGTAAAGATCTCAACACTAAGAACCAAGGATAAGAAATAACAACCAGATAAATTAATATGGAAGTTCTCATCTGAAGTGTTGATACAGTATCAGGTTTAAGGCAACATAATTTGGAATTTAGATAGAACTTCAACTATGATAAAACATTATCTAGAGGGAGAAAAAGAAACTATAAAAAGATGGAATAGATACAGAAAACACAACAATCTGAAACCTCAAGCACTAGTCCAGATGGCATGCTTTTCAGAATTATGTCCTCGGACAATAAGAAAGTTTCAGGGATAAAACATTGGACAGAGCATAAATATCTATATACATTTACATATGCATAAGCACTTGGCCAGCATATATCCATAGAATCTGAGAAAAAATAGATGAACCAGCAAAGGTTGCATAAGTTGACCCTCTTAGACCTGCATTGTCGGGAGCCTCATGTGCCCTTGTCTCTAAGTAGTAGAGCATAATTTGGGAGGAAATGAGGAGGTCAAGATTCACCAACGGTGTAGTTTGGTAAATTAAGATTCTGTATGTGATAACCCAAATGCAGCCATTATCCTAAAGCTATGACAAATGAACCCATCTCATATTATTAGTAGATTGATTGAGTCATATATACAATTAAATTTTTAAATTACTTCACAGTGTGGAACTGCTGGGATATTGCAATCTCCTGTCTCACATGTAAATTAATGCAGAATATATAACCCTAAATAATCCTCTAGATTTTGCAAGAATATCCAAACTGCAACCAACTGCACTTGCACATATCCTTAATGGTCCTACACTCCTACTCCAAGACTAATTAACAGAAATATAGACAAGATAGAGATCTTGAAGCTAAGTAGAAACAGCATTTTAACACCAGGACTTTTGACCATAATGAATATTTGAGTCTGCAGCAACAATTCCTAGAGCAGTCAATATCAAAGCATAAAGCCTAAGTTGATTATACCTGGAAGGTTCCTCGCACAACCTTTAGTGGCCGAACCATTAGCGATGGAAGTTCAGCAATAATTCTTTCATCAGATTCACTAGGTACATAACCAGGGGAATCCACAAAAGTGGACTGAACCAAACTATGATCATTAGAAGCTCCAGAACTTATAGGATCTATTGAACCCTTTTCAGTGGTGAAAGATTCCTTCTGTTGATTATTGCTATTGCTCTCACTAATTGCAGTATCCATTTGCTCATCATCCTCATTTCTTTCTTCCAAAGATATTGCCTCTGCCATTATCATGGAAGCATTGGAAGCGAAGTTTTTATTTAGTGAAGCATCTTGATTATTTTCTTCATGTACATGTGATTCTTCACCAAGTTTGATTTGCAATCGATCTTCATAATCAGCAGCTGCACCTAGATGGTCAGAACCATTATAGTCTCTTTTCAAGTATTGTCTCATCCTAGAAGAACTTTCTGTGAAATCCAACTTCCAAAAGACCTGCATATTGAAAAAATTAATGCAACATTATATCATGTTTTCAGAGGGACAAAAAAGTTGCCTGCTAAAATCACAATAGTAGTGAATATATTATATCTGATAATAAATGGTATTAAATAAAACATGCAGTACAATTTTGAAGAGAAGAGATCAAAGAGACCATTAAAGTCTAGGAAACTTGATGGGACATACATGCTTAGGGTTACATAGGGAGTCTCCAAAAGGTCCAAAAAGTCCACTCATCTCTATCAAACGGTGAAGAAGTTTTCTCCATGCCCGATTACCAATGGATAAGTGGTGCTTATCCAATATCTCAACTTGTAGTCGCCTATCGATCTGCAAGTCCACAAATTTTAGTACACAATGCAATTGTGAAGTACATCTCATGAATTAGCAGTAAAGTCATACCTCACCCCGCTGCATGTTTCTTGCTAAAGCAAAACTTCCTACAAGCACTGCAACATATTTATATGAGAGTGCAGAGAAGTCTCTCCCTGAAACTGTTTTTGAATCAACTGATTGAAGGCATTCATTCCAAGCAGCACCCATGGCTTCAGAAATATTCCATCGCTTGGCACGCTCGGAATCACTTTGGCTTCTCCTTTGTGCTGAAGTAGCCATTGCTACAGCACAAAGACCTCTTCCAGAACCTATCTTAGCATTTCGTTCAAGATCACGTGCAGCAGCCAAAGCAGCAGCTTTTGCAGCTGCTTTGTCTTTTGGGACAGGTGGAGACTTGTTTGCTGTTTCAGGAGGCTTTTGAAAGCTTGAAAAGGTATGTAGTCTAGTTTGCCTTCGCTCAAACAGGGACGTATCACGCCTAAGTGGTGTATTTTTAATAGGTGTTACAACAACTTCCCCGCCAGCAGCACCAGCAGCAATCATTGCTAGTGCCATTGCAGCAGGAGGTGATGCAAAAGCAGCAGCCCAACCAGGTGATATCATTGAAACAGCAGCCTGCAATGACATTAGTTGCTTCAGCACCAATTATGCAAAATATGAATTTAAAAAGAGTAGCCTAATAAATGTAATTGACTTGGACAGTTATATGCAGTGCAAACTGAAATTTTTTTTATAATTAGTTTCTTCAAAATTTTATTTACAAATTGAATCTCAGGCTTCTAAGTATGAGAATTAGGTACAGCTAACAAAAGCACCTCAAGAGGCAGTGCATCAGCAGCCAAAGCTCGATCATCGACAATGAGGGGATTTTGACCATCCGAGGAAGTAAATTCATGTATACCAGCCAAAAGCGGTCGCCAACGCCTGAGAATAGCAACAAATGGTGGCAAAATGGCTTCGACGTACTGTTTTCTGAGAGGTTTCCTATCCCTTCCAATGGCATTCCAGACCTGCACCATTAGAATTCAAATAGAATGGAAATTTTGTTTTAGAGCAAAATTGTATGTGTAATCACAATGTGAAAATACAGTAACAGACAAAACAAAAAGTCAAGGAAAATTGATGCCAATAAATACATAGTAAGCATGGAACTTTACTTGAACAATATCCTAATCTAAACATCGGATACACATGTCATATCCTGCCCATCTAATTGCAAATTCTTCAACTAATAACTTGTATCAAGGCAAATTCAGTACTATTTTTGACAAAAAAACTGCAGGCATTATACAGGATCAAAGATACTCTTATCATATACCATTTACTGTTAGTAACTTTTATCCATCAAACACTTGAGGGAGCACCGATAATGCACATAGGTAGAGTATGGAAATCAAACTACAAGAATAACTCCTTATAAAACCAAAAGAAATAATGAGAAGCACTAATTAATAAACACTTCAATGATAGTCAAATATATTGAAACACTGGATTAAGAAAGGAGCAAGTAATCTGCAGATTAGTATTTTAGTAGTACCTGGTTCAGTATAGACAAAAAACTATAGTCAGATTTAAAATGTGCACCACAAATTTACTAGCACAGAAACCTTCTCACTTCATTCTGATACCAGTCAAATAATAGATTCTGTGTAAAAAATGTGAATGACCTGCTTACATGAAATGCAGTAAAATAGAGAGCTTTTACTGACCTCTGAAAACAAAATGCAAGATGCAACCAAAACCCTCTGTCTCTTGGATTCAGATATTGGCATGTTCAGTATTGGTGCAAGTACACTGCAAAGAAAAGAATCTATTAGCACAATTTGTCTAAACAAGAAACACAAGAGAGACCATTATGTATTTTTATACCTGATATCACAAAATATCATGGAGGTAAAGTGGTAAAGGCCCACTTCATCAAGATATAGTGTCAACTTAATAAACATCTCAGATCATTTATGTGTGAAGATATATTTATATTAGTAAATACTTCTTGATAAATTCATCTCCAGTATTTTCATTGTTATATTTCATACCATATTTTATCATTTATTCAATTTCATGATCTTTAAAAGTTAGATATTTTTATGAATATGAAGGTAAAAGAACCAATAATTTTATTTTCATAAATTTTATCTTATATTTTCATAATAATTTGGATGATTTTATGTACACACAGTACTTTAATAACTATCCCGACGAATCACAATCCTACTGATCTACTGACCCATCCAATCTGGATATTATTGTGATCCCAATCCCTGGACCAATTTTACGAACTATGACTCCTATACACTTCACAGGATATAACCAAGATATTCTTATTTGAACATTACAAATATATACTATCTACAGATACACATTCCATAGACAACCATAGGATTCCTCAAATGATGATCACTAAAAATGGTCATTATGCGAGGCCAAAAGATAATTCACAAAAAAAGAACATGGATAGAAATCATCAATTGAAGAAGTACCAACAAAAAAAAGCCCAACAACATAACTTGGCAAATCACAGGACAGCATGGTACCATACAACACCGTGCCATGTCTGTGCCAAATTTGACATGCAAAGACTCTTTAAAACATGCAACAGAACTTTATGTACCAAGATATGACAGATACTGAGTCCAGAATACTGCAATATGATTTCAAGCTTCATTAAAACATTACCACATAATTGAGGCACCATATGCGTGGTGTCGTGGAAGATAATTTCACTATAGAAAAAAGTTGAAAATTAATTTTTTGGCACAAAAACTTAGCATAAATGCTACTCTTTTCACGTAAGCAAGTCAAAGTAACCTACTAGGAAAATGCAATCCCATAAACGGTTTAAATCATATTAGAAAATTTTAAAAATGAACATCGAGCATCAAATGATAGATATATTGCATCTAACATCAACTGTATAGTTTATGCCTTATAGGTTTCTATACCATCAAATATAGTACCATAAGTTCTAAATATTCGCTAAAGTTTCACTACAGAATGAAACAAATCAACAGTTGGTGCAAATGCCGATAATCATATCCACTAAATTTACATTCAGATACTGAAAGGCTATTGATTCACTTCAGATCACAAAATTGTTACAAAATCATCTAATCCCAAACCACGCCATCACAAGGATCCAACGTAAACTGCTCCCCTGCTCCTAAATATATGCATTTTGTCAGGTTTCCTTTTTTATTATTCCAGATATATTTTCGTCATCTCTTCAGTTGTTATTTTGGATCATGTTTAGAGGCATATATTCAGTTGTATTTTTATCTTTTGGTCCCACATGATCAACCCTATACTGATTATAAATCAGGTTGACAGAATACTTAGCAATTAAGAGTCATGTTTATAAAGTTCTGGAAGTGTATTTAAATGATGAGACTCATTTACCAGGCACCCTTTGGGTACATTGGATTTTGTGTGATTCAAAGGTTTCCAAGAAGAGCACTCTTCACCCATAATTCATCTTAATTTTCACTACATCATATATTGCAAGGCCTAGAGGTTGAATCTTGGAACTTGTTTTCTATTTATGCAATAAAATTGAAATATTTTAACTCTTAATAGGTCAATTCTCCTCAACCTGGAGAGTACCATGATAGTATGGTCATATACCATCAATGATATGATGAAGTCATTCTCAAAGACCTAACAAATCATAGAAAAAGGCAACAAGAGTATAAAGGTCTCAAACAATTAAATCCTGTAGTAAGACTAACAAGTTAGCCAATTATCTCACACTAAACAAAGGTTTCATTGCCCTTAACAATGTGAATTTATTTTACATGTTAAAAGATATGTATTATATACAAGAATAATAGAAATAATATCTTAAGAAACCATACCTCCAAAGAAGTGCTGAGCGGGGTTTCCTTGCTGGCAAACGATTGCTACTATCAAATAGCATGAGGTTCCCACTATGATAACTTAATCCTTCAGATATGCCGTCCTTAATGCTAATGTTCCTCATAAATATGTCATCTTCGCCATTGTCATCTTCCCTCATTGCTGCAAGAACCATCCGGAGCATGCATAAAAATGGCTGATCACTGTCCAACAACTGGTAAAGTGCTGTCATTCCTCCCATTCCAGTTCCAGATCCACCACCAATACCAAGACCACCACCAATTCCAGATTCATCCAACAGAAGTGCTTGAAGCATCGCTATGGATTTCTTCATTAATGGAAGCTCAATCCAGTTTCCATTTGAGTCTTTTTCCAGAACAGCATTCCAAGATTCCCAGCCACTTCCTCCACCACCAAAAGCTGTTGCTTTTGAGGGAAGGCCAACACCATACCACAACCTACTCCTGTACTTCCAACCCTCCAATAGATCTAAAGCACAGCTACCATAAGATACAAATGCACATCGAACAGATTCATAAGGTTCCGCCGCAGCAGCTGCCGTAAGGCGCTCCATAATTGCTGCAGAAATTTGTCCATTTGCATCAGCCATAGAAGCAAGAACCTGGTTAGGAACAAAATGCCATAATCAAATGAAATAGTTCAGATAGAATTTGGTAACAGATAACATTGATGCATATGCAGTTAAGATAGAATAGGCAAAACAAACATAATTCTGTACTGGAAGGCTGTAAAAGAACTAGTTCTTAACACACTCAAATAGGAATATCAAGTCATACAAAGCCTACAACCACATTTTGAACAAAAGCTGTAAGCTAAGCATTGAATTGAGACCATTAGCAATCAGTTCTCAATGCGCTAAAACATATTTACAAATTTTTGAACCATCTAGTCTCGTCATAGTCTCTGTTCTCAAGCACTCATCGTTTGTCCTAATGGCAAAAAAATGAATTACTATAGCTTCCTATTCTTTTTCTTACCTTTTCTTTTCATTTTTCCCACTTTCATTTCTTGAACTCCTTTTCCAACCAATTTTGTATTTTCCTTCTTTTTTATATAATCAGCTTGATCTTCATTCTTTCTTCTTCCTTTTTCCTTCATCAATCTCCTCTTCATGATTTGTTCCTAAGAAATGGGTATAGGTCACTAGGGAATATCAGAAGGTTACAGATCACCATCACAAACAGTCCTCCAGTAAGCAATCTAACACCATTATGAAGTGACAAGTTGAAAAGTTGTATCCAAAGCAAAAACATGGAGAAATTGTTTTTTAATCTGATCAACAAGATCAAAATGTACAAATGACTTATTACATGAAGAAAGTAATCAACATGTCTTTTGCATCAACCTTGCATGTTAGGGTCTATAGCTTTCCATTTGCATATCATCCAGCCATTGCTTGCAAAGATCATGACAAATGGTTTGGAACTAAAATTACAAATTATGTTAACTAAAAAGTGTATTAAAATAAAGAAGAAATATTGAATATGAATCCAGCACATCAAAATATGAAACAAGAATAGACAGTAGTATACATACATCAAGGGGAAGACCTCCAGCATCACTGGACAATGATGACCTCTTTGAGGGAATATTATCCACAGGTTCACTACCAGTTCTACCTATAGAATTTGTGCGACTAATAGTAGCTGAGGTCAAAGAAACAGGGGATCCAATGCTGTCAGCTGCACGGGATGAAACAAATAGCTGTCCTTGAAAACGTAAATGATCTTCTACAAGCATCAGAATAACAATTGCATTTTCAGCCAAAGCAACTGAAAGATATGCAGCATTTTCTGCTTCTGCTTTAGCTTCTAGTGGTGACAAACCCTCAGCAGCAACACCAGCAGCCGCTGCTGCAATAATTTGAGTCTGCTGGAAAGACAAGCTGGGTGAAGTAATTAAAGTGACAATTTTGCAATTTCTAGTGACATCAACAAGATGAGTTATGAAAACAAGGTTTCAGCCAAAATAACAGCAACAAGATACAGTTTGCATAAACGGAATTAGTAAAGCATTAAATTTCACTATCAATAACAATAGAATACTAACATAGTAGTATAGCAGAAAGGATATAGAAAAGACAACCAGAAATAAGAAAGTGTGTAACATAGAAATGAGATCTAAGACATTAACCTTCTTGAAAGAAAATTAGCACAATCTTAGAACTCATTGAAAAATTATGACACATTATATATGAAAAGCAAAACAAAAAAAAATTGGTCCAAGGAAAAGGCAAACTAAGAGTAGATTTGTGGACATTCCAGGGCCACCAATAAAAAAAAAAACAAGCATAAGCTTCACCCGCTTTCTCCTTACCCTCCAATGGATGGTACCAACTCATACTGATTGTTGGTACATCAAGGTCCATGCCACTCCAGCTGTCGATCATATAAGCTCAGAACCTAGATATTAAACCTTGCTTCAAATATCAACTTCCGAATTCAGCAGAACCAACCAATAAATCATCACCATTTTCTTTTGTTGCATAGCCCAAAACCTCTTCATCTTCTGCAAGTGTGGTGCTTCTCTTCCACAAGCATGAGTGTCCATCCTCTACTGAAGTATATATACATTGATAAAGCAGGCAGTAATGAGATACAAGGATGTTACTTTCTTTCTAAAATATAGTTTGATTTTGCAATCACTCAGAAAAAAAGTTGGTACTTAAGATTTCTTCTCTCAAATTTTATAAGAATAATGGATAGCTATAGTTGGGTGATCTATCCATGCAAGTTTCTTTGGTGATTAATCTTGTTGATCTAATTTCCCTTATTTGATCTAATTTTCTTCCGTATTTTTCCCTTTTTCTGGCCACCAAATACCATGATGTTTCAAGTGTTTCACACAGAGAGACATCATTCACCAGAAAAATCTCATATCTAAAGTTGAATAGAAAGACCCATATCACCATCATCTGACACTTTTGATCAAAGTTCTAAGATAACAAGTGAATCTAATAACTCACAGCAAGGTGAGAATCAAATTCAGACCTATGGAGTACCAGTGTGGTGCATTATACTAATACAATATGGATCAGTATTGAATGATGCCACCCAGACCAGAGAGAGAGAGAGTGCCTGAGAGAGATAAGAGACAAGGAGGATGAGGAACAGGATAAGGAATGGATGCTGAGGAGAAAAAGCACGAGAAGAAAAAAGGATGTGGAGTACATGGCAGGGAGGAGGTGGTGATGGCAGGGAAAAGAGAGATAATAATAATAATAATAATAATAATAATAATAATAAGAAAACAGTTATGGCAGCTGTTAAAAATGTTTAAAAAAGAGTTGATGGCAATTGTTTGGTACTGATCTGCTTACTGCTCATTAAGTTCCCAAAGCCCCATATGATAATTTTACACAGCGGTACATCCTGTACAAGACAGATCCAGAAGAAATAGCCCAGTTTGCAACCCAGTTCGTTGTTAAACCAGTAAATCCCAAACCATACCGATCATCACGGAAGGTATTTTAATCCATGGGAATGACTAAAACTCATATCACCAACTGAAGATTCTCAACCTGATTAGAAATCAGTCACCAAATATTAATGCACATGCTGTGAGAATGGACAATCATCAAAGTAATAAGGGTAAGAATCATGTAATTTTTTGCTGTTTAAAAATAATGATAAAGCTAAAACCTCTTCAAGGCTAAAAAGATAGGTGAATCAGCAAGACTGAAACACTCATTCAGTGGTTTAAGGAAACAACAGGGAATAAAATGACAATTATCTGCCAATTTATATTCTCCACATAATATAGATATCAAGATAATGTGAGTAGAGAGAAAATCAGAGAGATTTAGGCACAGATTGACTGCAGATAAAGGAGGTTAATTAGAAAAGTAGGCACTTAACAGCCCAAGCTATATAGCTAAGACAGGTTATTAAACCAATTGAATCAAATTAAACTAGATAAACTATGATAAAATAGCCTATCTAAAAAGATAAATATAACCAAGCAACGCAATTTCGGATACCAGACCAGTGCCAGTCCATGGCAGGACCATTACAGGTCTGGTCTGTTCTGGCACATCAACACATGGTACGTCAGAACATATCACAGTACCGAGTGCTGGGGTAGGGAGGAAGAATGAGGTGGAAGAAGAATGAAGAGGAAAAAGGAGGAAGAGGAAAGATTAAGAGGAGGTGGTGGAAGGAGGAAGAGGAAGGATGAAGAGTAGGAAGAGGAGAAGGGGGAGGAAGAGGAAGAGGAGGAGGAGAGTCTACTCAAAGAGAGGTTGGCGGTGTGCGGAAGGTGGATAACAGGGGCAGGGGCAGATGACAGCAGAACCTACATTTTTAAAGTTCAGATATTTCTTTAATTGGACCAGACCACCTAAAGTGGGGGCAGTCTGAATACCAGTTCACACCTCGATCAGTAAATACTGGCCGGTACGGACTAGTCTGTGAAATTGCAAACTATGAATATAACTAACTATGTTTCATTTGTTCTAAGTATGTCGATAAACCATGCATTCAGATAACTTAGCAACCAAGTAACCAAATAAAATGTGAGGAAGAATCTTTTAGAAAAAGTTACCAGGTGTTTAAACCACAGGAAAAACATGACCTACGAGGATGAATTGAAAGAGAAATGACAAATAGTGAGAGATCACTCAACAAATCAGTATTCACTTATTTAGAAAACATCATAATAGCCAACAAGTCCCTCATAAAAAAAGGCAAAATAAGACTATTTCCTCATCAAACAACTTGTCACATTATAACAGAAGGATCTATTTTCAGTAAATATATAGTGGCTTTGTCATTCCAGTAAAGTCAAGAATCAATTCTTGCAAAGGTACTTAGTGTGTCAATTAAATGTAATTCATCTGTCAGGTATGATGCCAATGTTTGTCATAGTTAAAAGTTTATATTCAATACTCACATCCAGAAAATTGTCCAGTTAATAAATACAACAATTTCATAAGTCAATCAAGCAATTCATAGAGAATATTAAAAAAATCACTTAAAGAATCAAATATTACCTGAACTAGAAGCTCCCTAGCTGCAAAATCTAGCAAGCCACCCAATAGCCTTCTTTTAAAGATAGGCAGGGACTCTTCACGTCTTCAAGTATAAAACAAAGTTCATAAGGGATATTGCAAATAGTGCTCAAATAGTTCCATAAACAATCTGCTATTCTACAGTTATATTCAAGAAATGAACTTATAGATATATTATGTGAAAAAACTATTTATTCACGAAAAAAAGACCCCCTAATATCAGTGGCAGCATACCCTAATTTGATACAAATACACAGCTCTCTTGTTAACCAATTTATACATAGAGTCAGGTATATTAAAGCCAGGTTCATGTATTTCTGGTTGAAAGAAAGACAAAAGAAAAGATGTCAACATTTAATTAAACATGTCCGAAGTTGTCTAGATCTGCATTTTTAAAAACCATTAAGTGACAAAAAATTTGTAAAAAAACAAATCTGTTATGTACAATTATAAGATAAAAATTTCTCAGTAATAACAGCTACCTGACACGTTGATCACCTGTACTAGATCCCCCAACCATTGACAGCCATTCTGCACAATGAATGGTGGATTCTACGTCCTGAAAAGGAGAAAGAAGAAATGCGATATATATGAACTATAAGTTAGGAATGAATCTAAAGAAAATTCCACCATAAACAAAGCATATTTGTCACCAAAGACAAAAAAAAGTTCATTAAGGTAACAGATTAGTAAAGTGCATAATCTTGCACTAAAGGCAACCAACTTGATACATTACGGTTGCATCTCTAACTTACCTGCTTAATCTCAAGGCAGGGACAATGAATCACCAATTGATACCAAACATCGATTATAAGAGATAAAAGTATATGCATCAATCTTGAACATGTAAAGGTATAACATGGTGCATTTTCAGACTGGCCTCAATAGCATCCACAAAATGTACATACAACATAACTATATTTCTCAGTTAATATTCAGCTTTTTCAACATAGACTTGCCTTTTCCACCTCACTTGCATAGAATAATTTTGACTGTAAACTTAAAATTTACAAGCTAGTTTTTTAGGCAAGTTGGGGATGCATCAAGGTTGATTTTATGCCATCTATAATAAAGAAATATACCTATTCAATAAACAAAAATGGTACCAAGACCATCATATCTATCAGCATATATAATTATTACTACTGACAGACCTACTATCAGATATGCTTGACCTTTTTACACCTTGCTGGGAAATGAAACAGGATAGCAAACCTAAAATATGAAAACAAATTTAAGTAATTTCAGCATGAACTTTGTAAAGATATATTAGACGTCACTGGACAATAGACCTTTAAATTTATCAATCAAAGACACTACTTGCTTCACTCTAATATAGACGCAATGGCATTGGATCCCATAATATTTCGTGCAAGAATTTAAATGCTGGTCAGACAGGCATGTGCCTACAGCTTTAAAAATATATAGCTTGATACCAAAACAATATGTACCGACTGGTACAAGTTGGTTTACCTTCTGGTGTGCCAATATAGTACCAATTTCATAGATTACCAAAGCTGGTATTAGACCAACATTGAATCCTTGATTTGGTTTTCAGGGAAGCTAAACCGCATTCCTCTTCCAAACCATATATGCGCAGGCAACCATAAGCAATGTGATGTAACTTGCCAATGGCATATGTTATTCTCAGATGTTTATCTGAATAAGATCTGCTGATGGTGCTTAAATTCTTGATTCAACTCATGTCATTTCTCATTTTTCGAGACTTTTCTCTCCTACCACATGCAGGTAGCTCATCAACTAAGCTACAAGTCATTACTTCTACTGGCTCAGTAAGTCACAGAGCATATTTAACATTGAAATGGCCAATTAAATGTCTTTGATTATTTTCTGCATGGCTGATCTCAACCGACTATAAAACACATTGTCATGCACTCTTCAAAGAGGGAACACTTAGTCCAATTATGAAAAATATACAAAAGAAATGAGCAGTGAAACAAAGTTAATCAGTGAAGAAACATTACCTTCCATCCATCTTTTCGGCGCATCGAATGTTCTAACATGATTATGAGAAAGTTATGTATGAGGTCCTCTATCTCACCAAGACTTACACCATTGGAGTCTTTATTTGAACCCATCTGCAAAAGTCATGGTCAAATAACTCAAAAACATCACAACCTCAAGGACAGCATCTGAAAAGCTATATAGCATCAAGAAAGTATAAATATACATATGCATGAGCTTGCCTCCGACCAACAAGATTACTTGTATGCCTTAGCAAATGTTGCACAGAGGAACTACTTAAAAGGATGCAAAGTTACCTCAAAATTTGATATTAAGACTTCTAACAACCACTCTGGCCATTCTGCCATGCTAGTGAGACTACTTCTATTTTCTGGATGACTGCAAGCCAGAAAAAGAAGATCCTGAAATGGCATGAAATGACAATCTCAGACCACATGCTACATCAGAAATAAGAGGATGTGTCTGCAAAGAACATATAAATATACAATATAACCAAAAATATATGGAAGGAAATTATTATATTTGAGCTATAACATATGAAATTATATGAGGGTAGAGAATTAAGTCTTCCAACTAAAAATGGTTTACAATTTCCATTATCATTCTTGCCTTGATATCCTGTAAAGAGCATGTGACCTGGAACAACCGACAATGAATGAATATGTAATCTGATCTAAAATATAAAACTATCACTATTTCCAGAAATTCAAAGACCATGACGAAGCAAGAAAAAACCAGCTATACCAACAAGTATTTTTTTTTTATTCCTATATATAGTTATTAACTTAACCAAGAAGTTGATTCTTATCTAAGAAAAATAACTAAACATTCCTATATATAAAAAAGATTATCCTCAAGTTGCACCAAATGAGCAATTATAATATACACAGTAAGCCCTCGAAGAGAAGAAACTGAACCTCAATTAAATGACGGAATGACATATAAGGACCGCCATTTCAGGTACCAGACCCGTATTGGTCCTTGGATCAGACCAGCACCGAGACATGATACACTAGTAAGAGTCAAAAGGGGAAAAGGACAGGACAATCGAAGGAGGAAAGAAGAGGAGGAAGAGGAGGAAGTGGAGGAAGGAGACGAAGAAGAGGAAGAGAAAAGAAGACGAGGAAACGATGGAAGAAGAGGAGGTAGAGGAGGCGGTGGAGGAAAAGGAAAGAGGAGGAAGAGGAGGAGAAGAGGTGTGTACTCAATAGGCCGACGATGTGTTATCGAGATCGGATGATGCACGTCAAAGAATCTCGTGATGGGTTCTATGCGAGAGCGAGATGCAATTAGGGCAAAGATGTGCAAGCAGTTGCTTTTTTTTTATATGGACAAACCAAACCACCTGAAATGGGGGCGGTCCGCATATCAACTCA
This sequence comes from Musa troglodytarum, assembly GCA_023547065.1. Lineage (NCBI taxonomy): Eukaryota > Viridiplantae > Streptophyta > Magnoliopsida > Zingiberales > Musaceae > Musa > Musa troglodytarum. The sequence continues at coordinate 27,571,676 of CP097503.1, read as the reverse complement.
TGCTCACACCAATACATACCAACAATTTTATACCAATTAGAGTGAAATAGCATTCCCTGATGATATAAACTTTGAATATAATGCCAATTGAAATAGCAATGCCTTCACAATCCTACCTGCTAATGTTAGCTTGCAGATCAGTACATAATTTTAAAACCTATAAGCTAGCAAACTTCTCACTGCCTAACCTAGTCTACTCTAGAGGTTGTATTGTACTAATTCCAACCTCCAACCACAATGATCAAATAATTATTTAGGTTTTTGATTAATCAATTTCATCAATATGTAGTTTTAGCTAAGGTTCGTAATTTCGTATCGTACCGACGTTTCGAGTTTTGCTCGGTATGATATGGTACAAGTGTACCAAGCGGTACGCCAGGGTGTTTTGCTTAGAACATGTATATATATATAATATAAAATTATAAAAATCAATATATATAAATATAAAAATAATATTAAAAAATAAAAAAAGGAGGCATCCGTTGCCTTGACGACATCGCCTGAACCCAAGCGTCGAGCACCCAATTGAATTATAAACCAAGGTATGCAGTTTCAAATGGTATCACCCGGTACGGGCGGTACGTACCAGTCCGATAGGATACCAATACGCGAACCGCTCACTACCAGGCGGTATCGGGTTTTTTATTTTTTAATAGAAAAAAAATCATTTTTTTTGTTTTTTTAATATGCGGGCGATGTCGTCGAGGCTCAGGCGACGTCGCCGATTTTTTTTTATTTTTTCATATGCGAGCGACATCACCGATTTCTTTTTTTTTTTAATTTGCGGGCGACGTCGCCAAGGCTCGAGCGACGTCTCTCGAGGCGACATCGCACAAGCAACGTCGCACGGGCGACGTCTTCCTCGGCAATGTCGCCGACTCCATAAGGCTTTTTTTTTTATAAGCGATGTCACCTCGACAACGTCGTCGAGAAAAGAAATATATATATATATATATAATATTTATAAATTATATATATATATATCGAGCATACATCGAAGCGCACGTTAGTATATATATCAGAAGTATCAATCAAAACTCGATGCATACAATTACAGACACTATTATAAACATATACAAGACAGATGACGAAGCAAAAACGAGTGCAAAAGCCTCATGTTCATCTCCTGGCATTGTTGAAGAGGAATAAACTTATTTTGATTTAGATGGACAAGAGGAAGAAAAAGGCGATGATACGTTTGAGAATGACGATGTTGATTATGATGATAATTGAATTTGATGCAAAACTTTGTTGTTTTGAATCTTTTAACATTTTTGTTATTAGAAGATGGATAATGTGACTTGGTACTTTAGATCTTTTCAATTTAATGTCATATTTTATTTATATAATCATATTTATCAATTGTATTATATTTTTTTATATTTTAATATTTCAGAGCGTCTTGTTTTGCTCGAGCAGGTGCCTAGGCAAGCACCTAATGCCTCGAGCATTTTAAGACATTAGCGCCTAGCACTTTTTAAAACACTGGTTGACATTATTTACTTCAGCATAAACAGAACCTCTTAATTCCAATCATGTCTTAATTGTGTCAAACAAATAATGATACTTTTTGGCCCTCCAATGAAGCTATATTAGAGTTATCTAGATTTTGAATGGCCAATTTAAAAAAGACTAATGCACAATCAACTATCAAATCAACATGGGACCTTTTTTACGTTAATTAGCTCCTAAAGTGATTTGATAGAGTTTAGCAAATGTTTCTACTTTCAATCAAATTAAAACCACTTCTTGCACATGATTTCACCATTATTTCTAATTGGGATAGGATTCAGTTCAATAGTAGATTGGGCATCTAGGACAGCCCTAAATCAAATAGGTCCTGAGAAAGTCATCATCATTTTTTAAGAAGACCAAGACTATGAAGAACAAGAGGGAATCCATCTAAGCATTAAATATGAAACTCCCCATAAATATGTATGTATTTTCATCATTTTTAAGTGACAATTTTAGACTCTCAAAAGTCCAAGTAAGAATTTAATTAGTCTCCAAAAAACCTAATATGGATATGTTATGGGTTAGGCTCATTATTATCCTAATAATATTTCTATTTTGAGAGCTCTAGAGTCATCCATTAGAGAGATTTTGTGGGGTGGTGGATTCAATTTTTCTCTAAACTTTCTATAAACATATGCACATTTAAGACAAAATATGGCTGGAGTTGATGAAGTCTCTTCTTCAATCAAATATATATACTATGTTACAATGTATGCAATACCGAATAATACCGCCCGGTACGAGCGGTACGTACCAATCCGATAGGATATCGGTACATGGACCGCCTGGTACGGGCGATACATACCGGTCCAATAGGATACTGGTACGCGGACCGCCCACTACTGGTCGGTACACATTTTTTTATTTTTTTAATAAAAAAATCTTTTTTTATTTTTTTAATATCGATGTCGTGCTTGCTCCATGAGCGACGACCCCGAGGCGACTTCGCACGGGTGACGTCGGTTTTTATATTTTTTAATAGAAAAATACTTTTTTTTTTTTTACTTCTCTCGGCAACGCCGCCTCGACGATGTCGCCCGAGAAGGGAGGCGACGTTGCCCGTTGACTTCTCGGGCTTCTCACGAGGCGACGTAGCTCGAGAAAAAAATAATAATTATATATATAATATTTATTTATATATATAATATTTATAATTATAAATATAAGTACCGAACGGTACGTTGAAACGTACCATTCGATATTCGGTACCGTATCGTACCGGAGAAGCGTCAAAACTCCGGTACGGTACAGTATTGCAGACATTGCTATGTTAACCTCTATCAGGATTTTCAATTCTCTCAAACTGGTACAAAATAAACGGTACATACCAATCCATGTAGGTAAGTCCTGATTCAGGCATAGACCATGAACCGCCTCCATTCCGAGCAATCTAGTCCAACCCATTAAAAAAATTATAAAAAGCTTCAATAATAAAGCTTTAATTAGGTCTCGCAAACGTGAGCCCTTTTCTTGTAGGGAGCATGGAACCAACACCATCATCGTTGCCTATCATGCTGCCATCCAAAGATGTTATTGTTGCCAATGCACTGCATCCTACCTCCCGCTTCCTCTTCCTCTTCTAATCCTCGACCGCTTCCTCTTCTTCCTTCTTCCTCCTCTTCCTCTGCCTCCTCTTCTTCCTTCCCCTTCCTTCCCCTTCCTCCTCTTCCTCTACTGCATCTTCCTCTTCTCCTTGTTCTTATATATCTCCAAAACACTAGTACAGACTAGTGCACCGTGTGTCGATACATTGTATTGACCAGTACATACAGGTTGCCGGTAGCAGGTATGGGTCTGGTATACGACACAACATTCCTTGATCTTTATTATACCCTCCTTTATCTCTCCATCAAAATTTACTTTCAAAAGTTACCATCTTCATCTAAGTAGCTGATATTTAATAGAAAGCAGCATATCCTAACAATTTGGTACCCGAACAAGATGCCCTAACTCTTTATTGACTTTCTACAGTGTTCTACAACAAAAATCATCCAGCATCACTGAATGGACATCAGCTAAAATCACTAGACCCATGGTAATCAGGATTATGATTAATACCACGATATTTCACTACAATGTTCTACATCAAAAACATCCATGATCACTGATTGGACATCAGCTGAGCTCACGAGACCCTTGGTAAACAGGATTATGACTACTACCATAATATTTCATGGTTGGACAATCATTAGCATATCCAATGAATTCTTCTCACTAAGCTAGAATCGACCTTACTGCCGGTATAAAGCTCCCTATGATAATTATCAACTGGATAACCTGCCTATATTAGTGATATCAACATAACTCTGGCTATTAGTGGTAAGTCTGAGAGATCGCTGATGATTTAAGCACCATTGAAAACTATCTTGGTGTACCAATAAGATTTTCAACCATCTTACACTCCAATAACCCTTTACAACCATCACGAGCCCAGGTAAGAGCTGGACAGGGTCATAAAATTGTAGACACCAAATTACATTTGACAAAGTGCATCTAAGAGTATTACTACTATCCAACCAAGCATTTCTAGATCATACACGACAATGATATTGGCATCAAATGGCTTCCTCAACAATTAACATGGCAAAATCCCCAGGCTGAATACATACTACACCAGCATACAACCACAATGACACGCTCCACAAATGATAATCAAGCCATCAGTGATAATCTCAAGCAGTTGACAATCTAGATGGAAAATTCAATAATCAATCATCAACTTGCAAGTTTGGCAAAAAGGCAAGACAAACCCAGTGCTTGCCTCAAGAAGATGGTTAGAATCTCTATAATGCAATCTTTGCTAGACCAAATTCACACAATTGTCCCCCAAGTTATACTATCAATACTTGATATATTCTGGATGAAGAAAAAGATCAAAAGACTCCTTCAATGGCCTGTCCATTAACTTTGATAGCATACTTAAAAAATTTCAACCTGCATCCATCTTGCAATCAGCAAAATTGCAGTCATTGTCTACCTTTGCTCAATACTAAAACCTCACAAAAATTGTTGGAAATTACCTCTAAGGTTTTCCTAGAGACTACCTCAGCTACTAAAAGAATTTTGTGAATAAGAAAGGAAGATTAATGAAGACTTCATAGAGAAAAAGTTGCAATTTAGCAATTTAGTGGAAAAAGGCATTGAGAGTTTTGTGCAATTACCATGTTCCTCTTTGATTGGAAGGAAATTTTAAAAAATAATTATAAATAGTAAGGTTGGCGACAAATATGAGTTCAAGTGCCGAAAAAATGTACCCAGTGTACAGGTTTCCGCTAATGCATGGTCTTGGGATGCGAGTCTTGGGAGGGTCATTGTACTAACCTTAGATTATTTCCATGGTTTCATAGATTGCAAAGGAGTAACCTTATCATTGTACCAACACTATGAGCCCAAGTGTTGAGCAGTTAATAATAACATGGTTTGTGTATAGCTGTAATAAGAATATTATGGCAAATGTACAAAGTAACAAAAAAAGACGGAATAAGAAATATTTCAATCAAGAATAATTTAATGTTGCCCAGTAAAGGATAAATGAAAGAAAATCTTATAAGATGATATGGACATGTTCAAAAGAGGTCTATCAATCTATGATTGTTGTGATTAAACAAGAGTCGATTAAGACTAGTCCTATGAGGAGAATAATGGAAGACCTAAGAAAACTTTATTAGAAACAATAAAAAGATATTTGCATGCTCTTGATTTAACTAGAGGCATTGCCTTTCAGATAGTTCAATGGTGCAAAATGATCCATGTAGCCAATCCCAATAATTGGGACATTAAGGTTTATCATTGCCTTAACTACTAAAGAAATTTATATTTCTATGGGATTGATTCGTTCTGAGGCAGTAGTTTGTCCATTATTAAAATGCAAGCTTGCATTATCCTCCAGAGGCTAGGCTAGTGCTCATAATGTTTGGCTAATTATGATTCAGTAGTTTGTCCATACTATCACGGACTTAGTTGGTTTTGCCTATAAGTCGTATTGTCACGAACGATCGTCGCACTCTCGTAGCAACTTCGTTCAACGAACCGTTCGTCGCTTGTTCATGCTTGTACATATCCTTGGCAGCCTATTTTGCCATAGTTTGATCTGTTTTCCTTGGAAAAATGCAAGAAACGGCAGCTTACAGCGCAGCAGAACGATCGCTCGCTGCACCAGGCAAAACTACCCCAAAATGGCTCCGTTTTCGCGTGTCACGGCCTGTTTTCTGTAGCCCGCGGCTGCCCCCAAAACGTCAGTCATCTCAGCACCCTGGAACCCCCCGAGTGGCACAGGGCTGGATGGGGCTTCGGAGTAGTGTCGGGCGTTGAACACTTTCACAAGTTTGCACATCAACTTGACGGAAACTTGCCTTCACGCCCAGCACCCGGGGAGTAGTTGTTTGCGGACTTGCAGCTGCTCGTTCACCCTTCTAAAGTCATTGTTTTCCTCCTCTCTTTCTTTGCTTTCCTGCACTCCAAGTGCTCGCTCAATTGCTTGTAAAGCTTCCCTCTTCGCGAGATGTCGGGACTTGTCCGTCGCTCGTTTCAAAACTAATCAACTTCTATTTTACATGTCCTACGGGACCTGCATGAGGTTGCACCGACCGACTTTTCATGATGCTGCGATGTCGCATGCGGAGCCAAGACTTAGGCAATCCTAGCTAAGTCCGGGATCGGGTGGGCGAATGGTGCTTCTCGACTCTAGGCAACTCAGCTAAGTCTGCGGTTATCATAATGGTGCCTCTTACCATTTACAATCTCCAAATGGCGCGTGACAGTGTGGTATTAGAGCAAGCAAGCAATTCGAGCAAGCAACGAAGAAACTTCGCAATCTCGCCATGGCGAAACATCGTGGTGAATCGAGCAAAACAGGGCAAGCCGAAATGTTGCCCCAAGCAGCAGCAGGGGGGCTGCATGTGCAAACTCGCTCTCTCATTACTGGAGCCGCTCAAGAGGAGCGGGGCAGAGAGCATGATGAGCGAGAAGTTGGCTGCTCACCGCGAGCGGAAGAGGCACAATCTGGAGCGCCAACCGGGAAAAAAAGCCATAGAGAGAGGATCATAGTGGCAGAAACCCGCTTGGATGTTCTTGAAGCGAGCTTTAAGGAACTCTACCAAGGCCAACATAGGCTTCTTGGTGTAGAAGCTCGCAAGAAGAAGCTGAATCTCGAATCGACAAGGTTGAAGCCCTAGTCGACCGACTAACGGATGACACCAAGGACTCTGTGCAACATTTGCAAAAGATGGTGGCAGAACTCACTTCCAAAGTGACGGTGCTCACAAGGGCGCTAAATGCGGGAGGGAGCAACACCCATGTTGCGCCAACACAAAGCTTCAGAGCGCCCAACTCACATTGTTGGGGGTGCTAGAGATGCTAAGGAGCTCAAGAATTTCCTATTTGATATGGACCAATACTTCCGAGCCACGAGGCCGGGCTCTAAGGACACCAAAGTTTCAATAGCGACCATGTATCTGAACGGAGATGCAAAACTTTGGTGGAGAACCCGTTGGGAGGAGATTCAACAAGGTCGGTGCCGAGTGGACACATGGGAAGACTTGAAGCAAGAGTTGAGAACTCAATTCCTACCCGAGAACACTGAGTTCGTCGCAAGGAGGAAGTTGAGACAACTCCATCAAGCAACTTCCATTCAGGACTATGTGAAACAATTTTCTGCACTGATGCTAGACATTCAAGACATGTCCGAAAAAGATAAGTTGTTCAACTTTCTTGACGGCCTGAAGCCATGGGCTCAATAGGAACTTCATTGACGGAATGTCACCGATATGATCGGAGCAATTGCAACCGCAGAACGGCTCACCGACTTTGTTTCTTCAGAGGATTCGAGGAAGAAGAAATAGTCTTCAGGAAATCGCCATCCAAAACATCCTCCTGGGAAGGAATCTAAGGGCAAGCAAAGGAAGAAGAGTTTCCAAAAGGGACCGAACTCGAAAGGCAAGACCCCAAGATCTGACGGATACTTCTGATGCAGAGGACCACATAGGGTGTGGGAGTGCCCACAAAAGTAGGCACTCAATGCCTTGTCAGCTTCTATCCATCCCCCCAAGCCAAACAAGGGTAAGGCTGTTGCTCTCAGTTCAAGTAGCTCAGAATTTGGTAGCGGCGACGAGGAGTCGCAAGGACCCCGAATGGGAGCGATGCATTTGTTGAATGCATTGCGAGGTCAAGTGGGGGAGAACACGAAGCCGAAGCAACAAAAAGCATGAAGCAGTGAGCTAATGTATGTGGACATCAGGCTCAATGGCCAAACCACCCGGGCAATGGTGGACACGGGCGCTACCCACAACTTTATTGCCGACCGAGAAGCAAGGCGACTTGAGCTGACCTTGGAGAAGAACCCAAGTCGAATGAAGGCGGTGAACTCGGAGGCCAAGCGAATCTCCGGGCCAGCAAAGGGAGTCCATATCAAGATCAGATCTTGGAGAGGGATGTCACAAACGGTCGTCGCAACCTCGCAGCAACTTCGTTCAACGAACCGTTCGTCACTCGTTCATGCTTGTACATATCCTTGGCAACCTGTTTTGCCATAGTTTTAGTGTGTTTTCCTTGGAAAAATGCAAGAAACGGCAGCTTGCAGCGCTGCAGAACGATCACTCGCTGCACCGAGCAAAACTACCCTAAAACGGCCTATTTTCTGTAGCCCACGGCCACCCCCAAAACGTCAGCCATCTCAGCACCCTAGAACCCCCCCGGTGGCACAGGGCTGGATGGGGCTTCGGGGTAGTCTCGGGCGTTGAACACTTTCACAAGTTTGCACGTCAACTTAACGGAAACTTGCCTTCGCGCCTGGCACCCGAGGAGTAGTTGTTTGCGGACTTGCAGCTGCTCGTTCACCATTCTAAAGTTCTTGTTTTCCACCTCTCTTTCTCTGCTTTCCTGCACTCCAAGTGCTCGCTCAATTTCTTGTAAAGCTTCCTTCTTCGCGAGACGTCGGGACTTATCCGTCACTCATTTCAAAAACTAATCAACTTCTGTTTTACAGGTCCTACGGGACCTGCATGAGGTTGCAGCTCGGCTGACCCTTTGCGGACGCGTATGTCGCAAGGGCGCCTCAAGACTTAGGCAATCCCAGCTAAGTCTGATCGAAGTGGGCGCAAGGGTGCTTCTCGACTTAGGCAACTCCAGCTAAGTCCGTGCTTGCCGCAAGGGTGCCTCACCACTTAGGCAATTCCAGCTAAGTGCATGATAGTATGGCACCCTTGCATTTTCGTCCACAAAAAATCAACCTCCCCGAAATCTCTTATGATCCCTTAAGGACCTACAAAAGAGAAGACGAGTTCGAGAAAGCATCCAACTTGAGATCTACAAGCACTCATTTGAGCAAATACTTGATAAGAAATGCAAATTACAATCATAGACTTCGCAAGCTCTGAATGGTTGCACGACAAAGGGTCCAAGATAGTCCACTGCGACCAAAAGTCCCTACAAGTGCCTATATCACACTGCTGCGGAACAAGACAGCGAAGTAGCCCTAGACACTACCCCAAAGGCCCAGCCAGCCAAATGCCACCCGGGAAGCACATGAGTGTCATGTTGGCTGACACTTTGTACCACTCTGCGAACTTAGAAAACCCACAAAATGACTACTTGGATGGTTTATTTCTAAACAGTTTTGTCTCTACGTGATGACTGTACACAACCTACGTTTACAAGCCTAAAACAGTCACAAAAGCCAACCAAAATGGAGCTGTCAAGCCTACTGCAAGCCCTCTACATGCTGTGCAAAGCATAAACAAAACTGAAAGACACGGACATGCACGAGCATTACATCGAACACCCTGTTTACAGCTTTGTCTGTGACAATACGTATTAAAAATGATAGAGAAGAAGAGACAGGTTAGTTAAAAGAATAGAGGATAATAGATTGCAATGTTTTGCATCCACTAAAGAGATTTCAAATGAGCTGAAATAGGAATTGCAGTATAAGGCACATGCTGCAGTCTGCAGCACACAATTGGAAAGTTTATGGAAAGTTTACAACGATAGTAAAGTATCTCATAATATTGTGGAACCTATTTCCTTGTGTATCGTGCAAAAACTAATAAAATTATCCAGCAAATTCCTTTCAATAATAAAACAAGAATCAATGCATTACACCAAAAAACGAAATAAAATAACAAATAAAAAATAGGGAATTGAATATTCATGAGGCGTATCATGATCAACATGAAATGTGACAGATTAGCCAACTGGATAAATTTTGGCCATTAATCATACAAGGAAGATATTTCATATTTTTGTTACTTGGTATCACCATAGAGCTTGTGAAAGTAGAAATGAGTAACAACACTACTCACTTAACCAATTGAGAATTTATAAATATAAATGAAAACATTAAGTTAACTACATGGAAAATCTTATGCAAACAGATAATCATGATATTATGAAAAAGGAATTGGATAAACATTCGCAGTTAACAGAAAGACTTGATTAAAAAGAATGAGCAAAGAACATGACCATGGCAATATAGTGAATTCCTTTTGATAAATCACGATAAGTAAACAAAATCATATGAAAGAAACTTGTACTGACCAGATATGTAAACAAACATGAGCAGGACAGATACAAGAAATCATAAACAATAACATATCAAGGTTTATTAACCATTTTTACCATGTTACCTGCATAGCTCGAACCTGGAACGCCCTGGATGCATATGGAAGTGACCGGAGAAGGACCAACAAAAGTTGGACATGCTCAAAACGGTGACCATAATCATATAGGTTCAAGCCATCATCAGCAGAAGAGACATTTATCTAGATAACATAATACATGCATGGTTTAGCAAAATTACGTGTATTGTCTAAAACAAAGTGTACTGATGCTTGCAACTACTTAAAGTTTTAAAACTTATAACATATATGTAAAAATGCAAATGTCACCAAAGTATGAATATTCATTAAAAGAAAGACGAGACTTTCAGCATTCTTTCGGTAAATATTTTTCTTACCATATGTTTTTAGAGGAAAAAAATCAAATCCACACGAGTTTCAACAGTATTCAAAGCAAGAACAAACATGGCCTAAATGGCTAATTGGTGATACCATGCCAACCTAGGAGCAAAGCAAGCATGATACCTAACACGAAAATCCTTGTAATATACCATCAGTCATGGTTGACAAACAAGAGGATAAAAACTAGGGGTTTGTTAACTTTCAAACAACAGCTCCCCAGTTTTAATCTCTAGTTTCCAATTATTTCACCATGAATCTTGTAGATCTCCTTACTCATCAAAACTAGAAATCTGCCTCCCTTCTTTTCTTCTCTTTTTGAACCTCAGTTCACACAAAAATCTTTGTGATAAACTGGCAGAGTTATGTAGCTAAGATATTCAAATTGACCTGAGAGAATAAGATAGACCTTCAGAAGTAAGGAAAATAAGTATGGCAAAGAATGCATACCGTGGCACCCAGTAAAGCAGTGTAGACGTTGGTGGTCATAAGCTTCCGTGGAGCAGCTTGAAAAGCTTTCTGTAATGCAAAAAGGAGCAAGGACACTTTGTCATCAAACATGGTGCCTCCTTCAGGACCTGTACTAAGAATATTACCAGATGGAGTTGTAGTAGTATTTGAGACAATTTTCAGATGACCGTTTGTGACAAGAGCACCCAAAAGACTGAGAATTCCAACAACAATTCCATCACCGTCATCAATGTTATAGACATTGTTTCTAGCACTGTCAGCAGTAATTGAGAAACTGATGCCTCCCAGATTCTTTACAAGCTGACTCTCAGAAGCAGATATCATTCTTTCAATGTTTGCAGCCATGGAAACCTTAAAAGAGCCATGATCACTGTTCAAGGATTTTGAAACTAAGTTCTTTCCATTAGAAGCTGACTCCTTTTCATCAGGTAATTCTAATTGATCACCCAGGCTGGTTTCCTGTGCAGAACCATTTTTTAATACATTATCTGTATCACTTTCACCAGAACGAGACAAGATATTATGGTTCCCAGTTTTGACTTCCCTCTGCAGAAGAACCAGCACTGTTTCTATTCCACCACAAGATATGAAGGACTGTGCAAACGTGCTAGCCCGAGATGCATTGGGCTGCACCACCAATCTATAGAATAAGTGCAACACCCTAGCAACCTGAAATAACAAACATTTAGTTTCCCATCAAGAAGAGGACAAAGTTTAGACACACTGAAAAGACTTATATGTCCATTCTAATGATATAAAAACAATGTAGTTGACGAAAGGGCAGATTTTAATACCAAAGGAGAAGGGGATAATAGCAAGAAAAAAGCATACTCTAAGTTTCGATAATCACAACATGAATGCATAATTGAATTCTGCTAACAAGAAGAACAATGTTAAATAAAGCTCCACTGTAAGTGCAGAAATATGCTGCTAGATATCCAATAAGCATTAAAGAAGTTAAATATATGACCATTACCAGAGAACAAAAGATAATAAATAAAATATTAAAAATTTTAAATCATAGAACCCATTAGAATGCACCATTTGTCTCATACATAACAGCATTATGCAGGCAATTTTGAAAAATTCCAGTGATATACCTGATTAGGCTGTGGACAGTCAACCAGAAAACCAATCAAACACCGAACATCATCAGCCGCCAATGAAGGTGATGCTGCACCTATTAAAAGTTCAATAACCACTAAGAGCTCATCAACCAGCGAATTCACTTCACCAACAGGCCTTGATGTCCCATTAAGTGAAAAAGTATCAACTGAATCTTTTTCACAAACAATCCAATAGCATCTTCTGCAGCTATCAAGAAGCATTTGCAAGGCATTTGCTTCCCTCATGACTGATGCTTCGGTGAATACCATGTCTGCAAGTGAAGAAAGGAGCTTCTTTTGCAAACCATAATTGCACAGACTCCATGTCTTCAAATCCAACAGCAAAGTACTAAAAAGCTCTACTTTGAGTTTTTTATTGTGTTTCTGAGATTGACACAGAGAAACAATAGCAGCAACAAGCTCCTCATCATTCAATCCATGTTGCTTTCCAAGTGCCAGTTTAGAGAGTGTCTGCACAAGATAATGTAGAACTCTTGACAAAAGTTCAGTTGCCCGGGTCCGACATAACTCTTCGTTATTTCCAGGATGTTGAATAGCTATGGAGATAATTCTGAAAATAGGGGCAGAAAGGGAAGTAGTTGCAACAGACAAAGGAAAATCACCAAGTATAGGTTCTTGGCTTTCTGTCTGGACATTGCTTATTGTCATTGGAAGCAAAGCCATTGGACCCCCATAGGCTAAGGCCCATAAAGCCTCCGTTGGGCGTACACGAGAAGCAACATGAACCTGCCCAAGGACCTCAGCAGGTCTTCGGTGAATACCTGGAAAAGTAATGAGCATAAACAATAACTGAACTGAAGACACTAAAATGAAACTACAGAAGAACAGTAAAATCAAACAACACCTCGGAAGAAATATGAATAAAAAAACAAAAATGAGCTGCTTCACATGAGTCAGAAAAGATTGTGAAGTATGTTTTAACACAAAAAAAGATGAAAACCAGAAAATCAAAATATACTTGCAAAATCCAGTCAAGATGATCTACAATAACATATGATTTAATTCATACTACAGAGATTTACGAGGTCATTATAACTATCAATGTGATCATGATAATATATTCTTCTTACAAAGATGATCATATTGTGGTATAACCCTATAAGTTCAATGCTTCATTATTTGGCCAAACTTCAGTAAATTAATACTCAACTGCTCTCATAAATTGGAGAAAACTGAAACATAGGTTGCAACAATGCTGAAGGTAAAGAGAAACTAAAGACGGACCTTTTTCTTACTAAGGCAAACAAAAATATTACAATACGGATAGAACCTTGCCAGGCCAGAGATATCTGATAACCAATGCCAATTGTATGATATTGATAAGTAACAATAATTGTATATAAGAAAAATCATCTGTGCAATTTAAGCATACAAAAGTCCATCTCATCAAGGCTAATCAAAGACTCTCATGCCAATTGATGCTATGCTAGCAAGATGCAGGCATGCCATGGGTTCAAATGTTGTGCTATACCAATTATAGTACTATACGCTCTATATCATATTGGTATACTAGCATATCGGCCATAGATATATGTATTAAATAGTTCCTAGCAGCTTTGGTTGGTGTATTGAGGCATCTGGCACCGTAGTAGTCCCTTAAGATTTAGAAACATATTGGTATTTAGAACCTTGAAGCAGGGTGTACATCTTAAGATTTAGAAACATATTGTTACAGTCGTCTAACATCAGGTGGCCCAAGAAAAAAAACAAGGCAAGACTTCAGTTTTACCTGCAAAGAAAAAAGCACAGTATGTCATTGCATGGAATGAAAAGAGGCTTCCGCATTTACCTACCTGACATGGTCTACGATTTACAGATGAAAATCTATTGACGGCAGTGCCACAATTTGTATCAGGAAAGCGTTGAAGACAAGATAGCACAACAATGTGATAGTTCTTGTTAACACTATGGATCTCGCGTGCACAAAAGTAACTGAACGATGAATTGACTCAAACACATGGATCAACAGGTGCTTTGGTATGTTATTTGAAATACGATGTTAGTAATTGGGCTATACAATAGGCATGAGAGCCCAGAATGTCAAGAATAATTAGGATCAAAGGCAAGAGAAGGCCGCAAATGGCTGGAGAAAATCAAATCAATGCTATGTATCTAGAAAGTATATGTGCTTAGTGTTTGAGTAGGATATGATATGATGTTAGGAAAAAAATAATATTTTTCTTCAAGGTCAGTGTCCTTCTTATCCCCATCCCTTGGTCTTTGTTTCAGTTTCATCACACTTTAACTCCAGTCTTCCATTCCACGATCTTCTTTCTCTATGTCTTTCACTTCTTTAATCCAAAATTTCAATTATATGTTTTTCTATCCTGGAAAACTCCTTGCTACAACACTAGATGATGTCAAACTTTTTGCAACTACAACGAAGGCCCACTACTGCAGGCACCAGATCTCTACTGTTGCAAAATTGGATCTCTTGATTGCATCAACCATACTGGTAGATCAATTTATCTTAGTTAAAATACCAAAAGAGAACCAATTTTAAGCATAAATCCAAGTCTAATTAGGTCAAATTTTAGGATCTGATTTGAGAAATAATAAATCTCTAGGTATTCTACTTCCCATTGATTTTAATGTGAATATTCTGCTATACGTGAAGATATGTTACATTTGGTTTAGTAACTGAATAATAAGAAAAATGACCACTATAAGTCCAAATGTCCTTTCTATTTAATAATTTAAGGAACGTCATCCTCATTCAGATCGATAAGGGAAGGCTTTAGCTCTTCGTTTACATTAAAATCTTCAAAATTTAATAAGGAACCAGTATGAGAGGAATAAGAAGAGGCATTGCTGACTTTACTCCAGAAGTCTACAAGTCAGCTCTTTCCAAGGTCCATTTCAAATTCATTGTAGAGAATATGTGAATCATCACAATTTCAACTCTAGTAAAAACCATGAGTTCTTCAATATCACTTCTCTGAAGTACTTTATTTTGTTCACAAGAGCACCATGCTTCATCCAATGCTAACCCAGCAGGACTAGGTACTAAATCAGATAGATGTGAAGGCAGTTGCCCATTGCATACCACCACCAATTGCATAACTCGAGGTCTTAAAAAAGGAACTTAAGTTGAAGTAAATTAAAGCTTTAACAACATTTTTTTCAGATTTGGCAAGTCCCTGACATCTTATTCTTGCTAACGTGAAGTCAAGTAAAAGAAAAAATTTGTTGAGAATATAAGTACATTTTCCACTTAAAACATCTGTAGAAAAATAGCACAAAGACTACTATAGTTGCAAAATAGTTAGCTGACCTTTTACTTTATTCATGGACAAAACGTTCACAAATCTTAATTATATCAGCATTGGTTTTTTAAGTAATGCTTGATAATGATAAGCCATATGTGTTTACAGAAACAAAGAGATGTGTAATGTTAAAAAAGAGCAATTCAAAGGCTAACATTATGATGTAGCAAAGGAGTGAATGGACCAACCTGCTGCACCTGAAGGTGAAGCATCCGGACAATACCGGCCGCTTAGCAGTTTAGGGTGATACAAAAGATGCAGATTTGTTGCAATCTCAGAATCCAATGAAAAGCTCTCTTCTGCCAGACTCCTCACATGATCGTTCACTCCCATCCAGGGCAACCCAGCAGCATTTCCGAAACAAGGAAGTGCATCTCCTCCCCTGGAAGCCAGTCGAAGCATTTTTTCTGGACCAATCGGTTCCTTAAAGATGTAAACAGGCCCCATCTCTGCAAATAACGGACATTGTCGCCGCCGCCGTTGTAGTCCAGCCATGGTGGGAGGTGGGTTCGTCCCAATGCAGCAAAATGCCAAGGACTTTGAGATGCGTGGAAACTCAAAAGGGCGGCTCTCATACAGATTCCCATCTACATACAATCTCAACTCACTCTCAGCCTTTCCAAGCAAACCTTGCTTGCAAGTGTGCTCCAACCCAACAAAGTACCAGCATCGAGGCTTGAATGCATGGGTGAAGTGCAAAGAAGCCTTTTTTCCCTTTCCACTGCCACACTCCACTACCAAGAACTGCCCATGGAAGTAAGCCTCCACTCCATGGTTGTCAGCAGACAGAAAGCTGAAGAGTCTAGGCATATGAGTGGTCCCTTCTCCTGCAAGCGCACTAGCTGCTGCAGCTGCCGACATGGCAGAAGACTTACCTGACTTTGCTGCTGCAGCTGCAGCAATAGCAGCAGCGGCGGTTGCCGTGTTGAGGGTGTCCGCGAATGATTCTATATAAATCCAAGTGACAAATCCATACCCATTGTAGAAAGGCCATCGGCTATCCCCAGGACCTAGCAACCCAGAGCTCTCCCCATCAAACTCAAAACTGTGTGCAGGGCCTCTCGCCTCATTGCTCCCCATGGCCTTCTCCAATGCCAGCATCAAAGGTCTTGCCCAGTCGGTCGGCATGGTATTCTTAATGACACCAAGCCATCTGTGGAGATGAAGCACACTCAGAGAATGTCCTGCCAAGACCTGAATGCACTGGCATAAATATGTGCCATCCCAGGAACTGCGGTCAACTGAATTGATGAATATCTTCTCAGCAGATAGCAGGAGAGTGCCTAACAAACCCGAAGCTGAGCACATTGCTCGATTTCTTGTGCATGCTCGTAAGATCATAAGCAAACCTTTAACCATCCTAGTCCTTGACGACATGTAAGTCCCGGAATCCCCTTCCCAGGGAAACCAGGGGATCAACTCTGCGGCAACCACCGCAGCCCTCGAGCTCAACATCACGCTCGGAGGACTTGCATCCACATTCCCGCCACCACCAATTTCATCAAGACCTTCCACGCCGCCCATGGTAGTGAGAAGCGCGTCCACCACGGCTCTCGAAACATCCCCAACGCCGTCGGCCCCTCCCCCGGAGATCACTGACCTAAGCCTCTCCAAACTATCCACCTTCCCCATGATGGCGGAGTCAACCAGATGGACGACCTCCGGCGAGACGTCGGGCATCGCCGGCTTCGACCGCGGCTTGGCCGGCGACCCGAGGGGGGACACGTACGAGTCGAAGCTTGCGGAGGATGAGGACGGATGGATCGCGGGTTCCGAAGGGCTGGGAGGCAGCTCGCCCCCCATGTCGGCGGGCGGGGAGAAGGGGGCGGCGGAGGCGGCGGGCGAGGAAGCGGCGGAAGGACGGTGCCGATCGTCGGAGGCCGAGGACAAGCGGAGGGGAGCCGGCGTGGGGGTGGGAGCGGGATCGGGATCTGGGGTGGCGTGGTCAAGATCTCTGAGGGAGACGGGCTCGAAGAGGTCGTCCTCGGCGAGGGAGCTGGAGGGGCAGCCGCCGGAGAGGGCAAGGCGGGCCTCTTCGCCTCTGCCGCGATCGACCGGTGGGGACGACTCAGCCGGCCCGTGCGGGTTGTCCTCCATTTTGTAGACTTCTTCTTGGTAGGGTTAGGAAAAGGAATATAAGATTAAAATAAGAACCAGAAGAAGAAGACGGGGACGACGTCAACGCAAAGCAGAGGAAGGAAAAACAAACGAAGGAAGAGGCCTCAAAATTCTACAGATCTGACCAAAGACCTAAAGAAAGAGAGGGAGAGGGAGAGGGAAGAAGGGTGATGTCAGGGAAGCAGGAGGAGGGTTGGAGATCTGGAGGTGGTCAACATTGAAGACAACTGGTTCATTTCATTGTTTAGGTAGAGATGGGAAGCAGGAAGGAGAGAGAGAGAGAGAGAGAGAGAGAAGAGCCGAAGGGGAGAGACGAGGGGATGGACTGGGTTTGGGTTGGGCTGGAGAGAACCGTCGAAGAATCGGCCCGGTTCGCGTAGGGGTTTTCGGCTATTTTGTAGGGTGGATTTGATATTTGCACACTCCACACAGGTTATTTGGGTGTCGTTTTATTATTAGAGCAGAGACTATTAAATTCCATAATTTTAAGAATATTTTAGCTATTTTAAGATTTAAACAACTAATGAAAACGATGGCTAGTATTGTTAAGTGTTTTACATCAACGTCAACGGGAGGGTGGTAATCTTGGCGCTGCAAAATCGACGTCGTTAATCCAACCATCTTATTTCGATGGACGATATATTTGACCAAATTCTGACATGATGGTTTGAGCTTATAATGATGGTGATTACAATCTACCTTAAAATAAAATACATAATGGAAGAGGATAAACGTATGTTTTGCGTGGTTAGAAATGCGGTGGAGATGTAAAATTTTGCTGGTTAGAGGTTGAATAAAGAAATTTAGTACCCTTTCATAATTTGTTTGTTTTGTTTGTTTTTTTTGTTTGTTTTTTTTTTCATAATTTGTTAGTACCCTTTCATTATTTTCATAATGAAAATAAAATACAAATTTTCATAATTTGTATATTTAGGCATCTAATCGTACACAATCGAATATGAGAATAAATTTTTAAAATAATTAATAGATTTGATGGGTAGACTTATTAGAAAATATATTATTAGATCATCATAACATTATCATGATCCTTTCAATATTTTGATATTATGTTATTATGATTTTAAAACTTAGAAATTATGATAACACATTTATCATTATTATATCAATAATGAATATCATGATCTCCTAAATTATGGAATGATTTAGTAAATATTTTTATATTTATTATTAATTAAAAATTATATAGTTACTATAGTTTATAATCCCTAGATAAATTGGTACTTGGTATCAATAAAAATTTAATTAATCATTTCTCATGGTATAAGAGTCATAGTTACTTGAATGAGTTTTTTTTTAATCCACTTTTTACTATTATTGCTGGTAACTCTTTACTATATTACTTTGTATCTCCTCCATCATTGTGATTGAAGATAATATTATAATTTCTATTAAACTTTATACTATAGCAAGTTTCTCTTTATTGTAAGCAATTTTGGGTTTTTTTTATTTTTTATTATGATCAATAATGTCTCTTCAACTAGTCACTCATCTCATATCATCCCTAACTTTTTTTATTATTGAAAATATTGTTTTCACTATTAACATAGTTAAAGCTTCTCTCATACTCACATACCTCTTAATATACTCAATTTTATTTTCTTATAATATGTCATGATCTTACGAGTTATATAGATGGCACCATCACTTGTCCTCTACAAAATGATTAGAAAAAATAATTTTAGAATTATTAATCCTAAATAAACTTTTTGGATCCATCAAAATAATCTTCTTAGAAGTGCTATCATTATCTCTTTCTCATCAAATCATTCCCTATGTAGTTTCTATATAATTCTCTTATGAAGTATGGTCAAAGCTTATAATAATGTCTCTCAACCAATCTGGTGATCACCCCATGCAATTTCAAGAAACTCTTTTCATATTTTCTAAGGACACAAAATCTATTTCTAACTACATGCAGCCTTTTAAACCCAAGTCGATGCACTTGTTATGGTTAATGCACCTCTTGATTATGAAGAAATCATTTTTCAAGTATTAAATAGTCTTAGTTCAAATTATAAGAAGATCTCAATAATGATTCGTGTGCTGGTGATAGTCCTATATCTTTTGAAGAAGTTCATAATAAACTTTTTGATTATGAAATTTATCTTAAACGAGAGTCACTACTTTTAATGCTGCTTTTATCACTGTCAATTTTATTAACAAAGTTGATTCTAGAAACAAAGGCAAGATCCACAACTAGCAAAATAATCATCTAAACAATCATTCTCGAGATAACAATCTGGTTAATAATTCAACAACAAAGTCATTTGTCAAATCATATTTCTTCTTTTGATCAACTTACGGATACTCTTACCAAGCCTTTGTCACACCAATAATTCATTCTAGTTTGGTCCAAGATTAGTGTCTCCAATGAGAGCACTATCTTGTGGGGGCACATTAGAAAATATATTATTAATTCATGATAAAATTACCATCATCTTCTCAATAATTTGATATTATATTATATTATAATTAAAAAATCATAAAAAATATGATAATATATTTTCATGATTCCATGAATAATGAAGATATGTGATCTCCTAAATTATGAAATGTCTTAATAAATATTTCATATTTATTATTGATCAAAAAAATTATGTAATTAACATATTTTGTAATCTCTTTGTGCGTATAAATTGGTACTCACTATCAAATATAATTTTTTAAATATAAGTTTATTCTTTTCATTAAATATTTAGTCATTTTTGAGATATTTACATTCCAAAACTATTATATATTTTTATTTACACCCCACTTGATTAACGCACAATCACCTACGATTTGTTATTTTTATTTTTGATTATTCTTTTGTAAAATCCATGTCTTTTTTTTTATCAATATAAGTCCATTAATCAAGCCAAAATAGCGAATAATACTCTTTCACAACAATATTCGTAACAAATGAATGGTTGGATGTGGGAGAATTGTCGTGAAAAAAATTATCTTTTTTTCGTTTAAAAGATATTACCTTTTTGCTTTTTTCAAATAGTATATTTGTTTCAAATAATGTCTTAAATATTTCTCATTATTAAGTGATATTTTTCTCGTTAGTTACAACACTTAAGTTTGTTGTAGCAGCTGACCACTACAATAAAAATATTTTAAAATCTATTTGAAAACCCTAACTGATGTATATGGACTTGTAATCTCAATCAAACTAATTATAAATCTAAAAAATTTGATATTGGTCTTTGAATAATAATAATAACATACACATAATATGATATCATTTATAATTCAATAGTTTTATGATATTTTCCAAACCTCATTAAAAACATTATAATGATATTGAAAAAAAAAACTATAAGTGAGCCAAATAGAATGAAACCATTTAATATATCATACCAAAATTCAAATAGGTATTTACAATAATTTAGGAATAATATCACTCAAACATAGATAAAAAAAAATAGTTTATTACAGTGCTTTCATCATCACAAGAACAACACTATAAAACTACTCGAGAATGCTATAAATGATCCAAAGTGATTCCTAACTCTAACTAAACTAACTATAAACCCACAAAAATAATGTTGCAATGATCTATCAAAGCATGATAAGATGTCATTTATAGTGTTTCTTAATTAATTTATAGTGTTTTTAACACATGACTAATAATATTTTAACGTTATAAGAAAACCTTGTAAATGAGTCAGATAAAAACACTATAACATTCCAAGATGGGTAAAAGAATCAACTAGAAAAAAAACTAATGAAAAAAGATACCATTGGAGTTGGCAAGTGATATTTTGGATATTATTCAAAATAAAAGGTATCATTTGAGAAAAATTAAAATGGAGGATGCCTTTTAAGGGAAAAAAAAAGAAAAATAAAAGGGAGCTTATGTAAATCGTCCTTCAAAATAATTAATCCGAGGCTTTGTCCACATTCAAGAATAAAATTTTAAAAATAGGTTAAAAAATCTAAATGAAGAAATTAATTATCGTAATAGAACATTAAAAAAAAACAAATGTGGTTAGAAACTTGGAATTGGCAAAATCTACTTATTACATCCGAATCCAACTAACTGCAACTCCTTTCAGCTACATATTTATCTACTCAGAACTTTATTTCGTGCTCTTCCAACAAAAAAGAAAAAAAAAATCTAATTCACTATACTTATCATCTAACAATATAATCATAAATAATGAAAATTTCATTCTATTCGAATTCAAACTTCCTTCACTATTTATGCTCTCAAATCTGAATCTTAATCCATCCGATATCCAAATTTGATTTATTCGTGCCAATTAATTGTTGTGGTACCATTTAAGTGCCAAAAGCATAGAGTCAAAAGAGAAAAAAAAAAGACTCATTTTGTCCAAATAAATAACCAAAAGAGGAGGGGGAAAAATAAGAGCCATTAATTTTAATTGTTTACTAATTCCTCCTCCTGATGTGGAATTCTATTGATGAATGGTCGATATGCCACTTGAATGGATAATTTTAGGGTTCACAGCAGTCGTTGAAGAGCAAAAGTAGCTCTAATTGATGAGTGATTAGTAGACGACGAGGCTTATTGTATTTGTCGAAGAACACATGCAGTTCTATAGAGTTCAAGAAAGAAGAGATTCCTTTAGAGTTATAAATGGAAGGAAGCAATATAATCCCGTTGATGTGAAACTTAATATACATACGAAAGAAAGAGCAAAAGACACAGCTTTATAATTCCTTGAAACTTCGATGAAGAAATTAACTTCCAAAGACAACGATTCTTTGACATGGCTCGTAAAGCTTTTATCAGTTCATCGTGAGAAGGTCGGAAGCTCTTATAGAGCTCGGGCTTTCACAATGTCAATGCTCATCTCACTGGGATCTGTGGCTTGCAGCTCCACCTGTATCCCATCAAGCTCCCTCTTGAACCTGTCCTTCGAGCTTGCATAAAGCATCTTGCTCCTCACCCTCGAGGTGTCAGGTGCCCTGTGCAGGAAGAACACAGTCAAAGTTGCAGTTGTATGAATTCTTTCTTACTGAACGACTGACTTGTCCATGTATATATGTATAAACTATCTGATGACGGTGCACCGAGAAGAGATAGGAGTCTCTTGTTCTTGGATCTCTCTTCTAGGATATAATACTTCCTGTGTTATGTGCTAAGATCAGTCATTATGTTTTTGATCACAAAGAAGTGAAGGTGAAGGGAATCTAATTCCGGGATCTTCCTTCTTTTTTTGATCTCCTCATGAGCCATACCAAGAAAGAAAGAGATGTTGGCTCACGAGACATGCGAAAGGTCGGATTCTCCTAATGTTCTTACCAAGATATGAAGAAGATCTTGCTCTTCTGGCAGTTCTCGTCGGTGACGAAGTCGAAGTCGAAGACGGCGTAGCGGCATTCATCAGCCGGCAGGGAGGCCGTGAAGTCATCGTAGGTCTCCTCGGGCTGACCCAGCTTCTCCACCGTCACCTGCTGTATCCTCTCGTCGATCTTGAAGATGATAAACCTGTAGTTCCTCTTGGTCTTCAGATCCAAGAACATCAGCTTGCACTCATCGTTCACCGCCATTCCCGACGCCGAATTCGCCTTACCAACAAAGAAAAAAGACAGAGATTAACCATCACATGCATTTCCGTGGTTCGTCGAATCACCATCGGCGAATCTGAACACAGGGTGTCGAAAGAGAGAGAACGAGCTCGATTACCATGGTTTCTCTCCAACGAGGAGCGAGCAGGCCGAAGAAGGCTGAGAAAGGATGAAGGCAAAAGGATTATAGGAGGAGAAGGAAGGGAAGACTTCGATGGGAGCAAATGGTGGGGCTCCTCAAAGCACTTGCATGCAGCCACGTCTGGTCCTTTGACCCGGCAATCCATCTTATTATATGGACATCAGGATCTAAAACAATGGCGACAAATCTGTCAGCCATCGCAGAATTAGGAGACACCATTTTTCGTGTTTATAGTTTCGGTTTGTGGTAATTTGAGCTTTAAATTTGGGTCGTTTGAATTAAAATCAACCACCAATTTTGATTTTTTTTTCTTTGACTTTTGATTTTTTAGGCTTTTTTTTTTGTTCGTAAAACACGCTCGCCATCGATAATTTTAACTTTCGAACTTGATTTAGTAAACCTACCGATCACAGTAATTTTAACCACTTTGATTTGTTCAAATCATCCGATCTTAGTCATGAAATTTATTATATACATATATATATATATATATTACAATTTTACAAAAACAATTTACTTTCAAGTTATCGATTTGATTTCCGATGGAATTTGAGAATATTTTGGCATATTTCTAACATTATGGATACAGAATCGTCCTTCGAATTATCTTTTTTTTTTACTAACTTGCAAGATCCTTTCATTAGGCATCGATGGTCTATTGTTCTTTATCTAATTAGAATTTTGGATCTGATAATTTATTGGGTTTACACTGATAACCTGTTCTTAAAAAAAAGAATTTTTTTTATTTTTATTTTTTGTGAAAAATGTAAACTATAACTATTTTATATTTATTTTGTCTATTTTTATTTAATTTAATAATAAAAAAGTCTAGCCAATACTAATATATATATATATATATATCAATAAAAAAAAGTAAAATTAAAATTATTCTATTTAAAATATTAATTTAATTTATTTATCTAAAATTGAAAGTTTTGAATCTTCATCTGATATATATTTTTTACATTATCTAAGGCTGATAGCTGAAAAAATAACTAATCTGGTTGATACAAACTTTATAAAATCTCGATCAAAATCGATATTCATCACGTATCTTTACAAAAAATAAAGATTACCTGTAAATGCTCTAAAAACTCAACAAAAAAAAAATCTAGCAGTTAAACTCGGAATTTATACTCAACCAAACATTTCAAAGGATTCTCCAAGTTCAATAATCTGCATAAAGCAATCATTATGTTCTTCCACTAATATTAATTAATAGTCTCACTACTGCAAATAAAACGATTATTTTCTTAATTTAAATCACATCACAGAAAAAATTTATTGTCGTATGAAGTCTCCTCTTCGTCACAATCTACTTACACAAGACAATACATATTCATTAGATGCCAGAATTGCTCATTTGGATTTACACTTCATGCATCTAAATTCCCAACGGATGATCCAACAAAACAATTCCATTGGTTAATGGCCTAATGCTATGGCAAATCTCAACGAATAAAAGGAAAAATCAAACATGATTCCATAAACTAGCATCATATTATTATATCATGAAGACCTCAAGATAGGCCAAAGGAATTCCCATTCTGAACTAAAATGCACTGTCGTATGATCTGAATTCGCCTCCAAGACATCAAGGGTACAAGAACTTACAAGAAATAAAGCGATGCACTATTAAGATCCTTCGGAAATAAGTTCATCTCATCTGATAGTTAAATTCAGGTAAAATAGAAAAACTGAATCCAGAAGCTTTTTTTACATGCAAAATGACCAACCATTAAAGGAAACTAAGACAGTAGGAGCATGCATTATTAGCACCAAGAGGTAACAACAGTCCAAATTCCAAACTCTACTTTTTAAGCATTCAACAAACCATAATTATCAAACAGCAAACTTATACAAAAGCTTTACAAACAACTGAAATGCGGAACAGCAGTATTCAGACTCGTTTCGTTATCAACAACAACAACAAGCCTTGCTGCTTCTTGTTTCATCAGAATTGTGATATTCCACTATTGCAGTGTGAAAAGATACCGACATTCAAATGAAAAAAAAGTGTACTGAAGTTTGAATACCATCTTTGAAAAAGAAGACCGATAAACCACTGGATAAACCAGTAAAAAGATCAGTTCTAACAAACAAGAAACTTATGTAGTTCTACATGCTGAGAGAGAAAGAGAGAAAGGAAATCAAAGAATGGGTATAGTAATACGATTGGACATAGATTAATCTCGATTTAACTCATATGAGACAGGGAACACACCGATGAACAAGGCTCCTGTCAAGCTGTAACTGCCATTAACAGTTAACGACATTCACCTCATTTGTCTGTACCAAAAGTACATATGAGAGCAAGAAATGCTTTCTCACTAGAGTTGAACATTGCTCAACTATGTCAACAATCAATAAGCAATGTTAAATATGCTTTACAATACTGAAAAGTAGCCGTGTGAAAAAAAATAGGTTAATCATATTAACGAGGAACCTTTCTCACTTGAAGGAAATGTCATACAACCATTAAAACCATAATGCAGAAATTTGATGACAGATCAAAACCAATTCCATCTCGTGAAATAGCACCGATGTCCATATGAATATCACCATATTCATTTTAAAGGCCACAATTTAATCGACTAGCCACAGCAAAGATACATCACTGCACTTCAAACTCAAACAATAGCAAATAGTGGTGGTACCGATTACCTAACAGAATTTGCTTGCATGCTTATTATGTTAAGGTGCACATCCTTTTGTATTTCTTTCCTATTTTGCTCCATATTCTCTGATTAAGTGAGCCTGAAAGATGGGCTGACTTAAGCAGTTATGTCTAGAACTATAAATCTCATGCAACTGCAACAACCTAGGCGATGTGTTTGTTTGTAAGAAAATGAAGACAGCGCAGAAGTACAATTTCACCAAACTCACCATTTCCTCTAGCTGTTAAGTTTTCCTACATGTAAAAGCATAGGATTTCCTCTCTCCACAATAAAATTATGGTACCAAAGTGAATACAGAATGGGCAACTACAAAAATGCAAAGAAGCTACATTGTTAAATCTAAGAATCTCCTAGATCTTTTAGGGATGAAATGGTAGTAAAAATTATTCCCAGCCAATAAACAAAATATGCTTGACCAGCCAAGAAATCATTATCCCTACCAGCTGAAAGCAAATAGTTAACAAACACAGGATGAGCTTCTCTTAATAAAAAACAAATGCATCATTAATATATAGATGGAAAGAAATTGATGAGGAAAGTTACACCACTAAAAGCAAAAGAAAATCATAAACTATCACTGCAATGTCAGCAACTATTCACCCAAAAGAGATCATTAACTACTACATTGAGGGTTCATTATCGCAGACATACAACGGATACCAGTTAAAGGTTGAAGTACATTCTACTAAAACACAGATCTTAACATCTAAATGTAGGTGAATAAAGACTCATATTCGGCATCCTTCAACTTCTTTGTCGCCTTTTTTTCTCTATCTTTTTAATAACACGCCTCATGAAAGGTTTATTATCCCAACTAGGCTTAACAAGCCTTTGGTACCGGCGAATCACTCTCCTTGCAATCAAGGTTCTTTGCTTCTTCTTAGGCCTTGCTGCCACAGGTGGTGAAGGAAGTATTGCAGGCGCATTAGGAGACACTGTTGGAACCTCCAGTGACACCTGTTGTGACCAACTCCTACTTAAGTCATTATATCCATCCATCCTTCTCATCAGTTCCTGCCATGCCACATATATGTTATGTTGGTGGCAATTGGTTTGCGTCTTAGTAATTAAACCAACTATAAATACAATACCAACCTCCACTCTCTCCTCCATTGCAGATAGTCTTGTCATCATGTTATCCTCCAAATAACGCACAGAGTGTTCAAGGGCCTCCAATCGTCGAGAGAGGTTGTGAACCTGCATCAGAGTGGGCAGAAATATCCTCAAACTTCATAGGTCACACAAAGATTACACAAAAATGTACAACCGATATAGGTAATATGCTGCATACCAGCACCTCAGAAACCGAATCTTCTCCCTGTTGCATGGGTTCCTCCAGCTGTGAGCTTGTGTTAGCATTCTCCATATCAAACTTTTGAAGGAAAAAGGATGAACCAAACTGCAAACAGAAGTGGACAAAACAAAGGCAAAAGAAAAACTCAACTACACAAAAGTGTGAACTTTTTCAGTGGTATTTCAACCTAGACCATTCAGTTCCAGGTTTCCAGCTGATGCTCGAGATGCCACAAATGTTATATTAGACAATTCAGTTCTCTTCAATGCACATCAAGGCAAGAACAATTGCAAATATACCAAAAACTACGACATTTTAATCTTTTATAGAAAGAAAAATGAGTGTGTAACTTCGATGATGTTACCAACTACAAAACTTAAAATGAATCAAGGAATATAGGAAAAACAATAGCGAAGAAAAAGTTAATAGAAACCTAGTCAATCATTGACAAAGTTCCACAGTATCACTATGATGCCAAAAGATTATAATAAAAACAATAGAATATTTTTTTTAATGATTAATATCATCAAGTCACAAGATGGTCTCTTGAGGTGCCATATATGCTACGTATACCAATGCCTTGGGTTTCTAGTTCAACACAGAGATACATTCCTATAAGACATCTATGAGATAGCCAAAATCGCACCTTCCACTTCACACCCATTCTCATGCTCGGTCATTTATTGAGCATATGCAAGACGAAAACTAAATCTGCACCAAGATATCCTAGAGGGCAAAAGATCAATATCTATGAATCCAAACTAGACAAAGGCGTTTCTCCAACTTATCAGCTTTAATCAGCTCAACAAAATCCAACCTTGACGGGTTTTTTTAACCCATCGACACAGGCGTCCTGCTACGATCCTCATTCTTATCAGGAACCAAAGGTAAAGGCGCAAAATCCCTGGAGCAAGGAAAAGCAAAATCGCCCTAAGTAATGAACAAAAAGGTTTCCTTTTTTATCCAGCTAGGGATTAAATCCCTCGATGTCACGAGACTTTTGTCGATATGTCCGCAAACAAGGAAGTTGCTTTGTAGATTACAGACCTCGATACAGACCTTACAAGTCCTCCGATAAGCACGAAAACACTTGCAAGGAGAGAAAAACGGGGAAGGTTGTACTTCTGTGTTTTCCGAACACAAACGAGGAGGAAAACAACAAGGGGAGAGATCACAGACCTAGCGGGGAAGAAACGTACGGCGCTTGGCTAATCGCCTCGAGAGGACGGTGGATTTCCCTTTCGACTTGCGAGAGGATCGTAGAAAACTCTGGCTCACGCCTCGCTCCCCCGGCCGAGTATGGCTTCGCGTCCCCAAGAAGTCGCTGCCCTGGCTGTGGGTGCTACACACGGTCGCCGTTGGGGTCCACTACAAAGACCACTAAGAAAGCGACAATTATTAATACCAAGGTTCTCTTTTTTCCTTTTTTTTCCCGTCCTTCATTCAATAACTTGCGATGAAAATTTTTTATTAATAAAATTAATTTCAATATTTTATGGGAATTACCAAAGTTTTTATTATTCAACATATAACAAGATGAAATTAGAAGTATTTTCTACAGAAAATAATTAATGATCGACAATCAGCATTTTTGGGGATTATATATATATATAATATGATCAATTTATCCTTCTTTCATGGCGTTCTCGCCCTCTTTCACAAAATATGGTTTGTGCGAACGCTATTTCATGCTTATGAATACAATAAACTAATTTATATTAAAATCATACGAAATATAACACCTTCGAAATTTTGCCTTCTGAAAACTCAACAACGGGTTGAATTGACCTGAAATCAATAATTACTTTTAATACAGCAGAAATAGAAATGGAGAAAAAACACTGACTCAAACTGTGTTTTTTCTTTATAATTTTAATTAGGATTGTTCGGATTTATTTGAAGAAATTAGAAGACCTTGTTTGGGTCTGTTTCTTAAAACAAATTTGTTTTAGAAAACGAGGGCAGCATCAAGAAACGGTTTATGAGGACGAATACAGACAGGTTTGTTGTTTTCAGCAAGTCGAAAACAGAAACGTTTCGTTTCCGGTGTCTGTGATGGCAACGTGGCCTCTTGCATCCCCATTTCCTCCCTATTAAAAATCTTGTCTTGTCTCCGTCGTCCCCCAAAGGAGGGCACTACAAAGGACCGGCCCAGCTCTCTGCTGTCCCATGCTCGGTTCCGCTCGCATCGCCCTCTCTCGCCTTATCTCTACCAGAAACACTAGCTTTTCCGTCTCCCTCCGCCTCGCCAAACCCCTCTCGTCCTTCGCCCTGAAGGCTTTACCGGCCCCTGCAAGGATTCTTACTTTCGATTCTCGGGATCTCCGGAGAGCCTTCGTCCCCTGCTCCCTCGTGCTGCCCTCGCCGGCGTCGCCTCTGCTTTCTAGATCCGCCTCTGACATGGCTTCCTCCAAGTCTGCAGCATCCATCCATGACTTCACCGTCAAGGTTGGTCTCGTTGATTGGTCGCTTATTCTTGTGTTCATTTGGAGTGTTTGGATCCCCCTCCGCGCACCACCGAAAAAAAAAAAAAGAGGTATTGTGATGCGCAATCGATTGTTTATTTGGGTGGATTGTTTTAAAGATCGAATTTTGACACTAAATTCGATGCTCTTTGATTGTTTCAAGATAAGTGATATTTGTGTCTCTTGAATTGCTTGAATCCTTTTCGTACGTAGTTTCTTTTAATACTCGAGGTCGGTTTGTCCATTGCTTAGGTATTTGTCTTCCGATGTGGCCTTGGGGGCTTCACGAAATGGTTCTGAGAACTTTTGGTCAGTTGTTATTGCGACATATAATTTATCTGAGATGTTTGTTTGATGCTTTCTCGTAAATTTGTGAAAGTTATCCTTCTGGATCAGACTTTTTTTTTGTGCATGAATTTTTGGCGCCTGTGTTCATCTTATTCTTTCGTGTGAAGTCATTGTCGTGGTAGCCTTTGTTTATTTAGTTTCGTTAAGGACACACATGAGTAATGTGGGCCCCATTTGGACATTCACGAACTTCAGATTTATTTCCTCTCTAAAAAAAGATCCATAAAAGAATTGAGTGAACTTTCTTTGATTTAAATTGTTCAATGCTTTGGAGATCAGGTGTTGGGTTAAATTGCTCAATGCATTAAAGATCAGGTTTTGGGTGAAGAGCTTTTGATATGAATTTATATCAACCTCCATTGCAGGATGCCACGGGAAAGGATGTGGATCTCAGCATGTACAAAGGGAAGGTTTTGCTGATTGTTAATGTGGCATCTCAATGGTAATTAGTCACCTTGATCATCTTCCTTTGGTTGTCTGAGGTCTGACTTGAGGACGTTAGATCTGAAGCATACCAAGTCAAAGACCGAGTTGTATTACTATTTATATTCATTTATTTTGAAGCTGAATGATGTCAACTATTGTGTTTGTCTGATATGTAGTATCATATTCATGTTGCTCTTACTTTATTCATCATCTAAATCTCTAATTTTGTTCGACTAGTGGGTTGACAAACTCAAATTATACGGAGCTCAGTCAGCTGTACGAGAAGTACAAGGGCAAAGGTATGTGCTTGTCGCTTGATCTATCTTACATGAAGTAGAATTTAATATGTAGGTCATTATTGGTCACTACAAAAATATCTGTTTGCTATCTTTTATCATGGTCTCATTACTTAGAGATTGATGCAGCTGCTTTCGTCTCTGAATTGAAGTGTGAGAAATCATATGTAATGCTTTTGGTTGTTGAATACACATCTTTCAACAACATGGTCCACGCTCAATTCTATATTACATGCACACTTGAGATGGACACTCATTGGACCTTCTTGGGATTGCGCTTGATGCTTGATGTTGAATATGTTTTTTTTTTTCAACTTAAATTTGTTGCATATTACAGATTTCGAAATTTTGGCTTTTCCATGCAATCAGTTTGGGGGGCAGGAACCAGGAAGCAATGAGGAGATTGTTGAATTTGCTTGCACTCGTTTTAAAGCTGAGTATCCAATCTTTGACAAGGTAATGCTTCTTTATTCATTTATCATCACATCCAAGCTTCTTCTTCAGGTAAATTAGAGAATTTACAAAATCTTCCGTTCCAAACATCATAATTTTCATGTAACACAGAGGTCGTGCTTGCAATGTTGCAGAATAATGTCATTAATGTAAGAGATTAATAACCTCACTCTTGCTGCTTTGATTTTTGTAATGTTTCCATGTGTGCATGCATCCTCTTCTTTTTCTTTTATTTTCAGTAGGTTATCTTTTCTGTGCCACTAATCTTGGATCTAATAATTTTAACTAGTTGTTTCAATAGTATATAAACTGTACGTCAGGCTAAATGCTTTGGTTGATCTTCCTACAAATGTTGATCTGTGCGATCTGACATGAAGTAATCTTTCTGGATTAGGTTGATGTAAATGGGGACAATGCTGCGCCTGTCTACAAATTCCTTAAATCCAGCAAAGGTGGCCTCCTTGGGGATGGCATCAAGTGGAACTTCGCCAAGTTCTTGATTGACAAAGATGGTCATGTGGTGGACCGATATGCTCCCACCACATCCCCTCTGAGCATCGAGGTAACGTCAAACTTTAACACCATCCCTTACCTCATTTCCATTCTTGCTCGAAACCTGTGTCTTTTAACAAAATCATCTCTTTTATCAATTCTGTTAGCCCTCTCGATCATGTATGCCTTCTTTTAACTTTAGATAACATGTCAAAAACCTGCAGAAGGACATCAAGAAGCTCTTAGGCGAAGCCTAACTCGTGGGCGCTTCGATCAGCTTCCATAGAAATGTTGCTGAAGGCATTTTACATCCTTGAAGTCCTACTAGTAGACCTTCATTTGTGTGACAGCCCTACATATGTATTTTGGGCTTATGCTAGAATTTTCACGGTGGATTTCTGCACTTTGTTGATTCAGTAAGCTTTAATAGTATCTACCGAACAATTGTTGCCTACCGTTTGGAAGTGTTAAAATAGTTCTTGAGGTGATATAATATGATATGATGCATGGGTCATGATTCAAAACATGCAATGCTTATATCTTGTATCATATATGTTGAACCCATCGAAAATAGAAGTCTTACCAAAAAGATTATCTTCAATTGGTTTGATTTGTCATTTACCAAAATGATTATCCTAAAATGGTCTTAGTCTTATTGATCAAAAATAAATATAAGAATTTTTTTTAAGCAAAGGTTTAGTGATGATGATCAAATTCAACTCCAGAAACTTACGAATTTTATCAGTTAACATAGTTGGACATCTTTAAAATTATTTTAAATTAGTTTTAATCCTGATGGATTGAAAACAAATGTAAGATTTTATTGAAACGATAAATATACGACCCTATTGATAAAAATAAATAAATAAATGTTATATCGTTCGCTTAAGCGAGATAAGAATTTTATTTTATTTTTTTCCATGGACGCAATTCATACCCGGCAAAGCTCTTCTAAGCAGAAATTAATCTTCCTATCGACCCAAGGATCATGATTGCTTTGCACAAGTTAAAAGGCGAGGAATGCAAAGAGAACATGATCACCAGCAACAGCTACATTGAGATGAGACGTCGGTCTTCAACAAAATTTCACCACCTACATTGACAGCACAACACAACGTAGCATGCTATGAACAGATACATAGCTTAGTTCTTAACATACAACACATAAACAGCAAACTAATCTAACAAGCATCAGGTGATGTCCGGAACAGAAGGCATGTTAGCATGAGTTGAAATTAAGACTTGAGTTGCTGCGAGTCTACCGAATGATGACTCATATGAACAACACCACTTTGACACGACCATTAGTAGCAAGCTAGCCCCGCGTTAAGTCGATATCGATATGAGCATTCCTCATATCCAACTGCCTCGAACCAGGCCATCCCCCCACGACAGATGGGGTAAGGTTTTGATCGGGTATTGCAGCGTATGGTGCACCTTGCTCGTCCCCAACCTGGAGTTCGGATGATTCGGCACCTGTTTCATTGCTGGCTTTCGGTTTGCTCCTTGCCTTCGATCCAGCGTAAATGAAGCTTCCTACAATTACCTATAAGAACACAGATCATTGAACAAATAACACACACCGAAAAAAAAAAGAACCCATGCATGGACCATGGAGAATAAAAGCACAGGAATACAAGACTGAGTTCTGCAGCAAAGTAGGGGATCTCGTTTGACAGTTTCTTTTTTGGCTAACAATTTGATTTACGAGAAGCATATCTAGAGGACTAGGTAGGGGATCAACAAAGAAGACAAATTGGTTGCACCCAAGATCTGGCTCAAGCACATTGACAAAGATATAGGAATCGAGAGAACTGCGATGACATATAATTATCACCAAGGATACACATGGAAGCAAGATATCGACATCCAAGGATAATATATAAAGCCCGAACTAGTTACCTGTACAGGGGTTGCAGCTATAAGCAGTCCTGCTACACCACCACCGATTACTCGACCATCAGGACTAGAAAGGGATATGCTCAGTCCTCCGGTTCTGCTTCGTGATCCATTACCGTTGTCGGTCAGCATGTATGAACCAGACAAGCAGAGTATTTCAAAACGGCCCTGACCAAAAACGCTACATTAGTTTGCAAACATGAAATCTCAGGAAAATCCTGAATCAATAACATGAATGAGGTTATCTTCATATTGAAGCTAAAACCACAATAACACTTGTGAGACAGGATCAAACAAACTCTGAAAGCACAGAGGAGATTCATATTATATAAATATATGTAAGGTAGAAAAGACCATATGCTAAATGCTGAATCTGTGGATTCAACAATATGTTGATTAAGCATAAAATATATCTTCCTAATATTACGAGGATCATGCAACTTACATCCACTAATGCTCAGTTGCTCATATTAGCTATTCGATATTTATCTTGCACTATGGGCAAACAACAAGAAGAACAAAATTTGAGAAGGGTGATGTCATAGGCTAAAAGGACGGGTGAGCGAACAATATAGGCAATTAATTCTTGTACAAGCTGAGACCAGTTTAAAATATCTAAGCAT
The DNA here is from genome assembly GCA_023547065.1 of Musa troglodytarum. Taxonomy (NCBI): domain Eukaryota; kingdom Viridiplantae; phylum Streptophyta; class Magnoliopsida; order Zingiberales; family Musaceae; genus Musa; species Musa troglodytarum. The sequence continues at coordinate 27,537,568 of CP097503.1, read as the reverse complement.
TTTGAAACCAAATATTTGTATCGAAGCCAGTAAATTGTTAAACTTGAATTAGTTAACAAAACAGTTTAACATTCCTCGGAATCTAACTTCCATCAAAGTAAGTCATAGAGAGGTTTAGAGGGTCAAACATTGTGGATATTGTTTATATTGAACTAATTTGAATGTGATCATTTTTTAGTTCCTCCAAGCACTCAAGTGCATCCACTATCAAAAAATGTGATCTCTTTTGCTTTCAGCCACTAGATATATTTCATATCAATCATTAGTAGCAAATAAACACTTGTAAACACATCTTCCAAGTTTAAGTCAGATAAATCATGCACTACAGTGCCAAACCTCATAAGTGACTGTCCCACCAGAAGTTGCAAACTGTCGAAGGGTCACAGTGGACACAGCACCATTTGCTGAGAGGATACATACAGCCCTTGGTCCCTGCTGTGAAAATGACATTATCTTTGCAGCAATGTCCTGATCAAGAACAGTTACTGTTAATATCATCAGCATGTGCCACAGTGTAGTCAGTAGTTTACACAGTACAGGAATAGGAACAAAGAAGGATGTTATGAACTTCCACAGGGGAAACTGGAAACCACAACCATATGATGCTTTTTCCAGCAAAGTAAGCAAAACCATTGGTAATGAACCATAGTTCAAAATTATTGAAGGAAACAAAAGAATCTAAAAGTGAAATATGTCCCCATATAAGCCGCGTTATATGATTCAAAACTTATTTTCTCTATCCTAATTGTAGATATTTTATTGTCAAAGAGAGCCAGCAACATAAGAAGCAAAACACTTTAGAGCTTATGAAAAAGGTACCGAAAGACAATGGCACCTAATACAACATTCAGAATGTGCAATACAAGTCAAGCTCGATACACAAGCAATTAATATTTGATGCCAACTACAGTGGCAACTAAAATATTGAACTTACAGTCAGTAAGCAGAATGATAATAACACTGTTGTGGCATGCTTCGCACTGAGGGCAAAAGAATTTTACCCGAATCTTAGCAATATAATAACTATTGACACAGCATATCCACGATAAACAAAAAAAAATCAAACAATGTTTCTCTTGATGCAAAGAAAGATAATAGTAAGTTCATGTGATATTGGGAGTTAAATAGGATGCAAAGAAGAATCTGCAGATACAAGATTGCAGTTCCATCCGGTCTACGAACCTCAAGTTAAAAGGTGTGCTTCAAGAATGGGTGACTCAATTGTTTTAGCTAACAAGAAATAATGAATTTTCACAGATGCCCCCGTTAACTTAAAATTTGATGCAAGACTTGAACTCCATGCCATTAGAACAGCAAGTTAACCTTAGTTGGTCAAAGAATATGCAATATGTTTCAATGGAAAGATATCCAGTTTAATCCACTTCTTTTCTGGAGAAATAGACTATAAAATCCATACCTCTCCTATGGCGATTGTTATGACATGTGGAGTAAAACCCATTCCGGCCGAACCAACAACCCATTCACCTGTTGCAAGGAAGCAACAGAAGAAAATTTAGAATCTATTCTGACAGTTTATGTGGATGTCAACAAAAAAAAATCTTAGTAATCAAACACACATAAATGAAAAATGTACGACCAAGAAGTTAATAAGCTCTTAAAGAACTCCAGACAATTCTGGCACAATCGAACAGCGGCGCATTCACAGATGTTGCAGTAAAGAAATAGTATAATATTCAGACATCCTGGCCATGGAGACGAAAGGGGAAGAAAAAGGACAGCTTTTTTAAGTCGACAAATCTCGTTTCTGTAATTAAGATTCTCATAAATACTACTACTGATCATACATGCACATATCTCCATCAAAGTTGAAACGACCTCACACTTCATAGATCAAACCAAGCGGCATTGCATTATCCAAATTGTCATCGGGTAATGCAACAAAGAGACACCAGATAAAGGAAGAAAAATGCAAGTTTTGATGTACCAAGGAAAGCCAAAGAAGAGAGTTCTTCTACCCACCAAGAGATGCTAACTGTTGCTTCCTTCCAGTGCCTGGAGGTCGCCCTCTCCCTCGCTTCGGGGTAGGAGCGCCAGCGCCCGAAGCTGTCCCCGACCCGATCACGGTTCCGGAAGGAGGAGCGGACGACGAAATAGGCGAAAGTGCCAAAGCTACACTCCCATCCGAGCCATACTTTCTCGGCCGTCCTCTCTTCCTCTTCACCGGCTCCGTCTGGCTGGCTCCCTCCCCCAGACCACCACCACCACCACCATGTGACGGGGCCGCTGGAGGAGATTCTACCTGAAACGCCGCGGAACCAACACCAGAGGACGGGACGACCAGAATCGTGCCGGGGTTCGGCATCGACCGGACCCCAGGCTGTGCTGCCGCATGCAACACAGGCTGCGAACCAGCAAGAGAACCAGGAATCCCTCTATGCGCGATGTAGTAGGCTGGACCCGACAACGCCATGGCGTCTCTCCCATCCATACATGCACCGGAAGAGGAGCAGGTCCTCCTCTCCTCAAGAATCTAAAGGCAAAAAGATATAGCTAAACCACACAAAACACCAGCAAGATCGGAACTTTAAGATTCTAGGCGAGACCAGAAGCGAAGCCGAACCCTAGAATCGAGGCTCAGCTCAAGAAACTCGGAGGCCATGGTGAAAAGCCAGAGGCAAATGTCATTTCCAGCTGGTCCGCTTACTGTAAAACATGAAAAATTGCACCTTTATCTATTTTCCTCCATCAAATTCCCTCTTTCATGCAGGACAAGGTCAATAGTGACGTAAGAAGCGGCAGGGGTAGATAAGGAGGGCACCAGCTTCCAAAGCTTGCCCCTTTCCGAGAAATGGCGAGAACCTAGGCTCCGAAGGAGATTGGTGTAAGGTCCTAGAGCAGGAAATGGTGCAGTTAAGGCCCCGAAAGCTTCCAAGAACCCTACTTTCGCGAGCTTCGTCTGCCTCTTCTTCCTCCAACTGTTCTCTTTGTGCAAATGTCTTTAGAGAGAAAGAGAGAGGATTGGAAGGGCCGAGCGATGGTGATAGGAGCCGCAGAAGACGGTGCCCAGAGTCATAAATGAGAGAAAGTGCAATCAACGAGGCAGGCGATCTCCGGGAAAAAGAAGCAGGACGACGGAAAGAGGGAAGAACCCACTATTGTTCCATATCTTGCTCTTCCTCTTCCTCTTCTAACAGCAGGAGAGAGGCGAGGAGAGTGCGTCTAGGCGTACGGTGGATACGGCGATGATAGGATAATTACAAAGCCTCCTTTTTTCCCCCAAAAAAAAATATATATATATATAATAAATAAATATATTGTGCGATATTTTCTGAAGAACCGAGACGGAGATGATTGGTGCTCGTCATCTTGGCTGCCCGATCAAGACAGCGAACACGCATCGTCTCGGGGCCCGCAGCTTCGAGATTTCATGGGTCGACACAACTAGACGTCACCGTCGGGCCCCACTCGGTCGGTCCAAGGCCTCGGACGCGTACGCGGGACACGCATCTTGCCGCTTAAATCATTGGTTTCGCGAATCGCGACGCACGCCCGTCCTGCCTCGCACGTGAGTCACCCGTGCAGTGGGCCCCACGCTAGGCAGGTACGCGACAAGGGTACGCGAGGATGCGTGGTGAGAAATCGCCTCCCGACAAATCGGATGACAAATGAAGCCCGAGGTGAGCCCCGCAACGGTGGATGGGATCGGCGAGATCGAGAGCCGTCCGATCCGCCACGGACGGACCGAAGCAGCGGCTCCGTGGCCCACCACGACGCGAGGCCGGATCCGGCGCAAGGCGCCACGCGTCTCCCGCTTACAACTCGAGCGGAAGCGGGACACGACGGGGACACAGCCGAATCACCCGCATAGAGGATCGCGTGCGGGTGTTGACACGTGAGCCGCGGGCGGAGTCCGGCCCTGCGGCAGCGCTGCACCTGCGTGGGCAAGCGTGGCTCAGCTTTTGCAGCAGCAGATGACGCGGCGGGCTTTGGAATTGGTGCCTCTCACGGGCTCCAAAGTCCAAAACCGCGGCTTCCCCCACCGCCGCTCCCTGTACGCGACACCGTCCTTCTTCTGATGCGCTCACGTGCACGGTGTGTTGCTCTCGGCGTTCTGTATCCTTGCGATCGACACGGCGTGGCAAAGGTTTATGCCTTCCCTGTTGTTGTTGAAGAACAGGAACCGGCGGCATGCCCACAAGTAGCAGGTGGAGTGTCTTCTCTCCGCATGCAATCAATCTCTTTTGCGAGAGCATGATCTGGCTGCTTAATTAAGTAGGCCTAGGAAATAGGAGGAATCACTTTCCGGATGAAACTTGAGCCGAGGAAGATGCCTTGCACCACGCTCCTTCCAAATGGCTCTCAGCTCTCGGATGTGTTCTTCCTCATGCGTCCGTGAGAGAGCAAGAAAATGATACGGCCTTCACCACCTCTTGGCCAATTTGCTGGATTAAGCCTGGGCAGCTCTACGCCATGGCTGTTGCAGTAGGACATGGGGAAAAGATTCACTGCTGTGCTTTTGGGCGCATGGCATCATGCTTCATGTTGAAGGCAAAAAAGCAGGCTGAGGACAAAGAGCTATGCTTCAGTGTGATGTTTCACCCTTCGGGGTACCCAGCCGCTGATGATGACTTAAGTGATCTAAACCCAGATTTATCTTTAATATATATATTTCATCTGTACCATTAAGAAAAAGAAGGTACAGCCTATTTGTCTCCAAGGGCATGGAAATAGATATGATAAGCTTTAGAAATACTATAACGATATTAACAAATTCGTATATTTTAATTATTTAAAGTTGACCATATGAAACTTTTATCGTGTTTAAGATCTATAAAAAAAATTATATATCTAATTAAGTTCAAAATAGTTAAATTTTTATTTATTTTTTTGGGTCTTTTTTTTTAATCTCTCCTTGTACATTAATATATCTGAAAGTCTCTTAAGCATATGTTCATATCATTTTAAATTATTTTTTTATTTTTCTAATAACTTCATATATCCATCTCAATATTTTCATCTAGGCAATATATATATATATATATATATATATATATATATATATAGTTTCTTGACCACCCAACACTTAGATCTATAAAATATTATTGGTCTTATAATTATTTTTTTTTAATCTCAAAGATTTTCGATGATTGCATAAGACTCCTAATGCTCTTTATTATTTTAATTATCCTATTTTTACCCTATGAATACTATCTTCATCGATCTCCTCATCTTATTGAATAATTGATCAAAGATATCTAAGACTTTTACTTAAAATGAATTTCTTGTTCGTCTAACTAAACTTTATTCTCCTGTCTATTTCTATAATTACTTAAATTGTATATTATATATCAAGTCTTAATTTTACTTAATCTAAAATCTTTAATTTTTAAGAATTATTTATATATCGCAAGTTTATAATTAATTCGTAAACTTTAGAAATAATAATATCTAGGAGCTTACTAAGCTTGAAATGCTTGCATGATGCACATGATTGTTGCAGGGGTTTGTGGCACTGGTTTACTCCCATCTGCCTTCGTTTTGAAGTGATGCAAATGCAGAGGAGATCTGATTCCTTCTGTCTGTTGGTATGTTCTATCTACTTTCTGATCTTGTAATGGCTTCACAAGGTGGAAGCAGCTTTCAATGATTTGACTAAGGCAAGATTTATGATGCAAACTGTGTGTTGAAGTTGCAGAACACCAGATTAAAATATAATGAAGCTTGAATGATCGACTGAATAATAGGAGGATCTGTTCATGAAGATCTTTTGTTTTGTACCTTAAATTGTGCATTGCTGGTGTAATTTGTAAGACAAACATTGCAAACATCCCCAAGTGAAAAAGAAAAACCAATTGACAATGCATCAAATTAAAGTTAATGTTAAAAAAATAATAATTTCACAGAATCACAAAATCTAAAGTCAAAAGACAAAAATTGCAACAATCTTCAAGGCATCATAATCAAGGAAGCTTCATCTTTTGATCAGAAGGCCATCCTACAACTCTCTTGTTTGAACAATCAGTAGATGTTTCCATTGACATGCTACCAAATTACATCAAACAGGAGCTAAGTCTGGAGACATCACATCAGGAAATGTTAGTCGGAGTTCAGCTTATTTTTTGTGGAACTGTCATCAAGTTGTCATGAAAGTTATTCAACATCATAAAAGTGTGTAATTTCAACAGATATACCTAGTAACAAAGGCTGTACCTCTTTCTTATGGACAAAGGATGCATTGTAACTATGCACATGAACAAGGTATACAATGCCATTAACAAGGGCTTACATTGGGTATAATGCCAAATTTTGTAGTCATGTAAAACTTGCAACTGAGTTACTCTTACTGGATTATGCTCATTGCAGATAATAACACTCTTGATCTTCTAGTAGATTCCAGAATGTCAATTCTGGCAAGGATTGATGCAAACATTTTGTCACCGGAGAAAAGGGTGAACCTACGAAAAACAATGGAGGTACCTGTTCTACTCTATTTTTAACTTTTCTCTTCTCTTCAACTGTGATTCCCCCGATCAAATGCCCAACTTCCTCCTCAAAGAGAAATTTCAATGAATTAGATTGCAACGTTTGCCTGTTCTCCTGGCTAACAGCTGCAGAAGCTTCAGAACCATGCAAGATAGCAATACAGATGGAGAACGCCTGTAGAGATGAAAATCTTGCATGGAAATCAACTAAATACTGCCGGCCATCAGTCGTTATCGAGAGTGCAGGTGCCTTTTCTTTACTTCCCTGTTTAAAAGTAGAAACGGAACATAGTGACAAACAGCATATCGATGATATTGTGATAGCATATAATTAGTACTAAGATATGACACAGATTGGCATTAACCCAACTAGATAGGAATGAACCCAGTAGATAAGTTCGAAATTGCATTAAACTTGATAATTACCATAAAAGGATCAAATAAACGAACCCAGAAGATATGAGCATACCTGACCAAAGAGCAAAATGGACTTTTGAGTGTCCGTCGATGAATTATACACCCAATCATCAGCATAGGTATTGTGAAATACTTCAAGAGGACAGCCCATGTCCCACCCACCACAGTCACACCCTCCACCAAACCTCCATCTATCTAGTAATGTTGATGGGCATCCTGCATCAACATTTGGCAAACCATGCCTCCCGCTTGGAGTAATGACATTCACAATTGCAGAATTCAGGCCATTGTGTATTCCTTTCGGGCTGACCTCTTTCATTTCTTCTGAACACTCTTTCTTTGTAAAAGGAGTTTGAATCACAATAGCTGCAATCTCAAGTCCTGGATGCAGGTCTGCTGGCAAACATGGGCACGGAGTGGAGCCGTCCGACTCATAACTACTAAGAGTATACCTGATAGGATGTTGACATTTCATTAAGTTGTTTGGCATTAAGGTTTCCTCTGTGACTAACTTCTCCATGACATTACTCTGAAGAGGACAAGTGGCATCTAAGGAACACTCAGAACTTTCTTCAACAGAAAAACTCCTTTTTGGCTGCACAATGTCGTATAAAATAAATTCTGTGACAGAAGAGTTCGCCGCAGGCCCATTTTCTCTCATTTCTGAGCAAAGACAACATGAAACCTGCATCTGGCCAACTATAGGTGGTGATTGCCCATGCTTGTCTATTTTCCTACTCCATGTGTTATAGTTCCTCTTTTTAGTGCTATGGATGGTGTAAACCCAATTAAACATATTATCTGTTCTACACACCTTTGCTGAAAGAACAACTTCTGAATCTTTTACATGGAATTCAAATGATGGATTGCCACTATTCGTTTCCAGTTTAAGAATTCCATGTAAGTGAGCAGGCAATGAAAAAGAAGTCAATATTTTCTCTCCTCTCAGCTTTGCATCAGACTCCACCTTTCGCATTGCTTTTGAGTAGTCATTGGCTATAGATTTGTCCAAAACTCCATTGTCCCTGATTTTTGCAGCTTCCATATCTGTGCTTGAAGTGTTTTCTGATTCTACACTCCGCAAATTGTGCAGAAATTTGGATTTCATGACTGGATCAAACAACCTCTTAAGTGGGTTAAACTTATTTTTTGGACTGCCATTACAATAACTATATTGTGACTGAAAAGGTGCTTTCGACTTGCCTGCCTTTGCCATGGACTTGGGCAGGAAACTTGATGGATGGCTGTTGCAGTCAGACACTTGTTCCTCGAGATATCCTGCCTCAAACAATAGTGGCGCTGCTTTTGTATGAGACTCCATACCATCGGTATGCAAGCAGATCCCCAAGAGATCATCTACTGACCTTTCTAATGAGACCAAATCAGAGCATGAGATATTCTCACTTGAATGTTTGTCACCGAGATCGTGCAAGGAAAGATCCAGAAAATCTATGGATCTTATCGTAATCGAGTGTCTGGTGTCGGTAGTTAACAGCTTTGACTCACTATTTAAAGAAGCAGCAGGTGAATATCTATGTTGAGAAGATAAAACAACTTCCTTGGAGCAAAACTGAGGCAAGGAATTGGCAATTTCAAATGAAATAAAAGCATCATCACCGCAGGCTGATTCCTGTTTGATCCTTCCTTCTCTTACTTCTCTCATTCTCCAGACTTCTTTCGAGCTCAGATACATGGAACCTCTCTTTAACATGTCACTGTCTCTAGCATCTTCATAAGCTTCAGAAGGCATGTTTCCACAATACAGACCTGAAGAATAACTACAGCTCAGTTTTCTTGAGTCACCAACCAAGCTTCCCAGGCTGCAGCATCTGTTGTCAATTTTTAGATTACAATCTCATCTGGATTTGTACTGCTCAAAACAGATGTACAGACATTTTTAGGCCTTGGTCCTTGTTCTTTCTTGAAAAGAGTTTTCAGATCCAAAAGTACATGTTGCCCCATGAATATAGAAAAAAAAACCTGCTGAATTCTGATGATTAAAAGAATTACATAAAACTAGGCAATTACATTTACATGTTGTAGCAATCACATGTACATTAGTTTCCAAAGTAGATTAACATTTAACAGTACTGAATAAAAATATGTTTCACTGGATATGCTAGTAGATGCTTGATATTCAAGCGACATGATGCCAGCAATAAAGTGATAATAACAAGTAAACTGAAATGAGAAAATTAAAAAGATATGCTTATCCATCATGTTATGACCTTTTTTTTTCGAGAGAAGTCATAAAATTATGAGGATTATGCAGCATTAGTATGCCAAAATGCTCTAATAGAGAACCAATACGTGTAGTTTCTCATGCAAAGATCATTATATGACAAACAATTCAATCAAATAATAAGAAGCACCAAAGTCCACAAACCTATATCAGTCATTAACTGGCTTATTATGATTTTGACTGCAAACTTGAAAAGGAAAAAAAATGAAATGGCTGAGAGTTTCTTTTGTTTGCCACATGAAGGGCACATGGAAATCAAATATAAGCATGAGCTATAGATTAATGACTATACATTTGATCCAGGATCACTGTGCAGCATGATGCATGCTGGTTGTGCCGCATCATGATAGCCAGTGCCAATCAGGCATCCCGTCCAGCTTCAACTACAGGGAGGCTGAAAGGACATTGCTCCTTGCATCAAAGGCATGGCAGCCACTACCAAAATCCTTGTATAATTAGTCTCAAGCATGTCAAGAAGCATTCTAAACCATTAGAATTGTGCACTAAGGACCTTAAGCGCCATTTCCATTCTGATCCAAGTCCAGCCATCAGATGCCCGAATTTCTTAAATGTGGGAAGCCTGAACTTTCTATGATCCACTAAAATATTGTTCTAAAAGTAAGCGAAGTGTACAAAGCCAATCATCAAAATATCTATAATAATGATTGTAAAGAGAGTGCTAATGATTGGCATAACAAAGTACACAACCATGCATGTCCTAACAAGCAACCAATGTGAATCAACTTAGTGATACTGAAAGATAAAACAAATGGCATACTTTGGAAACTAGAATAAGAACCATTATTATCAAAGCAGTTCTCAATTGGGCAGTAACACTAGAGCTACCCTTGATAGACAAAGGAAAGAATGATGGACCCTCCCTCTGACGAACTCAATTCTAATAGCTTTTCTCAATTTCTTTAAGAAACAATCCTAAGATAGCAAAAATACCTCATACCACGGTTTTTAATCTCGTACGGTACCAATGTACCGAGCTTTGCTCAGTATGGTATGATACGACGTACCAAGTGGTACGCCAAGGCATATCAAGCGGTAATACCTAAAACTAGTGCCACAATAACATCTTGAAACCCTCCAAGGTGAAGACACGGCCAAGGTCGCTTCTCTAGATAAAATGGCCTCTAAACCCTTAGCCTTCCTTCTTCTCCTCATCACCTCAGCTACGACCTTCGACGTCAAGGAGATCCTCGATCCCTACCCCAATTACTCCGCCTTCACCAAGTACCTCACCGACCTGAAGCTTGTCGATGTGATCAACAACCGCCAGACTGTCACCGTCCTCGTCGTCGACAACACCGCCATCTCCCCCATCTCATTCTCCCCGCCGACAAGATCAAGATCGCCATCTCCGCCCACATCCTCCTCAACTACTACTACCCCTACATCTTCGACCAAAACCGCAACAAATCCGCCCTCCTCCCTAGACTTGCCGGTGACTCCGTGAACTTCACCGAGCTCCCCAACGGGCAGATGGTATTCAAGTGGGCAACGCCCTGCACTCCCCTCAACTCCAACCTGATCAATGTCATCGGGGCGAGGCCGTACAACCTGTCGGTGCTCCAGATCTACTGGTGCTCTAGATCCTTTTGATACCGCCTAGTAGTGGGCGGTCCACATGCTGGTCTACTGGCGGACCGATACATACTGCCCATACCGAGCAGTATGAGACAGTTTTGCAAACCCTGCCTCATACATTATATGATGCTCCAATTTGCAAATTGAAAAAGTAAAGAATCAGCAGCTCATAATTTTTGAATGAGCTGAAACACTGAATCTCTCTGGAGTATTCTATCAACTTGTAAGGAGTAGAATCTAGCAGCATGCAACAACTAAAGCTCCCAATGCAAAAAGTGCTAAAGTTCTGCAATTACTAACTAAACTAATTTCAGAATACCATAAGTACAAAGTAAGATAAGTCTATCAAACACCTTGATGTGACATAACCTCAAGGAACTCATTAAAGAATATTTTGCAGTACTTGCAACTTAAGTCATGGAGGAATCTTTTCATAGCAAGAAGCCTTTTGTGAGTGTCCTAAAGAAATAAGACAAAAGCACCGAAAGGAAGAAGAATGCAATACTATAATATGGGTAAAGCAGATTTGAAAATCACCTAATATTGATCAGGTTTTAGACATTGCATAAGTTGTAAAAAAACCTTTATCATTACATGTATTGGCATCATCATGTCATGCTAATGTGTCTAACAACATCTGACTGTCATTGAAAACTAACTCAGATACAAAAAGGCATGCACAACTAAATAATCTGTTAACCACAATGAAGATGGGAAAAGGCATTCCCTGCCTGATATTTTGGTGTTCCATTTTTCTCTGCAATGAAAAGGAATTTACATTCTTATGAGTCCATGGCACAGGTATTTATATTTGTTTCTTTCGATCTCGTTTCAATCCATAAACTCAAGTGTCAAGACATGGCTTCAAACTGTACTATGAATTGCCTCCTATATCATAAATAAAAGATATGCAGGTTCCTAAGAAAAACCTCATCAATGAGTGCAGAAAAGTGACTTTAGAGAGATATAAATACCATAACAAGGATACAAATGAAGATGCAACAGTCGATTGGAAAAAAAGTCAGGTTGAGGCAAATTTCTTTGAATTATAAGAAAACATAACCTATGTGATAAATTTGGTAGCATTTTACTATTAATAAACTCATATGTGCACAGATATGAGGAAGAGATAGTATGAAAATAAAAGTACAGAAAGATAAAGTGCTTAATAGAATGTCAAAAGGATGAATATGTTTTATGCTTGGCATTTATTCTTTGTTTGATAAATCATGTTCACCATGTTACAATTTAATTCAGTTCATGAAATAAAATAATTTTACAATGCCGACTAAGGTAAAATTTGATGTACTATGGTCTGGAAGCAGAAAATGTGTAAGCAACTAGATCAAAGGAAAATGTTGACATTCATGAAGTTACCTTCAGGCCAATGAGGGGTGTGTTCGAATACCAGATTGCCTGGGAGCCATGATTAGAGCTTATAGCCACCTAGAGTTCATAATTATCAAGATGAAGAAGATAATAGGTCTGTCCACTAAACACTAATATCATACGAAATCACAGATGGTTGTGTTTCTGTTGTGAATTCATAATTGCAGTCATTGTTGACAAGCATAGAAAGAGGTACACGAGATCTGAGGAAGCTTCATAATGTAGTACTTAAGGCCGGTAGCATATTGGACAAAGGGCAACAGGAACAAGGAAATAAATGAGCAATGATTTATGGAAAGACCGAAATTGCAGAGGAAGTAACAAGATATATGGATTAGAACCTAAGTTCCATTATCATGTTTTCTGGAAATGAGGAAATAATATATTACATTTGCTATGGATTGTTGCATCATCGAGGAATTAGAGTTCCTGGAATGTAATCTTTGCAAGTAGCATATAAATTATATTCACTAGTTACTTAACACAACCAGGAAGATGACTTTGATACTCGTGGTTCCTGAAAATTTCTCATTATTACTATGAAATCATCTTTGTATTTCCTCTCAAAAGACTTCTTCTGTCATATATTCTTGCAGTTCATTAGTGAAAAGGCAATCATAAATATTCTAATGAACCATGAGACTAACATCATAAAACATGTATTTCAACTATTAAGTGAAATATGACTTATTATTTCAACCAAGAGCCAGTAATCAAACAAATCTTTTCAACCAGAATTTGCTGAAATATCCATTACAGACCACTCTTTGTTTCCCTAGCATTACATATGTATCAAAATATTCTTTAACAGTTACCTACATCTTTAAAATTTCCTTTGAAAAATGTCATAATTAATAGATGCCAATGTACCAAAATACCATCATTAAACAGAAATTAATTTGAATAGTGGAAATTAGACGCAAGGAAGAAACCAATACCCACTTATGCAGAGAGAAGAATCAACGAGCAGCGGCAGCAGCAGCAAATGGCTGACGAACCAATGACGCGAGAGGAGAGGTCCACTCGTGGTTAAGCCGCAATATAAATGAGAAAAGAAACCCAGGAAATAGATGACACATTGAAACGAAGAAACCCACTTGATAGCAAACCAAAGCAAGAAAGACTCATGGAGACAACTGGATCTTCTCATATCATCTCGACTAAAGGAAGAGAATAAAAAGCAGCAAAACGTGGTTGAACGGCAAATCCCCAAACAGAGAGAATTGTCATTGATCAATCAAAAATCCATCCCGGGAATAGCAACGATGCTATCCCTACGCTTGTCACCTCTTAGCTATTTCACCTCAAAAAATTCATCATAGAATCATAAAGGAGACATCTTTACTCCTAAAAACAACATTTTGCACGAGAAGACGAGCTCAGCAGTAAGAAAACCCTAATTTCACAATGCCCATTAGTTAAAACCGATCGAGAAACCTCGACCGAACTCACCTCTGCTCGCTCGAAGAGAGACCGCGAGGAAAGGGAGGAAAAGTTACGCCGATGACTGTGTGATTGCACTGACACGGAGCAATGCCGGGCGCTTAAAGTGCAGAAGTTTGATGCTCGAGCTCTCGTCGTCCAGTTCTCACCTTACAGCTTACTAAAGCAGCAGCTTGGATAGCTAATTGAAGAGGAAGAGAGGCAGGATTTGGTCCGCCTCCCACGTAGAAAGCTAGAATCTCAGTGTATGAAAATTAGGCAAAATAATGCTCAAACTCCTCAAAATTTCATCATCCCAATTTCATACATCAAGATTGTTCTTTTACAGCATACATAATTAGCCCAATAAACATACGTCCATCCTGAATTCTCCCTCATCTAATGTCATAAAACCCATATCTAAACCAAGTCTAATCTAAGTGTATTCAACTGGTGTCTGGTAACTACCGAGAAGAGGCAAAAGAAAGAGGGGGGAGGGAAATATTGGGTCAGAAGTCAAACAAGAAGGCGAGGGAAGATATGCAATGTTGAATGGATGCCGATCGCCGTCGGTATCCAAGGGAACGCCGTGAACATGGGCGATAGATTCGTTGTGAGGTCACGGTCTCTTGCCCACATCACGCGCATGTGCATACGGAGCTGTTCATGTCTCACCCGAAGGCTAAAGTGAGGAAAAGGCTGCTACGTAAAAGATGTATTGATGGGGACGTGTCGTCACCTTTTCCATCTTCTCTTTTCCTTTTATTCTTAAAAGGGGGCAATGAGCTTCTTTTAATAAGACTTTTTCCATGTCACAAAAATGCCTCGTTTCCTGTTACATAGAGCAAAACTGCATTTGATCACTTGCTCTTCTAAGAATTCATATCATGTACATCAACAGGATCAGAATGCATTGGGCTTTCGCAGTACACATCTTCATCTCTCACCACTGTGCAAATTAGAAAAGATCCAATGCCACTTTTAGAGGATACATTTGGCCCCTTCCCCAACTGTCACTTAAGATGTACATTATTCAAGATCCAATTCCCGTATCCAATGTCAATCAGCATCTTTGATTCCCAGTTCAATCATGTAATCACTATTTGCGGAGCTGTTCTTGATGGAATAACAATGTCCACACAAATTTGTGCTTCACTCTCTCAGGGTAATAGTTTTTACATGCCAATCATTCTTTGACATGTCCAACATTGATATCCAAGTTTTTGGCGTTAAATTGCTGCCTAGAAACTTTGCAAAGATGTGTGCATGAGAGACCAGTCTTAAAGGCCAGTTAGCATGTTACAGTAGTGTACAGATTGATCAAAATGCAGCTACATGTTCCTTTATCCACAGTAATATATGGCAGTGCTGATCAAGTCAGTGGACCTTTTCCTGTATCTCACTACTAGGTTTTGGTAAAGGTATTAGCTCCCACTGTTCAGGGCACCACTGGTGAAGCTTTACATAAAGCCTGGCTCAGAGACCAGTCTTTTCATCTTTAGATGCCCAAGCGCTAACTCAAGAAGCTACCAATTATTGTTGTTGCAAGGAAGCCCAATAGCAGCTACGATGTGTCTTTGGTTGGTGCAATTTCTTTTGCATACTGCCATGATTGCCCTAAATAATTTTGAATGGTGCAACATAGTTCCTGCCCTCAGCCATGCTCATCCTTGGAATTAGACCACCCAATTCATCTTGATAAGAAGTCCACGTTAACTGAATTCTCTATTGCTATTGCTTCTTGGATGCTGTTCTGAAGATGTTTGCATAAACCACCAAGTGCAAGCATCGGTTCTTCAATAAGCACACCAACCTGAAATTTTCTAGTAAAAGTTAGCAGGGTAGATTCTTGCAGGTATAACAAATGTCATGTAATGATAAGCATGAAACCTGAACATTTTTAAATATTGCTTCCTCAACTTGGCATACTACTGGAGTTAGGTGCCTGATTAGGAAAAATCAAGATTGTGACACAAAGCACGCGAGATACCAATGCATGTTATGACAAGAAGATGCAAACAAAAGCTCGAAAGAAATGATTAACACATTAAGTGTCTAACTCAAATAGTTTATAAACCATCGATCATCTAAATCAAGATTTGTTGTACCAATGTGTATCGCCCGGTACGGGTGGTACATATCGATCTAATAGGATACCAATACGTGCACTGTCCTCTACCAAACGATACCGATTATTTGACCCTATATCAGACGATATAGGGTTTGTACTGAGCAATAACAGTCGAAATATGACTGTTACGACTTGTACTGATCGGTATGCTTGGATTTTAATCATTACTGACCTGTACCAAGCGGTAACGATCAGATTATGACCTTTACAAATCAAGGGTTGAGATTGTCTTGTTTTAAATGATTGATTTGACCGTTTGAGATTTTGAAAAGGGTTTTTAGACCCTTTACTCTCCTCTCTTTCAACTCATTTTAGTTTCTTAATATCTTAAACTCTCTCAAACTATTTTTCACTCACATCTCTATTTTCTTTTTATATTTTCACCCTCCTAAATTCAACAAAGTTACGATTTGTGGATTGGATCAAATTTAAGAGGCTAATATGGGAATATTAAGAGGAAGAACACTATAATCAAGAGGTATGTATTATCTATCTAAATTTTTATTGATTTATGAGATAATTAAGTTTATTACATGTGGCATATGACTTAATGTCTAATATGTTGTTTGATACATTTTATGGTAGAATAGTATTAAGGAGTAATTATGGTCTTTAATGTTGTGATTAATGTGTTTAATATTATTTTTTAAATTAACCATTTAATAAGTCAAATCTTTATATTTCATGCATATTAAGGATTGAAACATATGTTTGTGATGGTATAATTGGTCTAATTATGTTTTAATTAAGTTTTTTTTAATATTGTGATTAGTTATTTTGATGATGATTTAATCAAAATTTGATCGATATTGGGTCAATTCAATGTCCTAATATGTATTAAGGTGTTTGACATGTTTATTGCAGTGAAAGAGGACTAATTAGGGATTAATAAACTATGTTAATAGTAGTGGATCCCAATCCACTGTTCGTGAAGTCCCGTCATTCTTTATGGTGATAGAATTAGGTATATCCATCGATTGATTACTTAATTCATTTGACTCTTAAAGTTTAAGTTATATAAAAAATAATCTAATAATTTAAATAATATTTTTTATAGATAATTCATTATTAACGGAAGGGCGATCTAGAATATACCACAAAGCTACTCTTCAAAGTTCAAAAAAGATATATGATACTATTTTTTCCTAATTTATATTATTTTTACTAAATTTATATTTATTTCTAACTTAAAAATCCTACTCTAAATTTTTTATTTTTCAGATATTTTCGGAGTTCTTTTTATGATTTTGGGCATATCATCGGTACATAGCAGAGATTGATACGTTAGTACGAACTGAAATTATAATTTTTAATTGACCTTAATGTTTCAAGTCATCCTCATGTATCAAACTAAAAGGCAGATAACTAACTCATCAGGCAACATTTCATTACCAAAAACTAGATGACACTTATTCTCCTCTCGTTTGTTGATTCTAGATTCTACAGCGACAACAGACCATTCATAGTTAATGTTTCTTAAGATTTTCATGTTAGCAGTCTTTAGTTTTCTCATATTGTGTGATCTCTGACTATTAGCAATACACAGTTACCTTGACAAGTTCCAATAATGGCTTCTAAATCAAAATCCAGATCACCCATAATCCAGCCATGAACTGCCCAGTTCCACAGAAACTTAAATTCATGAACTGATCAGCAAATATCAAATCACATAATTCTTTGGTGTCCATGTAATTTTGACTATAAAGAAGAGGCCCTGATGAAAGATAAAGCATACACATAATAAGTGGTGTTGCCTCAGGTGGAAGCACAAAAGGCAGTCCATAACAGTGCCAGCATTGAAAGTTATACAAACAGAAGTTTCAGATTCAAGAGTATTGGGCAGTGCTAGGTCATATCCAATTATTGTATAAAAGAACTAGAAAATAATAATGGCCATCTACAACTATTTACAACATAGAAGTATAATTTACTTGTAACTCAATGACCTGTATCATCCAGAATTGGTCCGTCCACTGATTCACTGTGTAAAGCATCTCTGTGGTTTAAATAAAGCACATGGGAGAATTGTTCTGACTAGTTTTTAACAAAAGAGAATCATAAAACAGCTGATGAACACAAGGTTCTAAGTTAATTAAATTGGTACCAGGAGGTAATGACAAGTCCAACAAGCATGTAAGGAGCTCGATGGCAATAAGAAGCTGCCGTAATAGCACAATGATGACTTGGGGAACCTAGTGAACTTTGATGATGATCTCTCTGTCTCTTGTATATTATGTACGCTATACACTACAAAAGTTGACGACGGACCATGCCCACTCCTGACATATGCACTCTCATAAAATTTAAGTAATGATTTTTATCATGAGCATTTATTTGTGGAATTCACATCAAAAGAAAATCAAATGCATAAACCTTTCTTTTCCAAAAAGTAATGCTGAATACAAAATGCTAAAATAGACCACAAAAAAGATATAGCTAGAATCATAAAAGGTCCAAAATGACAAACAGACATAAGCATGTAGCATAATTACAAAAAGGATGTAACAGTAATCCTTAACAAGCAGAATTCCTATTGCTTGACTCACAACCAAGCAACAAGCTACACGACACATTCTTCAAGTTGCAAATCAAGTTGAAGTTGTGCTCACCTACCAACCACATTCTTTAGGTAATTCGCATAGAACACACTGCTTCTTCTCCATCACTTTCTATAAATTCCACAAAAGCAGTGTCCTATTCTTCCTTGCCTTTGCTCAAGAACTGCAAATTTATGAAGACTGTATTATTATGCAGCCCCTCGAAAAATAATACCCACTTTGTTCCCACAGATGCAAAGCATTCAACTTATACAGCAGCTAAGGAGTACTTGCACTTTCAGCGAGGATTAAAATAAAGTCTTCCCAGTATGAAACATACAACAGATTTAACAAACAAACCTGCATTGTTAGATCCATTGCGGCATATCCATAAGCTTGATCACCTTATTCATAAGATATGCCAGTAAGGCAGTCGTCCCTTAGGGAACAAAATAAATAGCAAATCAGCATCATCCTACATTGTAGTGAGCAAATATTAGGAAGTTCATGTTCAAAACCTGTGGTTCTAACTCACTGATATCAAATACAAACTATGCACATCCGCTTAAAGCACCTAATTGATGGGAAAGTTTGGCAATTAATGCTTTTGATAGCTACCACATTAACTGACTTCCCAACGAAATGAATCATATATAACAATAGAAAAAGGAAATATTTGAGTGCTACAGAGTAATAACAGCAAATTGAACTAAAGATAAAAACAAGTCTGAAACAGACTGACCTTGAGAACCACGGGAAACGCCATAATGTGATTCAACAGGGACCGCTTGAACCCCGCCTCGTCCTCGCTGGCTGACATCACCATCTCGGCGAGCTTGCCGGCGCCATCACCATCACTTAGACCTTCCTCCCCTCATCGACACTCGAGCAGGAGGCCTCGATCCGGCAGACGAGAAGCAGTGCGAGGGCAGGCGCGATCAGCCAGCACGGCAGGCAGGGGGGATAATGGAGAGGATGACGCGGGAGGACAGGCTAGAGAGGAGGTGGCAGCGTAAGCTTCGGCAGGCGTGACAGTCGTGGGGCATGTAGAGCGGGTGGCGCTTGCGCATGCCAAGCTCCTTCACGCCGTCGGCCCAGGCAGGGACCTAGCGGAGGAAGTGAGCGATGGAGGCGACACCGGCTCTAGCGCAGTCGTGACGACGGGGGAATTGGAATTGGAATTGGAGTAGAAGATCGGGGTGGGAGGAAAGGGAATGGGGATTGGGAAGGCGGCGGTTGTCGCTGTTCACGGGTTGTGCTGGCGGAGGCGCGGAACACGTCAGTAAGGACGGAGGAAACGGCGTCACGAGTTGGTTTAGGCTTTGGAATATGCCAACGGAAAGATGTCGGTTCTGTGTTGATAACGGCGGTTATGGAGGACGCATGAACACGTTGATAAAGGTAGAAGTAACACGATGTGAATTTTCAAAAGATATTTCTAAAATCATAGATAAGAAAACTCTTATGATCATATGATATTTCTATTTTTTTTTATTATTATTACGATCATATGATAAAGTGGTCTCATCAAAATTACTTTCGAAAGCAACATAAGTTGCTAATATAATTAGGATGCATTTTGAATTCAGAGCTTTATTACTAACTGCTTGTGATATATTTAATTAAATCAGAATAATTATCATTTTCGCAACCATCGCCCCAAAGTTTTTTTTTCCCCTCTTTTGAAAGGTTATTATGGTCGTAAACGATCAATACTCCTTAAATGCATCCATGCAGCCTATATGGCACTGAATCAAAGGATACAATAAGGAGTATCCCTTTTTTTATGTATTGAGCACGATGATTCAATTGACATGCACTCCGTTCGTATAGGTGTTGGTTTTATCATCAAAGATGTTGAAGGTAGGATCGTTCTTGAAGGAGGAGCTCCCTACACGTCCTCATTTGCTCTCATGAGAGAAGTTCTTGTCATGTTGGTGGGACTCAAGCATGCCGATTGCCTCAATTTGCATCACTTGGGAGTTTAGTTAGATTCCCTTCAACCTATTAATCAACTCTCACTCTTAGACTCATGGGGTCCTCGCTTCATTGTCTCTGGTTTTGTTTTGTTTTGTTTTTTTGGCTTTCAAGTTGAATGTTATTTATTTGTAGGATTTTGATTGTTCTCCTAATCTAACTGCCCATGAGTATGCTATCTTTGGTAGGATGAGTGATAGACTGATTTTTTAGTTATTCTTGGAGAACAGTGGTGTTAGGATCAAGATAGTAAAGGAGGGTGGTGAATTAGTAGAACAATAAAAATATGATCGATTCAAAAAAATTTGGTTTGATGAAAGCCCGTATTGGAAATAGTTTGACTTTCAAAACATTCATAAAGCAAGTAAGGTAGTAGAAGAAAACAATGAAGGTAAATAACAAAGCAGAGATCACATTGGATTTTATAATAGTTTAGTCATTCGACCTATGTCCATTCTTGATTTCTTCTTCGTCAATACCATGACATTCACTAACAGTCTTTCTTCAATGGGTGAAGATCAACCACCCTTCACAAACTCTTTATTTTATAAGTGTTCCCTTACACATCTTTTTTATAAATTAATTTTAAGATATAGGAGGAGCAACTTCTATATTTAGAATCACAAAGTTTTTACTTTCTTTTATACTCAATTCTTACTATACTAAGCAAGAATAGCTGAGATTTTTATATACCCCAAGTGGCTTCAAAAATTATAGTCAAAATTCAAACACTCCAAGATTTCGGGGTATCGACGATACCACCACCCAGACTCAACCTTAGAACAATTTAAACCTACTTCAATTTAGATAATTATTACAAAGTTTGAATTAATTTGTTATATGGCATGTCATTGGTTCATCAGTGTTTTATTCGATTCTTCAGCACATCGTCCTTTCTTGCGGCCTATTACCTAATCGACCAGTTAACCTCTGTAACTCCGATCTCCGTGGTATAATTTTCATTCTTCTTGGCTCAATGCCCAAACTCATCGTTCGAAGCCTTCTGCTGATACGTCGATCGATCTTCCGGCTCGATGTCCAATCTTCTAATATGTTCTACTCCGGCCCAACTTTCGATTTCTCCTGCTTTAATTGTCTCTTCTTGATCGAAGCTAGTCATGCGTCACTCAAAACATAGATATGATCATAAACACTATTAATTGATTTTATCATCAAATTTTAAGATTCAATAATCTTTTGCTTTTTTATGATGACAACCAATTGATAACGGAGTTTATACCAAACTCTCCACATCAATATTGTCATACTAATAGAAACATAAATTCATAAAATTATGAGAATTTCATGCATAATCATAATTTCAAATTATCAAAATACATCATCATCGTACTTCTCCTCCTTTATCATCAATAAAAATGATAAGTGCATCTAGCAAATTTTTAAGATACACAAGTTTTATACATACAAGCTAGCAAATTTTTCATCACTTTACAATATGCATGATCACCAAATCATCATTAGTTTTAAAGATATATAAGATTGCAAATATTGTAAGTTTGTATTTTTTTTTGCTTCTCTTAAGATAGCAACTATTTGTTTCTTTTTACGATATTCTAAGCTAGCAACTTTTATTTCTTCTCTTTTGAGAAGCATAAGCAAGTTTTTCCTTTGCAAGCTAGCAAATTTTTTGCTTCATTTTGTAAAGTGCAAGCTAGCAAATCTTTCTTCATCTTTGTCATTATCAAAAAGAAGGAAATAATACAAATTTTCTTTTACAATAACGCTCTAATCATCACATGAAAGATATCAAGAAAATAATTTGTGATGAGGAATACAACTCATGAATACAAGGGAGTATTGAAATATAAGAGCAAAATTATGGTTCATTTGGATAAATATTCTCTTTTAGTAAATCGAAGGAGTCATAGTGAACGATCCTAATTTATAAAAAAAAAATCTCAAGTTATAATTATCAAGAACATGGATTGTTTACACAAATTTCTTCTTTAATGACTTCAAGAAGAATCGTAGGAGAACAATGAAAAATCTTGATTCATATAACATAAATCTTAGTTCAAACAAAAGAGTCAATATTCATTTAGATAGATCTCCTTTTTTGTGAATGACAAAAAAAAAATGAAAGATCAAATAAAAGATCTTGATTCACAAAAAAAATCTCAAGTATCAAATATTGAGTCATCAAGATCATGATAAAAAAATTTCAAGTTTCAAGTGAAAGAATCAAGATTCAAGTGACAAAAGAATTATTGATTCATGCATTTGAATAAATATTTTTTAAAATATCATTACTTCAAAATCATGTATAATTTCAAAATGTAAAAACATCAAGCATGATATAAAAAATCACTATTTTCATTCAATTTGTCAAATCATCAAAATCACTTTTAAGAGATTCAAAATCACATAACTAGATTCATCAATCTCTTATAAAAAAAACTTTAGAGAGAAATGTATTTCCTTTTTAGTATCAATTTATGTGATTGATATCTTTGTCTTTTATGCCAAATCAAAACTAACATCAACGTTTAAGATCAAAAAATAAATTTCATCATAAAGTACATCAAGGCCAAAAATATAACGTATTATTTTAAAATATAGAATTTCAAATCATCATTACTTCAAATCCTCATGCATAATATAAAATCATCAAGCATGTTACCAAAATTTTTAATATTTTTATTATATTATCAAAATTATCAAGCATGATTTCATAAAGCATCTTCAAAATCATTTTTATTTAAATGATTTTTCTTTTATTGTTGTTAGTTGTAACATGACATTTTTTTTCTTAAATGAATCTAGCTTAGTGCGAGAAGTTAACATGCAATTGTCATTCACATTTTTTTGTATGTCAAAACTTTGCATTATGTTTGAAGCCGAAAAGCGATATGAAAATCATCAAAATAAACATACATGGAATTATATTTGGTGTACAATCATTAGGTTAATATTTTGTTCCTTTATTATAAAACATATAATTAACATGATATTTTTTTAATAACTAATTTAAATTTATCATGAAAAGTACTAAGTAATTTCATGATAAGGTAAAATAGAATTGATTTACTTACCTCATCTTTGGTTGTACTTGATTTGCCATTGAGTGCTTTAAACGACTTCTTTTTCTTTTGTGCGAGCACCCTCTTCTTCAGTTGCGGACAATCACTTTTGTAGTGCCTTGGTCAATTGTATCCATAACAAGTTATGGCATTCTTTTTAAGTTCATTTGTGTTCTTAATTTCTTGTTTTATTAATTTTTTGAATTTTCATGTTAAAAATTCTATGTCATCATCATTTTAGTTTTTGCTCTAATGGTTCTCGATAGTTCGAAGTGTCAAAATTTTTTTGTTCTTTAAAAGGTAGTTCACATATTCGTCATGTGTCAAATGAGTCATTTTATATGTCATCAAGGACCTGATAAGTTCTTCGAGAGAATAATAGTTTAATTCCTTTGACTCTTGTATAGTCATTACTTTCGGATCCTAGCTTTTTGGAAGGGATCTTAGAATCTTGTTAATAAGTTTAAAATTAGAAAAACCTTTGCCAAGACTTTTTAAACTATTGACAACATCCGTAAAATGGGTGTACATATCACAAATAATTTTGCTTGGTTTCATATGAAATAATTCAAAATCATATATCAAAAGATTAATTTTTGATTCTTTAACTTTGCTAGTGCATTCGTGTGTGATTTCAAGTGTGTATTGAATGTCATGCATAGTTTCGCAAATAGAAACTCGATTAAATTTATTCTTATTAAAAGCATAAAATAAAGCATTCATCGCTTCGACATTTAACGAAAAAAGTCTTCTTCTCCAAATCATTCTAATCATTCATTGGTTTGGAAGACTTTTTTTAAAATCATTTTTGATAATATTTCATAAGTTTAAATCCAAAGAAAAAAAACTCTTATTCGAGTTTTTCAATATGTGTAGTCTGTCCTATTAAACATGGAAAGACGAATGATAGAGTGATCATCTCGAAAGCCAAAAAGAGTCATTTCTCTTGGGTGTTAAACTAAATAAGAAATAACGCATCTCTAATACCAACTATTAGGACCGAATCGACACTAAGGGGGGGGGGGGTGAATTAGTGTTGTAATAAAAATATTTGATTCAAAAAACTTCGGTTCGATGGAACCTATATTGAAAAGATGTTCAACTTGAAATCATTCATAATAGAGTGATGTGGAAGTAAAGTGATTGTAAAGAAAGTAATTAAGTAGAGAAAGATGTGCAAATTGATTTTATATTGGTTCGATCATCCGACTTATGTCCACTCTCGATTCCTCCTTCGTCGAGGCCATGGACATCTACTAATCAATATTCTTTCAACGGGCAAAGATCAATTACCCTTTACAACCCTTTCTCCCTTTTATAGGTTTAAGAGACAATCTTTATAACCCCACTCACTCTTCTCTTAAACTTAAACAAAACTTAGAGCTAGAGGGGAGGAATTTTCACATAATTATAATAACGTTTTCTCTCTTTTTGTTCTTAGTGTTGGGAAATCCGATGGGGGCGACATCTCATGCGTAGCGAAGGAACAAAAAATAAAACCACAAATTTTTCGTAGAAAGTTTCCATCGTCGTGCAAAGATCGGTGCGTCAAAACAAATCCGCGAAAACTGTATGTGTAAAAAAAAACCTAGGAAGATCGTATATCCCTGAATCCCTACAGATCTGTAGGAGATGATGAAGAAGGTCAAGCGTCCTCCTCTCTAGCGGTATCCACATGGTAGGGACTGCGACGATGCACCTCTCTGGGGAGAGGAGAATAGAAGGTGGCTACCAAAACACTCTCTAGCCTATGGAGCTTTGGTTCTCTCCTTTTTATAGAGGCTCCTTGTCAACCCTAATGGATCTTGCCCTGATGGGCATTGGATCTCCATCCAATTACCCAAGCCTCTTGGATTAGTGGGTCTCTATCTAATAATATCTTATTAGCAATTATTGGATCTCATCTTAGGATCCAATAATTCAATGGCTTAATGGATATCCAATAAGATATGGGCTCTAGTAGATATCTCATATTCGAACATCTACTCGTCGCAACACCTACCATATGTGTGTGACCCTTTAGGCCCAATATCGAGCTGACAGTGAGTCATACTTGTCAGAACTCCTTCTGACCTAGTGAATTATTATCTCTATAATAATTCACCCAACTCATCAACTACGGGCGTACTAGGCCACTACGCCGCAGCCCCTAGACGATACAGGGGAATCCAATCCTTTAGACATATCTGTCCTTAGTTATAATGTATCTATAGTCCCTCATCCATCTAATATCCTAGAGACCCTATATCGGGCATGGTGCTGTCAGGCCCATACGATCTCTCTTCGAGTTTTGCTCTTGTCAGATTCTCCCGGAGAACTCTTTCTCTCTTAATCTGAATAACCTTGGCCAAGGATTTGTTCGAGCAAGAATACATGGAATATTCCTCTCATGATACCGAGAGTGGATGATCCTCTATTGACACTCAATAGCCTTCGTAAAGTTGGCTACCACTCTCAATGACCGATTGTACTAGATATGGAACTTTCCAAACCTATAAGTCCGGTATCAAAGAGTTGAGTACTCATATAGGACATCCTTGATATCTCAAGTTAAAGGACCAGATACACTACTGGGACTACGGAATCGCTGTCTGACATAAGGTATCAATAACCATCCAACATTCCGTATGCGGATCAATCAGTGAACTCATTCCGCAATGAGTACTTGCACAGTACCCTTAGTGTCCCCACACGAGTAGCTATGAGATTAGCCACCTCTATCATACGGATGAGTATATACCACATAAGTCTATCCGGTTATCTCGATGTCCCTCTCGAGTAACTTATGACCAGGATTATTTAGGGTATGTGTTTAAAGGTAAATCGGTCTCATTATCGTGATCTCATCATGATCCGATTGCACAGATCCAAGGACATCACAATATATGCAACACATAAGATAAAGTGATAAAATGCTTAATAATAAGCAAAGAGAAAGAGTGCATATAAAGTCACAAGTGCCATCACTCATGTGATTGGCTTGTAGGGCACATATGACTAACACTTAGTTGATGTGTATTCTAAGCAAGGATAAGAAGAGTATTTATAGGCTCCAAATTGATTCAAACTTGAAGCCAAAATTTCAAACACCCCAAGATTTTGAGGTACTAGTGGCACCATTGTCAATGCTGGGAGGTACCACCGCTCAGTCTACTCTGACATTGGGTGGTACCACCGTCTAACATAGTCTTTGAGACTGTCTCGGAGATTGAGCCACCGGTGGTTCCATTACCTGTTTTGGTGGTGCCACCGTCTTACCCACCTTTTGGGTCAATATTTAGGCCTTTCTCTTGGCCCAAAATAACCCTAACATAGGCCTAATAACCCTTAATTAAGTTAGTCTAATTACATAAAACTAATTCAATTAGCCTCATAAGCTATTTCGATCTAGACAAATTATTACAAGCATGAATTTTAATTATTTGACATGTCATTGGTTCTTCGACACTTCGTCCAATTCTTCGGCGCATCATTCTTTCTTGCAGCCTATTACCTAATCTCCATGTTGACCTCGCAATTATGATCTCCTTGGTGTAATATCTACTCTTCTTGGCCTGATGCTCGTATTTATCATTCGAAGCCTTCTGTTGATACATCGACCGAACATCCAGCTCGATGACCAATCTTTTCATATGTTTCACTCTGGCCCAACATCCAATTTCTCATAATTTAATCAATTTATCTCTCCTTGATCAAAGCTAGTCTTGTATTACTCAAAACACAGATTAGATCACAAACTTTATCAATTGGTTTCATCATAAAATTCGAGATTCAATAATTGACCCTGGTAGTTTTTGTAATCATAACTTATTTAATATATATATTATTTTTAAATATTTTAAATATAAATTAATGTTTGATATTTTTTAAAAATCATATATAGTCTAAATGCTACATAGAAGATGCTCAAATATTAATATTATATCAAAATAGTATTAATATTTTAATATTTATTGGGTGTTAATATGAATTTTTTTTAAATTTTAAAAGTACGTTGTGAGTCAATATAAAATTATAAGATTGTGATTTAGTGAGAAGTCAATGTCATTTATATTTTCTATAAGATAAAATTTTATTTATTTATTTTGAAGATTATTTTATATTTATTATATTATTATATTTTTTGGGCCATATAAAATTTTTACAAGATTATAAATATGTTATTTACTTATTAATTTAAATAACAATAATTTTACTAAATATTAATATATTTATTTTTTATCTATTATTTATTAAACATTCAAAGTATTTTATAATTATACATTTCCTTAAATCCTTCCTTAAAACGCATAAATATGTTCCAAACACAATCTTAACCCCAAATATTTTAAACACACACGAACGCATCGCCGTTTGTGCTATCCACACTCATCGCTTCTGCTGTCATCCATTTCCGTGCTCTTTCCATGGGAGAAAACGAAAACAAAAAGTGTTTCCTTGCGATTCCAAAAAGAAAAAGAATAGCGCAACATTTCCTCGCAGCCGAATCGTAATGCGGATCGTTGCAGCATATAAAGCCTTTTGGGCAGCCGATGCCAAATCACAAATCCTCCCATTGCCACCGCCTTGCCCCTATTTTTCTCCGCCGCCTCTCTCGCCCGTCTCTCCTCGTTTTGGTCGGGGAAAGCTGCGGCGTGGCGGGGTAATCATCAGGGCGATGACACCTACGACGCCGCCCACCGAGTCCAAGAAGAGCGACGCTTGCGGATCCTCCTTCAAGCTCACCGAATCCACCTTCTTGGCGTCCCTGATGCCCAAGAAGGAGATCGGTGCGGATCGGTTCCTTGAAGCCCATCCCAACTACGATGGGAGAGGCGTCGTCATCGCCATCTTTGGTAACGGTCGTGGTCTGGTTGATGTTTTGTTTCTGATGTCGGGAGATGGCTGAGTCGAGCGGCTCTCGCTGTTCTGTTCCAAGAAAGTTAAAGAAGTCAGGCTTCTGAAATAAAAATTGGTTTATTGTTTTCTTGTTCCCGCCTTCTGGGCTTCACCGATGCCGACGAAGGAAATCGCAACGAATCGTTTCGTCGAAGCCCATCCCACCTGAGAGGTGTCCACATGGCCGTAAATTAAAGAAAAAATCATTTTCTTGAAATCTTTTGGCCTTGTTAGCTGCCGAAGAAGAGTCACCACCGATTCTTTGCTCAAAGGCCATCCCGTTTACGATGGGGGAGGGTCGTCTTTGGTGGCCTTTTTCTTGTTCTCGGAGGCAGTCTAAGCCTCTTTTTGCTTGTGACTGATCTCTCGGTTAAATGTTGATAGGTTAGGTTCCAAGAAAGATAGATCACAATGGATCGTTTCCTTGCATCTCGTGCCACTTCGATGAGTGGGGCGTCCTTATCGTCATATTTGGTATAACTTCTCTGGCTGATCTTCTTGTAGAGGTTTTAATCTGTTTCTGACGTTAGAAGAAGTCATGAGTCGAATAGCTCTCTATCAGTCGACGACTGTTCGCTATTAATATAATATTGATAGGCTAGTATCCAAGTAAGAAATTACTTTATCGTTGGGTTTTGAAACAAATCGTTGTTTCATCTATTATTATTTTTATTGTTATTTTTTTCTTCATTTTTTTGGCTTTCCTTGATACAGCCAATCGAATTCCTTAAATCCCATCGCACAAGATGAGAGAGGCATCCTCATCACTATCTTTTGCAAAACTTCTTGATCGTGTTCTGGTTGATGTTCTTTGTAGTATTTAATCACTTTCCAAGGTCACGGGAAGTTGAGTCTGAGTACTTTTTCTTCACGCATGACCGTTCTCTCTGGTTGGAATATCAATAGGTCAGGTTCCAAAAGAAGTAACTCGTTAATTGGGCACTTCAAAGTAATCCTTGTTTCTTTTTTTTTCTCTTTCTTCACTTCCCTGATGCTGAAGACTGCTGCAGATTGATTCCTTGAAGGCTGTGTCAAATGTGATGGGAGCTTGTGCTCATCGCCATTTTTGTTGATATGTTCTTTTTAATTTCTTTCTAAGGTTTGGAGGAGTCGAGTAGTTGTTTTCCATTTTTGACTGCTTTCTTGTTGCAATACTGATAGTTCAGTTTTCAAGAAATATGATAAAGTAATATTTTTGTATGTCTTTTGAAAAAAAGGCAAATTTTCTTTTCTTTTAAAATATTTTTGTTGTTTATTTTCTAGCTGAAAGAATTTCTCTTTTTTCTGCTTTTAGTGAAGATTTTGGAAGCTTGTTCTTGACAAATTATATTGTTTCAATCTTTTTTGTTGGATGAACAAAGAGTTTGGAATCTTCGTAGGCACTTCAATTTCAATTTTTAGAATTCAGATGGTTATTTATTCAGGAATTTGAGTTTGGCCTACTGTGGTTTATGTGGTTGATCTTCTTATGCATTATAGGTCCTGTTGACAATGACATTTTTGGGATAAAACACTGCCATAGTCATCCATGCAATCAGAATGTCAAACCTGATCTCTGAACAAACTTGATTCATTTCATCTGAGAATTTTGAATGTATCAGTCTCAAAATGAGTGGCATACTACGTGGTCTTCAGTTTCATGTTGTTTTGGCATTTTTAAGTCCATATAAGACTGCTAGCTACTTCAACTATTGAAATGGTCATCTCTTGCGTGTTATTGTTTCTTAGATTCTGGTGTAGATCCAGCAGCTGCTGGCTTGCAGGTGACATCAGATGGCAAACCCAAAATCATTGATATACTGGATTGGTAATTTAGTCATTTGAAAAAAAAACATGGAACTTATTGCTAACATCAATTGGCATCTTATCTGTCCATAACTTCTAAGCTTATGTTAAGTGTCTTTCTTGTCCTTCAGCACTGGAAGTGGTGATGTTGACACCTCTAAGGTGGTGAAAGCTGATGCTGATGGATCTATCGTTGGGGCGTCTGGTTAGTGTTTCTTCAAACTATGCCTTTAATTTTTTTAAGCACTTCTTTTCTGTTGTTAAATAATTTAGGGTATTGGTGAAGCCATACATGTTAAAAAAAATCTTTTTCATATTTTGTACTGACCTGTTGTTATCTTTCTGTTTGGCAAGTAATGGTCATTATTACGTGATAGGCAAGCCAAAAAAATTGAATTCAGGGGCTGTTGGTCATTTTGTTTGCAATGCACAACACATGCAGTAATAGGCTTGTGGCCGGACAACATGCATCAGTTTTGTTTTCTACTTGCTTTTACACACTGCAATTAACTAATGCATGTTTCATTGCCTGCAATTGGGAGGTTTATTGAACTTCATTATTGCTTGTTCCAAGCCCTGCAATGTGCGAGGACCTCCTGCAGATACTTCAACTGCATTCAATTTTTAAGCATGGTCTTCCTATAACTTTTTTTATCAGTCCAACAAAAAAGGAGGCACCAATAGATACAGTATGAGCTTTTTTGGTGCTACTTTTTTTGGTAAAAAATCTTCAGAAGTCAGGACTCAGGAGTGTAACCAGTTTGTTTTTGGCTTCAGTTATTTAAATCATGTTTGATGGTTAATTTATTTCGCAAGGATTATTGCATGGTCATGAAGATAAAAAGATTGGAAAATTCCATTTTTAAATTAGAGAAGTGAAGCTCTTTTATTTTTTTAAAATTAATAAATAATAAAAGCATTTCTGAAAAAAAAAAAGATAAATGAAGTGGCCATCAGCGGTTTTTCCCCCCACATTTGACTTAGAGTCTTTTGTGACAAAAAACTTTCATTCACATAAAAAATGAAATGGAAGCCTTGACAGATGATACCTAGAGCAACTACTTAATTTCCTACGAGTAATTTATTGCTACGCGTTTGGAAATTGTTGACTATAATTGTTTTCAGAAACATTAAACAAATGAATAAGTTTTTCTTCAAAGCTTTAACTAGACTCCTGCTGATAAATAAGAAACTACTACCTGATGAGTAAATCTGTTGTATCTGTGTTCCACAATGATTCTGCTGCCCTAGATATTTACTGGTTAGGCTTGCTGCTTGGAAAATGTTAATCATATGCATGAACAGATGCAGGTATGGACATTCGTGATCTTAAAATCAAGGAACTCAATAAACAGATAACAAGATGCTACAAGAATCAAATCACAATGATTGATAAGAAGCTTACCAGTCAGTTTAATATCTACATGCATGGCAGCATCCTCAATTGATAAGAAGCTTACCAATCAGTTTAATATCTACATGCATGGCGGCATCCTCAAATAAATAACTTTATGGGTAAATTAGATTACGATAGTACTAAAATATCTAAGATGTAATAACTATCTAATTATCATGCACAAATTAGATTTAACTCTTAGTCTGATGTTGATTTAATCTATATAGTACCGATATAGCAAGTGATATACTGACTTGTATCACATGCTATCATTCACTTGTCATCATTGGGAAACAAATGCAAAACTAAATAGAGACTGGTATTGATCCTTTTACTGGTAAATGCTGGTTCGTATGTATTTATCCGGTTGGTATTTGAAACCTTGCATGTGTTTACATGATGTAGAAAACCATGCATACAAGTAAGCACTGGTTGGATTAACAACACTAAGGGATCTATGATTGTCTCACATTGTCTGTGAGTTTTCTTAATACAACAGAAGAATGCATCCAAGCCTTTCAATACAAAGATGACTTGTGTCAGTTATCCAACTTTCTCTTGTAGTAAAATTGGAAAAGAAAGAAGATTACAGGAACCACAGCCACATACCAATAGTTATATTTTTCTATTTTATAATGCAGTTTCATTGCCATGGCTGCACCAAACTGGTATACTTGGCCAAGTTTATGCCTGATATATTGTGGAAGATTTTTGAATATTTTGTACTATCTTCGTTAGCTTTTTATTGTTCAGTATCACTTATCAGTGCATAATAATTGGAGACAGATGCCTTGTTTCTTTTTTTCTAAAATTTGAACTTTGACACCACTGGGTTGACTCCTAAACCAAGAATCTGAGGGCAAAAGAATATAAATGTTGATTATAGAAGCTGCATTCAACCTTAATTTCATCACTATGTTCACGTAAACCATGAATGATGAATGTATTTTACTATCCTCTTTATTGGAGTTCTTGACTTGTAAATGTTCGCCACTAGACTTTGGCATCGCAAATCTTCGATTCATGGGTTCTTATTCAACCTTTGATGTCAACTTATTCTATTGCCACTGATGTTCAATGCTGCTTTCTTTTCTTACGTATAAAAGAATGGGAACCTGGCACTGATCTTTTTGAGTGGTCAGATTTGAGGATTACTTGTTGACCGACTTACATGTGGCATTTGTATCTAGGTTACCAGTGTTCAAGTCAAGGAAATACCTTCCTATAAACAGGTGTTAGACTGTATAAATTATTTCTCGCTAGACTTCCTATCGATCAGAACTTCATGCGCTGGTCACCATTTTCTTTGCATCACAAGTTCTTTTTTATTATAATTAAAAACAGAATGAAAAAATTCCGATTCCTAGTGGTTGGTATTGGGAGGATATGAAATACTCCACACAGTGATCTTATAATTTGATGTGCAAGAGCTTAAGAAAAGATCTTCTAAGTGACAAAAGACATGTCTATATGCTAATTATATATAATTAGTCTTACTATCGCGTTAGTGATATTTTATGTTCAAATAATTATGTCTATCTTTATGCATAAACAATTATCTTACATTTACATATATATTTACTTATATGTAATGTGTTATTATAAATTTTACCATCATAACTTAAGTATAAATAATTGATAAAATTTAGTGGTTAGTTAGTAAGGTTATGGTTATTTCAAATAACAATGATTAACACGGTAGTTTTATATGTTATTTATAGAACATGAACAAGTGATATAATATAATATTTTTGATTATTTATATTTGAGAGTGATATTTTTGTTATATGTTATTTATTATTTTTTATATTTGGCAGTGATAAAATTTTATATTGATAATGTGTTTATTTTGTGATGAAATGTATGTATAAGTATCTCTAATTTACTATGTACAAAAATGTAGTTAATTATTATTGTAAACAAGTTTTGTAATATCTCCAATACTGGTTAATACGATCAGTATTTATTGGTTTAAAGCTTGTCGATACATAGACCAACGTAAATCAAGCGCTACTTGCTTGGTATATTCTGTACAGGGCCTATACTTTGGTATAGGATGAAATAGGCCTTGTATTGACCATTTTTTCTTAGTCATGTTTTTGAGTTGTTTATAAAACTAGTTATGAAACAATGAACTGATATTCAGTACACCGGTATGGTACTGATCGAGCCCTGATTGATACACTATTGGTATACGAATTTGTGAAACTTGGTTAAAAATTTGTGAAGGCATATTATGTTAATATGCAATATTAGTATATTATGGTAATCATTATAATCAAGCAATGATGTAAATGATAACGAGTGTCATAATACTTAAATGGGGAATTACATGTATAAAATATTCAATACATATAATAAATTTAATTGAATAATTTGATACTATTTACACTTAAATTTAAAAGCACATTAACAAAACAAATATGAAATATTGAGTAACCTAAAGCTTGGTTAATTTAAAGTTTTAGTTAACTTAATAAATTATGTAATTGACTATCTAAATTTTTGGTATGGAGTAAATTTATCAATTATACTCTGCTATAATTTCAATTATTTTTCAGATGCTCATGAACTTAAATGTCAATATTTTTAGTCATTTTGATTATAGTATTCTGGATTTATTTTTATTTCATGTAAGAGCCAAGTGCCACTTTAAATGTTTTTGTTCATAATTCTCTCTTCATTAATCCAGCTCTTTCTATTACTGTTTTTACTGTTCTTCGTTTTCATTCTCTTTTGATCATTTGTCGTGCCTTTACCTTTTCTTTTCATGAAGGTTCATGCTTGCTAAGTTGCTATTGCTCAACCTGGTATCTTCCAGTGACTTTATTATGTTTATACTAAATGGTCAATCTTATATTTGCCCTCATGTTTCCTTTCTTTCCTTCCAAAACATTAGGATATTAATTTTGTACTCTAAGTCATTTAATTAAACCTTTTGCTTTACTTTGTTTGGTGAAGTTGCTAAAATGCTAACTTCTTAAATGTGATCTTGTCAAGAAAAGTTGCTTTACTCCGTGTTCTGCTCCAATAATTTGATCATGATATGATGACCATGATGGACTTAGTTGTGCATATGTTTGTTGCTTGATATTTATTTTATATTAATCCACTTATTTACATTCAGGGACTCGCTTGGTTGTGAATCCATCATGGAAGAATCCTTCCCAGGAGTGGCATGTTGGATATAAGTTGCTCTATGAGCTTTTCACCAGCACACTGACATCACGTTTAAAGGTGTGCCCTCCTACTTGTGTATGTTTTGTTTGTATGTTGATGTATCTTCTCGATTACTTATAGGTTTATCGTATATAACACAGAAAGAACGAAAGAAGAAGTGGGATGAGAAAAATCAGGAAGCAATTTCACAGGCTCTAAGACAACTGAATGAGTTTGACAAGGTCTTTAATTTTTTTTTATTAGCAATATGTAAAAATTTCTCTGTATGTTCTTTTTGGCAGGAAAATATGTCCTATCATTACGGGTTTATAAAATTGTATATTGCTACAACAAAACAGTTACTATGAATAGTTATAGTCCATATGTTTTTCGTTTGTCTATGTTAACTTCTGATTATTTCAGGCTGTTGATTGCTTTTGAAAATCTAGTATGATTCCTTCAGGTTAACAATATTTTATGGTAATGTGGTAATTTTCTTTTTTATTAACTACCATTTTGGTTGAATAAGCTTCAAAATGTTGATGATTTTAAGTTTCTTCAGTTCCTGATTTTCATGTTCATGTTTTTTTGCTGGGTCTTAACCATCATATGCAGAATCAAGTATTGGAATTGTCTAGTTGACAAAGTGGATTAGATTGGTTAGATCAGAATTCCCCTAGATAATAATGCATAAATAAAAATAAAAAAAATAAACGAAATTTATGAAAATAGTAATAGGTTCTTTTATCTTCATATCTTTAATCTTTCTAACTTTTTTTTTTGAAAAAAATGAAACCAAGATATTAATTTGATAAAGGATAACAATGACAACATATAAATATTAGTTCACTAAAAACAAATATGATACATTTATTAAGAAATTTATTATTTATATTATACAAAAATATTAATGAATAACTACTAATGAGTCTTTACATCATACAAGACATGTTGATGTATGCATCCCACTATATGATACTTTTCTAATCTCCGTACAAATGAAGTAAATAATAACTCAAAAACAAACAAAGAGGAGTTTATTTGAAGTGCTCCCTTGGGATTAGAAATTTATTAAAATCCTATCGAATATTTTATATCTATGCTAGCATTCTTAAGCTACTCAATAGTATTCTCTTTCTTATTTATTAATCTTTTCCTCTCTATCTTACAGAGAAGATTGATCATAAACATTCCATTGGTTGCAGAAAATATCAAATACAACAGTAGTAGCTTCTCCTATGTTTCATGGTCAGAGGTTTCTTATTTGTCTTTTCTTCATCTTAACTTCTTTCTTCTCCCTCTCCTCCCACTTTTCGTCTTCTTTGCGTCGATCAAATTGGCTATAACTCTTAGTTGAGGAAAGTGTAATTAATAGTTGCAAACCTGCAATCATCACACATTATGAAGATGCTTAATATTTGAGATTTTTTGCACGTCAGATTGCCATTAAGCATATTTATAACTGAAAATACCAACTAATGAGATGCGAGCTTTCGGAATTGAGTGCACCAATACTAGTAAGAATACGATATATAAAATTCAAGAAGTACATCAAGTTGTAATTTACAATGTCATCCTTATTGCCTGTATATTTTGCAATATCAAAAGCTTTCATAAAACCAGATTAAAACTATTATTATTCTTAACCTCTTTGAAGGTTTTACATATGAATGCCTAACAGGCTAACACCATTAAGGTATATTTTTCCTTCAATGTATTATTATTCTTAACATACAGCTGACATGTTGATTGTCTCTTCAATGTATGAATGGGTGCAGTTGAAGTTTGATGAGGCACCAAATGAATTTTGTATATCATTTCCATGCATTGCTTTAGAAAATCAATAAGCCTGTGGATCAGATGAGTAACAACAGAATCATGAATACTTTGATGCATATTTGCAGAAGTATGATAAATTAGAAGATTTGAAGTTAAAGAAGGCTCGTGAAGATCTTCAAAACAGACTTGATTTTTTGAAGAAACAAGCTGAAGTAAGACAAAACTTTGTTATCAGATATCAATATTCTTTTTCTTATTAGGTACAACATTTTCAGAAAGTTTCTCACTGTATCAATGTTAGAGCTATGATGACAGAGGGCCTGTTATTGATATTGTTGTTTGGAATGATGGTGACGTGTGGAGGGTTGCTGTTGACACACAAAGTCTTGAGGATAGTCCTGATACTGGAAAACTGGCTGATTTTGTTCCTTTGACAAACTATAGGTTCGTGCAGTCTATCAATGCGGGCTGTTTATCTTATTCTACTAAATGTTTTATGCTTTGTGATAATCTGTTGTTAGTGGATGTTTTACCATTTCTAGGGCAGGCAACATTTGTTTAGTGTTTATGTGATTGCTGGCATATTTGCTATGTTTCCTGCTTTAGGTTTCTCTAGCTATCTTATGATTTGAAACATGATGTTTGGACACATTCCTGATTAACAGGATTTCATATCTTAATTGGGTGTCTTCATATAAAGTGTACTAGCTGAATTGCTGGTTTCATAATAGATCTTTGTGTCAGTTCTTTTCAAATTAGGTCATTGTGATAGTCATTTTGATCAACTTATTTTGCTTCCTATATTCTTTTGTTGCTTGAACTAATCTATTCTTCTATCGAACTTTCATGTATCAGAATAATGAACTTTTAGTAGATTTTCACTACTAACTACAGCTTGCTAACATAGTTACTCTCAGATCACCATAAGCCTTATAAGTTATTTAGCTCTCTCTTTCAGGTTGGACCTTCCTTTTGGAATGTCATATCAAACATTTTATTTTTTCGCTTACCCTAAGTGGGTTCAGTTGAACCTGCATTATAGGCTTGTAGCTAATCACTCTTATCTCACTTTTTAAAGAGTTTCAGCATGACGAGAAGTCATTTAACTTATTAATTATTTTTCAAGTTATGAGCTCTCTTCCAGCCTTATTCCTGTTCAGCAAATATTAGTTTTACCTTTTTCTTGTGGTTTTGTCTAATGCTAAGGATGATGTCACTTTCCAATTTCAATGTCTTCCTTTTTCAATGGGCACAATTTTGTTACTGCAATATGTAAAAAAAGAGTTTTTGAAACCTGCACAGAACTTAATAATTGGAGTATGTAACTGGTGGAAATATGTGCAGGAATGAGCGGAAATTTGGTATTTTTAGCAAGCTGGATGCTTGCTCGTTTGTTACAAATGTTTATGATGATGGCAATCTTGTAAGTATAGTTACAGATTGCTCACCTCATGGAACCCATGTTGCTGGCATTGCTACTGCCTACCATACTGAGGTATCTTCAATTTAATAATCCACTTTTTAATACAAGAAATTATCTATTTTTTTGACCAAACAATCATCATCAGGAACCTTTGCTAAATGGAGTTGCTCCGGGAGCCCAATTGATTTCATGTAAGATTGGGGATGCACGCTTAGGCTCCATGGAAACAGGGACTGGTTTGACTCGAGCATTAATAGCTGCAGTGGAGGTAGCCTTACTTTTCATAAATGTTTTCAATTTATGAAATTGTGATGATACTGATCTTCAGTTTATTGTGTTTGGTTGGATGATGATTATGATTTTACTTGAGGAATTAGATACCTCTATATAGGGTGTGTTGCACTGCATTTATGAGTTCATCCGGCTACTTATATGCTGGAAGATTGAACAAATTTCTTATTATTTTTTGTGTACCAATCAGCAGTTAGAAGGCTTAATTATTGAAAGATAACAGTTCTTTTATTGGTTATGAATTTAATGCAAATTTGTGAAGTATTTCTTCAAATTTCTTGATATTTTGCTTTCACTTATTAATGAAGATTTACAGGCCAACTCATGATGGAAATAATATATGATTTCCATTATAATTGGCATGATAAAAAGCAAGGTTTTTGTTTTCATTACATGAAGAATGCAGGTAATATGTAGTTGCGCTGACTAGGATGGATCAATGCTAGCTTAATCCCTTTACTGATCCTAACTGCCTTTGTTTAGTCACCTAGGGATTATTGCTTTGTTTTTAACCTAACATAAGATGCTCAGATGCTGCACCAGTAATTATCATAGTGGCTGCTATGCAAGTTTTTTTACTTATCTCCTTTGCAATTGAACTTGTTCTTGGTGAGAGAATGTGCTTGCATGATTGCATCAAACTTTGCTAAATAAAATGAAATGTACTCGAGCAAACTTGGTTAAAACCAAGTGTTAGTTTCTAGAGTCAAGAATGCTCCTAGTTTATGATCTGGGCTTTTAGTTAAAGTTTGAGACTTATAACAGTACATAGTACCAAAGATTAACATGTTGATCTGCTATTGAGATCGGTACAATATGGGTATGGTCTAGTGCTGGTCATCAGTTCTAGGCCAAACGAGCACTGCTCTTGATTAATGAATTGATAAAAAATATGTGACCTGTAATATTCCAATTTGATTTTTCTTTTTTTTTTCCATATCTCTTGATCAGTGAATTGATAAAAAATATTAAATCTGGAACATAAAAGTTGGTTAACAATATGAAAGGAGAGAGAGGTTTCTCTCTCTCTCTCTCTCTCTCTTCCAAGTGAGGACATATGACCTCACAACCAGGCAACAAAGATTCTCTTGGATATGCAGCCCACTGTGCCTCCTTAACGCACAAAGCTTGTGGAGGGGAACCATCTGCTGGACAGGTGAGAAAGCATATAGCATGTGCATAATGGATTATCGTCCCTATGACCTCTCATATGAGCGATGATATCTCTACAACCCAATCAACAGGTAAGTGTCCGGAAGAAATTAAAAGGTGAGAAGTTAGGAGAAAGTACAATAGAAGGAAAAAAATGAAGATAAGGACCTAAAATGGTGCAAAAATTCATTTTTAATAAGATTCCAACTTACAGCAGAAAGAAGTCTAACCGATATCTCATCTTAATAAAAATTTTAATTTATATTATCAGTATATTTGGATTAATTTCATCAATATATCTAGTTTACATTTTTGGGAGTTGTAGAGGCCTTTTCTGAGTCTAATCAGTGTCAAGTTCTAATGTGAGCGATAGTGGTGAGGCAAGTTCTAGAAACATTAGAAATATGAATCTATAGGTACTTTTGTGGGATTTTATAGAATGATGTGGATTAAGGAATAATCTCCCACAAAATCATTTAGTGGGGTATATATATATACACACACACACACGTGTTCATAAGCCATAAGACATTATTTATGTTTATTTTCTGCTAAATTGATTGATACCTCTTTGTTAACTTTGTAGCTTGGGTTTAGTTTACTTTCTTAATTGTTCTTCTTTTTCTCAAAGTACAGTAGTTGTTTGAATGAACATATCCTCACATTATGTCTTTCATTATCATTATGGTTCCCCGTATCTTTGTGAATATCATAATGTCAGTTGCACTATGTCTCAAATTTTGTAAGATATATCTCTAAGCATTTTCTCCTACTTCTGTACAGTTCTCCTGATAACATCTTTTATTCCAACTAATAACATATTAACTAGGCATGTCTATACACTGTTGAAATGTTTCTTACAAGTGGTTTGAGTGGCTCAATTTTTTGCACTTCAATCTCTGAAATGGTTTCTTGACAAATTTTATATAAATATTGCAGCATAAATGTGATCTCATTAATATGAGTTATGGGGAGCCCACACTGCTTCCTAATTATGGGCGATTTGTTGACCTTGTTAATGAGGTAGTATCTTTTGTACCATGCCTGCTAGTTTTGCTCAAATTATGGCCCCCTCACCTTTTGGGTTACTATAGTATTTGGCTATTTTGCTTGCAGTAACTGAATGCCAAACTGTATCCTCAGGTTGTAGATAAGCACCATCTAATATTCATTAGCAGTGCTGGGAACAGTGGACCTGCGTTAACCACGGTAGGTGCACCAGGTGGCACTAGTTCAAGCATAATAGGTGTTGGTGCTTATGTCTCCCCTGCCATGGCTGCTGGAGCTCATTGTGTTGTCGACCCTCCAGTTGATGGGTTGGAATATACATGGTAATTTCTTGTGGCCCTGATCTTGGAATTTAGAGATGTTACTGTACATGCTAGGGAAGTAGGGATCTAAAATTTTTCCATGGAGTTCTCTGAATGAATCTACAGTGCTGTCGGCCGGAAGGCAGTAGTAACAAGAAGCCTTTTTCTAAAATAGATGTTTCTAAGGGCAATTTTTTTCAAACAAATTTTCAATTAGTAAAAAAAATAGAAAACCATTCTTTGTCTTTATAGAGTTGTTTTCAAGAATAATATTTTGAGAACACGACTAAACAGGCCCTTAATTATTTGTTTTTGTTTTTCATATCTTTTTGTGTCATTTAGAATTTTCCTATTTGATGTGTGAATTTGTTGCTTGTTCTTTTAATTTGAAATTTCAACTGTAGATTTTGCAATACTTTTTCCTTCAAAAAGTGATGCAAGTCTTGGTAGTGTGGTGCAGTACCTTTGCTAGGTCAATATGTGTAAATGGCAAGGTTGGCCCAGAAGTCAATTTATACAGATTCACTCCTATATTCAGAGGAATAACCTTACCGTGTTGCTAAGGCTGACCCTTATAATTTTTATTGGCAGGGCTGTGACTAAAGAATGGACTATTTGCTGGTGGGAAGTAAATGAGAGTAAGGAAGAATTTAAAAAGAGAGGTTGACATTAAAATTTATATTACAAGATGAAGAACTGGTGAACCTCTTGTTATATATAGACTGCAGCTAGATTTCCAAATTCCAAAGACCTCTAAAGAGTTCAAAAATAGAAGAACATCAAATACAATTATGTCTGATTTTGTAAGTTGCCTATTAAACACACCATTTTAGGATCCACAATTATTGACAAATAAAGCATTTATTTGTTAGGAGTTGTTGATTACTAAACCTGCCAATTTTTTGTTCTGTATATAGGCTGTAACTAGAGCTGTAAAGATCTTAAATAAGTTGACATCAACTATAATGATACACCTTCTAATCATGCCATTTCAGGATCCATAAGTATTAACATATGAAACAAATTTTTGTTAAGAGATGTTTATTACTAAACATCTCTCTTTTAGTAATGAACTGAGAATTAATGGTTTTTGGCAGCCAAGTCTTGGTATTTCTAAATGGATCAAATTTGAGGAGCAAATGCCAAAAAAACACAAATGTGGCCAATTTGACAAATTAACTGTGAACCGTATGCCGACTTTAGTGGTGTCATTTCTTTTTCTTGTTTGTCAAAGTTAGAACATATCTTGTTTTGAAGACTGAAACTTCATTTATGTGTATTTTGTGTTACAATCAACATCTGTGGTCCAATATTTTTTAATAGCCTTTAATTTTAACCAATTTTGGTGCATCTTAGATCATTCTGACAATTATTGTTGTACTCGAGTTAATCATTTATTCTACTTAACCATTGGCCTTGTACATGATCTTTTGCTCCTCAGTGGTGTCCTTTGTGTTCAAATTTTGCTTTTAAGTTTGGAGTGCACTTCTCTTAATTTTTTAGAGTATCTGTTGCCTTTGGATGCTAAAAGGGAGATCTTTTCATAGTATTTCTATAACATTGACCTGATCACTGGTGGTGGCTTTTGAATATTAAGGCATTTTGTGGATCATATTGCAAGTATGTATTGAGGAGTCTCTTTCAGATATTAGTTGGACCAATAGATACCAATCAGTATTTACAGGTGCAACCAAGGACTGGTTCCAGACCATATACTTTGATACCTGAATTTTAATTTTATTGT
The DNA here is from genome assembly GCA_023547065.1 of Musa troglodytarum. NCBI lineage: Eukaryota > Viridiplantae > Streptophyta > Magnoliopsida > Zingiberales > Musaceae > Musa > Musa troglodytarum. The sequence continues at coordinate 27,495,456 of CP097503.1, read as the reverse complement.
AATGATATTGGACAGTACAGGTTGGTATCACCTGATATATCGTTACCATACTGGTCTGATTGTATGCTGAAACTGATATTTAAAACTTTTTTTTATAAGAAATAGTAATATTAGCGTTTTATTCTAGAAAAACCTTTTGTATTTTTGCTTGTGCACATTGATTGTTTGTAGTCCATTAACATTTTTGATTCACTTTGGAGTGTTCTTGAGATTTTACAGGTCTAGTAGAGGTCCAACAGCTGATGGAGATTTGGGTGTGTGCATAAGTGCTCCTGGTGGAGCGGTGGCACCAGTACCAACGTGGACTCTGCAGAGACGCATGCTCATGAATGGAACTTCAATGGCATCACCATCTGCATGTGGAGGGGTTGCTCTTCTCATTAGTGCAATGAAGGTTTGTAGTGTGTTCCTTTTGTTGCTTTGTTCATGCGAGCTGACCTCTGTAGATTAGCATATATGAAAGAAAATATTTCTTAACCTATGAGTTCTTAGGCTGAAAGTATTAATGTAAGTCCATACGTCGTGCGGAGAGCATTGGAAAACACTACAGCTTCTATAGGTGATGCGGCTGAAGAGAAGCTAACCACAGGCCAGGGGCTCATGCAGATTGATAGGTCAGTTAATCTGTTTCTTGCTATTTTTCCTGTTTCCTGCTGGATTTCATTTAAACATATTACTGAGAAATGCTTATTCAGAGTATTAAAAACCTTTGAAGGCTTATGGCTTTACTGAATGTGTGGCAGGGCATATGAATATGCTAAGATGTCTAAGGATTTGCCATCTGTTTCCTATAAGATTACAGTTAATCATGCAGGGAAATCAAGTAAGTCAATCACTTATTTCTTCTGTTTGGTTTACAGTTCATGTAAATTGAGAATCAATGGTTTATGTTCATATTCTTTAATATAATTGTTCTGGCTTTTAAATGTTATATCTTAAGTCTATCTCACCAAAGTTTTATGATTTATACTTGCTTTAAGTGCAATGCTCTATAAATGAATGCTTCTTCTCTGTGTAAAAACAGAACAAATGCAACTTGATACAAGAGGTTAGAAATAAATAATCATATGTATTTGTCAACATTAATGCCTAGAGGTACCTTTTACGGTAACAATTCTAGAGAATGAAGGCAAAAGTGGTTTTCTTGTTTAAACTTCTCATGGATGACAGCTCCTACATTTCGAGGAATCTATTTGAGAGGACCCAATGCTTGCGAACAAGCTAGTGAGGTGAGCCATTATATGCTTTCTGCAATTTTCTGTCATGTCTTTTATTTTAATATGTTGTTAATTTTATCATCCTGATGCATCCTATTATCAAGTTTTAAAGTGTCATGGTGGTATGAATTCAGTGCACTAGCATTTGCTGACACTGGCATTATATGCGATCCATGCATGCTATGCTAGATGAAATGGTGTGGATGCAATATTTATCAACTAAAATTGATTGCTTGCTATCAAGTGACTGCATCGAAGCAATTTTATTTGTTATATCTGAAGTTGTGTATAAAATATAAATAATGGTAGTGACCTTAGTAAGTTGGGGTTGCAGCTGTTAAGAGGAAGACCAGAAATTGTTAAGGTAGTTTAGGCCCAGGATTACAATTTTGGATTTTGGATGCAAACTGGTCCCTAGCTGGACTGGTAAAGTCCAGCTCGAACTGGCATACTAACACGTGGTATGTTGATTGTACTGTGGTACCAAGAAGGGGGAGGAGGGACGAGGAGGAGGAGGGGTAGAGGAGTACCGGTGGGTGACAGTAGCAGCGGCAAGCAGCGGGAGGGGAGAGAAGGAGAAGCAGAGGAGGATGAGAAGAACACTGATGGAGAGAATAATTCAGCTGAGACTTCAGTGAAAAGATGGAGAGAATAAACTATAAAGTATCTTAATGGAAGACTGATTGTAAATATATTATTATTTTTATAGATTACTTAAAGAATGTTAGCAAATGGGGATTTGAAGACTATGGATCACATACCTATTCTCAATAGGCATCACCTCAAGTAAAAAGGCTGCACTGAGTCCTCACAGAAAAATTCTTTCAGTAATTAACAGATTTCCTTTCATGGATTGAACTTTCGGTGCATAGTTTACTACAACGATAATCCTACCAAAATATTAGAAATAGCTGTAGTGTTGTTGGCATATAAGGTAATTTACTACTCATTGATTGTGTCCTGTATTAAACTACCAATCTTTACCAAGTACTGCATGCTTTTTGTCGGTGGTTTATTAGAAGTAATTTTCCTTAAGGATTTGCTTCATTAACCTTAAAGACCAATAACTTGCCATTATTTAGTGTAATAAAAAATTGTACTTGGTACTTGTTACATGTACTTTTTTACTTGAATTTATATTGTTTCTTATTTTATTCTGGAAGAAGCTAAAGATAATATTTTTATTCATCCAGTGGACTGTTCAAATTGAGCCGAAGTTCCATCAGGACGCAAGTAATTTGGAGGAATTGGTTCCATTTGAGGAGTGTATTGAATTGCATTCAAGTGAAAAGTCGGTCATCCGTGCACCTGAATATTTGATGCTGACACATAATGGGCGTAGTTTCAAGTTAGTCTGAATCCTTTTAAAGATGTGCTAATTTGCTTATGTTGTTTCTTTGGGAATCATTGTATTTTTGCATTAGTACACCTGAATAAGAAAATATCAATATGATGTTAATGGTGGCCAACTTCTCCTTGTTAACTTCATTGAAACTAACTTATCAAAAAGGAATTAGGAACAAGGAAGCACTGTTTTTCATTCTTTACTAAGGACTTGCCATTTTCAATAAGTAGATCCCTAAATTTTTTAAACCTACTTTCTTAGGACTATAGCCAACTATGTATATATTCGTTTTTTTTTCTTTTAGGCTCTTTTTTCTATGACTTTTAAATTAGAGAACTTTTTCCCAAAAATAATGCTCTGTTTTTGCAGATAAAGATCATTGAGACTTCAAATTTGTCTCTAACCATTTTTTTTGTACCAAAAAAGTCTATTTCTGATAATTTAAATTGGCTAGCATTAATTTTTTTTTGCTGAATACTTGTGCTATTTGTGTGTATTTTTATGTGATGCAGAATGCAATTGTCAATTTGCGCTTAGGAGTTTGTATCTAGTTTTATGTGCACTTATATTATATTCCAAAGTCATGATTTATTTGAGAAAATTACTTCGAAGTGGAAACTATAATGTTCAAGAACATGATTGCTCTATTTTCATTGAAAATCAATTCTTTGGTTGCTCTATCCTTATTGAAAATCAATTCTCAAGTAATTAGTTTGTCACTACTCATGCATGCTTATGTAATTGGTAATATGTTTGTATATATATAAAACATACTTGAACTAGAATCTTTTCAGGGTTTTGTTATTCAAGGTTTTTAATTTCTACTGTTATTTGTGAATAGTTGCTTAGGAAAAATATTATTATTCGTGAACAATCGACTATTACTCCACAATCATATGTTTTTAATCGACTGTGGAGTTACTAGGGAAGATATGAAAAGAAATAATGTGAATAACTAAGTATCACTTCGATAGAGGATAAGATAAGAGAAGATTGTTTAAGATAATATGGACATGTGTTGAGGAGACTTTCGGATGCGAGAGTCAAATGAGGTAAAAAGATCAATGTTAATGGTACGAGTAGAGATAGAGGAAGATCTAAAAATTTTAATAGAAACTATAAATAAAGATTTAAGTACTTTGAACCAAGGTCGGCAATACCGACCTATACCGCCCGTACCGGTCCGACAGGATACCGGTACGCGGATCGCCCGTTACCGGTCGGTATGATTTTTTTATTTTTTATTATTTTTTAAATAAAAAAATTATTTTTTAATAAAAAATTATTTTTTTGGTTTTTTTTAAAGCTCGGCGACGTCGCCGAAGCCTCGGGTGACGTCGTCGAAGCGCTCCAATTTTTTAACAGAAATTTTTTTTTACCTTTTGGGCGACGTCGCCTCGGGAGCGACGTCGCCCGTTGACATCTCGGGCGACGTTGCCGAGGGCGACGTCGTTGAGAGAAATATATGTATATATATATCTATTTATATATATATATATTTATAATTATAAATATATATATATCGAACGGTACGTCGAAACGTATCGTTCGATACACCCGTACCGTACCGTACCAAAAAAACATCGAAACTCCTGTACGGTACGATATTGCAGACCATGCTTTGAACTAAGGTTTACAGTTTCGAATAATACCACTCGGTACGGGTAGTACGTATCGGTCCGACAGTATACTGGTATGTGGATTGCCCGATATCGGGTGGAACACTCAATATCACCCCGTATCAGACAATATGATGGTATATCGGGCGGTAACAATTGAAATTTCGATCGTTACCTCCCGGCACAGTTTGATAATAATCGAATTCGACCGTTACTGATCTATAATAGTTTTGACCATTGAAGCCCTTTCTCAAGGGTTTTTCAGCTCATCTTCTCTTCTATTTCACTCCATTCCACACTCACACTCTCTTAAACTTCTTCAAACTCATTTTTTCTCACATTTGCACTCTCCTAAACTCTATAAAGCAATGATTTGTGAATTGAATCGAAGCTGATTTGGGAAGATTAAGAGGAAGAACTTTTTAATCAAGAGGTACAGTCTGAAAAAGATATATGATACTATTCTTACCTAATTTATATTGATTTTGCTAAACTTATACTATTACTATATTTATTTCTAACTTAAAAATCCTACCCTAACTTTTTTTTTTGTTTTCAGATATTTTCGGAGGATTTTATACCTAAATTAGGTGTATCGCTCAGTACGTCTTGGTGTATCGCTCGGTACACAGTACCATACCGTATCGAGCAAACCTCGAAACCCCGGTATGGTACGAAATTTCAATCCTTATTTTGAATTTAACTAAATATGTGATTTTTTAGTCGGGACGCACGGCTTTGTTGTTGTTGAAGGTTTTTAATATTGAGTACTGGGCTTGGTCTGGACAGATTTGTGTCTGAGCCATGCTGCGTACCATGTGTCTGTAAGTCAATATCTATCTAGTTTTAAAAAAACCTAAAAAGGGCTGAAAAATGTAAAATTTAGTACAAGGCCTGTATGAGCCTGTACTGGGTGGTGCTGTCTGGTTATTCCTGATTTGCGCATTGATAGACTGTCTGGCTGGTAAATAACACACATACTGAAACATATCGGATGCTATTGCAAACCTTGGTTTTGTTCTATCATCTCAAAATTAATTATGGGGCCCTCAATTGAAGATAGATTTGTAAAACATGATTGATAACATTCTAAATGATTAAAAACCAAAATTTGTATGATTTAGATTTTAGATATATTGTGTTCATCAAATTTTAACAAACCAAATGTTGTGGAGAGTGCTCATGCATCAAATGTTTAAAAACCTATACAATTTCAATTAATAATGCAAATTATTGACCTAGATTGAAATAGTATTAGATGAATACATATACAATTATTTTAATTATTTATATTCTTGACCAAATCAAGATATTTACCATGGTTTTAAAATTACTTATTATTTTTGCACTTTATTCATATATTATATTTCAAAAATATCATGTTCAAAGGAGTTAATCTCAATTTGGAGCCTCCATATTTGAAACTTGAGGTGTGGATTGAGATCCATTCCTGCAGTGAATTCTTTATATATATATATATATATATATTTATATGCATATATTTATTTTGATGATATCTTTGTGTAGCTCAGGTCATAAACTGAAATGAAATCTCAGTTGAACCATTCAACATGGATTGGTACTTATCAGTCCTATACTGGTGTATGGACCAGGCAATTTTGTGAAGTCCAATCCTAAAACAAGCTTATGTTCCTGTAAGCTTACCTAACTGGGTGGTAAGCTGGTTGATATCGGTCTTTTCAGTTGGTGAGTATACTGCCCAGCATCAGTGCTAGGGCATTTTTATTTTTAACTTTTTTTGTTCTTACAGCTGTAAGAAGTTGTTCTTATTCTTCTATTCTCTCTTTCTATCCTCTTCCTCTGCCGCTGCTGCTTCGCCCTCCTTGTCCTCTGCCATCTGGATGAGCAGCAAGTTGAGGCGGGACAGTCCTGCTATGCCACCTCCTTTATCAAGTCCCTGGTTACTCTCCCTACATCCGCAATGAGATGGCTATGTTGGACATCATTTCCCAAACCTTTAGTATGCTCCTCTCCACCCTCTTCTTGCCTTCTCTCTCTCTCTCTCTCTCTCTCTCTCTCTCTCTCTCTCTCTCGCTCTCTCTGTGCATGCAGTGGTTTGGTCAACACCAGCCTGTACCAACATGGTATAGCAGTGGGTAACTTACTACATGGTGTTCTTTCTAGGACTGGTATCAGCATTGAACCAAAATTTTTATTGATGACGTAGGTTATCAGCTTTTTGAGTAATTTACAAGCTTAATTGTGTGGTCAATGAAAAATATTAGCTTGTGAGATCGCCTCCCTTATAATATACATATATTCGGTTAATGCTCCTTATTGTGATGCTAATAAATATATATTCAAATACTTAGTATACTGAGCATGCTTATGTACCATGTTTGTCCAACTGCCTCTCGGTACACAATGTAATATGGTTATGAAGTTCTAACACATCAACTTTCTTTTGTGTTTTAAAATTAAATTTGAGTATACCACAATATTGCAAAATACCATATTGGTCTTGAGAGGAGACTGGAACAGGGTCAGTATTTAAGATATAACCACTTGCTGATAATTGCCTGCCTTGGATTCTGGTGATGTATATCTGTAGATTAAGAGATCTTATGTAGCAACGGATCAAAGCATTTCCATCTCATTCAACTTTTATTTTAAGTTAGTTGCAGTGTTAGCATATCCTATGAATTAATTTTATTCTGTCTTTGTTCAGCATAGTTGTGGATCCTGTTAATCTTAGTAATGGTCTACACTATTATGAAGTCTATGGCATTGATTGTAAAGCTCCATGGCGTGGCCCTCTCTTCCGGGTGCCTATTACAGTAATAAAGCCTCTTGCTTCGATGGGCAAGCCTCCAATAATTTCATGGTCCAATGTCTCATTTCATCCAGGTAACTAATGACACTATTTAATCTGTTAGTATGACTTGATAGTTGATACAAGATTGACAAGCATGCTTGTTTGATCTGGTTTATCGTCTTTATAAGGTTTTAGAATGTCCTTTCCCCTAATTGGAGTCCATCTAGGTGGTTGTACTTTTATTGTCAACACCAATCTGATAAGTTTCATGCCACAATGGCAACTTTGGGTAAACATGCATATACTTAATTTGTATAACTATTACTTCCTGAAATTTGTTCATGAAAAAGTACAGCAATTCTTGCATGAAATGATGAGCATTTTCGTAATGTTCTTGGCTTCTTGCTTTGCTTTTGAGTCTTGATCTTGTAGAGAAATAATTTCACTTTTCATCAAATGTTTGGCATTCACATTTTGTATTTTTAATTACAATTAGTTCTTCATTTGCTAGCCTTATTGGTGTCTCTTGAGGACCTGCATGACCATTTTTCTTATCCATAGCTTTCTATATGTTGAAACAGATATGTCTATCAACTCTTGTAGCACTTGGTCCTTTACGTTTTTTAGCATTCATAAATTTTCTTAAATAAAAAGGCCATAACAGTTTGCAAAAGACTTCCTTAAATATCTTATGTATCTTTTTCACTTGATTTACATTACTTCTTTGGATTGTTAAATAAGCATGCTGGCAGCACAAAGTTGCATGGCACTTGGAATGGGAACTATGCTCGGGGTTGAGTAGTTGTTATTTCCAACTATACTATAAAACTATGCTTTGTCACATCATAATGAAGTTATGCACTAATAGATGTTGAATCTAGAGCAGTTTACTCTTTCTTAAAATAGATAGACCATGTATAGATGTAGGACTAGGGTTCTCAATTTCGATTTGTACCGCTTGGTATGGGCGGTATGTATCGGTCCGAGAGGGTATCGATACATAGATCACTCTCTACTGGGTGGTATCAGTGTTTTGATTAATATCGAGGCGTACCGGTCAGTATGCTCTAGCGTTGTAGGTAGAGGTATTTTTAAGGTTTTAGGGTGTATTTTTGGTATGCTCTGGCGCACTGACGGTATATACCAATACATATTGTACCGAGCAGAGCTCGGTATGCCTGTATAGACTGGTATTCAAAACTTTGTCTGGGACTACTAATCAATCCATTTAAAATTTTAAACTTGCATAGATGAGCCAAGATTTGTTTTGTCCCATTTTCTTTCTGTCTTCACACTTTGGTCAGCTTAATCAGATGGCAGATCCTTACTGATTTGATAAGTTTCTTGGACTTATCACCTGAAATTTGCTAGCTTGAATTTTAGCGATGATCTTGACTAAATCAATTTGATCCACAAAGGAACAAGGAAAAGAAGAGGGAAGCGGGGAGAGATGGGATGGAGAAAAACAACCATAAAATTAACTGTCTTCTACTTCCGCTGGGAGCCACTAATAACAATTTAGAGGAGAGTGGTGAGAGACAGCAGAGGGAGAGACTGAGAAATTAGGGATCACTAAGATTCTCTAAAGTTCTAAGCCATGATTTTAACTTTTAAATGCCAGTTGGACCTTAATGTATGGACTGATATTTGTTGGTTCAACCAAATACTAATAGTCTTATAGCTAGTTAACCATGCATTCACTGTTCATTTTTAATTTTTAGTATCTTGTTAATTGATACCAGGATGAGTGAACCATCCAGTATTTTGGTATTGTAATGATCCAATAGTTGAAATTGGTATCAAACTGAGACCGAACCTTGTCCTAAGCCTAGTGCGATAAAATTTCAAGAAGTTAATCAAACTCTTGTTTGCTATTACAGAAATCAGATTCTTGGATCTTGATTTGCATGCTATGATTTATGCTTCTGTTGAGGTAGAGGAGTGAGTTGGTTTTTTATTTTTGAAGATGAAAATCCTCAATCAACTAAAAAGGGTACATCAACAGACTTCCCAAGAAGTATAATAGCAAAAGATAATTGAATTAGCATCCCAAAAAAGCGGGTTATTAGAAGACCTTGCCACACAAGCAAGGTTGTGTGGTATATGATTGTCTTTCGTGGGACTATGGCTCCGACCAGTTACAGCTATAGACTTGGCCAAAAGAAAAATATCAGTGCAGAGGTTTCTAAAAGTGCCATGGTATAGCAGATTGAGATTGGAAGATGTTGACATCAACTAAAGCATCCATCTTGACCAAAAGATTGTTGAAACCTTCCTTTTTTGCTCTTTGTAAACCATCCCATAGAGCCCAACACTTTGCCTATAAAGCACTTGTAGCCCAATGGATGTCAGAACCGGCAGCAACTGGTTGTCCTTGAAAGTTTCTGATGAGGTAAATCAGTTAGTGAGAAAGGATCCATCACATTCTAGATAATAGTTAGAATTATCTAGAATGAGAGGTTGAAAGAGGCATATGGTTACAGGCCTCGGGAGTAGGGTTGTGTTTTTGCTCTTCGAGTAAGGCAAGGACCTTGAACTGGATGAACTTAAGTGATGTTGGGCATTTGCAGTGGCAGCGTTGGCATGTAACCCGAGCACGGGCAATGAGGTGTGGATGGTCCATTGAGCCTGTAGGGTTGGATGCAGTTGTGTTAAAACCTGGCGTGATCGCTCCGAGTCAAGTAGTTGAGTCATGTGTCCTAAGCGAAGGAGTTTGGCAGTTGTATGCTTGTTTTCATTTTTTGTGCCAGAGTTCTCAATTTCAATGTGTACCGCCCTGTACGGGCGGTATGGACTGGTCCAAGAGGATACCAGTATGCGGACCGTCGTCTATCAGGCGGTACCAGTGTTTTGACCCTGTATCGGGCGATACGGGGTCTGTACCGAGCGGTAATGATCGAAATCTGACCATTACTGAAGCGTACCGATCGGATTTCAACCGTTTCCAAGGCATACCAGTTATTATGCCCTGGTTTTTTTGGGCTATTACCTCCAAGTATTTTTGGAGGTTTTTTTAGCTCTTTTTGGGCATATTGTCAGTATGCCTTGATGTACTGTACTGAGCAGGGCTCGGTACATTGGTACGGATCGAAACTAAGATCCTTGTTTTTACTATGATTTTACTAAATTATAAGGAGGTGCCTTTATTGTCCTTTTTATGAACTGTTTGCAGATTATATTTCTCAATGCTATCTGTGTTCTTCACTCATGTTCCATATTTTTGTCTTCTCTTTTCAATTATTTTTTGATTGAACACTATGATTCAAATTTCTGGGTTTTTATTTATGAAAATAAAGAAGTTACATTCATTGTAAACAACACTTGTTGGTACTTTGGTTCTTGCTTAATTTTGCAAGTACTAATGTGATTAATATCATAGTTTTATCCCATGAACAGATGCTTATATGCCATTCATTGTAAACACTATGATTCAAATTTCTGGGTTTTTATTTATGAAAATAAAGAAGTTACATTCATTGTAAACAACACTTGTTGGTACTTTTGGTTCTTGCTTAATTTTGCAAGTACTAATGTGATTAATATCATAGTTTTATCCCATGAACAGATGCTTATATGCCATTCATGTCTGCTAGTATGTTTTGTTTTCTGTCTTTATGTCTGTGGTCTACTTGAAAAATGGTAGGCCATATCGAAAGAAGGTTTATCGATGTTCCATTTGGAGCTACTTGGGTTGAGGCAACAATGCAAACTTCAGGATTTGATACAGCTCGGAGGTTTTTTATTGATACAGTTCAGGTACAGTGCAACTGCAACCCAAATATAATATATACTTTTTCAGATTTCAAGTTGGATATTGTGTAACATGCTGCTTGGCAGATATGTCCATTAAAGCGGCCTATGAAGTGGGAGGCTGTCGTGACATTTTCATCTCCTTCTGTCAAATCGTTCACTTTTCCTGTTAAGGGTGGTCTTACAATGGAATTGGCTGTAGCTCAGTTTTGGTCCAGTGGAATTGGGAGCCATGAAGCTACCCATGTAGATTTTGAGGTGAATCAAGTTGCTATTTTTTAACTTTTATGTTGCATCTTATTGAAAAGAAAGATGCTATTTAGGTGGACTAAATCACTCCAGAAAAAATATTGTTGTATGTGGTCTCTCACAGACCTGATGTGTAAGATCCATGTACATGGGTCCCACTCATCGGGTGTGTGGGGGGTGGCATCATCTGTGACACTTTTTCAGGTGAGATTTTGGCTACAAAGTAGCAGCGACCTGTTGAAAGCATCATTTTAAAATGATTGTTTACTTTAACCTGATATGAAGCATGTTATAGTATCTAACTTCTAACTAAGTTCTTTTTCCTGTAAAATTGGAATTTCTCCATAGTCCATATATCAGTCAGTTGATCCTTTCAAAAATTATTTTCTTAATGTCTTACCGCTGAAAAATTTTGGTAGTGAATTACAAGGATTTCAAATGCAGTAATTAAAGTTGATATATCTGGATGTGATAGTAGTTGCTCTATGCCATAACCATTAAGTTCAAATGTCATTGATTGAATTATAGAATCGAAACTAGAGAAGTTGTAAATCAGTGTTTTCTTTGAGCTTTCTCTAGGTCTTTTTGCTTTGTTGCAAGGACGAGAATTGAGGGTTGAGGATTTTGACTCCATATAGATTTAGTGTTGTACATATGAAAAATGAAAATTATGAGCACTTTTTTTAGGGGCCTATACATGAAGTCAAGCCAAAATATGGGATACATACATGTTCCCTTTAAATTAAATAAGAAATACATCTACAAAAATATTTTATAATATCTGTAAGATTTTGTATGAAGCTATTGCCATGGATGATTGAGAAATGTTGGATACAAACTTACCTTTGCCACATTATATACTGATTAAAAGGATTAGCTGAGACTCCTTGCCGAATCTTGCCAGCTTGACTTAGATAAATGCTTTGATAACTATTATTGTTATTAATATTATTAATAATTGATTATCATTACAATCATTATTGTTTTGACTTTTGAGTTCATGAAACTGCATATCATCCTCTTTTAAATCAACAAAGTTTTGCTCTTCCCTATATGGTTTATGTATAACTTCCTGTCTTTCTTTCTTTCCTTAATGTTTTTTTAAGAAGTTCGTATTACACGATAGCTAATGAGTGCCAACATGGCTTGGTAAGTCCATACATGACACAACATCCCATTGTCTATTGATTGGGCTTGTGTTTCCAAAAATAAAATTGACACTGCACACTCAAATTCATCAGTTATTTGACTCTCTTTGCTTCTCATATCCTACCCATTCACTTTAATCACTTGTTTCCTTTCTTCCTAGATTTATAGGCCTCCCCTCCTTGTGGCTTATTTAGTTTATTATTGATATAATGTCCTAATATTCTATAGAACATTGATCTGAGGAGGGCATGAAATAAATTGAAAGTGTGTTCATTTTAATCACAAATCATAGTTTGGTTTTTTGGTAGTTATACCACTAAATAAAGATTCATACTGCAAATCTTTATAGTGAATTGATTCTATTTTCGTTTTTTCCAAGCAAAGAGGAGGGTGAGGTCACAACTTAGCTGGTTGGTTTAGTGATGTGTCAACCGAAACACTTTCACTCCAAAGGTCTCTGTACTCACCTGCATGTTCATACCTTCCTACTCATCTCTCTCTCTCGTCTGCGTGCATTTTCTCCCTTGGTTCCTCTTCTTTTCTCTCTCATTGTTCAACTTTTTTTATCATTTGGCTGATCTAGCTGGGATGAAATGTAGTAGTTGTCTTTGAACTTGGTATTTAGTGATGCTTAGGTTATTTTATCTACTTTGGATTGTTATAGAACTTTAGAGACCATTTTGTTTGATACTTGGGTTATCATCAACTATAAGGCATGAATGTGCATGTGTCCATAGTAATCAAACCTGGATGTGGCCATGACCCGGTCAAACCTGATCATTTGAACAAGAGTGCTAACTTGACTTCTCTATGTTCATGTGACAGTGTATGATGCCCTGAACATTGTTTTTATTTTTTATTCTTATAGTTCTACTCAGCATGTGCCACTTATCTTTGATACTAGCCTACTAGGTTGGTTATGGGTTTCTTTCACTAGTTTCTTTGTCCAAATCCTGTAGGTGTAACTGTCATAATCCAATGAAATCTTGCATGATTGGAGTGTTACAGAAATCTAGTTGCTGTAGTTAATAGTTTAGCTTTAGTTGCTGCAGTTAAAAGTTTAGTGTATCTATTGTTAATGGAAGCATATACCCTAATCTGCTGAGATCACAGCGAGGACAGGGTTGATAGTGTGGATATGTGAAAATTCCACTTTCTAGAGTTATTGGAAAAACATTGGGAACTACAGTTTGGCCATTTCCTATAAACCAAATACACTCCTGTAATTAATGCATTATGCAGCATGAACCTTCCATTCCAATTAATTTTGTTGTCACTGTTTAGTGCTTATTAATTTTGGTTGTATGTTAATATTTCTCTTTAGGAAAATCAGATAAACAAATTATTTGATGGGCTAAAATAGACTTTGAGTATATGATGCGCTAAGTATATTTATGGTTAACTGATACCGTTATACTTCGATAGCTATTGTCTTTTATTCAATTTACATTTATGTTCTTTTTTTGTTGATATCCATATTTTTCTGGTTGATTATGTGCCCAAATTGTTGATACAATCATTTATATAGTCCAAGGAAAAAGGCTAGCTACTTTCTCAGGTATTTTTACAACTCTTAATGTGGCTGGATGAAAAATACTACTGGAGGAAAATATGAAGAACAAAAGAGGATAAAAGATTCATTAGTGTACATGTTATTCTATACTTAGTTTCATTTTGCTTCACACTGTAGATTGCATTTCATGGGATAAATATAAATCAAGAGGCTTTGGTGCTTGATGGAAGTGAGGCACCTTCAAGAATTGTTGCTAGATCTCTTTTAGCATCTGAGAAGCTTGTCCCTGCTGCTGCTTTAAACAAGGTAAATTGATGTTTCTGGGAGGGTTGTCAGTCATGCAAGTTCTATAACCAGATACAATAAATGCTTTTAGAACATTTAATAACTACTACTTTTTAATGGCCATGATTTTTGCAGTTAAAAATTCCATATCGCCCTGTTGACTCTAACCTTAGGTCTCTACGAACAAACCGGGACAAATTGCCCTCTGGCAAGCAGATTATGGCGTTGACATTAATGTGAGATTTTTATTAATATATGTAATATTCAAATATTGAAAATTAAAATCTTTTTTTATCAGCTTCTTAATGAAACAACCTCCTTGTATGTTGGCATTACTCTTCATTCTGTTGCACAATTCTTCTTGCTTTAGACTGTTATTGTTCTACCAGCTTGTTAGTATATGCATGAATATACACATTCAAAAATGTGCCTTGGGAATCAAACTCAATAAGCATATCATCCCATTGCAGACAGAATAATGGAAATTGCTTCACGCAAAGGGGCAGACATTGCTGTGAGCAAAGAAGACTTTTTTACTTTGATAAAAGTGTCTATCACTTAATTTTCCTTTTCTAGAAGAGTTTACGTTGTTTAGAGAATTTGGCACCCTATTTGGAAGGCTGTCTGCAGGTTGGAAACCAGAATTGAACTCTGTGTTGGTTCATGGCATCATTTTGTTTTTGAGACATTCTTTATAATTGAGATCATACTGATGGGAAACGATTTAGATGATGTGACATACAGATAGTCACTTTTATATTTACATCACTTTTGTTGTTATAATGTCTTCAGCTATAAATTCAAATTGGAGGAAGGTGGTGAAATAGAGCCCTGCATTCCACTTTTAAACAATCGGATCTATGACAATAAGTTTGAATCTCAGTTCTATACTATTTCAGATTCTAACAAGGTTTGTTTCTTTATATTAGTTCTGTGAATTTTTTTCCTATAGTATTGACTCTTGTTTTATTGGCCTCACTTTTTTATTCAAGTTCCCTGAATAATTTATTATGTACATATTTGTTTTCAAGTTTATGTATCCATTTATTGTGGTTTATTTCTCATGAAACAAGAGCATAGTCCTTGCATAATTGGAGTTTATTTTATGTCGGTACTAACTGGAGTTTGTACTATAGGTACTCGTTGAAGTTTGTATTATAGGTCAAGGTTCGCCACACCGGATTGTACCGGTGTATCGACCAACCCTCGGTATGGTATCTACCGAGGTGTACCAATGTATTGTATGTCAGTACACTTGAGCATATCGATGGTACGGTAAAATTTTTGAAAATAGCTCCAAAAATTCCTGAAAATTAGAAAAATATTGGATTAGGGTTTTTAAATCGGGAATAAATATAAATTTAGTATAATATTTGCAAAAATAATCTATATTATGAAAGAATACTGAGATATATCTTTTTTTGGATTTTGAGGAGTAACTTTGTGGTACATACTAGACCTTCATTTCGTTAATATTGAATTATGTACAAAGAAATGATTTGCATTGTTAGATTATTTTTTAAACAACTTAAGCTTAAAGATTCGAATGAATCAAGTAATCAAGCAATGCATATACCTGGTTCTACCACTAAAAAGAATGACGAGACGAGACTCTATAGGTGGTGTATCAGGGATCTCGATCCTATATATTTATATATCAATTTAATATGTTTGTTAGATCCAATGTTGAAAAATCTCACGATATAGTAACGATCGATAATCGCATACCATGACTATCATAAGATCGATTATCATACTGTTGCTTAGAAAAGTATGACCAACTATCACTGTATTACTGTTGGTTGTAAGATTCTTCATAATATGATGATTGTGTCTACGTTGTGTATGTTTATCACATCCACTCAAAATTATCTGTTGCCTTCCCCTTCCGTGTATAAACTTGATCAATATCTCGTCGAGTTCCATGATCTGAATTTTGTGTGACATGCCTAAAATATTGCCTCTTGGTTCATGCGCTATCCTCAAATCGTGTTAACTAGACTATCGACTCCACGATGTCATCGCCATCATCGATAAAGGCACTGTTGTCCACGTCGCCATCATCTGGACCGAGTTGGTTGTTAAATGCGATTGAGAATGCATTTCATCGCCAGTTCGATTCTTTCCAACGATATGGTTGATGCTACTATCGTCCTATGGTTTGACGACTTTGGTGGAGTAAAGAGTTGAAAAACCCTTTCCGATAGTTCAAACGATTAAATTTATTGTTTGAAATAAGGCAATCCGAGCCCTTGATCGGTAACAGGCAAAATCCGACTGGTGTATCAGTTGGTAATGCTCGACTTTCGATCGTTATCGATTGGTATAGACCTCGTATCGCCTAATACAGGGTCATGTAATGGGTATTGCTTGGTAGAGGACGGTTTGCATACCGGTCCCTTGTTGAACTGTTGCGTATCCACTCGTATTGGGTGGTATAGCTTGGTACGACAAACCCTCTATTATAGGTCTCTTGTATATGTTCTGTGACTAGCTTGTTCGTCTCATTTCTTTCATTGACTGACAATCCTTTCTTCATAAGACAATTAATTAAAATCGTGTTAACTAGACTATCGACTCTGCGATGTCATCGCCATCATCGATAAGGGCACTGTTGTCCACGTCGCCATCATTTGGACCGAGTTGGTTGTTGAATGTGATTGAGAATGCGTTTCATCGCCAGTTCGATTCTTTCCAATGATATGGTTGATGCTACTACCGTCCTATGGTTTGACGACTTTGGTGGAGTAAAGAGTTGAAAAACACTTTTCGATAGTTCAAACGATTAAATTTATTGTTTGAAATAGGGCAATTTGAGCCCTTGATCGGTAACAGGCGAAATCCGACTGGTGTATCAGTTGGTAATGCTCGACTTTCGATCGTTATTGATTGGTATAGACCTCGTATCGCCCAATATAGGGTCATGTAATGGGTATTGCCTGGTAGAGGACGGTTTGCGTACCGGTCCCCTGTTGAACTGTTATGTATCCACTCGTATCGGGTGGTATAGCTTGGTACGTTCTGTGACTAGCTTGTTTATCTCATTTCTTTCATTGACTGACAATCCTTTCTTCATAAGTAAGACAATTAATTAAAATCTTGTGGTGTTAAGGTATGTTGAATTTTAACTGTGATTTGGTTTGTATGATAAAAAAGTGAAGTATTGATTAGATTTTGATAAGAATGCCAACACTGGATTGCTCTGCTAATCCTCTTTGGCTTATTAATGAAAAAAAGTGATGCTATAGTTTTTTTTCCCTATGTTGTTAGTGGCTATCTCATTGTGGAAAACGACCCAAAACTGCAGTATGGTGGCCAAAGAAAAAAACTTTTTGTTTGTCATGTCTTGCCATGTTAAACTATCTTTATAGTACCATTGTGGTGATTCCATGAACCATCACAATTACATTAAAGAAGCAACTTGTGAATCAGAGGTTAATACCTGATGAATAGATGATTGAGGTGCTTAATTGCTCACCAGCCTGATCCATAGATCCAATTCAAGCTATCAATGATTGTGGTTCCAAAAGTTTAAATAGGTTTGATCATTGAGTTCCGTAACAAATTGCTTTGAAACTTTAGATTGAAGATGGGTCATATTGTAGCTATTTACCTTTAGGATTTAGTAGCTATTTACCTTTTTCTGTTACTTGTTTTTCTTATTTGCTTGAGTTAGTAAGTGTTTACCATAGGAATAGGGTTCCATTGTCATTTCCATGTACCCTGTTTCACAATCTTTCGTTGCCATATCATCCTTAACCTCAGTAGAAGCTAATTGGTGCTTATATAGGTTTAGGTTATCTTTTCATTTCGAAAGCACTTATTAACTAGAAGTAATTCAATTCCTTATTAACAAGCTAAATGTGAGAAGTCATACATCATGGCAAATAAAAGAGCTGCTAGCTACCCACTTGTGCTCCCTATAAACTCTTTCTTGAGAGACCTTCTTAAGAACTTAAGTTATGGGCTGACACATCTGGTCGCTGTTGCTGTTAGAATCTGATTGATATTTCTATTCTAGTCCAATTTTAGAACTTGCAGAACTACTTTGGTATTGTCTGAATTCATTATTTCTTTATATATGTGATGTTGTCACTAATAACAAGACTCTGGTTCTCTCCTTTTCTTTCAGCATATTTAGGCGGCAAATGGTTTCAGAATTGGTGCAACAACATAGGACTTGATATAAGTACATTAGTCCATCAAGTTCAATTTATCTGATCTTGAAAATAAATTTAACTCTTATTTTATGGTGCCAAATCTTCCAAAGTTGTTTTTTCTATGATATACAATTGTGACTATTTTCATGCTTTTAATGTGGTTTCACACACAAGAATGAAGATGCAGGAGACCGAGTCGTTGGCTTGCTTTTGATTGTTGGCCTAACTGGTCAAGAAAAATGTGTTTGATCAGGTTCCTGTAACAAGTCAGTTTGGAAAGATCTACAACTTGCTGAGGAAACTAGATTAAAGTTAAATTATGAAGGACAAAGTAGTTCTTCAGTCATTGTGTCACATCCTAAATTTTTTTTTTTTCAGGATCGCATCTTTCCACACATACAAAGCCAAATAGATAAACATCACTTTATTCATAATTATAAACATTTATTACAATTTATTTGTTCATTAAGTCATAAGTAGAAAGGTAAACATAGTGATGTTAACTCAAAGAATCATCCAAGTGGCTCTATCTAGTGGTAGAGGAAGGCTCACTCTTCATCGAATCGATTCAGCATAGTGGTCGCTTAAAATCAAAACAAAGAAAATTCAGCAAATACTGCAGTAGGAACCCAAAAAGTCAACTCAAAATAAATGCATGATCAAAAATCCATTATCCCATTGGCGTACATCAAATACTCGAAGGAACACTCCCCTAACAGCGGATGAAGGCAAACTCATATCGCACTCCCAACAATGGATGGAGTGGCGTCCCTCACCTGCCAAATTGGGGACACGTTCCTCCCAACAGCGGATGGAGGAACCGTCCAACCACCATGTCTGATGGCCCACTAATCCCCGAAGGAAATCGCTCTACCTGCCCTTTGCAGGAAAATAACATAATCTCACACTAATCATGTCTATATCGGGATGAAATAACACATTTAAAACATCTCTTTCCAACATCATCAATATCAATAATAGTAATTAGCTCTCAATTGACTTAAACCCTAATTAAATCGATCTAATCCAACTCGATTCACTAGAACCTAACTGAACCGATCTCTAATCCTCATTTAACTGGTTTGGAACCACCCTAGACTAGTATAATTTGGACTAGATTAGGTTCAATTTAGGTTTAATTGACTTGAAAAGTCAAACCAATTCGGAACCACCCAGAATTGATTTAGACTAATCAAGTTTGGTTTAGTTCAATCAATGTTTGGGCTCAAATCCAACAATCACATAATATTGGACTAGGTTGAGCCGACCCAAATACCGATAATGTGCACTACACATGATTGTGCATGCATCACACCAGGCTGGGCCAACCTTGGTCCATGACAGCCCATGTTGGGCTGGGTTGGGTTAGCCTATGGGCTAGGGCCCGACCCGTGGGTTGGGCCTGGCCTGCGGGTTGTTTTAACCTAATCTTATCAAATTTCATAAATTTTGAATTATAATAACATATATCCATAAATAATAATATATTAAAACATAATAACAAATTAAATAAATGATAAGATTGAAAGATAAACTTCAATATAAGAAAATAACATTCTCGATTCAATAAGAATTAGAAATCATGCTTTTAATACATATAACATAAATAATTTCAACATGATCAAATCAAATAATAATATTCTAAATTTCAAAAAGGATAAAAGTTTTTAGATAACATATTCAAATCAACAATAAAAATTTTAACATCTAAAAGATTAAAAACTATTTTTGAACTACTCATGGTATATTTTAATCTAAATAAGATTAGAAGATAACTGTAATACAATGAAATAACATTCTTAAAAAAAATTCGATATCATAAAATATATACAATTTCAGTATGTTTAAAAATGAAAACCTTTAAAAAGTATTGAAGGATAAAATATTTTAATTCAACAATAATATCAATCTAAAAATTTCAACATGGAATCCAAAAAAAACTTTTAATTTTAAGAAAGGTAGAGAGAACCTACCTCTTCTTAGCAGGATGAAACTCCTCGTTCCTCCCGCTGCTGAGTTTTACTCGACGAGGAACGAAGGAGAGAAATCTCTCCCCTTAAATAGGAGGAGGTGAGCCTCCATTAAAGGAAAATTTTCTAAATTTTCGTATTTATTTAATATAAATTATTTTTATTTAATATACTAACAAATATGATATCACCCTATTTGGAATGCTTAATAACAATTTCCTAATTTGTAATGACAAACAAGAAAGTAGGATTAACATTTTCTAAATTATACTAGCATGTAAGGAAATAATATTTGATTCCTAAATCAAATATTTGATTTGATTATACATTGTGGAGTGGGTAATGCTTGGAGTGTCTTCGACAAAAACCAACTTTTTTCCCTTTTCTTGAGTTGATCTGAGTCCAAACAGATGGATTCAACCAGGAAAGAGGGAGGAAGAATAGTTCGCATGGTAGGTTTAGGGACTACAGCAGGGATTGGTAGAATTAGTTGAATAGGAGCAGTAGGTATGCGATCAGGATCACTTTAGAAAATAATTTTAAGACAAATAAAATAAAAAAATAACATCATATTTGAAAATTAAAAGATTCTTATACCTTTATGCACTTGTTTCTGTTTTCTAAATCTGTGCTCCATCTTAATTTCACTTTTCTTTTCCTTCCCTTTATATCATTCTTCTCAGTTCTCATCGTCTTTTTCTTCGTTTGATACTATCGGAAAAGTTAGTATGGCTCCAGTTTGGTTTAAATTGATTGTTGTCTATTCTGATCGACTTCTAGCTATAAGACCAAGAAATCGACCAAAATCAGATTGGTCATCTGGTAAGAGTTTCATCATTCATTGGAGCAATTTTTGCACCTTGGGTTTGGTCCAATTATCCAGATCCAAACCTTTTCAAATTTGATCCATTTCTAGGATCTATCTAAAGCCAGGTCGAACAGATTACTGGTCCCTACTCTAGATGTTTACAATACTTGATGAAGTGGTTTAGAACCGAGGTGATTTGCTATCTTAAGGATATATTAATCTGGCCTACTTGTTGCTCCATTAGGATCTATTGAACTTTAATTCTTTAGGGAATTAAAGAGTAATGCTGTAGATTTTGAATTGCTGTTGCACTTCAAATCTCGGATCTATTAGTGTGCCATATCACTTTGTAACTCAGACTAAACAGCAAATATCGACGTTTAAAATGAGGACATGTACGTTGCCACTGGATTACCAAAAAATTGCTAGCCGCTGCTAAGTCAAAATTGTCTGGTTACTTTTCTTACTAAATACTAATGGTTGTGTCCCAAGTCATTGTCATTATATTTCCAAAAATACATAGAACATACTGAAAGCTCCATTAGCATATTGAGTGGTTGAGGAGGATGTTACGGTCTTGTGGGTATCTCTTTCCAGGTCTTTGGATTTCTTGAATCTTTTATTTAAAAGTATTATTCTTGAAATTATTAATTGGAATATAGAGGTGCAAGGCAATGAAATGAGAATATGTCAAAGTTGAATTGTTTGTAGTGAAAATTCCAACTGCTAGACTTGTTTTTCTGTTTTTTCTTCCTTTTTGTGGCTGGGGGTTACTGGGGTTGTGAATGAATGTGCTAAGTTGCATACATTAAAAGCATTATGTATTATGATGATCAATATGATCCCTTATTTCTAAGAACGATAAATTTCATGAAAAGATAACCTTATTTTGGAAGGTCAGCAGTTTTTCTAATAATGTGCCTTTTTCTCATGATACTTGCTTTTAAGTATGTCTAAAAGTTGATTTTGTGCTTTTTCTTCCATAGCGTGTCTATGCATCTGGTGATGTCTACCCTGAGTATGTGAAGCTTCCCAAGGGTGAATTCACCCTTCGGCTTTATATAAGGTACTTATATATGACATTATGGTATTTAAATAGCAATGAGAATTATCAATAAGTAGGGTAATACTCTCTTCTTTCTCTAGACTTCTGGGCTTCCATAGTGAATGAATTTGACATTTGATCATTAAAATATCTGATCTTGATTTGGATCTGTTTCACTTGGTAAATACACACTTAGAGACTTTGTTAGTGATTTCTTTGATTTTGTGAATTTCTTTAGGGGCCAATCTGGCGTTCCTACTATCAGGAATATTTTTATTGGTATTTGGCAGGAGAAATTTTGTTGTTCTTAAAATTGGCTTTTTCAATGTTTATGTAATTTCTTTCTTCTTTTTCTCAAAATACTTGAAGCACTTGTGATAACTGATGAACTAGATTAACCAATGAGATTCTCTTTCTCGAGGATCATGTGAATTATTTGTGCTATGTGATTGAATATTCTATTGCCTAGATATACCTAACTTGCAACTTTGTTTTGTTTTGTTGGTTGTGCACTAAATATATTGGGCTATTATATGCAGGCATGAAAATATTCATATCTTGGAGAAACTTAAGCAATTGGTCCTATTTGTTAAAAGAAAATTGGAGAAAAAGGTATAGATTGAAATGCAATGTTGAAATAATTTTGGCATTTGTGTTGTTCAATAGTCTTGAAATATTGCAGGACAATGCTATTACTAATTATTTTTTGTCAAATTTATAACAATTAACTATAGATACATCAATTTTTACCTAATTTCTTTCATATACCAATTTATATGTTGACATTAATGATTCTGCTACTAATTGCATTTTAATTACTGTACTACCTCGGTTTAGTTCCACATTGAAAGTGGGAGAGGGGTTTGAATTGGTTTATAGGGATAGATGGGTCACTTCCATTGTTATGAGTTTAAGCATTTTGGTCCATGTGATTGAGGCCTATCAAATTGGTGAGTTAGTTATCTGGCGGGTTGATGTGTGACAAATGATATCAGCAAACATAGTATTGGTATAGTGAGGGGCAAAAGTAGGAAAGGATTACCATAAATATGGTTGGTAGCCCTAATCATTGACATGTTAGTTATCAGATCCATGCCAGTCATGGCTAAAACGTATGAGGTCCATTCTGTACTTGTGTGCCATCTGCTGATATGTCAACACACAGCAGTAACCAAGAGGAGGTAAGGACGGAGGAGGAGGTGAAGAGGAAGAGGACGAGCTCGAGAAGAAGTGGAGGGGAGGAGGTGAAGAGGATGATGATGAGGATGAGGAAAGAGAAGAGGAATAACAGGTGGGGGCCGGTGGGTGGTGCAAGGAGAGCCAGGGGTAAAAAAAAGGGTGTGGGTCCCAAATTTAATATGCCCCATGGTTGCCATAACCTCAAATCCTCAACTCAGTTGTAAAAGTCTAATTAGTTGTAACAACAACCTGTCTAGAACCATATCTGAATTTCTTTTCTCACCGGTGGAAGCAAACTGATGTTATTTGTTCAAATCTGATTTCATTATCCTATATAGATATCTTTTGTAATATGGAAAACAACTGATCCATAAACCTGAAATGTTAGCCTGTGACTAGCATTGAACTTGAGAAGCATCCTAATAATCTTGTAGTCCCCCATGAGCTTTGCGTTAGCTTCAAGCATTTCTTCTCAACTATAGGTTTAAATGATGTATTGCTCTTGGGTCAATTCTTAATTGAAGACGTGCTAATTGTTGCAAAATTCTTTTTTGAAAAGTGGCTGTTTTGATATTATGTGAATAGAATAGTCTGTTTGTTAAGTGGTTTAGTACTCCAATATGAATGTTTTGTTGCCCATATATTTGCTGACTTCTGAATGTTTGACATAATTGTTTCAAGATCCATGGGACCTGGGCCATATTTTGTTTATTGCATGGTCCTGCTTTATGAAATTCATACGATGATGAATGCATTATATGACTATACCTTTACATCTTGTCATCAAAATAAAGCATACTCCTAGATGCATATTATAGCTAAGGTATCACATACTGGTCCTATCCTCTTTCATATTTGTAATAGTGTGTTTTCCCCAACAATGTTTAATATAGTGCTTTTGAATTGGTTTTGGTTCCTTAGGTTTGGAGAAAGTCTGTTTTATCCTTGAATATTATGTCGGATCTATGTACATGTCCTTATATGATACTGCATATATGCTATTGGAAACTGTAAACTATTTAATGATTACTTGTTTTTCTGATGAGAATTTTGAGAGAATGACTCTCCAGATAGCATGCTTACTATGTATGTTTACATAACCATTTAGTTCTTTTCAAATTAAAGTGAATCTTATGATATTGGTACCTATTGTTTTCTTCTTACTATTGGCTGTCCTGGTACTGTATCAAAATATACAAACTTTTGAGAATTTTACTGCAGAATACTGATGATTTTGAAATTGAAATTGCAGGACTGCATTCAGTTGAGTTTCTTTTCCGAACCTGATGGTCCCATAATGGCAAATGGCACCTTTAAATCCTCTGTTCTAGTTCCAGGGTATAGGTTTTAGAAGTTTGTTAGAGCTATATTGTAATTAGGTTTTAGTTTCCTAACTCATGTTGGATGTCTTTTCAGCGAAGCTGAAGCTTTTTATATTAGTCCACCAGTGAGAGAAAAGCTCCCAAAGGTACTTAATGCCATTCTTTGTTGTAGTCTTTGTTGTATACCAGCTTTATTAGTGCCTCAGGCAATTTCTGTTCTCCTTGTAATTTTTTCGTGGTTGTGCTCTTCTGGTACCTATGTTGTTGCAGAATTCTTTACCTGGTGCAGTATTGCTTGGATCAATATCTTATGGTACAACTAGCCTCAAGAACAAGAAAGACAACCAAAATCATCAACGGCCGCCAGTATCTTATCATATATCTTATCTTGTCCCGCCTTCTAAGGTCATGATTTCTGGTGCCTTTTCTAATTTTACTTCTCTATTCTAGTGTTTTTTGTTTTTCTAGCAGACGACAAGAATTCTTTTTCTAGCATGGTGTTTTTTGTTTCGTCAGTTTAAGAACTTTGTGAGATGCTTGGTTTGCAGTTTTATATCAGATTGCACATTTTGTTCTTTGTTGTGATTTTGGATCTTAATATGTCTACAACAAAGCTTGCAGATTGACGAGGACAAAGCAAAGGAGACCACTGGTCGCAAAAAAAGTGCCTCTGAGCGTTTAGATGAAGAGGTACCTAAAGTAACACAAGCTTGTTACTTTGCTGTTCTATTATTCATCTGTTTTTTTAAAAGAAATAACATGTTTAACCTGATGAAAACTCAAAATCCATTGTTGAATATCTCAAAATGCTATTGTGTTCGGATTCATTTCTTATTTTTCCATATCTCCCTTTAGTTTGTTTCACTGTCCCCTAGCGTATGTGTTTTAATTATATGACAATTTGACTTGATGTATGTGTTATGAGCCGCACTAGAATTTTACGGATGGTGACAAGCCCGAATGTAAATTTTGGGTTCCAAAAGCTTATGTGGTTTTATTCATATATTATTATAAGATGACAGGCATGTTATATACTTGTGTGTTTATAGTATACTCTTCTTGTGTTCTATGGTATTCTAATTTCTTATTTTTCCATCAGCTAAGGGATGCTAAGATCAGGTTTCTTTCAGAGCTAAAACGAGATACTGATGAAGAAAGATCAGCATGGAATGAGCTTGCTGCTTCTCTTAAGGTAACATTTCCTTTTATATTTTGTTTATTTATGTTATTTTTATTCAATATATTCTAGGGTAGAATAAGTTTATGTTATGACTGCAATACTACTTTTCGAAAGATGAACTTAATATTTCTGTTATACATGAAAATGAAAATTTCAAAAATAATGTTTTTTTTCAAGTTCTCAGGGAGAACAATATCTATTGTAGAATATTGAGATGGACGTTTGGAGCGTGTGGGCAAACGTCTATGCATGAACCTTATGAAATTCTGTCCTGAAGAAAAGGAAGGATTATTTTTTCTCACTTGCTGATGGATTTAGTTGCATCGACTAATGACACAATAAAAATGTGTTCCTAATATTAGACTCTACTTTTCAAGTTGTCCAGAAATTAAACATATCTCAAAGAGGATAATTGGCCCTTGTTTGAGATGGAAGAGTAGAGGTCATAGGTCTTGAAGTAGGAGAAATATGATCATTTGAGGGTAAGCTAATGTGCACTGACAACGGGAAGGGTTGAGAAATTAAGAGGGAGAGACGGTTAGGGTATAATGTTCTTTCTACTTTGTTCCCTCATCTCTGAGAGAATGCTGATAAGGGGATGAGAAGTTGAGACTCGGATGCAGCAAACATAGGCTTCATGCGGTATTGCTGCTTCACATCCAAAATATATGGTGCTTCAATGATAGAGGGGTGAGCAAGCGTTAGACCAAAATTTTTAAACGAAAAATAAATAAAACAAAATTCAACTCACTTTTAAAATTATCAAGAATGTTCAAAAAAAAAAATAAAGAGCACATAAGAGTGCTGTGTGCTGTTTTATAATTGACTCTCCTTGCATCTCATCAGTTTTGCTATTAGTATTACTTGAGGCTGGGGGTAGGCGCAGAGAAATACATTGAAGTTCTGCAGCAAAAGACAATGAAAGATAAATGATAAGCTATAGGCATCAGGTGCAGTAATGGAAGTACTAGTCTTGCTTTCAGCAGTTTCCATTGTATGTCAAGTGCCAGATGCTAGAGTAAATATTATTTCTTCTGAAAAGCCAGCATGATAATCATTTTGGTCAAGATTCGTCATACCATTCGGTACCACTCGATACGGGTGGTATGTATCGGTCCGACAGGGGATCAGGGCGGTACATCGGTATGTCTCTATGTATCATGTGTTGGTACACTCAGTACAGCTCGATAAGACTCGGAATGTACCATACCAACAGCTGATCGGTACACCGGTACGGACCGGTAAGATGAATCATGATTTTGGTCAGGTAAGTGGAGGATGCTTGGCATTGCTGAGTGTTTTTGAAAATAATTTGTGCTAGACAGTGCTGGGACATTATTGTTTTTGTTCTAGGTGTGAGACAGGCACCCATAGTGACACACATTGTTAAGCAGCTGTGTGATGATGAAAGGCAACATAGCCACTTTAAACAATGCTACTGCAACCAACATTATTGGAACTAGCAACTAATGCCTTTAATGGAAGGCCAAATAGCCACTTTAACCAATGCTAGCAGAAGCTGCAGCAGCAACAACTGCAACCAACACTAATGGAAGTAGAAATTAATACCTTTTGTAACAGTTACCGCCTCTGCCACAACTTAAGCAACTACAACCAACACTAGTGGAAGCAGCAATTAATTCCTTTGTCAGCAGCACCTGCCTCTGCCAAGTTTAGCAGATCAAAAGCAACCATTGGCATTGTAGGAACATCAAAAGCAACCGAGTACCACGTGAGAATATTTGTCAGCTTTTAAGGAACATTAACGCTATTTTTGTCATCTGATCACTTGTCACTGGAAGTTGAGGTACCGGCAAAAGGAAGCCCATCAACCAAATCATCATGGTCCAGTGAAAATACAATGTTAGATTACCTGATTAGTCATTGACTAGGTCAATAAAAGGCCATCTAATGTCAAACTGCCACAAGCAGTATTTTGTGATAACGTACACGGTCTATAGCTCACCTTATGCGTCTTGATGGGTGCGCAAATTTTCTTTTAAGACAATGGAAGTGCTAGGTTATTCTATAGATGAGTAGGTTGAGGTTGGAGGATCAGGATGCCTTGTTTGTTGGAAGTGGTGCCAACAGAGTTATACTAGTAGATCAGGAAGAGGTCTAATGATAGGAAGGGGAAGATTTATTTGAGACTATATATAAGTTGTCCCTGTCTTGATCAAGCGTGTGTAACCTCTAGGAGAAGTGAACTGTCTCTCCTCTAAAGTGAAGTTTAGTACATTACTCCCAACACAAACAATTGTATCATATATAACACATAGATACTTATATTTGAATTCTACATGTAAACAAGTATGCCAATGAACTTTGGATGTTGCTTTTGTCCTATTTTTAAACACATCTACGATGATGTCCATATCCAAGTAAAATGTTTTGCGGATAGCCTTTAGAAAACAAAGTGCAATCAAGTCAGGTCAGATCTCTCCTTTATTGCATCGTCGCCACGAAGCTGTTGAACATCTTCAAACATCTGGAGTTATTGGAAAGGAACACTTTTTGGTTTTACTCTTATCTTATTTTGACAAATTTGGAAGAAGATTGACAGCAGAATTTTTAAGGGTGTCTGCACTGAGCCATGAAGTTTTATATGACACCTTTCTCTTGGCTCAAAAGCTTCCTTGCTATTGTTAGCACTTCTCATTTGGCGGATTTGATTTCATTTGCACTGAATCACTGATGGTCATTCTTCCACTCTTGTTGTGCTCTTTTGCTATTTTCTTTCTTCTTCTTTGCCTCTTTCTTTTTTTTTTCTGGTCTAACTAGTCTTGTACGTAACTACTTATTTTCATTTCCTTAGTGAAGTAAACTCCTGTTGTTGCTGCAATTGCCTGATAAACACTGAAGTAAAAAATCTAAATTTTCATCCTAGTCTATTTGTTACATTGATGATGAATTTTTTTCCATTTGGTCTTATCGTCTGATTGTGCTGTATCTTTTCCTTCTTTTTTCGTTGTTATATATGCAGGTTGCAATTTTTAAACTTCTCTGTATGAACAATCATGCTAATGCATTTTTGTTTCCATCAATGTAGATGGAGTATCCCAGTTATACACCATTGCTTGCCAAAATATTGGAGTGTATAGTCTCTGGAAGCCCTGATCAGGATAAGATTAGTCATAATCAAAGGGTTAGTGTACTAATTGATTATGACCTTCTACCTACTATTACTTTGGTTGAGAGTTCTAGTCTCTTTCTGAATATTATAATTAACTATGTAATTTTGGTTTCGAAGAATTTTCAGCTGGATCTCTAATCGCATGAATCTGGTTTCAGATTATTGATGCTGCCAATGAGGTCATTGAAAGCATTGACCAAGAAGAGCTATTAAAGTACTTATCTATAAAATCAGACCCTGAAGATGAAGAGGCTGAGGTGACAATTATTTAATTATTCATGTTATGATTCTTAGTCATTCACTCATTGTGAACTGATTCCTCTGAAAGGTCTAATGATTCATCATGCACATTAAGTATTTTCAGTATATCTGAAGTTCATTCTTGTCAACAATTATTATTTTAGCTATAAAAGTCATTGCACTTATAGTGCTATACCTACCTCGCCTGTTGGTCAGCATACCCCTTGGACTGTACGGATTGAAACTGCCTACTGATGTATTAGAATTGACATTGCTGGTGCTGTACATGTTAATTGAAAATGCTATACTTTCTTAAGACCAAGGTTCGTCGTATCAAGGTGTACCACCCAATATAGGCGGTATGGTACATATTTGTCCGACAAGGGACTAGTACACGAACCAACCTATATCGGGCAGTACATGTTACACGACCTCGTATTAGGTGATACGAGGTCTATACCAATCGACAACGGTCGAAATTCGACTATTACCGATCAAGGGCTGAAATTGTCCTGTTTTGAATGGTCAATTTGACTGTTTGAACCATAGTTTGAGTTTTTAAACTCTTTTCTACCTCTTTTAATTTATTTCATTCTCTCATACTCTTTCTCACTGACATTTCTCATTCTCACATTTTCACTCTTTTAAACTTGATGAGGATCCTCTACTTGATGAGGCCGGGGATCCTCCACGTTATTCACATTTTATCACCGAGACAATTGAAGAAGAAGAAGCACATTCCGAGTAGGTGGAAGATCTCCGGTTAGAACATGGCGAAAGGAATCGGGCAGCATCATGTTAGATTGCTCGAAGAACTAAAGACATCCAGCCATCACAGTTGTCCGACTAACGTGCAAAGGCAAAGGGGAAAGCAATAACATTAATTGCACCATTGGAAAGAAGAGAGGCGAGCGATGAGACACCATATCAATCGCATTCAACACCCCTCTCGATCCATAGACATGGCAGCGACGTGGACAACAATGCCTTGACTGATGATGATGGTGACGTCGGAGAGTTGGTCTCGTCTACACAATTTGAGAGTGGTGATGGACTAAGGAGTCATATTTTACACCTCATCCAAGATTAAGATCATGGTGCTCAATAAGGTACTGATCAAGTTTATACACAAGGGGAAGAGGAAGACAGTGGATAATTTTGAGTAAATGCGGCATAGCTTACACGATGTAAACACAGAGTGAAGCTCATCGTATTGATAGCTATTGTATTATGGAGAATCTTACGGCCAATAGAAGTATGGTGATAGTTGGTCATACTTCTTCGAGGTATAGTAATCAATTTTATGATATGGAGCAGTAGATCAATGACAAAAGTAAAAGTTCTATTTTCTTCATGCTCCGCACCAATACATGCCATAATTGTTCTTGCCTCAAGAGCTATCTCAAACACGTGGTTTACGATGATTAAACTACGATCATCACCATATTGATGCATCAATGGCATATGGTGTAGTAGTATACTATGTCGTGAGATCAATTTCAGAGTTGGGTTTGACAAACATATTAAATTGATGTACATATACATATGATCGAGGATCCCGATCCATCATCAGTGGAGTCCTATCGTTCTTTTTGTGATAGAACCAGGTATATCCATCAATTGACTATTTGATTCATTTAAATCTTAAAGTTTAAATTATTTAAAAAATAATCTAATAATTCAAATCATTTCTTTGTAGATAATTCAATATTTACGGAAGACGATATGGAACGTATTATAAAGTTACTCCTCAAAGTCTGAAAAAGATATATCACTATTCATTCCTAATTTAGATTATTTTTGCTAAATTATACTAAATTTATATTTATTTTCAACCTAAAAACTCTAATATGATTTTTTTATTTTTCAAGAATTTTTAGAGCTATTTTCAGTAATTTTAATGTACCATCGGTATGCCCCGTTGTACCAACATACGGTATGTCAATATGCCTCGGTATGTACTGTATCAATGGTTAGTCGGTATATAAATCGGTAAGATGAACCTTGTTTAAAATGAGTTCCGAATCATTTAATTATTTCTTCATAAGGTTATTGTGTAATAAGCTCTTATTAATTTCTGCTTCAAGGTTTCTATTTTCCATCTCATGGCTTTTTCATTAATTCTTACTGATTAAAAAATTTGGGTTTTTCCAAAAATTTGGAATTCACATCCATTTGAATTTTTCATGCAGAAAATAAAGAAGAAGATGGAAGTTACCCGTGACCAGCTGGCGGAGGCATTATATCAGAAGGGATTAGCTCTTGCAGATGCAGAGTCTTCTGAGGTATTATGATTCTTTAGTTATCATTTCCTGACCTTATTAAACAGGATGTTTCTTTGTATTGTTTCTTTTTAAAATAAGCTATGCTGCAGTCTTGCTTTATAATATTAACTGAAAATGGAGTTTCATTGTTTGTGATTTTCTTAAAATATACATAGTCCTGTAAAGAAGCTCAAATAATCTGAACTTATGCATATTTACCAAGAATCATAGCTTAACCTTAATGTCCTTATTATCTTTTTTATTCATTATTTTTGGGTAAAAAACATGTTCAGTATTCTTGGATCTTATAATAATTCATTGTTAATATTTAATTATAAAGAGCATGTCTTTTGCACTACATTCTATTTCTTGCATCTCTTTTTGTACTTATTTTCTGAGTCATCATGTTTAAATTTTAATTAATTGTATGGTGTTATTGTTTGCTATTGCAATCATCATTTTTTTTATTCTTGGTGAGCCTAGAAAACCAATCTGAACCTTGGATAAGTGTTTTACAGACAGCTTAATAGTTCACATTCTTGAGAGTATAATTTTGTATTTTAGCAAAAATTTGTCAAACGATATACCTTTGGTCAGCTTCAGCTGTACTGCACTCCATGACAGCATAAAAGCCTGGTTCAAGTTTTCTTACTACATTAATGATACAAGATGATAGTGGTTTGCCCTGTGTGTCAAGTGCATTGAAAGGTGTCCATGTAATGTGGGCCTTGGAGGTTAATTTGAATTGAAAGGTTATCATGAGAAGTTGTCTTTACTCTTTGGCAATTGAAGTCAGACGACCATAGAAATTGTTTGGCATGTGCAAGCATATGCCTTTTGACATTGGCTTTATTCATATCTGGTAATTTTTGAATTCTAAAAGAAAATTTAGCAATAAAAAAATTTGATTTTAATGAACCAGTGATGTTTGGTACAATTGGGGATCCTCTCTAGTTACATGTTGAATTATAAAACACATCTTTCAGGATTCTTTCTATGATTTTGTTTTCTTATTTTGTTGACTAGCAATTTCGTACAATAGGTATGTGCTTGTACATCCTGCTGGTCAATGACATTTATAATTTATATGGAACAATATTTTGCCTGTCTTAAATTTTTTTTTTTAATCTTGAATCCCTATTTCTCTGCTGTTTCCTTGAATATTATATCTGTTATCAATCAGTTGTTGACCTTTTTCTTCATTGTTGACTCACTAAATCCAATCCCTTGAAATAAGTGGCATGATCCATCCAAGGACTGTTTAGTACTCCATGATGTAAGAGAATAAATATTGAATGGCACAATTCCACTGTGTTTAGGATCTTATAGTTCAGATATCAATTTTCTATTGGACCAGCCAACAAAAGTATTAAATAAATCTTTGCTATGCATCAAGGATTTCCCAATCATTGCAAAAGTAAAATCTATGATTGTAGGAACTTGACATTTCTAGGGTATCCTTTCATCCAATAGAGTTAGTGAATTGTACGTTTCCTCGACCATTGGCATGTTCAGTGTTAACTGTATGTTACTCCAATTGAGTTGGCAGTTGTGATTTTTTTCAACAAATAGGTAATCTTTTGAGTTGGCAATTGAGTTGGCATGTTCAGTGTTAATTTTTCGAACCATATGACCTAAAGCTTCCTATAACCGTACAATTTACTAAAATTAGTGATTGCTATTCTAGTTGTTGTATTTGTCCTTTCTGTCTGTTATGAGGTTGCATAGCTCATTGCTTTGCTGTTTGAAGCAAGAGTGACAAACCTGATGTCATTGTGTGGCCTGCTTGCACCAAACTATGATCTGTATCACCCCTCTCCTCTATCTTGATTACAACAAATCCATGATCTGTGGTACCTCTCTTCCTCTGCCACATTGACTTTTAAAAAGCTTTCCTGTGTTCGATGTGTCCTAAGTTATGCATGTTGGTTCCTATTGTATGTTCAGAGTTATTGTACTGTAAACTGAAAATTGTCATCTTCATTGCTTATGCTCAATCAGTTCCTTGTTCAGACCAATGATTTTGTGGACATTTGTTAAATACTTCAGATAAGTGTCCCTTATTTAGTAGTTATAATAGTTTTGATCTCTTAATATACTCGTACTTGATTAATACTTCTCAAGACTTCTCAAGTATGCTCTTTTGGTCTCATTAAGCTTTTAGGATTGCTTCCTTCTATACTAGTAAGTTAGGATGCTTAGATGACTGGCCTTGATACAATGGTTAAATTGCTCCAATGAAACCTGGAAGACTAAGTTTTGATTCTCGGAAACAACCTTTCTAATATAGAGAGGTCTGTGTATATTAATCATCCTCAAAGCCCGCATTGGCAGGAGTTTTGTGCATTTTCTTTTCTTATATATTAGTTAGAATGCTTGCTTTATTACTCACTGTATCATTACTTATTAATAGGATTACCAATCTAGTTTACCACCCTCAAGCTTGCAAATTGAGTGAAATAAAACCTAAATAGAAATTTCTGTTGCTGTATTCCTTGTAAGTTTATACTACTTTTTTTTTCTCAGAACTTGTTGTTTTGGCATATATGTGCTATGTCATTATCATTTCTATATTGGTTCGTCTTTTTTACCATCTCGAGTTGGGTTCAAGGAGAATGGTTACTTCGAGTGCTCAGGTTATAGCCAATTGAGACCACTTGTTTTCTTAAATATATTTTTATTTAATTCAGGTTGATCAGCCTGTGGTGACATCTGTAGCTGTGAGTGGCACAGACTTTGATGTGCCAAGTGATGAACCTGACATTTTTGAAGAAACATTTAAAGAGTTGAAGAAGTGGGTGGACATCAAATCCACAAAGTACTGCATGCTATTGGTGGTACGTGAGCGACGTTGTGGAAGGCTTGGAACTGCTTTAAAGGTATAATTTGTTGACTGTTCCACTTATTTTGTGTTTTTTTCTTGATAGTTTAATTCTTAAGGTGTATTCTAAACATCCACTTATTTGCTAAGAACCTAGAAATAGAAAGTGCAAAATGGGATTCTTAAAGAAGCCTGTGGTTTCCTTCTATCACGTTTTACTTTGTAGTTTGTTCAGAAAAGGGGCTATAGAGAGGACCTAAGTGTTCCATGTGAACCTGGGATATGTTTTGGTAAGGTGCATCCACTGGAAAACAGTGCATCTGTCTATCTAGTGACCAGTAACATGTTCAGGCAGGCAGAGTGTCCGATATCAAATAGATCATGTTACAAGCCATGGAAAATTTGTAAATTTTGTAAATTTTTAACTATGACCATTAAGTATGTTTTGTCTCCTGCATCACTGTGATTCATCATTCTCTAAATGTTTATTTGTATGAAAATGTGTTTGTATAACATGCACGGTAAGTATATTGAAGTTGTCTCATTAACTTTGTATCGTATAGCTATTGGGAAAAGAAAGTATGTATGAAACGTAAATTTGGGCAATTAATTGGTCATTTATGAAGCCTTTTAGTGTTTTTTGTTTTTAACTTGTGCCTGCAGAACGGACAATATTCATTGAAGAACTTGTTATTGACCGTTCTTCTCATGTCCGTTTGAACTTTCTTGTTTTTCCTCAATTTCATAGAGGGGCAATACCGACCTATACCGCTTGTATCAGGCAGTACGTACCGGTTCGATAGAATATCGGTATATGGACCGTCCGCTATCGGTCGGTATGATTTTTTTTAATAAAAAATTATTTTTTAATAAAAAAATATTTTTTAATAAAAAATTATTTTTTGGTTTTTTTTAAAGCTCGGCGACGCCGCCGAAGCCTCGGGCAACGTCCCCGAGGCTCGGGCGACGTTGCCAAAGCCACGGGCGACATCGCCGAGGCTCTAATTTTTTAACAGAAATTTTTTTTATACCTTTCGGGTGACATCGCCTCGGGAGCGACGTCGCCCGTTGACATCTCGGGCGACGTTGCCGAGGGCGACGTCATCGAGAGAAATATATATATATATATATCTATTTATATATATATAATATTTATAATTATAAATATATATATTCTGAACGGTACGTCGAAACGTACCGTTCGGTACACCCGTACCGTACCATACCAGAAAAACGTTGAAACTCTGATACAGTACGATATTGCAGACCATAACATTGCACAAATAAGGTAGTTGTTTTAGAGTTATTTGCACCTTGACATAATTTGCTTTTGGAACTTCAATAGATCTAATTTGCATTGGTTAATAATTTATCTCCAACTGGAGAGGATTTGTGTCAGATTGACAGCCTGACATAATTTGCTTATGGAACTTCAGTAGATCTTTGATTATTAGTTTTATGAAACATATTTTAGCTCTACAAAGTTGTTGCAAACACATTTTTTTATAGCTCTCCACTGTGTTTATCAGAATAACAATCATTCTGGTCAACAATTAGCCTATGAGACATTGTCCAGCTTCACAAGGATGATATAAGGAGATCTTTTGTCCCATAGCTCGCATTATGTCAATTTATACCCCCTATGTTCCTAGACGAGGCACTAGTTGAAATAAATATATGGCTAAATGATGAGTTTTATTTGACCCCTGGACTTCAATTTGTCTTGGTTGAAAAGCTCAAACTTTACTCTGATTCAATATATTATTGCAGTTAGTTTACATCAATGGGTATTGAGGGAAGCATGGTATGCCGTCAGTCTTTTAATATTATGCAATTGTCAGCAATGAATTGGGACTAACAATAAGGCTTGTGGATCTGCATTATCATTTAGATAAAAAGACCAATTTGAAATTTGATGTTTGAGATGAAACAAATGCAACACATAATTGGTGTTTAGGTATTCATTATGATTGGTATCTTCATGTCAAAGTCATTAAGCATGGAACTCCTGTATGGTAGTTACTGTTGGACATCTAATAGGGAAGAATAATTGCTAGGTACAAGAAGGTTTATGCTCTACATAACATATATAGTTTTTATTTTTAAAGATGCCGCTCTTTGCTGGCAGCATGTAATATGCCTGCCAGCATTTAGATCCTTGCTTTGAGGATGTCTACTTTAATTGCCCCGCAGACTGGGAGTTTCTTTAAGCAAATAGAAACAGATTGATGAAGCATTCTTGAGTACAGATTGATGAAGCAAGTGTAGGTCATATGGTTCTTTTGTTTGCTTAATATGATCTCAGAACTGTGGTTGTTTTATCTAGTTCTTTTTTCACATTTATTACCTTAAATTGGTTCATATAGGGTTGGAGTTCTATGATTAATTGCTTTAAGAGTCGTACAAAATGGTAATAGAGTTTTGTTTTCTGTTCCAATTGTATACTGAAAATTCTGATCATGCTCCCTAAACGTTATGTCAGTCAAGTTTGTGCCAGTTAACTGCTTGTTGATTAATTCTTGATATGGATGGATTCTTTAATGTGATGTCATGTGATAGCTCCTTGTAACTCAATTCGTAAGTTGCTTTAAATAGAAATTGTAACTCAATTTTAAGTCACGTTAAATAGAAAGGATTTGTGGACAAACACTGTACGAACTATAAACTGATTTTTTTCTGATGGAACTAGTGGAAAGTTTTAGGTCTCTTTTCTCAAGTTTTTATCCCAACTGTGCTGCTATCGGCCAAAGTATGGTATATTATATTTAAGTGATTTCTAATGATTTGACCACAATTGGCCACTACTTTTTGTATGTAGTTTAGGATGATGTACGAAAAATTGATCAGGTGTAATCATTTATAATGTTTGCTGCAGATCATGTTTGCTGAACTTGTTGCATAGATAAACTGTAGATCAGAATTGGCTCATAATTATTCTTGTGAATCAAATAATATTTAGTTTGCAGATTTACAAATGAGCTAGATTAACACGATGATTATGTGGAGCTTTTCAGGTTCTAACTGATATGATCGAGGGCGAGGCAGAACCACCAAAGAAAAAGCTTTATGATCTGAAGATTCAATTACTTGATCAGATTGGATGGACACATGTGGTTGTTTATGAGAGGCAATGGATGCACGTCCGTTTTCCTACAAGTTTCCCTCTTTTCTGATTCTGATATCGATTTCATATTATTGATTGTTCTCTTAATAAGTATTGTCTTTTCATTTATTCCCTTGCCTCATGTATCAGCTTTGCAATACCCACCGAGAGTGACCGACACAGCAGAGTAGATTCTATTTGTGTCATGTTATGTTAATTTAACTTCATTTAGAGGTTGGACTAGATTATAAAGCAATGTGTTTTTAGTATTCTGTTTGATTACTTATGGTAAGCCATATTTCATGCCAAATGAAGCTGAATCATCAGCCATGTTGACATGACAATTTCTTC
Organism: Musa troglodytarum; assembly: GCA_023547065.1. Classification (NCBI taxonomy): domain Eukaryota; kingdom Viridiplantae; phylum Streptophyta; class Magnoliopsida; order Zingiberales; family Musaceae; genus Musa; species Musa troglodytarum. Next base: position 27,457,977 of record CP097503.1, on the reverse strand, counting down.
TTATGCAATATATATTTGTGAATCGCTGCCAGGCATAGTGTTCTTCATTGGCTAACTGATATGTATTACCTTTGGAAAGCTACCATAATGATTGCACAGATAAACCTCTTATGTCTTTAACATGCGTATGGAAATGATGTGTGGAGTTCATTTGGACTTGCATTATCCAGAAGATACTAAGGTTACATCATCAAGTGATATAAATAATTTATTATTCAGAGCAATGACCTTAATTGATTAGGTGATACAGATTGCCTACGGAAAGGTACCAAAAGCATTCGGTATAATAATGATTGCGCCTATAAACCTCCTATCTGTCTTTACTGGGTGTTGAAATGACGTGTGGAATTCATTTGAACCTGCATTATCCAGAAAATACTAAGTTTTCTTTGTATTGAATCAGACGATCATTCTCCGCAGTGGTCAGCATAAATGTTTCAATTCCTTCCATAAAGTTTTCATTAAAGAACAAACCAACATAAAAGACCATAGAGGGCCGGTGCATACTCTCCCATTGTTTTCTAGGCAATCCCACACAATTATTTGAAGTTGAAATGAGTCAAATACAAGACCGTATCCTTCAAATTATCCTGAGCGGCAACAGGAGACACATCACAAACAGCCGGCATCCGATGGTGCATGTTCGAAGGGGATTGTTGGAGGCACCTCCCTGCAGACAAGACAGTAAATATATACAAATAACAAAAAATTGGAAGTTTGAACCATCTAGAATCGGCCATGAGCTGCGCGAATCTTTTGTTGTGAGATCGATTAAACAATGTTGATGATAATTTCTTTTATTAAGACCAGCTTTTGTATCCGACAACACAACATAAACCGTATGCACACGCAACCGTCGTCTTTACACTAGACGTATGTTGCAACCCAAATCGGAATACAGTGTCCCGACAATAACAAGGAAGCAGTGTATGATTGACTTGACCGACGACTCTGTGGATTTGAATGTTTATGGGTGGGTGTACTCTATTCTCGATTCAAGCGCTTTCGTATAGGTATTCCAAACAGGCTCCCTTCTACCAATTTATTTTTGGCATGGATTCTCGTGACCCCTCCAATACCTAAATAAGATGACATTGGTGTGTCAGATTGTGTTGGAAGTTTCTTCCAATCATCAAGGCATGGTTTGCATCTGGCCTAAGTGAAGGAATCCTATCCATGAAGTGTCTGGAAAATTAAAGTCAATATCAGGCCAGATGTCTTCCTAACATCGAGGCATGGTTTGCATCTGGCACATCGACTGTTGAGTTTTAAGAACCAACAGTTCCTTTACCTGATTTGATGGTATCAAGTTGTCACACGTGGAATCACAAGGATACGGGCAATCAACTTCCTTGGCCGTCCCTCTGTCAAAGTACCAATCACCAACAGCCTCTGCAATGGTCTGAGGAAGAAGAGCACAGGTTATTCTCGGCAACGCTCGGAGGGATCTCTAAGAAAAATACCTTGCTGCATTTATTTTAGTTGCAGCGAAGGCCATCAATATCTTTTAGGACGCGGAAGCAAATTTACCTTGTTGTGCAGTCTTGGAGAATCGGAGCCAAACCATGCTTCTTGCACTTCACTCTGGCAATGCGTAAAGCAGGAGTTTATGAACATCCCACCGTTTTGTGATCCTTCAAATGATTCGAGAGCTTTGAGCATCTCATTCCTGAAACCTGAAACCAAGCGATGGCAGTGTTGGTGTTACCGCATCGATTCATCGAGGAAATTTTATCCGGTAATCAAAACTTTCATGCGTAGAACAATGCGAAGTTCAAAAGCGATGATGCAAATTGTCAAGTACAGAATTCATGTTTAACCTGAGAGGTTCAGAATTCTATGTCCGAAGAGAAAGCAGAAGGGAGCGTTCACCTTGCAGAATAGCTGTTTGGATTGGGCTGCACGCCAATGGATTTAGCTTGCAGCGGTTCCAGCGTCCTCGCGGATCAGCAGATGGCGGCACAAATATATGATGGAACTGCTCGGCGTAGAGTCTCGGATGAGCGATCGAAATCGAGGTGTCCGAATGACAACATCACGTAGGAGGAAGCATGAGATGCAGAAGCGGATGACGCAGACTTGCCTGGTATACATCGTAAGCTGAGTTCAAGATGAAGTATGGTGTTCTGATGTAGCTCAATGCATGCTGTGGGAAGAAACACTGCGCAACAGCGTCATCATCGGCGTCAGAACTTTCTGCACTTCATTCAAACTATCAACACTCGGGGAGTCGAGAGAATTTTGGGACCTGATAGGCAGAAAGGCCATACGAAGATGTGCAATTTGGATTCAAATTCTTCTGCACTCCCTGCGGCACAACATCCAGTTTTTGCAAACCTAAATGTCAAAGAAAGACCAAACAGCAGCAGAAATCTGACCTGCAGACTGACAAGGCTACCGAAGAAGGATCTTATGGTGTACTCTCCCGATACATCTCTCCTGCCAATCCAAGAACTGGAAACATTAGTGAAGAGCATCATCCAAATCACACATGAATCGGGTTACAAATGGCGGTATTACACATCGAGGAAGAACCCGGCGTCGCTTAGGCATTTGACGGTGGCCGTCTCTGGTACGAACGTGGTGAGATCATCGCAGTGAAGAAATGTAGCTAAACCCCCAGCGGAACAGCCTGAAAGCAATACCTACGGATTGGAATCAATGGACAACATGAACAAAAGCACGATGGTCTGCCTGAATTGTAGGCGCAGAGTCACATGGATCGTCGTTCTTGATTTGAACTACAAAGACATTGATTTCTTGCACAGACATGAAGAGTTACAGAATCGGAACATGGAATTTGCTTTCTCAAGGCAAAAAAGTTAGTAACTGGTTCTTACCTTGTCTGCCTGGATCAAGCCTTTCGGGAGCAGATCAAGAACAATAGCTCTCCATATCCTTTGCCCTCTGAAGTAAAGAGCAGTCGTCTGCTCGTCAATGGAAGAAAGCACATGAATCACCGTTGTGCACACAGAGGATCTCCCAACACGATCACACAAGGACAAAGCAAGCTTAGCATGAGACAAAGGAGCCGAGTCAAGATGGGTTACGCTGTCGAGCAACTCCGAGTCGCCACCAAAGGAGGCGCCATCGCAGTAGCGAAGCTTCACTCGGTTCCAGTCGTAGAAGTCTACCAAAGGAAGAGAAGAAGAGGTTTCGGTCACTCGATCGAGAGGTAATGTCGGAAACAACAGCAGCTGCGTGTTTCGACGATGGAAGGGAAGAGGGGGAAGGGCGGAAGACCGGGGTTGGCGGTGGAGTCGTTGCTTAGGATCCCGGAGAACACCTCCAGCTTGTTCATGTACCGGGTTGACCCCCGTCGCGTCTTTGACCGCGCCGCGCACGACGCCACGTCATTGCACCACCCTCCTCCCTCCAAATTCAAACGTAACATTACAAAGTCAATCATCTTCGTATTTGTACCAAAAGCATGTCAACGGGCTTACGTGATGAAAACTTTGACCATCGATAACAAAGATCGAAACTTTATTACCATTAATGGTTTTAGAAATTCCGACTATAATTAAAAACAAATCTAAGAATATTTGGGTGGTTTGCAGTTTATTTTTTTATAAAAAAATCAAATGAATTACTGCAATTTAAAAGACAATATATGCTATTTTCTCTGGATTTCTGAGGATTATAAATGCATTTTAATCATCAGAAAGACGAGGAAGTATTGCGGACTGCTCAAAGTGTACATGTCAGAGTGTTTGCAGAGAGGATTGGACGATTCAGTTGACAATTAAGTCAAATGCATGATGCAAAGAAAACATGGAGGTGTTGACCTTTACCTCGAACTGCAGCAGCCAGTTGCGAGCGCCGCCGCCGAGCCCTCCGTGGAGGTGGTAAGCCGGTGGGCTCCCGTCCAGGCACACTGCATCAATCAATCGACAGTATCATTCAATGCCGGTGTGCTGTCAAACATTTTTGTGCTGGGCCAGTGTTGGATCTCTCTCTCGTTCAAAGGACCACCGTCGGCAGTCAAATAATTGAAGTGCAGCGGCGAGAGAGAGAGAGAGAGAGAGAGAGAGAGAGAGAGAGAGAGAGAGACTATCCTGCTCCGGTGGAACCTGCGTGGGGGACAAGAGTCATGGCCACTAGCAGCCTCTTCTCCTCCTTCACCTCGAGGCAGTGGATGCTCCTCCATGGAGTTACTCCCATCATCATCACCACCGCCCAGAGTGCACTCATCATCATGTACGCTCAAGGGAAAAAAGAAGGGTCAATCGAGGAGAAGGGGGAAGACAAAGCAGATGGCGGCAGAGAGAAGAGAAGAGGAGAAGCTTGGAGGTGTGCATCCTCCTCACGGATCGAATTCCACAAGTTGCTCACTCACTTGGAGGAGAGTTAGAGAGGGAAGGAAACGATTCCCAAAGAATTGAAATCGAATCCAGCAAAGGGAGGAAAAGGAGAAAAAGTTGAACTTGACTGCCTTATTGGGGACCGGAGAGAGAGAGAGAGAGAGAGAGAGAGAGAGAGAGAGAGAGAGAGAAGATGAAGAAGAAGAAGAAGAAGAAGAAGAAGGTGCTGGGGGAGATTGATGGAAGAGATGGCTGGTCTCAGCGTCCACCGAATCCACCAGCAGCAGGTTTGCGGATGCGGATTGAGATATCGGATTTCCAATATTGTAGCCGTCGTTAAGGGTGAGAAGGGATGGTTCAGTAAGCGGGTTGAGGATGCGTGGAGCGAGACAGGACCCGGATCCGTTACTGGGACCCTTCGCGGAATAAAAGAACGTGGCGGACGCAGCAACTGAACGGTAGGTGGATGGGTGACGCCAAGTGGGCCCGACGGCGATTTCGCCATCAGAACCGTCCCGTTTAATGTCCTTTTATGGACCTCTCGGCCACGGGGCGGCTTCAACTAAACAAAAATTATACGATGGCCTTTGCACGAGATCTAACGCTCCTAACGCGATGGAAAGCCGGGACGGCAGTGTCGTAATCCTATAATTTTTTCTATAAAAATAAAATTTTAGAAAATTTTTATATAATATTTTATTATATAATTTAGTCCATAATTAATCTATTCATAGGATATTAATAACATGACTTAATCTATAACCAATCCACTTGTAGGACATTCAATAGATTCAACTACTTCTTAAAAATTTATAATGTTTTAATCAATCCAAATAATATAAATATACAAAATAATATCAATGCAAAGTAATCTTAATAGATTAACTATATCATTCAATGAGTAATTAATCCATCATATTTTTTGCTTGTGTGATTCTAAAATATTAAGAGATAATTATATGAGCAAACCATAGCTCCATAAGCATCATAACTTATTTACTAATAAAAAATTATTATAAATAATTATTTAAAAAATAATATTTTTTTATACATTTAACATATGCTTTAAATACAGGAAGTTCAAATACTTTTTTTATGCTCATATAATTTATAAAAATTTAAACCTTATATACATTTCAAAATTATAACTTATTAATATAAAATATTTGAATACCAAATCGTTTATCAAACTTGTAAAACATCAATTTCTCATACATTTTATATTATGATTTTGTTGAATCTCGGATTTTGATGATGAAATCAATTGATTATGTTTTGTGATCTAACTACGGTTTAAGTAACGCATGACTATTCTCGAACAGGATTAGATAATTGAAGCAAGAAGAATCGATGATGCGCCAGAGGAAAATATATCTGAAGATTGGACGTCGAGCTAAAGATTGGTCGTCATATTAGCAGAAGGCTTCGAACAAAGAATTTGGGCATCGGATCAAGAAGAACGGAGTTGTGCCATGGAGATTAGAGTAACATAGGACAACTACCGATTGGGCAACAGGCCGCAAGAGAGGACGATGCATCGAAGAATCAAACGAAGCGTCGATGGACTAATGACATGTCGGGCAATAAATTTGATTCGCTTTGTAATAATTGTCTAGATCGAAGTAGGATTAGGTTTAATTGGGTTGAAATTGGGCCAACTCAGTTAAGGGGCCAACTGGGCTTGAATCAGGGTTGTGTTGGGCCGAATGAAAGGCCCAAACAGTGCCTTGGTGCCACGTCAGGCAGTGGCACCACCAAGGTTAGTGATAGAACTGCTTGAAGGCTCAGCCTCCAAGGTTGAGCTTGGGTGATGGTACCGCCCAATACATTGATGGTCTAGTATGCCAAAGCAATGGTACCGCTCAATGACAAAAAGCTTCAGTAGTAGTACCACTTAACACTGTCGGTGGTATCACCAAAAACTGACGGTGGTATCGCCAGCATCCGAAAGACCCGATATGAGATTGGTTTTAGCTCTAAGTTTGAATCTTTTTGGAGCCTATAAATACTCCTCTCATCCCTAGTTAGAAAATATAAGCACAAAGAACTTAAAAGTGAGAAAATGCTATAGAAATCATTTGAGAGATTCCCTCCTCTACTTCTAAGTTTAGAATTCTTTTAGAGAGGAGTGAGTGCTTGTAAAAGTTCTCTCCTAAGCCTGTAGAAAGAAGAAAGCGTTGTAGGGATAGTTGATCTTCACCCGTTAGAAAGAAGATCGTTAGTGAAAGCCGGTGGCTTTGAGTTAAGAGGAATCGAGAGTGGACGTAGGCCAGATGACCAAACCACTATAAAATTTAGTTTGCATTTACTTTACGCTTTTCATTCATTCTGTAAATCATTTCACTTTACTGCAATCACTTAGATTCTTCTATATTCACTTACGAATTTTTTTAAATTAAAGCGTAATCAAAATTGATTTTTATCATACAAAGTTTTTCGAAATCGCATGAATTTGACTTTTTAACCACTGCACTAATTCACCCCCCCTCTTAGTGCCATTTTTTATCCTAACAATTGGTATTAGAGCCATGGTATTTCTCGTTTGGATTTATACTCAAAAGAAATAGCTTTTTTCGAATTTCATGATGGATTTTCTATCGTTCGTCCTCCCATGTTCAATGGGATGGACTATACTTATTGAAAAATTCGAATGAGAGTTTTCTTACTTTCTTTGGATTTAGATTTATGGAACATCGTTGAAAATGATTTTCAAGATCCCTCTAAACCTAGGAATGAATTTGAGAAAAAATCGTTTTCGTTAAATGCAAAGGCTATGAATGCCTAGTTTTGTGTATTGGATAAAAATGAGTTTAATCAGATTTTGATTTGCGAAATGACTTTCGACATTTGGCATACACTTGAAATCACACACGAAGGCACTAGTAGAGTTAAGGATTCTAAGATAAATCTTTTGATGCATGATTTTGAACTTTTCCGAATGGCACCAAGTGAAACTATTGGTGACATGTACACCCGTTTCACGGATGTCGTCAATAGTTTGAAAAGTCTTGATAAATATTTTTCTAATATCAAACTTATAAACAAGATTTTAAGATCCTTTCCAAAAAGTTGGGATCCGAAAGTAACCGCTATTTAAGAGGTAAAATATTTAAACAAGTTTTCATTGGAAGAACTTATCGGGTTATTAATGACCTATGAAATGATATGCTTAGAACATGATGAACTTGGGAACCACGTTTCAAATAACATGAAGGATTTGAGACTTCGAATTATAGAAGACCACTCCAACGAAAGCTTAAGTGATGATGACCTTGAATTCATAACAATGAAATTTAAAAAAGTTTATAAAATAAGAACCAAAGAATAAAAATGAACTCAATCCAAACACAATTACTTGCTATGAATGCAAGAAATCGAGGCCATAAAAGAAGAAGAATACACTCAAGGATGAATCAAGTGATGAAGTTGCGAATTGTGCTTTGACGACTTTCGACAATGAGGTAAGCAACTCAACCAATTCCTCTTTACTTTATTATGAAATTATTTGATCTTTTCATGAGTATCTTGATTTAGTTTGTAGAAAATAATTTTTTTATAAAAAATATATCATACTTTTCTTTCTAGTGTTTTTGAAAAATTAAAAAGTTGATCATGAAAACTATATGTTTTATCATAAAAAAAAACAAAATGTTGATCTAATGCTTATACATCAAATTAGATTAAATCTTTATATGCCTTAAGAAGCATTTAGCTTGATGATTTTCGTATCGCTTTTCTGTTTCAAACATAATGCTTGGCTTTTGTATGAAAAATTTGAATATACCTTATGAAATCATGTTTGATAATGATATATCATGCTTAATGATTTTATATTATTGTATCATTCATGAGGATTTAAAGTTACAATGATTTGAAATCCTATGTTTTGGAATAATACGTTTTTGGTCTTAATCGTTTTTATAATGAAATTTTTTTTGAAATGATGTGTTATATTTTTTGCCTTGATGATCTTTATGATGAAGTTTGTCTTTCACTCTTTTATATTGATGCTTATTTTATTTAGCATTAAAGGCAAAGACATGCTTATAAGAAGTAAATTACATGAATTGAAACAACTAAAAAGAGGAAAGCATTTTTTTAAATTTTTTTTCTCTTTTCGATTTTTCAACATGTGATTCTTAGTGATGAATATATTTTATGAATCTTGTAAACTATGATAGTGATTTTGATGATTCGAATTTGAATGAGCTTTATCGAAATCTTTTTTCACTATGATTCCTTCTTTTTATCATTTACTAAAGAGGAAAACAATCCAATTCATGATCTCGATTTCTCGACATTTGATATTTGAGATTTTTCTTGTAAATCGAGATCTTTTATTTGATCTCTTAAGTTTCTTGTGCTATTTATAAAGAAGAGACATATCAAAGTGAATCATTATATTTATTTCTCGATACTTAATACTTATGGTTCTTTTTTATCTTTGATCTCATAAGATTTCCTCTTGTTATTTGCTAAAAAGTAGATTTATCAAAATGATTCATGGACTTTTGGATTTATGACTTGATTTTTCATTCATTTATATGATGGTTGAAATATTTCTACCCTTGAATTCTTCCCCTCTCCTTTCATTTTTTCATTTAATGACAAAAAGGAAAAAGAAAATATGTTAGCATTGGTATTCATGACTTGACTTTGATGATTGAAACATTGTATGCTTAAATTGATTTTTCTTTTATGTTTCAATACTCCTTTGTATACATGATGACTTGATGATTGAAATATTGATGTGAACTTTTAATATATCACTTGTCATGATTTAAAAATTGATATAAAGGAAAAATATTTATAACTTTCTTTTTGACAAAGACAAAGGAGGAGTTAGCTTGCTAGCTTGTGCATAATAAAAGAAAGAAATATTGCTAGCTAGAACATTGTAAATGAACCAAAATTGCTAACTTGCAAAGAAAGGCAAAGCTTGCATTTATCAAAAAGAGAAGAAAGAAATTGCAAAGTTGCACATTTTTCTTTAACCTGTTAGCTTGGATATTTAAAGTGATGTAAATTTTACAAAATTACTAGCTCATTACAAATAGAAAATTTACTAGCTTGTGATAATAAAAGAAAGAAATATTACTAGCTAGAACATTGTAAATGAACCAAAATTGCTAACTTGCAAAGAAAGGCAAAGCTTGCATTTCTCAAAAGAGAAGAAAGAAATTGCAAAGTTGCATATTTTTCTTTAACCTATTAGCTTGCATATTTAAAGTGTTGTAAATTTTACAAATTTGCTAACTCATTGCAAATAGAAAATTTACTAGCTTGCAAAGGCAAAACTTGCTTACACTTATTAAAAGAGAAGAAATAAAAGTTGGTAGCTTAGAATATCACAAAGAGAAGCAAAATGCTATCTTGCCTATCTTAAGAAACAAAAGTATAAAATTGTATATCTTTGAAACTTGCTATGCATGAATATTGTAAAGTGATAAAATTTCTAACTTGTATGTCGTATAACTTGTATATCCTTAAAACTTGCTAGATGCTACTTCTCCTTTTTGTTGATGACAAAGGGGGAGAAGTATGTTGATAAATGTTGATAATCATGCATGAATGTTGAAATTAAAATTATGTTTTTATATGATTTTTTAATGACATGTTGCTTGGATTTTTTTGAAATCCAAAGATTCTATCAATATGGCATATTGATAGGGGGAGTTTGTCTAAACTCCTTCATCAATTGATTGTCATCATAAAAAAGGGAGAGATTGTTGAATCTTAGATTTTGATGATAAAACCAATTGATTGTGTTTTTTGATCTAACTATGTTTTAAGTGACAGGACTATTCTCGATTAGGATTAGATAATTAAAGCAGGAAGAATCGAATCTGCACTAGAGGAAAACATGTTAGTGTTGGAAAATCATGGGGAGTCGGCATCTCATTCGTAGCGAAAAATAAAAACAAGATCGGATTTCCCATAGTTACGTACTTGGTTGTCATGCGACTATTGGTGTGCAAAAATCGTAAATCCGAAAAATCCTTATGTATCATGTCAGAAGTGTTACCTGGGGAGATCGTATATCCCCGAAAATTCTAGATCTGATGAAGAGGATAAAGGAGCACTAGCGTACTCCTCTCTAGCGGTAATCCACATAGCGGACGCAGCAACGATGCTCCTCAGATCACCGTGGGATCTTTCTCCACATACACCACAAGGTTGCCGGAGCTAAGGAGGAAGAGAGGAGACTGATGAGAATAGGAGGATGACTATCAAGAGCTCTCAGCTTATGAACTAGGAGGTTCCTCCTATTTATAGAGGTGGAGGAAGCTTATCCTTAACAGATCTTGTTCACACTAGATCTCTCTCCAATTGGATCTCATTGGATCATATCCATATGAACCAATTGGACCTTATCCAATTGGATCTTATCCAATCATTTAATTGGATCTCATCCAATTACCCAATTCGATCTCATCCACAGGATCCAAAACTTCGCAGATATCTCATATCTGCACCTCTACTCGTCACAACATTCACCTTATGTGTGTGTCCCTCTAGGCCCGATACCGAGCTGGCCATGAGTCGCTCCCGTCAGAACTCCTTCTGACTCAGAACACATTCTGATATAGTGAATTATTATCTCCATAATAATTCACTCGATTCATCGACTATGGACGTACTAGGCCACTACACCATAGTCCCCAAACGGTACATGGGGATCTAATCCATCAGACCTGTTTGTCCTCAGTTACCATGTATCTGTAGTTCCTCGTCCATTTAATATCCCAGAGACTGTATATTGGGAATGGTAAAGTCAAGCCCATACGGAATCCTATTCGAGTCTCGCTCTAATTGGATTCTCACGAAGAACTCCTTCTCTCTAAATCCGAACGACCCTGGCTAGAGATTTTGCTTGAGCGAGCACACGCCGGATATATCTCTCACGATATCGAGAGTGGATGATCATATATTGACACGCAATTACCTTCGTAAGATTGGCTACCATTCCTGAGAACCGACTATATCAGATCTGGAGCTCTCCAAACCTGTAAGTCCGACGTCAAAGAATGGAGTACTCAAATAAGGCATCTTTGGTGCCTCAAGTCTAAAGACCAGACACACTACTGAGACTACGGAGTCACTGTTTGACATTAGGTATCATTAACTATATAACATTATGTAAGCGGATTAATCAGTGAACTCATTCTCCAATGAGCACCTGCACTATACCTCTAGTGTCCCCACACAAGTGACTATGAGACCAGTCGCCTCTATCATATAGACGAGTATATAGTGCACCAGTCTCTCCGGTTATCTCGATGTCCTCATCGAGTAACCTATGACCAGGATGATTTAGCATATGTGTTTAAAGGTATATCGATCTCATTATTGTGATCTCATCACGATCCGATTCCCATTGCATAGATCCATGGATATTACAATATTCATCGAGATAATGTAAGAAAATATCAATAATAATATGTGAAGAGATTGACGTAACATGTCATAGTTGTCATCACTCACGTGATTGGCTTGTAGGGCACCTACAACTAATAATCTCCCACTTGACCTAAAGCCAATCACCTACGTGTCTTGATCCCCATCATACTCCTATGACACTCAAATATAATCTAAGTCAACGGCTTTGTTAGTGGATCTGTAATGCTATCTTTAGATGGAACTCTTTCCATTGCTATATCTCCTTGGGCCACGATCTCTCTGATCAAGTGGAACCTCCTCAGAATGTGCTTAGACTTCTAATGAGACCTAGGTTCATTTGCTTTAGCAATTGCCCCATTGTTGTCACAATATAAGGTAATCGGCTCCTCTTTATTCGGCATGACTCTTAGATCTGTGATGAACTTCTTTATCTAGACTCCCTCCTTTGTTGCCTCTACCGCAGCAATGTATTCTGCCTTTGTGGTCGAATCAATAGTAGTATCTTCCTTGGAACTTTTCCAGCATACTGCTCCTCCTTTCAGGGTGAAGACATACCCTGAATTTGACTTGCTATTGTCAACATCGGACTAGAAACTCGAGTCTGTGTAGCCCTTAATCTAGAGACTACCTCCTCCATATACCAGTAAAAGATTCTTAGTCATTTTCAAGTACTCAAGGATACACTTTACTATCTTCCAGTGCTCCAAGCTTATATCTGCCTAATACCTGCTCGTGACACTCAGAGCATACACTATATCAGGCCTGGTACATATTATAGCATATATGATAGATCCTATCGCATAGGGTATCGTATCCATGTTTGCCATTTCTCTAGGAGTTTTAGAGGATATACTCCGAGAAATTCTATGTACCTAGACTAGGACAAGCCAAGCATCCTTTTTGATCTATTTTTATAAATCTGAATCCCTAAGATATATGATGCTTTTCCTAAGTCCTTCATGGAGAAGTGTCTAGATAGCTAAGCCTTCATTGTGAAGAGCATTCCTACATCATTCCCAATGATTAAGATGTCATCCACATATAACATTAAGAAGGTGATAGCACTCCCACTTACCTTCATATACACACAAGGCTCATCTTTGTGTTGGAAAATCCTTCAGGGGATTGACATCACATGCGCAGCGGAAGAACAAAAAATAAAACCCCAGATTTCTCGTAAAAATTTTTCATCGTTGTGCAAAGATCGGTGCATCAAAAATAAATCCGTAAAACTGCACGTGTAAAAGAAGATACCTAGGAAGATCGTATATCCCCGAATTCCTGCAGATCTATAGGAGAGGATGAAGGAGGTCAAGCGTCCTCCTCTCTAGCGGTATCCACACGGCAGGGATTGAAACGATGCACCTCTCTCTCTAGGGAGAGGAGAACAGGAGGTGGCTACCAAAAGAAACCCTCAGCCTATAGAGCTTTGGTTCCCTCCTATTTATAAAGGCCCCCTGAAAACCCTAATGGATCTTTTGCCCTATTGGGTATTGGATCTCCATCCAATTACCCAAGCCTCTTGGATTAGTGGGTCTTTACCTAATAATCTCTTATTAGCTCTTATTGGATCTCATCTATGGGATCCAATAATACAAGGGCTTATTAGATATCCAATGAGATAGGGGCTCTGGTAGATATCTCATATCCAAACCTCTACTCATCGCAACACCTACCATATGTGTGTGACCCTCTAGCCCAATATCGAGCTGGCCGTGAGTCATACTTGTCAGAACTCTTCTAACTTAGTGAATTATTATCTCTATAATAATTCACCCAACTCATCGACTGCGGACGTGCCAGGCCACTACGCCGCGGCCCCCAAATGATACAGGGAAATCCAATCCTTTGGACCTATCTATCCTCAGTTATCATATAATCTTTCATCCATCTAATATCCCAAAGATCCTATACCGAGCATGGTGCTGTCAGGCCCATACGGTCTCTCCTCGAGTCTTACTCTTGTTGGATTCTCTCGGAGAACCCTTTCTCTCTCAATCCGAATAACCTTGGCCAAGGATTTGTTCGAGCAAGAATACATGGAATATTCCTCTCATGATACCGAGAGTGGATGATCCTCTATTGACATTTAATAGCCATTGTAAGGTTGGCTACCACTCCCAATGACCGGCTGTACTAGATCTGGAACTTTCCAAACCTATAAGTCCGGTATCAAAGAGTGGAGTACTCATACAGGACATTCTTGGTGTCTCAAGTTTAAGGACCCGATACACTATTGGGACTACGGAATCGCTGTCTGATGTGAGGTATCAATAACCATCCAACATTCCGTAGGCGGATCAATCAGTGAACTTATTCTCCAATGAGCACTTGCACTGTAACCTTAGTATCCCCACATGAGTAGCTATGAGACTAGCTACCTCCATCATATGAACGGGTATATAGCACACTAGTCTATCCAGTTATCTCGATATTCTTCTTGAGCAACCTATGACCAGGATAATTTAGGGTTTGTGTTTAAAAGTGAATCGGTCTCATTATCGTGATCTCATCACGATCCGATTCCCATTGCGCAAATCTAAGGACATCAAAGTATATGCAACACGCAAAATAAAGTGATAAAACGGCTAATAATAAGCAAAGAGATAAAGTGCATATTAAGTCACAAGTGCTATCACTCATGTGATTGGCTTGCAGGGCACATATGACCAGCACTTCATTCTTAACGAAGTCATAAGATCTGATTGCCTCATCAAATCTTATGTTCTAACTTCGGAAAGCTTACTTTAGTCCATAAATGGACTTAAGCAATCTGCACACCTTATCTGGACTGTGCTTGGACATGAATCTCTTAGGCTGTATCATATACACTTTCTTTTTGAGGTTGCCATTGAGTAATGCAGTTTTCACGTCCATTTGCCAGATCTCATAATCATAATGTGCTGCAATAACTAATAGAATTCGGATGGATTTCAGCATAGCTATGGGTGCAAAAGTTTTGTCATAGTCAACACCTTACCTCTGACGATACCCCTGAGCCACTAGCCTTGCCTTATAGGTCTTCACCTTATTGGGAAATCCTTCAGGGGAGCGACATCACATGTGCAGCGGAAGAACAAAAAATAAAAAAATACCCCAGATTTTCCGTAGAAAGTTTCCGTCATCATGCGAAGATCGGTGCGTCAAAACAAATCCGTGAAAACTGCATGTGTAAAAGAAAGATACCTAGGGAGATCGTATATCCCTAAATCCTTGCAGATCTGTAGGAGAGGATGAAGGGGGTCAAGTGTCCTCCTCTCTAGCGGTATCCACACGGCAGGGATTGCAATGATGCACCTCTCTCTCTAGGGAGAGGAGAACAGGAGGTGGCTACCAAAAGAAAACCCTCAACCTATAGAGCTTTGGTTCCCTCCTATTTATAGAGACCCCCTAAAGACCCTTATGGATTTTTTTACCCTATTGGGTATTGGATCTCCATCCAATTACCCAAGCCTCTTGGATTAGAGGGTTTCTACCCAATAATCTCTTATTAGCAATTATTGGATCTCATCTCAGGATCTAATAATTCAGGGGCTTAATTGATATCTAATAAGATAGGGGGTTCAACGGATATCTCATATCCGAACCTCTATTCGTCGCAACACCTACCATATGTGTGTGACCCTCTAGGCCCAATATCGAGCTGGCTGTGAGTCATACTTGTCAGAACTCCTTCTGACTTAGTAAATTATTATCTCTATAATAATTCACCCAACTCATCGACTGCGGACGTACCAGGCCACTACGCCGCGGCCCCCAGATGATACAGGGGAATCCAATCCTTTGGACCTATCTGTCCTCAGTTACCATATATCTATAGTCCCTCATCCATCCAATATCCCAGAGACCCTATACCGGGCATGGTGCTGTCAGGCCCATACGGTCTCTCCTCGAGTCTTGCTCTAATCGGATTCTCCCGGAGAACTCTTTCTCTCTCAATCCGAATGACCTTGGCCAAGGATTTATTCGAGCAAGAACACATGGGATATTCCTCTCATGATACCGAGAGCGGATGATCCTCTATTAACACTCAATAGCCCTCGTAAGGTTGGCTACCACTCCCAATGACCGACTGTACTAGATCTGGAACTTTCCAAACCTATAAGTTCGGTATCAAAGAGTGGAGTACTCATACAGGACATTTTTGGTGTCTCAAGTCTAATGACCAGATATACTACTGCGACTATGGAAGCGCTGTCTGACATGAGGTATCAATGACCATCCAGCATTCCGTAGGCAGATCAATCAGTGAACTCATTCCCCAATGAGCACCTGCACTATACCCTTAGTGTCCCCACACGAGTAGCTATGAGACCAGCCACCTCCATCATATGGATGGATATACAGCACACTAGTCTATCCGGTTATCTCGATGTCCTTCACGAGTAACCTATGACCAGGATAATTTAGGGTCTGTGTTTAAAGGTGAATTGATCTCATTATCGTGATCTCATCACGATTCGATTCCTATTACACAGATCCAAGGACATCACAATATATGCAACACGCAAGATAAAGTGATAAAATGCTCAATAATATGCAAAGAGAAAAAGTGCATATCAAGTCACAAGTGCTATCACTCATGTGATTGGCTTGCAGGGCACATATGACTAGCAATCTCCCACTTGACCTAAAGCTAATCACCAACATGTCTGATCCCCATCAGACCTCTGTGATGCTCAAAGACAATCTGAGTCAATGTGTTAGAACCCTTGCGGATTCTAAGCTTGGGGTTGATCTCTATAGGGGATCGGCCTCCTTGGAACTCTATAGGGGTTCCTTCCAAAGGTTGCTAAAAGATTGATCTATTCATTGATGAAAAGAGGATGAATACATGGCTATTTTTTACGTCTAAAGTGCAACAGTTTGAATGTAAAATATAAGTGGTTTATATTGAGAATTTTTTGACAAAACCAAGGGAAAAACCACTGTTAGGAAGTGTCAAAGCTGTCGTAAAAATTTCATAGAGATTTGGATCGAAAAAATGCAGTAGCAAGATTAAAAAGACAGTGCTATGCGGTTGAAATTCTGTAGTGCAACTTTCGTTGTAGAGATGAAAACTTTGCGACGAAAAGTTTATGCAGCAATATAGGAATGAATTTTTTGGATTTTTGGAATAAGGATAACTAAATTGCAGCAGCAGTAAGATAGATAACCAGAACTTGTTGCAATTCACGGGAAGATCAAAGGATGATCTGCAGTAGTGGAGATGACGGTAGAATTCAGCGATGATCTTCTAAGTAATTGTGAGAATTGCTTTGGGCGGTTGTGGAGGACTGGTGGATAGCTGTGGAAGGGCAGCGAGATGCCAAGAACGCTGCTCTGATACTAAGTGTTAAAACCCTTGCGGATTCTAAGCTTGGGGTTGATCTCTATAGGGGATCGGCCTCCTTGGAACTCTATAGGGGTTCCTTCCTCCAAGTTGCTGCTCAAAGGCTGCTAAAAGATTGATCTATTCATTGATGAAAAGAGGATGAATACATGGCTATTTATAGGGCTTCTAAACCTCAACTCCTAATAGGACTCTTACTCAAGACTCTTACTTCTAACCAACTTCTAATTAGGACTCCTTCTCTAGTAGGACTCCTAATTCTAATAGGACTCTTTCTCTAATAGGACTCCTACTTCTAATAGGACTCTTTTCCTAATAGGACTCCTACTTCTAATAGAACTCTTTCTCTAATAGGACTCCTATTTCTAATAGGACTCCTTTTCTAAGAAGCAACCTAACCCTAACCTAGCCGGCCTCTTCACCTCTTTAATAGGGGTTGGTTAGATAGGATTTACATGAATGCCTTTATCAATGAAACTAAATTAGGACTCTCATAACTAGAGTCCTAACAGATTAGGACTCTTCTAGCTAGAGTCCTAACAGATTAGGACTCTTCTAGCTAGAGTCATAACAAACCTGTCCTCTTCAAATCAGCCTTGTCCTCGAGGCTGACGCTCCATGAATTCTGAGAATTTGATATTCAAGTCTCAAATTCTATTGGTAGGTTCGCCCATTGTATTAGCACTTCAATAGGGTGTCGTCGTCGTCGAGTCATGATTCGTCGATCAATAATGGCACTTGGTTGGATCTGGAGCTCTCCTTGAGTAGTCATATTTGGTAGATGGCTTTGGGCTATCTCGTTTTGTCCCAACTTGAGCTTCAAATACGACACATGGAAGACTAGATGGATTCGAGGGCTGGCGGGTAAGTCCAATATGTATGCTACTACTCCGATGTGCCCCAAAATCTAGTAGGATCCATAGAACTGAGGTAAAAGCTCATAGATGCTCTGGTCTTCGAATCATTTTGCCATTCCCTCCTCATATCCTTAGGAAAGTCGCTAGTTAAAAGTGAAATGACCGAAAATTTAGCTTGCTTGGGTAGCCGCGAAAGTGCATCTGTAACAACATTTTATATCCCCCTTTTGTATGTTATTTCATAATCATATCTAAGAAGCTTTGTTATCCATTTTTGTCACTCAGGGGAAGATATCTTCTGCTCCAAGAAATATTTTAGGCTTTTATGATTGGTCTTGATTTGAAAGCATCACCCGATCAAGTACAATCTCCATTTGACCACCGTATGCACAATTATAAGAATCTCCTTGTCGTAAATAGTCATCTTGAGATGGGAAGGAGATAACGCCTTACTGGTATAAGTGAGGGGGCGGCCATCTTTCATTAGTATAATACCAATTCTGACTCCGGAGGCATCGGCTTCAATAATAAAAGTCTTGCCAAAGTCGGGTAACGCTAGTACGGGCGTTGTTATCATTGCGACTTTAAGTTCGTCGAAGGCGGTGGTGGCTTTGTCCGACCATTGGAAAGCATCTCTTTTCAGTAAGGAAGTAAGGGGTGCACTGATCTTTCCATAGTTTTTCACGAACTTACGGTAGTAACTTGTTAAACCGAGAAAGTCGCGCAGCGATTTTATGTTTCTCGGGGTTGGCCAGTTCTGCATTGCTTAAATTTTGGAGGGGTCCACTGCCACCCCTTCCTCTGATATGATATGCCCAAGATATTCCACCTTTTATTGAAGAAAGTTGCACTTCATTTTTCTGACAAAAAGAACATGTTCTCGTAAAATTGTCAAAATAAGTCGTAAGTGCTGAAAATGACTTTCAAGAGAAGGGCTGTAAATAAGGATATCGTCAAAGAAAACTAGCACAAACTTTTGAAGATAACTCCGAAAAATATCATTCATAAGGCTCTAGAAGGTGGAGGGAGCATTGGTGAGACCAAAGGGCATTACTAGAAATTCATAGTGACCGTTGTGCGTTCGAAAGGTAGTTTTCGGTATGTCTTCTTCGCACACTCGTATTTGATGATACCCAGATCGAAGGTCCAACTTTATGAAGACTCATGCTCCCTTTAATTCATCAAGCAATTCATCTACTACTGGAATAGGATACTTGTCCTTGACGGTTATGTCGTTGAGAGCTCGGTAATCAACGCATATTCACCATGTTCCGTCTTTCTTTCGTACGAGGAGCACTGGTGAAGAGTAGGGGCTACAACTTGGCCGAATAACTCCTGTTTCAAGTATTTCTTTTACAATCCTTTCTATTTCATCTTTTTGGAGATGTGGATATCGATATGGTCGAGTATTTGCTGGAGGTTTCCTTGGAAAAATCGATATACGATGATCGTGCCGGTAGTTAGGAGGTAGGCTACGTGGTTCGTCAAATATATCTGAAAATTCAGCAAGCAAGGGAAGTAGGTTTGGATCTTCAAATTTGGTTGGCTCTCCCTTAGATTGCTGCTCAAGTTGTACCAAAAAGCTACTGCATGCTTTGTGCAAAACTTTCTCTATTCGTTATGTGCAAATTGTCGTTACGTCACCCCCACATTTTCCGTACAATATCACTTGTTTCCCCTTGCTGTAAAATTTCATAATTAATTTTAAAAAATTTCAAGAAACATCACCTAATGTCATCAACGATTCGATGCCAAGCACGGCCTCATAATCATCGAGAGAGAGGAGAAAAAAATCTGCAATTATCTCTTGGTCCTGCAGCAACAATTTCACCCGTGGGCACTTACGATCACACTTGGAGTGCAGGAAAGTAGAGAAAGAGAGGAGGAAAACAAGGACTTTAGAAGGGTAAATGAGCAGCTGTAAGTCCGCAAATAACTACTCCCCAAGTGCCGGGCGCGAAGGCAAGTTTCCGTCAAGTTGACGTGCAAACTTGTGAAAGTGTTCAACGCCCGACACTATACTGAAGACCCATCCAGTCATGTGTCACCTGGGCATTCCAGGGTGCTGAGATGACTGACAAAATTTTGGTGGTTACGGGCTGCAGAAATCAGCCCGCGGCACACGAAAACGGAGCTGTTTTGGGGTTTTTGGGCAGATGTAGCGAGCGATCGTTCTGCAGCACTGTAGCTGCTATTTCTTATATTTTTACAAGGAAAAACACACCAAAACATGGCAAAATAGGCTGTCAAGGATATATACAAGCATGGGCAAGTGACGAACGAAATGTTGAACGAAGTTGCTGTAAGTGTGCGACGACCGTTCGTGACATTCTCCCCCACTTAAGTTATCGATGCCTTCATTGACACTCTTTGGTAGGCTTTGATAGCTACTTCTTCATGTTGGAGGGTGTCTTCTGGCTCCCAACTTGCTTCGATTTTAGAAAGTTTCCGCCACTTCACCAAGTATTCAATCTGCTCAACTCCATTGGGTAGCTTTGTCCTGCGATATGCTAAAATGGTTTCAACTCGCTTCTCGTAGGAAGCTCTGGTGGGAGGTTGGCGAGTTGAAACGCCTCAGGAAGCATCTTGCGGATCAGAGTGGTAGGCTTTCAAGTTGTTGGCATGGAAAACATTATGAATCTTGAGCCACGTCGATAGCTGTAACTTGTAGGAGACGTTGCCCACCCTACTGATAATTGGGAAGGGGCCATCATACTTGCGCACCAATCCTTTGTGCACCTTGTTTCTAAAGAATTGGAGTGATGCTGGTTGGAGCTTCACCAACACCAAATCGCTGACTTTAAATTCCTGTAGTCGCCTTCCCAAGTCTGCCCACTTCTTCATCTTTTTGGCCGCCTTCTCCAAGTAGGCCCACGCAATATCTACATTTCGATGCCATTCTTATGCCAAGTGATATGCGGATGGACTACTCCCTGTATATCCAATAGCCAAAGTGTGAGGAGTCGACGGCTGCTGTCCTGTGATTATCTCGAAGGGGCTCTTGTTGGATGCAAAGCTCCGCTGCAAGTTATAGGAGAATTGGGCTATGTCCAACAACTTCACCCAATCTCATTGGTTGGCACTCACGTAGTGCCGAAGATATTGCTCTAGGAGTGAGTTTATTCTCTCAGTTTGGCCATCCGTCTGGGGGTGGAGGCTTGTGGAGAAGTATAGCTTTGACCCCAACAATTTGAATAACTCGGTCCAGAATCGTCCCAGAAACCGAGCATCTCGATCACTTATGATATTGCGCGGGACTCCCTAATACTTCACCACATTCTTCATCATTAGCTTCACCGCTTCCTCTGCTGAACAGTGTAGGGGTGCAGCAATAAAGGTTGCATACTTTAAAAATCGGTCGACCACCACAAGTATCGATCCGAGTCCCCCTACTACCGGCAAGCTTGATATGAAGTCTAAAGAAATGCTCTCCCACAGCCTTTCTGGTACGGGCAACGGCTCTAAAAGTCCCACCGGCTTCCGCTGCTCCACCTTATCTTGTTGACAGGTTAGGCATGTTCGAACATATTCCTCCACGTCTGTCCCCATCTTTGGCCAATAAAAGGCCCTCTCCATGAGAGCCAATGTTCGGTGAATGCCCGGATGTCCTGCCCAAAGGGAATCATGACACTCCTTCAAGAGTTCATGCCTCAAATTGTCCACTCGAAGGACATAAACTCGATTCCCTTTGGTGTAGACGAGTCCCTCCTGGACCCAAAATCATCGTGCCTTGCCTTCTTGGATCAGTTGCATCAAGGTTACTGCTTGGGGATCACTGTATAGTCCATCCTTGATCCGAGAAAGGAAATTGGAGTGCAACTGACTTGCTTGGCCTCCGCCCTCTAGTTGCATAGCATTCACGGCCTCCACTTTTCGACTCAAAGCATCGGCTATGACATTTGCCTTTCCGGGTTTATACTCCATTGTCATGTCAAATTCCGTCAGGAAGTCCTGCCATCGTGCCTGCTTTGGAGAGAGTTTCTTTTGAGTCTGGAAGTAACTGAAAGCGATGTTGTATGTCCTCAGCACAAATCGCGATCCGAGAAGGTAGTGTCGCCACACTCGTAAACAGTGGATCACCGCTGTCATCTCCTTCTCGTGCACTGGATATCGCCGCTCGGTGTCATTGAGCTTGTGGCTTTCATAGGCCACTGGGTGGCCCTCTTGCATGAGTACTCCCCTAATAGCAAAGTCGGAAGCATCTGTATGGATTTCAAAAGGCTTCCCATAGGCTGGCAATTTGAGCATCGGTTCTTTCAAGACGGCAGCCTTTAGGTCTTGGAATGCCACTTCACATTTGTCGGACCATCTCCAAGGCTGCTCCTTTTTTAGCAACTCCGTTAGTGGAGCTGCGCGCTTCGAATACCCCATTATGAAGTGCCGATAGTAGTTCACAAAACCAAGGAAGGATCTTAGCTCTAGTACCTTCCTTGGAGTACTCCATTCCGTCACTGCTTGCACCTTTGACTTGTCCATTTAAATGGACCCATTGCCGATTCGATGCCCCAAGAATAAGATTTTCGTCTGAGCAAAGCAGCACTTCTCTCTTTTCACAAACAAAGTATTCTCCCTGAGAACTTTAAAAATTGTTCGAAGGTGCTCAATATGCTCCTCAAGTGTTCGGTTGTAGATGACGATATCGTCCAAGTAGACGACCACAAACTTGTCCAAATACTTCTTGAAAAGCTGATTCATAAGAGTGCAGAATGTGGCTGGAGTGTTGGTTAAGCCAAAAGGCATCACCAAGAACTCAAACGCTTCATACCTGGTCACACAGGTAGTCTTCGCTTCATCACCTTCAGCAATACGCACCTACCAATACCCCGACCGAAGGTCGAGTTTGGAGAAATACTTTGCTTTGCCCAGTTGGTCGAACAAGTCCGCAATGAGCGGGATGAGATATTTGTTCTTTACGGTAACCTTGTTAAGGGCTCGATAATCGACGCATAGTCGGAGACTCCCATCATGTTTCTTTTAGAAGAGAACTGGAGCTCCAAATGGTGCTTTAGAACTACGGATGAGACCACCGCTTAGCAGTTCATCTAACTGCTTTCTGAGCTTTGCCAACTCAGGAGGGGGCATGCGGTATGGTGGTCTCGCTGGAGGCTTCACTCCCGGCTCTAGCTCGATAAGATGATCTACGCCTCTGCGTGGTGGCAGAGTTTTCGATAACTCAGGTGGCATAACATCTTCGAACTCCTTCAGAACATTTGCCACCGCAGCAGGTTCTTTAAGGGCCTCCCCATTGAGTGTTTCCAGCTTCATCGCAGCCACAAAGGTTAACTCTCCTTGGCGTACACCCTTCTTCAATTGCAATGCCGATAGTTGTTGGGGATCCTGGGTTCCTCTTCGAGAGACAGAAATCACACAGGGGTTGTCACCTCCCATCTGACATATGGAGTCTAGGAACGGCATCGGCACCAACTTTGCTACATGCATGAACTCCATTCCAAGAATCACTTTGAAGTCATCCAATGGCACTGCCATCATGTTTGTGCGCCCGCTCCATGATCCAATCTTGATGGAGACTCCCTTTGCTAGCCCGAAGATTCGTTTGGCCTCCGAGTTGATCGCCTTCATCCGACTTGGGTTCTTCTCCAAGATTAATCCAAGTCGCTTTGCTTCTCGGTCGACAATGAAGTTGTGGGTAGCACTTGTGTCCACCATTGCATGGGTGGTTTGGTCGTTGAGTCTGATGTTCACATACATTAGCTCACTATTTCCTGCTTTCTGTTGCTTCGGCTTCATGTTCTCCCCCACTTGACCCCGCAATGCATTCAACAAACGCATTACACCCATTCGGGGTCCTTGCGACTTCTCATCGTCGCTACCCGATTCGGAGCTACTCGAACTGGGGGCAACTGCCTTGCCCTTGTCTGGCTTGGGGGGATTGATGGAAGCCGACAAGGCATTGAGTGCCTATTTTTGTGGGCACTCCCATACCCTGTGTGACCCTCCGCACAAGAAATATCTGCTAGGTTTTGAGGCCCTGCCGTTTGAGTTCGGCCCCTTATGGAAACTCTTCTTCCTTTGCTCGCCCCCAGGTTCCTTCCCCGAAGAATGCTTTGGATGGCGATTTCCTATATGTTGTTTCTTCTTCCTCGGGTCCTCTGAAGAAACAAAGTCGGTGAGCCTTTCTGTAGCCACAATTGCCCCGACCAAATCAGTGACATTCCGTCGATGAAGTTCCTGTTGAGCCCATGGCTTTAGGCCGTCAAGAATGCTAAACAGCTTATCTTTTTCGTACATGTCCTGAATGTCCAGCATCAATGCAGAAAATTATTTCACATAGTCCCGAATGGAAGTTGTTTGATAGAGTTGTCTCAACTTCCTCCTTGCGATGAACTCAGTGTTCTCGGGCAGGAATTGAGTTCTCAACTCGCACTTCAAGTCATCCCATGTGTCCGCTCGACACCGACCTTGTTGAATCTCTTCCCAACGGGTTCTCCACCAAAGCTTTGCATCTCCGTTCAGATACATAGACGCTATCGAAACTTTGGTGTCCTCAGAGTCTGGCCTCGTAGCTCGAAAGTATTGTTCCATATCAAACAGAAAATTCTCGAGCTCCTTCGTATCTCTAGCACCCCCATAACAATGTGGGTCGGGCACCCTGAAGCTTTGTGTCGGCGTAACGCGGGTGTTGCTTCCCCCCGCATTCAACACCCTTGTGAGCACTGCTACTTTGGAAGTGAGTTTCATCACCATCTCTTGCAAATGTTGCACGGAGTCCTTGGTATCCTCCGTTAGTCGGTCGACTAGGGCTTCAACCTTGTCGATCCGAGATTCAGCTTCTTCTTGCGAGCTCTCTACGCTAAGAAGCCTACTTTAGCCTTGGTAGAGTTCGTCCAAGCTCGCTTCAAGAATATCCAAGCGGGTTTCCGCCGCTGTGATCCTCTCTCTATGGGACTTTTTCCCGGCTGGTGCTCCAGATTGCACCTCCTCCGCTCGTGGCGAGTAGCCAACTTCTCGCTCATCGTGCTCGCTGCCCCGCTCCTCATGAGCGGCTCCAGCAGTGAGAGAGCGAGTTTGCACATGCAGCCCTCCTGCGGCTGCTTGGGGCAACATTCTGGCTTGCCCCATCTTGCTCGATTCACCACTCTGTTTCGCCATGGCGAGATTGCGAAGTTTCTTCGCTGCTTGCTCAAATTGCTTGCCTGCTTTGATACCATAATGTCATGTACTTAGCTGGAATTGCCTAAGTGGTTAGGCACCATTGCGGTAAACACGGACTTAGCTGGAATTGCCTAAGTCGAGAAGCACCCTTGCGCCCACTTCGATCAGACTTAGTTGGGATTGCCTAAGTCTTGAGGCGCCCTTGCGACATACGCGTCCGCAAAGGGTCAGCCGAGTTGCAACCTCGTGCAGGTCCCGTAGGACCTGTAAAAAGAGAAGTTTATTAGTTCTGAAAGAGAGCGACGGACAAGTCTCGATGTCTCGTGAAGAGGGAAGCTTTACAAGCAATTGAGCAAACACTTGGAGTGCAGGAAAGCAAAGAAAGAGAGGAGGAAAACAAGGACTTTAGAAGGGTGAATGAGCAGCTGCAAGTCCGCAAACAACTACTCCCCAAGTGCCGGGCACGAAGGCAAGTTTCCGTCAAGTTGACGTGCAAACTTGTGAAAGTGTTCAACGCCCGACACTATACTGAAGACCCATCCAGCCATATGCCACGCGGGGGGGTTCCAGGTCTTGAGATGGTCGACAAAATTTGGTGGTCGCGAGAAATCACCGCGACACGAAAATGGAGCTATTTTTGGGCATATGTAGCGAGCGATCGTTCTGCAGCATTGTAGCTGCTGTTTCTTACATTTTTACAAGGAAAAACATACCAAAATATGGTAAAACAGGCTACCATGGATATGTACAAGCATGGGCAAGTGACGAACGAAACGTTGAACGAAGTTGCTGCGAGTGTGCGACGACCGTTCGTGACAGTGAGTCACTCCCGTTAGAACTCCTTCTGACTCAGAATACTTTCTGATATAATGAATTATTATATCCATAATAATTCACTCGACTCATCGACTATGGATGTACTAGGCCACTACGCCATAGTCGTCAGACGGTACAGAGGGATCTAATCCATCGGATCTGTCTGTCCTTAGTTACCATATATCTATAGTCCATCATCCATCTAATATCCCAGAGATCGTATATTGGGCATGGTAAAGTCAGGCCCATACGGAATCTTGTTCAAGTCTCACTCTAATCGGATTCTTCCGGAGAACTCCTTCTCTCTCAATCCGAATGACCCTGGTCAGGGATTTTGCTTGAGCGAGCACACGCGGGATATATCTCTCACGATACCAAGAGTGGATGATTCTCTATTGACATGCAATTGCCTTCATAAGGTTGGCTACCATTCCTAAGAACCGGTTATACCAGATCTGGAGCTCTCCAAACCTGTAAGTCTGGCATCAAAGAATGGAGTACTCAAATAAGGCATCTTTGGTGCCTCAAGTCTAAGGACCAGACACACTACTGGCATTGCGGAATCGCTGTTTGACATTAGGTATCATTAACCATATAGTATTTTGTAAGCGGATGAACTCATTCTCCAATAAGTACTTGCATTGTATCTCTAATGTCCCCACACAAGTGACTATGAAACCAGTCACCTCCATCATATAGACGAGTATACAGTGCACCAATCTATCCGATTATTTTGATGTTCTCATCGAGTAACCTATGACCAGGATGATTTAGGATCTATGTTTAAAGGTATATCAATCTCATTATTGTGATCTCATCACGATCCGATTCCCATTGCATAGATCCATGGACATCACAATATTTATCCAGATAATATGAGAAAATATCAATAATAATATATGAAGAGATCAACGTAACATGTCACAGATGCTATCACTCACGTGATTGGCTTGTAGGGCACCTACAACCAACAGTTAGAAGATTGGATGTCGAGTGAAGGATCGATCGACGTATTGACAGAAGGCTTCGGATAAAGAATTCGGGCATCGAGACAAGAAGCACGGAGTTGCACCAGGGAGATCAGAGTTGCGGAGGACAATTGTCGATTGGGCAACAAGACGCAAGAGAGGACGATATGTCGAATAATTGAATGAAGCGTCGATGGACTAATGACATAATAGGTAACAAATTTGATTCGTTTTATAATAATTGTCTAGATCGAAGTAGGATTAGGTTTAATTGGGTTAAAATTGGACCAACTCAATTAGGGGACCAATTGGGCTTGAATCAGGACTGTGTTGGGCCGGATGAAAGGCCCAAACAGTGCCTTAGTGCCATGTCAGGCGATGGCACCACTAGAGTTGACGGTGGAACCGCTTGAATGCTCAGCCTCCAAGGTTGAGTCTGGGTGGTGGTACCGCCCAGTGTTAATGTGCTTGGGCCGTGGTACCGCCCAGCACTAGCGATGGTATCGCCAGTACTCAGAAGGCCCGGGATAAGATTGGTTTTGGCTTCAAGTTTGAATCTTTTTAGAACCTATAAATATCACTCTCATCCTTGGTTGGAAAACACAAGCACAAAGAATTTAAAAGTGAGAAAACGTAGAAATCATTTGAGAGATTCTCTCCTCTAATTCTAAGTTTAGAATTATATTTAGAAAGGAGTGAGTACTTGTAAAGGTTCTCTCCTAAGCTTGTTAAAAGGACAAAGTGTTATAAGGGTAGTTGATCTTTGTCCATTGGAAAGAAGATCGTTAGTGAACGTAGATCAGGAGTGGACGTAGATCGAGATGATCTTTGTCCATTGGAAAGAAGATCAGGAGTGGACGTAGATCGAGATGATCAAACCACTATAAAATCTGATTTATATTTACTTTGCACTTTTCATTCAAACCATTTTACTTTACTGTAATCAACTGGATTCTTCTATATTCACTTACGAATATTTTTAAGTTAAAGCACAATTGAAATCAGTTTTCATCATACAAAGCCTTTCGAAATCGTACGAATTTAACTTTTTAACTGCTATACTAATTCACCCCTCTTCTTAGTGTCATTCTTGATCCTAACATATTTCTTAACAATATTTTTTAAATTAAAATATATTTTTATCATAAAATCATAAGTATAACTAATGTTACATATCAATGTTTCTTTAAATTTTCATATGGTGTGCATATCAAAAAAGTAGTTTTCTGGGCTATGATCACTTTATATCTCCATGATAATACTCATAATCATAGGTAACATATTTCTTTGTGTCAGAATTATATCATAGCCAAACGAATTTATGAAACATACAGTCAATATATAACCTCCACTGATATGATTCAAATCATAACCAAACTAATCAAACAATAGTTGTATCACTAAAAAATTATATCAATTACTTTCTTATAAAATTAAGAGTTTAAATAAATCTTTTTTCATATCTTTTCAAAACCAATGCAATCATATATCAATTTTCTAATCCTTTTCAAATATAATGTCACATATTTTCATATATATTATGATAAGATGCCTTAAAAATACTTATAAAATAATAATTAATATTAAAATTCTTTTACAATACTTTTACATAATAAAATATTTTTTAATATATATATATATCATATATATTTACATATATATATATATATATTAACTAAGCCAATACAAAAATCTAATTGATAAAAAATAAAAATAAAAACCACACCTGATATAATTTTAATAGAACTTAATTCATCTGGTATTTTTTCTTCATTTATCTTTCTTCTAATTTTTTTCTCTTCTTTTCTCTCTTTCTCCACAGCTGAGTCCTCCCCTCCCCTCCTCTTCTGTTCAGTTTTCTTCTTCTGCTTCTTCTTCTTTCTCCCTTCTCATCTTCTCACAGCCGAGATTTGCCTCCTCTCTCTCCTTTCTCCCTTCCCTTTCTTTTTCCTTCTTCTTCTTCTTCTCTCTCTGTTTCTTCTTCCTCTTCTCTGCTTTCACACCCGATCCCTCTTTTTTTCTTTTCTTTTCTTTCTCTCCTCTTCCTTCCCTTTTATTCCTCTTCTTCTTCCTTCCTTCCTTTTCTTCTCTTTTTCTTTTCCTCTTTCCTTCTCTGCCTCGCGCTCCCACGCAGCCTTTCCTTTACTGATGAGAGAGGGGAGGCGGTGGGAAGATTTATGTCGATTTATACGTAAAAGCCCAATAGAATATATGCAGAGCTAATTGTTGTTCTGAAATCTTGATTGGTCTGCTACAGAAGGCACATCGATTCATGCTTTTACTCGAACTACAGGTTTCAGTTCCCATGCTAATGTTGTCATTGCTCAAAGCGGGCACCTGAAGTCCGCATTGCAGGGCGGCCGCCAATGGAGGGTCGTCACCAACCAACCGAAAGATCCTTTGCAGAAAGCATCACAGGCATTTGCCGATCACTCTTTGAAGCGATCGCTTAATCATCCCCGGAGATGCCACCGTGGTGCTTCGGAGCTGCAGCGAAGACCAGAAGCATGTCAGCAACCCAAGAGGACACCAGGGAATGTGGTTCGGTCGTGTGGGATTTGGGGGGATCTAAACCTTGGATTTCACCGTCATCGCAAGCATGCCGTCGACGGTGGACGACTGCACCGACAGAGGATCCAGATGGAGGTTGCTCATGGACTCCACGATCTCCAGCAGCAGGTACTCCCGCCATGGGCAGTGCATCTTCACCAACACCTCCTTCTCCTTCATCGTCACACTGACTTCGACGCAGTGGTGCTCGTGCTCGGCCTCTGCTTCGTCCATGTCGCGCGCTTTCCTCTTGTTGGCCGACGCCTTCCTGCCGTCGGTGATCTCCTTGTGGATGTAGTTGTCGGATGTTCTCTCTGAGACGTCAGGATGCTGCTTCCTTCTGTCTCTGCCGCTGAGCTCTGCTGTCTCCCGGCAGGACTCGAGCTCCCGCACTCGTCTCTCCAGCTGCTTCAGATACCGTGGGGTGTCGTCGAGGATGGAGGCCTTGTCGACCTGATGAAGGAAGAAACAGCACAATGAGAGAACGCAGATAAGCCAGAAGAAACAAGTCCGATTACCTTGCTGATAGAAGGAAACAATGATCTCGGAACCACAAACTTCTCGTTCAGCTTCTCCCTTCTCCTCTCCGACAATAAATAGCTTCCACCAGACTCTCCTTCTGGTCTCCAAGCTTTCTCCATGTGTCCACCATGCAACCATCTTCTTCTATCCATCAAAATCATCTTCAGCAGAGTCTGAGGCGTGCCAGTGAATGGCTTTGGAGTCCTCAAACCTCTTCTCCAGACAACAAAACTCGATTCAAGAGAAATTGTCAGGAAGCACAAAACTGGCTTCGAGTTCCTTAAGATGGCTGCTACCGTCTTGGCATAATGCGAGCCGCCGCCGCCGAGTTCCAGCGAATTATGCTTGCTGCAGTTCCCCTCTTCTATGCCGTCAAGCATCTGATTGCTTATGATTTCCTTCTTCGCGGAAGTGACGACTCTTTGGGCACCGACACATGGCATCGGTAGGTACTCATTCGAGTTCAAAGCTCCAAGCCATGGATTCCGAGTCCGAGATATGCCGTTCAATCCATCGGTCCCGAATGAATCTTCGCGCGGCCGAGTGAGGCAGTACACATTCGAACTGTCATCAGGAGAAACTATTTCTGGTTCCTCAACCTTGTCCTGGACCGGCCGTGCGTGTTCAGCAGCTGCAGCGTATGAACCAAGACCAAACGGAAGATGCGTTGGATCGTTCTCCGATGCCGGTTGACGATCACTCAGCGGATCAGGCTCTTCCATAGCCATGGAACCGTCCATATCATAATCGAGATTGGGGCACAGGTTGTCTTCATCGTTCTCAGCCATTTGCGTACTGGATACCGATTTCTCGGAGCCAACCGGATCCGGCATCTCCCGGAAGAAACTCGTGATTTGCTTGACGAGAGCAGGATCCTCCAAAACCTTGGAATAAGCGACATCAAATTAATGGAGACGCAGTTGTATGAGAAGTGTAGCTCGAAGAGAGGAACAACCGATCGAACTCACCTGTTCGGTTGTTCCGAGCTCCAATACGCCGCCGGCGAAGGGGATGCAAACCAGAGTCTGCAAAAGAAGCGAAACGGGAACAGATACGAATGTGAAATCGACAAAGATACACAGAGATCAACTGGAAACCAAGACCGCGATCCCACCTGAATAGATGCACTCTGAACGATCCATGTCGGAGGCCGACACATCGGAAATGAAAAGTAGACGAACATTAGCTTCTGTTAGGACTAATGAAATCATAGAGTTGACCTAGCTACGACTTCGGAGAGTCTAAATAAGGTCAGTGTGATCCACCTTTGCTAGAAGAGAGCGCGAAAAGATCTTGCTATCCGCGAATGGAGCGTTGTTCAACCAGATGTGCTGATTGTTGGCGAAGGCTCTACCCGGCAATCTGAAATAGCAGCAGAATGACATTGACATCAACATCTAACACAGCTTCTGCTCACTTTTACACCTTCCTTAGCTGTGAACTCTCTTCAGTCGAACATGAGCTCAAAGAACTGATGGCAGAGAGAAAGAGAATGTACCCTTGGCCCGGAGCGAATGTGAAGGTCATGCAAACCAAGTAATACCACTCTGTATCGGTTAAATCCTCAGGAGACAGTGAAGCAGAAGGCCTTCTGCTCTGCGGATTGTTATCGCCTGCAGAAAGCGATCCATACAATTCTCTCAGTTGCTTGCTCCTCTGAAGGCCCATTTGATCGGCTTTAAGTTCCATTGGCTGAGTCATCTTCCTCGTCTTTATGTCACCATTGTAGTACCCGTCAGACCACGCCAAGACACTGAGAGAAGATGCAGAGAGATTTGGAGTGTTATCCACGAAGAACACAGTCGGAACCACGAGGCAGTCATCGAGCAAAGACAGTAGAATTGTTCGAGCGTGTCACCAGCGAGTTGGAGCAGTTTCCTTACCCTGGTTGACCGGTGGAGGGAGACCAAAAGATTGCATAGCTCCACTGGATCTTCCTAACTGTAGCAGCGAGCTGCTTCCTGAGGTGCTTCGGCGACAACGCTTCATGGATGGCACCTGCGTCCATTGCTCTACACATCACCTGATCTCCGCCTAGCACACCAACAGAGGCCACCAAGTACTACCACCGCAGAACAAGCGCCGCTTCCTCCACGCCATGTTTTCCAGCCCAGTGAGCGGGAGGATCTCCTACCATCACGGAGCTAGAAATCGAGAAAGCTTCACTGGTCAGGTCAGTGACAGTGACGGAAGCCGAGGGGCTCTGAGCTTAACAAGCAGGTTTGTGGAGCTAATCTGAAAGAGAAATCATGCATAGTATAGTTGTCTTCTTTCTCTGGCACGACTGAGGTTCGTCGCTCTCAAAAGGTAAAGAAATTGGCTGTCTCGTCGTCTAGGGAAGACAAGAAACCACTGTCATCTTGGTTGAGCTAAGCACTAGAGTCCACACAACAGTCTCATGCGTCCCAAACAAAATTGACGGAAGACATACAAGCAGGTTCTGCGGAGAGCAGACGGCAGGACGTTTGAAAGGAGCCAAGGAGAGGACACGTTTCATCTCATGGCCTCGGGCAAGCAGCGGGAGGCTCCGGAGGAGGGGTAGGTAAATCTGTATCAGGCATGAGAGGAGACTAAAATGTCAGAATGTTCAGAGAAGATTCTGATGGACACCGTGTTTGATATCTTCTCGAGCTCTCTCTGAGACATTGGCTTTGCTGTGAATCCTCTTACTAACCATAAGCAGCTCGGACAAGCACACCAGTGCATCATTAATGGGTTGGCAAACCGAGCAAAAGCCACTAGGACCAACCTAGTGTAAAACCTTCTCTTAGTAGCTCGTTACCTTTCGTTCTGAGGATTCCTCGCACCTTTTGGGATCGAAGACACGGGAGAGCACGACAAATGAAACAAACCTCTCTCTCTCTCTCTCTCTCTCTCTCTCTGTATGTGAGTGTGTGTGCGTCTGAGAGAGAGAGAGAGAGAGAGAGAGAAGGGGGTGGGGGGGATGATTGAGGTACTTTTTACGACTTGGATCACTGCTTGCTGCAAAAATTCCTGTAGAGAACACTGCATAGCCGACAGATGCACCAAGATCTATAAATAATACAACAGATACAACAAATAGAACAACCATTCCTAAATTTTCTATTACTTTTAGAGCAGAATTGATTCGGATGTTGCGCTCGTGACATTTGGCTTGCATACAGTTTATGAGCTGGCTATAAGCATGTTAATAGACTTGAAAAATTTATTAGCATTTCAAATGACCTTCTCCTCTCTCTCTCTCTCTCTCCCCCCCGAGGAAGAAAGGAGTGTGGAGCTCACCTGCTTGAAACAATGTTAGCTGGAGCTATCGGAGTGTGCACCTTCATCCATTCACCACTGGAACTGCGTGCATCAGCAAGCGGCAGTCCCCATCCTGCGAGAATTCATTCTTGTCAGTCTGCTCCTCCTCTTCAGGGTTGGATGTTGAGGGTTCCAGGACAAGTTCTAAATGTTGCACATGGACTTCTTTTTACCTTTAATCATTGTGAGACACTGCACCCTTTGATCATTGCAGGTTACAATTATGCTTTCATGCTCTTTTCCTTTTGCAAATGGTGGCACACAGATTAGCTGATACTTGTTCCCTCAACACTAGGATTATGTCATCAAATAACAAGCTCACTAATTATTCCTTTTTGAGTCTCAATAAACCAGCAGTGTTGCTACAACATTCCTGCACTTCAAACCTAATAAGATATGCTAACCTAAAAAAGACTTTTATCTCTAGCATTTAATGCCGTAACACAAACTTGCAGAATGATATAGTCAAACTTTGATTTCTTTATAGCAAGATTCCATAAAACCCATAAATTTACCTTTGCAAAGTCATGGAGATAGAAAGTAAACAAATGAAAAAAAAAGAGAGAGGGACTTAAATCTAAGAGGGCATAAGGTATCCATCAATGTGTGTATGCGAAACCATTAGAAATAGTGATCCCACGACCCCCACGAGAACTTAATCATCCTAATCCAACACTTCACAGTGGTGGTAAAGCTTGGCTTTGGGTTCCCAACACCAAACAGTGGAGCAGCAGCAGCAGCAGTAGCAGCAGCGGCAGCCGCAGCAACAGTGACAACTCCTTGAAGAGGAAGACGAGGCGGGGCCTCCACTGAGAGAGAAGTGAATTGATGTGGATGTGACCAGCATGCGGCACTGAGCTCCCTCACATGGACCCTCTCCTGTCCTCGGATCTTCCACGCCTTCGTCTTCGAGGAAGAACGATCGGATCACACCACTCCAACTGTTGCCTCTCCGTAAGAAGAAGATGGCGACAACTTACTTGCGTCTTCATGCGGAGACAAATCTACACTGCATGTCCAGTGGATTTACGTTCTCACTGTTGGGTAAGATAAAGAATCCTCTGGCATTCGCACGAAGTGTTGGAATCCAACGAGCGGCGCATCTTTCTCACTCATTGGCATCAAGCTGCCTCATCGATCACATCACACGCCAGGGACTCTGCGGTCCTGTCGACTAGATAATCGAGATGAAATGGGAGTTTCAGATGTTAGAATCCTAGGATTCTTATTCTTCTATTAAATTAATTAATGATCCAAAGTAGCAACTACTTACATTGTTTGACAGTTCTGTCTGTTGACTAGAGAGAGGAGTAAGCTCAATCCCAAAGATTATGGCAAAAAAAATAAAGCCATCTGTCTCAACATTACCATCGTATTCCTCCCATGAGAACAAGGACGACGCCAATGCAAACACTTCTCATCTTTCCTCTCGGACAAAAAAAAATATTGTTCTGATCAATGTACCTATTTTTTGTAAGACCATTAAGTTGCAGTATATGAATCAAAATGCGTGCGAAGCAATGTCACACAACAAATGATCAGTACGTACGGTGGTTCCGCAGAAGGACCACGACTCAAATCAATCACATGCGATGGAGTTGGAACGCAGTCACTTTTGCCTTCCCTCAGCAGCCCTTTCATGAAGCGGCTCTTCACACGTGTTGGCGGTCCAGTTCTACCAGTGCGCAACTTCAACTTGCACTATCTGCAATGTGAAAGTTTAGTGAAGCGGTCCGGTAGTCAAAGTTACCATGTCACTTCACTTGTAGACATCAAGAAAACTACGTTGCGTTTTATCCTACAACAGGTAACTCTTACACTGAAGCTGCTACATGCAGACAATCCCCTAGAGAATCTTGTGTCAGAAAACAAGTCGAGCTAAAAGCTGAGCTAAAGGCAGGTTACATCCTATGTGCGTGCAACAAGTTTACTGAGACAGGAGAAACGAGAGCGCAGTGTCACTCGTGAACATACTCACAGTCCTTTGTATAACCCCACGACAGGCAGCGGCATCATTGCCGTATGGTCCATATCCAAGTCAGATCATCGAAGAGGCCTTTAGCTTCCATTATGCTGCAACATTATTGTCACGCCAATCCGAGTAATCTATGTTTGAAAGGTCAACCACAAAGAGGCAAGTGGCTGGAGAACACTGCAAGAGGTAATGACTCCATGTGGCAAAATTAGCTTACGAGGGACCACGGTTTGTAGGTTCGTATTCCTGGGAATTAAGTTGCCAGCAATGCCTATAATCCATGCCCCCTTCACATGGCCACGTCATAGTCTGGGAGAGTCGATTGAAATCGTCATTCCAAGTGTTCTGCCATGTGATCGATAAAGTAGCAGTGGTAGAAAGGGAATGGTATAGCAGAAAAGTGGCTCTTGGATCCCACGAGAATGGCTGCTCGTTTCAAAGTGGTGGATGATGATCTATTGTTTCTTTGTAGCAATATCAATGATGGCGATGCTTAGATGTCCTTTTCATGGGTGTCTCGTCAGTAGGTGATATATATTTAGTGCTGCCTCTTTGTTTTGTTTTGTTTTGTTTTTTTTTTTTTTTGACTTTTGCAACAACTTGTACTGCTTTGCTTGTTATCTTGGATCCTACACCTCACAAGCAGGCTGCTATCGACCTACCGGTCAATGCACGACGCTGACGTCCATTGTCGCTGCCGCGCACAGACGGGACGATGAAGTGCATGCACTGATTGAGATGAAACGTCAATTTGTGATGTGAGTCGGTGAAAGCAGTGGCGTGGCTGTGTCACCAGAGGAGATCTCCCTGCGGCGTCCTCTCTGGCTCGGGCTGGCATTACTGTTACTACTGGTGGTTGAGTGCGGCTTTGCCCAATCCTACAAGTGGTACCACGATCATAAATGGATCCCGTATTATTTTCATTTTTATTCAAACACTTCATTGAACCTTATTGCATATTGTGAACCTTATTGCACTACCAATGCGGGAATAAAAGAGCAAGATGTCTCTGACCTAAGTCGAAGTAGTTGAACAACGATCTCAGCCGAGGAAGCGCCAGGTGCTATCAAAATTGATGGGAAATCAATCATTAGGTGATAAATAGAGTAACAACAGACTGATCCGAACCTTCAAAGTGTACAGATAATACAACCACTCGTTTGGTTTCAGGAGCCGCAATTCATTATATCCTTCTTATGTACTTCCATCACAATATCTTTCGGGCTACTGCATCAAATGCAACATGGGAAATCATGAGACTATGTAGAACAAAGTATTGAAAGCGCCACTTGAAAGAAATTAACAATAAAAAAAAGGAGCATGTCTGATGAGATCATGAATATTAATTTTCCAGATACAAAGACATCTCAGTTCTGTTCGTACAACTTCTCAAACTGAGTACAAGAATATAAGCTTAACTAGAAAACTCGTCTTCAAATGCTCGCAGACGGTGCCGACTCAGGGAAGTCGGAGTACTCGGTTTACAGCCAGGTCCAGAGAGTCCACGTTCTTCCTTAATATCTTTCTTCCACATGTATTAAGAAACCAATTAAAGAAATGAACAGATATACAAATGCACATACATGCAAGAAAAGGGCTTAATTCTCAATTATTTTGGATTGGTTAACTGCTTCAACCACCTGCATGTCAGATTCTCCTCTGGTGTATGAGAAGTATTTTTTTTTCAAGTGAACCTAAGTATATGCAACCCTTTAAATTACAAACTCAAAAAAATACATGGCATGAAATATATACATATCATTTGTTTAAATTTCTAGGGAACATTTGAGTTGTTTCTCAAACCATGATAAGTAAAAAAAACTTTTCTTTTGGTGAAACAAAAACTTGGAACCTGTGACCATAAGGCTCATCATTTTGACATTCTGAGCTTCGTATTTAGCAAGTAACATGACTCAGGTTGTTATCAAGGAGTCAAGAGAATTCTAGGATTAAAATCCTAGAAAGTAAGAAGACCATAGGGTTGTCCATTATTTCTAAATCATCAAGCAACCTTACAGGCTATTTGAAGTTTAGTTGTGAGTCAATCTGGAGTTGCTTAAATGTACATCTTTATAGCTGCACAGTTTATTTGCAAGGTTTCAAAACATTTGATCAGATTCTGGCATTTATATGTACAAGCTGCTCTATATAATTGGATTTCACAAGTAAAATAAGGATCCAAACATCTTGAAATGATATTTACTGACTGCTGATAGTCTGATTACAAGTCAAATAGATTCTACTGCAATACAACAATCATCTAAATATTTAGTCATTCCAGTGGCAACTTAAGGCATCAGTCTTCTATCATACTAATCATTTTCAATAACACAAATATAACTTGACTTCTTGATAAATACTTTTCAACAGTAATTCTAAACCAATGATTACTGTAAGTCTGTAACTAATATAAATAGTTGGGAATCCATTTTCTGATCTCGTATCCACAGCCTGTTTTCGGTAAGACAGAAGAGAAATTAACGACCACATAGTAAGTCTGAAGGCACATTCCATAATGCTTCATCAAGCATAAACCCAGCACCTTATAATTCAACTTTACTAATAGAAAATGAAAACATCAGCTTTCTACAACGTTAGAATTTGATTAAAAGATTGTTTTCTGGATTATGAACTGAGAAGAAAACTAAAAGGATACAACTGCATAGCCAGACTTTCCAAGCTTTTCATTTCCTCATTCAATCTGCAGAAATCAACACAGCACCTTACCAAGCAATTTTGACAATGTAAAAAACACTAAGTAATTGAAAGGAAGTTTCCTCTTATTGGATTGAAACCCATGTTGTTGGACAGAAGATAAACTTGTAGAACCAGAAAAATGTTTTATCTCCATAACTTTTGAGGAGAAAATATGTTTAGACCATATTTTAGAACAAAAAAGCCCAAATAAAAGGAAACAAAAAAAGAAAGCACATAGTTAAAATTGACAGAGCTCAAGTTAAAGAAAAGTGCAGATTGTCTGTTGAACACGCAAAAATAGAACCTTAGCAGAAAGATCTCAAATCATATTATCAAAAGAGTAAAGCATCCTAATCTAGTTAGTCAATCAAGAATTACCTAGGAAGACACTCTTGCAACCATAAATTAAGTATTGAACATTATGGCTGTATTGTATAGCGCACACATGCATCTACATATATATGGTATATATACACATAGGTCGCCGCTGGATGGCCCAATGAAATCCTATCTGGATTGTGATAATCCAGTTTCGACCCTGAGTCTGCCCATTTCTGACCAATCCAACATGCTCAGGTGAATTTTGTACCCTTTCTTTTAAAGATAAAGAAGAAGAGGAGACAGTAGTTATTTGATTCCCACCACTCTTATCAATGCTGATGCTAGAGGAGGTGGTGTTGCGGGGGTGGCATAGTATGGGGGATCTTAACCAACCACAATTAGCAAGCTTAATGTTGTGAGGTACTTATTCAAGGAAAAATAAAGTAACAATGTTATGACAAACTCCTCTAGGCATCATATAAACTTAATATCAGAGAAAATAAAGGAAAGGTATTTGCCAACCATAATTCACAATGATAGAGCAGTGGTGGAGCATCATTAAGAAGTGTAGCCATGAAGATGTTGCAAATGTAATTTAACAATAGTCATAGCATGTTACTGAAGCGATAAAATATCATAGCATCCAATTTTTTTTGCCTTTTAAGAAGACTTAAGTTCTGGTAAATTTAGACAATGAACTGATATGGGAAGAAAAGTCTGACTGAGAGCATATACTTTGAGAGGATGGCCTAAAAGCAAAGACATTCGTCACACACAAACCCTGTTCAATCAGGATTCTAAGAGAATCAATTAGCTGCAACCATATGTGAAAGGAATAACAAAAATAACTACAAACTTTAGCAAATCAAATTTAAAAAGGTGTTTTAGATATATCAGAAAAAAGAGGGACAATGTTTTTGATAGATCTGGACTACTGATCAATTGTGCAGGATTACAGGAAAAAGAAAACATCAGTCAGATGCAATTGAAGACAGCCTA
Source organism: Musa troglodytarum (assembly GCA_023547065.1). Lineage (NCBI taxonomy): Eukaryota > Viridiplantae > Streptophyta > Magnoliopsida > Zingiberales > Musaceae > Musa > Musa troglodytarum. Next base: position 27,418,837 of record CP097503.1, on the reverse strand, counting down.
TGGCTGCAGACCAGAGAACTTATCATGACTATCTATTGGACAATCATTGTGGTCATATGATATAGTAACAGGGTTTGCCATACCACAGTGTACCACCCGGTATGGGCCGTACATACCAATCTAACAAGGGATTGGAATGCGGACCGCCCTGTACCAAGCGGTACACGTTCCATGACCCCATCTCGGGCGATACAAGGTTTAAAACGATCAGTAACGATCAAAATCTAACTATTACCGATCAAGAGCTAAGATTGTCTTGTTGACCGTTTGAACCATAGGAAAGGGCTTTTAAGCCCTTTCGTACCTGATACGGAGTTTGAAACGTTCAGTAACAGTCGAAACCCAACCATTACTGATAAAGAGTTGAGATTGTCTTGTTGACTGTTTGAACCATGGGAAAAGGTTTTTAAACCCTTTCCTCCCCCCTCTTTTAACTTATTTCACTCTCTTAATCTCTTCAACTCTCTCAAACTCTTTCTTACATCTCTCCCTTATTCTCACATTTTCACTCTCTTAAACTCAACAAAGTTGTGATTTGTGGATTAGATTAAATTTAGGAGGCTAATTTAGGAAGATTAAGCGAAAGAATACTCTAATCAAGAGGTATATTCTCTTTCTAGATTTTTATTGACTTATGAGATGATTAAGCTCATTCTATGTGATTAATGACTTAATGGCAAGAGTAGAACTTCTGACATTCTGTATGCTACACACAAATACATATGTCACAATCGTCTTTGATTCAGGAGTCACCCTGGACACATGTGATTTATGAAGATCAGACTACGATTATGACCACATTGATGCACCAATGGTATGCAGTGTATCAATATACTATGTCGTGGGATCAATTTGGGTTTGACAAACATATCAAATTAATATACAGATACATAGGATTGAGGATCTCGATCCACAGCCAGTGGAGCCCTGTCATTCTTTTTAGTGGTAAAATCAGGTATTATCTATCGATTAATTGATTGATTCATTTGAACCTTAAAGTCTAAGTTGTTTAGAAAATAATCTAATAATTCAAATAATTTTTTTATAGATAATTCAATATTAACGAAAGGACGGACTAGAATGTACCACAAAGCTACTCAGAGCCTGAAAAAGGTGTATTACCATTCTTTCCTAATTTAGATTATTTTTGCTAAAATTATACTAAAGTTATATTTATTCCAACTTAGAAACCCTAATCTAACTTTTTTTCTATTTTTTAGAAAATTTTGGAGCTATTTTCGATAATTTTACTGTACCATTGGTACGTCCCACCATACCAACATACGATACGTCGATACATCTCGGTATGTACCATACCGATGGTCGGTTGGTACACCGATATGGGCTGATAAGGCAAACCTTGTGTAGTAGTATGTTTTTATTTAGATCTATTAAAAAAAACAACTCCCACAAGCTATATAAGGGCTGGCCATTGATTGCTAGGTTCTTTTCTATGTTATTCATGGTGCAGTTTGAAATTTTTTAAAACTACTGGAGTTACAATTTTTTTCTCATGTATGATTTGTGAGGTGGTGTTGTGAACATGTGATGCAACTAAAACCACTTGGTGTCACTCTCAGCACTCATGAGACTCTAGGTATCTTCTTCTTCTCTCTTATAATCCACCTATTTGTTCTCCTTTACATTTCCCTATAGTTATTATTGATAAATTATCAATTTTCCAAAACATTAGTCCTGTTGATACCCACTTTCCTTACAAATTCATAATTTAAATTGAAATATCCAGTAGATCCTTTGTTTACTCTCATATTTATAGAAGCCTAAATCCCTTAAAAAAATCCTTTCCTCTTCTTGTCCTACATCAAAGAAGCAGATTATCAAGTGACATTCTTAAATGCAGTGATATATGTAACTGCACGTAACATGAAAACTCGTACCAAAACACTCTAACAACCCAAATAATAATAATGGAAAATCAACACCCCATAGAGGTGTACTCTTGTCGCCAAAATTACAGAAGAAATTTAATCACCTGAAAATAAAACATATCATTAAATAACAATTGCACAACCGATACAAGTAACATATTGACAGAAAGACAAAGCATGCATTGTTAGAGACATCAATATCCAATGCAATACACAAACAGAATAGACTTCTTTATGGAAACTATGGGATTAAAAAAAGGAAAATAGACCGAGTTGAGCAAAGGTCTCAAAAGTTTAATCAACCAAAAAGAACAGGTCAAATCACTAACAAGACAGCACCTTAGGCATGAATTTATGTACCGATTTCCCTTTGTTGCGGCATCAAGAGCTGCAAAAGAATCAGCAAGAATAAGAAATCCTTGGCTAAGTTCTTATTCATGGAAGAATTATATAATGGTTCTTGGTATAATCTGTAAGACAAAATAGTTACTTATATCTAGCATTACTAGCACTTCCACAAGTTACTTTTCAAACACAAATGTTAATCTTAAAAATATTCACAATTTAGCTTTTGAGAAATTGTGAACATGACCAATGAGTCTAGTGCATCCCAGAAAAGAGACTAAAGCATGTTCCAACTACAATACCTTGAAAGATATTATATGTGAATATCAGAAATAGAACATTTTGTTATAACTAACAATAACTCAAAAAAATTTGCAAGAGAAAGTACAAGATTCAGCGCTAAGATAAAAATGAAATCAAACTGACCAAAGGGGTATATGAGTCTGGCTAGTGACCATACTCTTCCTATCCGGTATACATAAACACAGATATAATACTGCTACAACAGGCCTTGGTAGCACAGTTTGCTCCATCGTGACCTTCATGTTGAGGGTTCAAAGTCAGGGTAGTCTTAATGCATATAGGTGGGGTCAGGAATGGTGACCCTCCCTAGCTCTGAGATTGGTTGGAGCCCTGTGCAACAGGCCATCACCTTTTTAGACATGATACTGAAATAATCTGCAGACCTATCCGCCTTGCTACTTAACTCAGCCTATACCTTTCAAGGCATTCTTAAATTATTTTCTGGTCAAAAATCAGTTTTTTCCTGGCACCAGATCTTCATTGCATTATAGTGAAGATCATAGAAGACATAACAAAGTAGTACAGATGTGGGAAGCTTGTGATCGGCAAAAAAGGAGGGGCAAAAACCTTCTATCCTCTCACCACCTTTTTTATATTCTTCCGATTTTTAGTTTTATTCAGATATCAAGCAAGTAGTACCAAAAGAATTTCATTAAATCACGTCCCCGAACAGTTACCTTCTCCTTTATCATATTAAGTCAAGGCATTGAGAATCTTCCCTGAAATTAAAGGTTTGCTATGTGGATTGCTTTTGCCTATACTAGGAAACAGAATGAGATCAGCACTTGTGAATCCTCCTAGCTCTTTTAACATTATCATCCTTTTTCTGTGTAGTGTATACTAACAACTCATTTTTAAGCAGGTCTGACTTAATTGACTGATCTGGAAGCTATCATAGAATATGTGTGGAATAATTTTGCAAGCCAGAAAGGCAGATATATTTATTCAAATAGCCAACACGAGTAACCAGTCCACCATGTCAACGAGCCAAACCCTGTAACAAAGATCACCAATTATGTAACCTCATCATCATGTTCACAAAGTGGAGACAGTGCACGTACCAAGTTTGTCATGGTGCTCGCTAACTTGATCAGAAAGCAAACTTGACCTTTACCTTCAAAATAAAATATCAAAATCTTCAATAACTATACAATTAGATTCCTCAGACTACCAGATTGTCCACACTCTAAACATCCTGAGTGGACCAGCCAATGGTTTGAAAAGGATCTCATCTCATTCATAGGCCTTGATTTACCAGGCTGGGAAACAAACACCATCTCTTCATCACAATGACGTAACACTTGTTTCAACGGAATCAGAAGGTTGAAAATGACTCTAGCCTGGAGCATCTAAAGTCAAAGACTGACATACTGACTCCATTTTACGTCAGGAAAATATCTTGGGATCCAGAAATTTCAACAACTGTGTCCCAGGGATTCTGAGGGCAAGAGAGCTGCAAGTTTGGCTGATGTCTCACTGTTCATAGGCATAAGATGGTAAAACTTCTGCAAATTCCATGCCAGTGTTAGGAGAGAAGGGCAACCAAGTTACAGGAATGAACTCTGCTGAAAGGATAATTTGACACCCTAACTTGAAGAAAAACACTCGCTCTTAACAAATACAATATCTAGTTGTAGAAGACGAAAATGACATGCCAAGGTTCACCTATTGCAAAATGCAAACATCATCCAACCAGAGAGATAATCAGCTCATATATTGTCCTTTCGGGTTAACTGAAAACAATATTCTATAGAGGTTTGTGGAAACTGAAGGGTACATTCTGTAGAGAACTCGCATTGCACTAATGTGATGATGTCATCCAGAGATTTCCCAGGATAACTAATATCGAGAATTTAAAATATTATACCAACAAAGCCATTTGGCTCATGAGTGCATCATTCTTCATTATTTAGATGAATAACAAACCCTTATAAGATTCACAATATACCCAAACCTATCACTAAGAGTAAGAAGTGACTCAGAACAAAGTCTTAAAACTGACAACTCAATTATTAGCATGCATTGAAATTGACGATGCAGTGAGGTTACAATACTTTGGCCATGTGATAAAGTTGCAATCAAGAACCAAATATTTTAAAGTGACAATTTGAATTTCTATTTCTCATAAGTGCATAGAAACATACCCAAAATCATCTATGGAGAAAAATATTTATGTTTCCTGTCCTCTCCAGTCTGCTAGATATCCATATTGATCAATACTGTTATGGGCATTAAATGTGACGTGACGCTGGCTCTGGTGAATCGCGTTCGGATGACGTCATAGCCCCTCCTGCGTTCGGCGTAGCCGGTGGACTCCCGATATCACTTTCCCCTGCCTCCTCCCGGTCGTGCGAGGGTAAACGCGGCCTCGGCACAGTGGAACCAGTCGTCACGCCACCCTCGGGCGTAACGAAACCGTCAACCCCGATCTATATAGGCCACTAGCGGCCATGTAGTAGGGGCTCTTTTCCATGACCGCTAACTGAGCATCAATAGAAAGGTTGGAATCACGATCCCGGAAGGAGGCGACTTGAGCGTCGGAGGGTCGGGCGGAGCATCCTCGACCGCCTTTGCGAGGAACAAGTCAGACGGCGCTCTCGAGTAGCGGTCACTCCACTCCTCACTTCCAGGCCGGGACATCGTCGGAGAACCCGACCTCGGCCAGGCGAACCCGACGCGGCGATCTCGGAATCTCGGAGTCAACGCACTTTCCGAGTCACGGTAAAAAGTTGTTTGCATTAGCAGTTAGCGCTAGAAGGAGGGCTATGTCGAGGATCACTGGTTAACCCAGCGAGCACACAGGCGAGAGATCCATCTAGAGCAGACCTCGGCGGAGGCCTCCTCCCCTCGAGAATAAGGATGGAAGCCCACCTGCGACCTCGGAATGCTGTTGGCGTTTGTTGATGATCTCGGACTCCTCCCACACTTTGAGGGTGTCCCGCCACCCCTTTCCCGTCCTGCGGAAGCCTTGAGGACCTCACCCAGTCCGAACACTATCGAGGCGGTGCAAGCCGTCGTCCCCTCCTTCCCGGATGGCGGAGTGCGGAGAACGGGCCGGACCTCCCCTTGGACCGCGACATGCCCCTACTGCGGCCATCCTCACCGGCGTCACACCGATCTCGGGCGAGATCCGGGTCATCGAAGCTCGGGTATCCCACAGGAACCGGCGGTATCCTCGAGTCAGCGGACTTATTCGAGCCCGGCTCGCTCCGTTTGCGAGCGCCTCGGCGAGGTCGGAGGACCTTCGGAAGTCTAAGGAGGAGCAAAAAGAGCAGGTTTGTTGGGAGTCCCCGTTCGTAAGTGACATTCGGGATTACCCGGTGCCCCCAAATTTTTGCCTCCCTTCCATCGATCTTTACGATAGAGCTAGCGACTCGGCGGATCACGTCGCCGCCTTTCAAGCTCAAATGGCTCTATATGGAACCTCTGACGCCTTGATGTGCCGAGCGTTCCCCACCACATTGAAAGGCCCGCGTGCACAGTACTGATACGATGCTTTGAAGAGCGGGACGATTACTTCTTTCGAATAGCTCGCCAAGGATTTTGAGCTGCAATTTCTGGCATTCACGCGTCCAAAGCCATCCATCGCCCTCCTCCTGGGGTTGAATCAAAAGGAGGACGAACCACTGTCCCATTTCGTGCGTCGATTCATCGCGGAGATTCGGGGGTTATCTGACGCCCACCCTACCGCTGTTGATCACGAGCATTCATGATGGGTTCGACCCTCGAGATTTCTTTGGTCTCGTGGAGAGACCCCTCTTCGATCGCGGAAATGCTTGCGGCGCAAACCAATATGTCTCGGCCAGAGGCTGGATGTCGGGAAGAAGAAAGAAGCGACAAAAAGCGTCGAGTCTTCCGGCGAGGCGGTAGCGACGAGGCAGCAGCTAAAGGGCAAGGTAGATCGCCCAGACATCCCGTATCGGGACTCACTCTTCCCCCTTAAATGCATCTCGGACGCCATAAATATTCCTCCGGATAAAAGAAGGGGATGCTCGGGCCTCCCGTCCTATGGCGAGCCGCGGTGTTGGCGGACCCGTACGCTCTGCGCTTCCATCGCGAGCAGGGCACGACGGAGGAGTGCTCTACGAGTTGAAGCGGCCAAATCGGGTGAGGCGTCACGTAGGGGCCATTTAGGTCGCTACCTCCAACGAACGGAGTCCTCCCGCGCCCAAGGCCCCGTCGAGCGACATCGATGTGATCACCGGGGACCACCTCGAGAGGAAACAAAGACATCAAGACGGAAGGCCTATGCCCGGGCCATCCCGACCCAAGAGCCTGAATCCGCTCCCGAGCGGGAAATAACGTTCCCGTCGGAGGACTCGGGAGGACCGGAGCATGACGATGCGCAGGTAATCTCGGCCAGGATAGCCATGGCACAAGTAAGAAGGATTACGATCGACACGTGCGCTCACCTAACATACTTTACCTCGGCGCTCAAGCCGGGCTACCAGAGGACGCCTTAAAGCCCTTACAAACGGCGCTCACTGGGTTCACTGGCAACTCAATCTCGCCACGGGGTGCGATCACCCTACCCCTAACACTCGGGGACTCACCAAAGACGAAGACGATGATGGCGACCTTCCTGGTGGTCGACCTCCCCACGGCATACAACGCCATCCTAGGGCGACCCACCCTCAACAAAATAAGAGCAGTCATCTCTCCTTATCATCGGACCCTGAAATTCCCGACTGCACGTGGGTCGGGAAGTCCGGAAATCCTGAATCCAGCAAAGTGTTACCCGACGCGATCTCCTAAGCAAGAGAAGGAAACCGAGCAGCCCTCGACGACCCTCGCGAATCCAAGCGCCCGCACTGAGCCGGCGAGGCCCGCGGTCGAGGTCCCGCTACATGAAAGTCGTCCCGACCGGACGGTCGGGATCGGTACGGAACTCGACACGCAGGAGCAAACTCAACTCATCGGCCTCCTCCAGGAAAATGCCGACACCTTTGCCTGGACCCCTGCCGACATTCCGGGAGTCGATCCTAAGGTATCGCAACACCACTTGTGCATTTCCCCGACCGCACGCCCGGTAAAACAAAGACCGCGGGCTCAAGCTCTCGAGCGGCAGCAAGCCGTGCGAGAGGAAGTGGAGCGACTCTTGGTCGCTGACTTCATCGAGGAGGTCAAATACCCGCGGTGGCTATCTAATGTAGTCCTCGTAAAAAAGCCTAATGGAAGCTGGAGGATGTGTGTTGACTACACCGATCTTAATCGTGCTTACCCAAAAGATTGCTACCCCCTGCCAAGGATCGACCAACTGGTCGACTCAACCGCTGGGCACGCCCGTTTTTCATTCATGAATGCCTTCTCCGGCTACAACCAGATCCGGATGGCACCCGAGGATCAAGAGCACACGGCCTTCATCACTAATCAGGGAGCTTATTTTTATAAGGTCATGTCGTTCGGATTAAAGAATGCCGGGGCCACATATCAAAGGACCATAAGATATTCGCCATCGATAGGGCGAAACATGGAAGTGTATGTCGACGATATGATCGTGAAAAGCCGAACGATCAGCCCACCTCGCCACCTAAGGGAGACCTTTGCCACGTTGAGAAAATATGGGATGCGCCTTAATCCGGCCAAATGTGTTTTTGGCGTGACTTCGGGCAGATTCCTCGGATTCATCATACATGAGAGGGGAATTGATGCTAACCCGGAGAAGATCCAAGCAATCATCAACATGCAAGCCCCCCGAACGGTCAAGGAGCTCCAGTGTCTCAACGGAAGGATTGCAGCCCTAGCCCGGTTTTTATCCCGATCGGGAGACAAATGTCTTCCCTTCTTCCGAGTCTTGAAGGACCCAAAGAACTTCCGGTGGACGGCGGAGTGCGAGGAAGCCTTCGTGCATCTGAAGCAAAGACTTATCCACCCTACCGCCTTACCTCGGCCTCCACCCTGCAGAAGCTTTACGTCTACCGCAGCCGCAACACGAAGTGAGCTCGGTTGGTCAAGGAGACCCCAAGAACAACTCCCGCCTACTACTGCGAGGAGCGTAAGAGCGCTACCCCATCGAAGTCGCTACTCGCCCTCGCGCCCGGAAGCTACACCCCTATTTTCAGGCTCATGCGATCGAGGTAATAACCGACCAATCGCTGCGCCAGGTTCTGTCTAAGTTTGACGTGGTAGGGCGCCTCCTCAAGTGGTCGATGGAGCTGTCCGAATTTGATCTGCAGTACAAACCAAGAGCCACTATTAAGGCACAGGCCCTGGCCGACTTCATCTTGGAGTTAACTCAACCAGGGACACAGAGTTCAGAGCAGGTTCAACAGGACTGGGTCCTTCGAGTTGACGGATCGTCCGGCCAAGGGCGCCGAGTGGACTTATATTGAGGCTCGATGGACGACGCTCGAGCGCTTCCGCTTCCGCTTTGAGGCCACTAATAACGAGGCAGTACGAGGCGCTTTAGCGCCTCCTACCGGCAGCCGAGATGCAACTGGGAGCTGTCCACATCCTCACCGACTCACAACTTGTTGCCGAGCAACTCAGCGGAGAGTACCGAGCTCGGGATCCAACCATGTCAAGATACTTGACGGAGGTAAGAGCCCAAACTGCTAATTTTCCCCGCTTTACGCTATCTAGAATCCCCAGGTGCCAGAATGGGCGAGCAGACACGCTCGCAAAGTTAGCCTCGGGGTCGGACTTCGGGGAACACCCCGAGGTCGAGGAGCTTCCGCACCGAGCGGTAGCTGCTATGATGATTGGCGAACCTGGAGCCCTAGTCCCCCCGATCACATGGACACAGGAGATGCTGAGGTATAAGCGCGAAGGCGTCCTTCCTACCGATGACGTCGCGGCGTGACGCCTTCGCCGAACCCAGGCATGGTATTGCGAGATTGGTAACCACTCTCTGTAAGGTCATTCTCGCCTCGTTACGATGTTTCGATCCCGACGGCAGGTTGATCCTCGCGAGGTTCATGACGGATCCGCGGGAGCATATAGGCGGCCGAGCATTGACATACAAAGTGTTGCGCCAAGGCTATTATTGGCCCACGCATCGGACGCCAAGGCCTACGTGCGGCGATGCGACGCGTGCCAGCGCCATGCCCGAGCCCCCCAGCACCCCGTAGTCCCGCTCACTTCTTTGGATTGTGCTTGGCCTTTCGCACAATGGGGAATGGACCTCCTCGGACCATTTCCTCCGGCATCCGGACAGCGGAGATACATTATCGTGGGAGTCGATTATTTCACCAAATGGGTGGAAGCCGAGCCACTGGAGACGATCACGGCACGTCAAGTTGAGCGGTTTGTGTGGAGGAATATCGTGACCTGGTTCGGCCTCCCCAGAATCATCGTCACCGATAATGGTACTCAGTTTGCTAGCACTCGGTTCAGGGAATTCTGCGCAGCTTACCGGATACAGTTGAGGTTTAGTTCCGTGGCCCAACCTCGCACTCAACGGCCCGCCGAGGTAACCAACCGATCGATCCTTGATGGGCTTAAGAAAAGAACCTTGAAAGCCCGACGAGCCGGGTCGACGAGCTACCAAGTATCCTATGGTCTCGCGAACCACCCCAAAATCGCCGAGCGATCCCCATACACCGCCTTCGCACGAGGCGGTTTTGCCACCGAGGTGGTCATCCCGACTTCGTGGAAGCCTTTGAAGCAACGACATCGATCAAGGAGTTCGGCCGCTAGACTCGCCAAGAACGCAGAGCCGATGCTCACCTAAAAACCTTGTCCTACAACCGAAGTATCACCAGAAATTACAACAAAAGAGTTCACCCTCGACCTCTCGGGTTGGGAGACTTAGTGTTACGTAAGGCTGAGGTAAGCGACCCAGTCCGCTCGAGAGGCAAACTCACGCCTAAGTGGGAAGGGCCTTACCGCGTCATCAAGGTCATCCGACCGGGCACATTCCAACTTGCGACCATGTCGGGACAACATGTGCCGAGGACCTGGAACGCCCAGAACCTCAAGAAATACTTTGTGTAAAGTTTTCACGACGAAATCAAAGACTAGCAGAAAGGCGAATATTTGATTACTGAAATTTCAAATATAAAATTCATCCTTGAAAAAGGGAAAGTACACATAGTCAAAAGAAAACAGATAAAATATCCCTTAAGAGCTCGCCCCCTCTAGGCTATCATCAAAGGATCTCTCGGCATATTCACCTGCATCCTCAGACGGAGGTGAAGGGGTTCTCTCGATCGCGAACCCGAGGGCACGCTAAGCGAGCCAAGGCTACCTTGTATCCATATTCATAGGATACTCGCCCGTCCTGGCCCAAACCGAGAAGAAACCCTCGACTTTTTGTAGCGCTCGATCGCTCTCCGCCTCCCTCTCCTGGTCCGGAGGCGTTGTTCCTCGGCGAGGGCTTCCGAGGAAGTCTTGGCCTCGCCTCCTTCGGCCGCTTCGCCTAGGTCGAGGCCTCCGCCTCATGCGAGGCGGTTCTCCAACTTCCACCCGCAGTGAGCTTCGCAAGAGAGGACGACTTTGCGCCTCGAGCTCTGTTGAGGCGAGCCACCGCCCAGACGGCCGCCGCCACCAGCCACCTCGGGCCGAGCCGACCCGACTTTCTAATCCGGCGCGCACTGAGATTGCGCCGAGACCGCCGATGATCTGACCGGCATCGCACGTCCGGTCGATTAGAGCGGTGGTGTAATGGAGGTTCTGCACGAGACAACACGGTAAAAAATAATACCAAGAAAAAGCTAATGAGGGGTATCAGGGACGACGCTTACCCACATCACCGACTTGGCCGACTTGGCGATCAGAGCCTCCGAGGGGAGCGTGTACAAATCCCGAGCCATGTCAGGATGAAGCGCCCCCCGGAGGTAGGAGGCCGATGGGTTCCCGCCAACCCATACCTTGTCCCCACGTGACAACCCTCCCCACCGGGCGACTAAAGGATCGCTCGCATCCCCCGGCGGGACCTCCCCCATCACCCGAGCAAGAAAGGGCTCCTCCCCGCCCGGCGGAATCCAAGATAAGTCTCTTACACCGACGGGCGGAGGTTCTTTCCTGGCCGTCGCATGGCTAGGCCCGCCTCTTGCAGTGATGGGCACTCCAGCGCCACCGCTTCCCGCTAGGTCCACAGACAGAAGCCGACGCCGGGGCCCTTTGTACCCGTGCGACCTTGGACTTTTCTTCGCCGACCCTCCTCAACCACCATTGGGAATCCTCTCCTCGCCATGGGTGACTGACGGAGACGAACTCCGCCAAGTCCCCAACCTGAAGCGCCCGCAAGTTCACCATTTCTGCAAGGAACGAGGAGCCGACTGAAGTTAGAGAAATGTGGTGAAAATGTACGTAATGAAACAGGCAGACCTACCCTGAGAGCACGGGCTAAGTCCCGCTTCGGCCAGCCATTGTTCCGACATATTGCGGATGGCCTGAGAAGAGGGAAGAATGCCCTCGCCTCTAGGTATTGACGCTCTTCGCGCTCAATTTGGGTCAGATTGTCAATGGCCCTTGCGGACCACCGAACTCCAAAACCCCAATCCTTCTCACTACGGACGTAGAAGAAGCCGCCTCTTCCACCCTTTATTATTGTGGGGCTCCACGACTTAATCCTGCCCGGGCGACTAAAAAGTATCCCCCGACCCCTTAAGGAGGCGAAAGCACGAGAGGAAAAGGTTTCGGGTTGGGACGATGTCGGCATAATGACATTCCCCCAAAAACGCCACGAGATAGCGCCAAGAATTGAGAGTCACTTGCGATGGCGAGATTCGTCACAAAGAAAGGCAAGAAACTATGACAGGGTGTAGAGAGAGACGAAGACCTGCCTCAAGAGCATCACGAGTCAAGACAAAGCCCCTGGGGACGGGATCATAGGCCCGTTGTCCCACCTCAGGGGCTACTAGGATGTAATCCTCCGGGATGCTGTAGCGCTTCCGGAGGATCCCTAAGGAGGAATCGCTAAGGGTGGAATCTTCATCGTGCGGCCACATTAGGGCCTCCAACGCATGCACCACCTCCTCATCAGAAGAGCGGTTTGAAGGCGGAGAAGGTAGTAAAGGAGAAGGGAGGAAGAGGAAGAAGTAGAGGAAGGAAGAAGAAGAGGAAGTCATTCTTTACTGACCTACGAAGAAAAAGGTCGCCTGAAGGGCGGTGAGGGATGTCAAAGCCAAGGAAGAAGGTTCGGAAGAAGGAGACGGCAGGACTCGAGGCAGAGAATTCCACTGGTAAAAAGTTATAGAGTGTCGCAACGTGTGCCATTTAAAGATGGAAAGGCTTCGCCTTCGCCTCCCGGCGGGCGACAAAGATATCACCGCGCGCATTCACTCACTTACATCACATCGGGCAGTCCAAGCGACGACACGATATTAATGGGGAGATAACGTCAGCGGGTTCGTAGCGACGGCGCCCCCGCCTTCCGTCGCTCTGGCGCTGCGCGAATGATTGAAACGCCCAAGGGCCGCGGACTCGGTCTTGGCTACGCCGACCATTTATATCTCGAACGGCGGTTCGGTTCTCTGAGTCTTGAGCGGCTGCTCGACCAGTTCTATCCCGGGCGGCGGCTCGGTCTTCTCGGTCTTGAGCGGCTGCTCGACCATTTATATCCCGAACGACGGTTCGGTTCTCTGAGTCTTGAAGCGGTTCGGTCTCCTCGGTCTTGAGCGGCTGCTCGACCATTTATATCCCGAACGGCGGTTCGGTTCTCTGAGTCTTGAGCGGCTGCTCGACCAGTTCTATCCAGGGCGGCAGCTCAGTCTTCTCGGTCTTCAGCGGCTGCTCGACCATTTATATCCCAAACGGCGGTTCGGTCCTCTGGGTTGTGAGCGGCGGCACGACTCCTTATATCTCGAACGGAGGCTCGGCCTTCTAGTCTTATGCAGTGGCTCGACCTTTCATACCCCAACCGGCGACTCGCCTATTTGCATCACGGTAAGTCAGCCCTCAGGGTCCCGCAGAAGGGGCTTTTTTCGGGAGGGGCAGTGTTATGGGCATTAAATGTGACGTGACGTTGGCTCTGGTGAATCGCGTTCGGATGACGTCATAGCCCCTCCTGCGTTCGACTGTGTCAGAGGTGGACTCCCCGATATCATTTTCCCCCTGCCCCTCCCCAGGTCCGTGCGAGGGTAAACCGCGGCCTCGGCCTGTGGAACCAGGTCCGTACGCCACCCTCAGACGTAACCAGAAACACGTCAACCCCCCGATCTATATAGGCCACTGAGCGGCCATGTAGTAGGGGGCTCTTTTTTTTCCATGACCCGCTAACTAGAGCATCAATAGAAAGGTTGGAATCCTGATCCCCCGGGGGAGGAGGCTGACTTGAACGTCGGAGGGGTCGAGCGGAGCATCCTCCGACCCGCCTTTTTTTGCAGGAACAGGTCCAGACGACGCTCTCGAGTAGCAGGGTCACTCCCACTCCTCACTTCCCGACCAGGACATCGTCGGAGAACCCCGACCTCGACCGGCCCGAACCCAACCGCGACGATCTCGGAATCTCGGAGTCCAAGCCGCACTTTCCCAGGTCACGGTAAAAAGTTGTTTGCATTAACAAAACTAATATAATTGCACCAGTACAAGGCAATTGCTATAGGAAGATACCCTTTTTCGTTAGTTAATCAGATCATTACATAAAATGACCAAGAAGCTGATGATACCAACTCAAACTAAGCACATTTATGAAGTAATCATCCAAAAGATCCTTATAATAAGCTGCTTAAAGGACTAAATGCTTAACAAACAAAATTTAGAATGAACTGATTTGCATACTAGGATTACCAGATTCTTGTAGGCGGCCAACGACATCATTGAAGCACTGCATGTTTTCAATTGAAGTACTAGTGACCTGCAGATGGCACATGCTGTTAGGGAGAAAAACTACCACCGAGTGAACCAACAAGTCTAGTAGGTTGATTAGGAAAGAACAAAATAACCAAAACTTATGGAACACCATAATCGTTTATCCTATTAATTTCTATAGAAGTGTAATGGGAAATTGGATGACAGATTAGATAAATAGAACTCCTATGCTACAATTTCAGGCGCACAAATGCCGGTCGACCTAAAAGGGAATGCTCCAATAAGCATATGTGAATCGCTGTGCCCTAATTATTAGAAGTCCTTCGTTACTTCTAGCAAGGTAAGGTGAATCAACCACGCGAATCACATGGAAGCCCGATGAGAAGGGAAATATTAACATGGAACAGAATAGAGCTCACTCAACATGAAAGACCCAAAACGTGAAGCTAACAGCAAACAGCAAGACACGATATTCTTGATCACGGAGGGCATTCAATCCAGGAAAAGGCTGATCGATCGAAAGAGGAAGCGAACGAGGGTTGCGAGACCTCGGAGAGAGCGATGCGGAGAGAGGAGAAGAGGGAGGCGTAGCTCTCAGCGATGGCGACGGAATCCCTCTCCACCACTTGCAGCGCTCGGAGGATCTCGCCGGGTGACGTTGCCGCTGCCGAGGTGCAGGGGTCGAAAGGGCTCTTGGTGGAGGAAGAGGAGGACGGAGTTGGTTCCTCTTGGCTCGTGGCGAAGGCGTCTGCCGCCGGTGCTTTTTCTGCTGCCGCTCCATCTCCTTCCATCGCAACGGAGTCGGGTAAGGTCGGGAGAGACGCACACACGGGAGAAAAGCAACGGTTTAAATGACTGTTACAAGAAAGATAACGACGGCAAATATTGCTGATAACATGCCGTTACAATATATTAATGATTTTGTTATTCGAACGAAATCATTAAGAGACTAACCGAACCAGTTTTGATTTAGTGAAAGTAAGATAGATCTAAATCAGAATCATCGATCCAACCAAATCAATTCAAAACAGATTACTTATAATTAATTTATAATTTTAAATAATTTAAAATATATATATATAAATATTAGAAAAACTCATTTAGTCCGATAAACTACTTTAGTTTAATTGAAACAAATTAAAATCCAAGCAGGAGAGATTATGTGTTTCTCCTAGGATTAATCATGATCTTGTCATATTAAATTCGAGATATAATAATACTAAGCTAACTCGATCGATCTCATTGTAATGGCCTAGTTGTAGTCACGTGCTGACCATGGGTTGGCCATGTGACATTATGTTAGTCATGTATAAGCCATAAGAGTTAAGACATCGATTATATAGCATTGTAAATTCAATTGTATAGCACTGAGGTATTAGTCATGTACTAAGATATTAATTATATGAAATTGAGGTATCGATCGTATCTTTTTTTCTATCTTACGATAGGTACATAATTGTTAGGGAAAAGAGAAACGTAAAGACTTACGAATCAAGAATATATTAGAAAGGTAGAAAGATATATCTATATTGAGTGAGAATCATGACATAATTTATTATTCTACGACACCTAGAAGGATGCATTAATTTTAGATATTTTGATTTTGTGTGTTATAATACCCACAACTTAATGAAAACCCTATGATGATACAACGTCTCAAACCTATAAGTTTTTCAATAAGAATACTATACTAAAACTTGAAATGTTACTTATATAATACATTGATTATATATTCAATCAATAATTAATTCATCTATAGGATATGCATAATCTATTCAATAAATTTAACAATAACATTTCGGTCCAAATGATATATGTATAAAATAATTTGAATGTATAATAGTGTGCGAAGACTCTTAATTGTCATTTGATTCATAATAATGGTTAGTCGTAGGTGTCCTATAAACCAATTACATGAGTGATGATACGGTTGATATGATACACATTCTTTTTACTTATTATTTATTTGATATTTTTTCACTTTATATTGTCTATTGTATGTATTATAATGTCCATGGATCTGTATAATAGGAATCAGATTGCGATGAGATCGCGATAATGAGATCGATTCACTTTTAAACATATTTTAAATAATCTCGGTCATAAGTTACTCGAAAGGGATATCGAGATAACCAGACATATTGATTTGTTATATTCTCATCCATATGATAGAAACGGTTGGTCTCATAGCTGCTCATGTGGGGACAATAGGGAAACAGTGCATATGCGCATTGGAGAATGAGTTCACTTATTGATCCACTTACGGAATGCTGGATGGTTGATTAAACCTCATTCTCAGACAATGATTCCATCATCATAGTAGTGTATTTGATCCTTAAACTTGAGATACCAAGAATGTTCTATATAAGTACTCCACTCTTTGATATCGGACTTATAGGTTTTGAAGTTCTAGATCTAGCACACCTGAATATTGGGAGTGGCAACCAACCTTACGAGAGTAATTGAGTATCGATAGAGGATCATCTACTCTCGATGTTATAAAAGGAATATCCTATGTATTCTTGCTCAAGCAAATTCTTGGTTAGGATCATTTAGATTGAGAGAGAAAGAGTTCTTTGAGAGAATTCAATTAGAGCAAGACTTGAGTAGAAACCATATCGGCCTGACAGTATCATATCCGGTATATGATCTTTAGGATATTAGATAGATGATGGATTATAGATACATGATAATTGAGAATAAATAGGTACAAATGATTAGATTCCCCTATATCGTCTAGGGAATACAGCGTAGAGGCCTAGTACGTCCGTAGTCAATGAGTCAAGTGAATTATTATGGATATAATAATTCACTAAGTCAGAATGAGTTCTGATAGGTATGAATTATGACCAACATGATATTAGACCTAGAGGGTTACATATATATGATATATGCTACAACAAGTAGAGGTTTAGATATGAGATATTCATTGGAGTCCCTATCTTATTAGATATCCAATAAACCTCTAAATTATTGGATCATATGTATAAGATCTAATAAAAGTCTATAAGGGATTATTGGGTAGAGATCCACTAATCTAAGAGGCTTGGGTAGTTTGATAGAGATCTAGAACCCAATAGGGCATGATACACTATGGTTAAATTGATAGGAGGCCTCTACAAATAGGAGAGAACCAAAGGGCCATAGGCTATGCCTTTTTAGTTGTCACCTTCTATTCTCCTCTCCCTCTCTTCTCCTTAGCCAGTAGCCTCTATTTGGGGCATGTGGACTAGAAGAATGGCTGGCCCCTTCTTGATTACGTGGTGCATGTAGCGAGAAGATTGTGCAGTGATTTTAGGAGCGTATTTGTAGCCCCTGTTGTATAGATCACCTCTAGAGAGGAGGATAGTTGACCTCCTTCATCCTCTCCTACAGATCCATAGGATTTCGAAGATATACAATCTCTCTAGGTAATATATCTTTCTTATATGTGCAGTTTTTGATTTTGTGATTTTTATGTACTAATCTTGCACGACGATGAAACCTTTTTATGAAAATCTAGGATTTAATTTTTTATTCTTCCGTTGCATATGTGATGTTACCTCAAGATTTCCTAATAGTAGTATTAGAGCTAGGTTATTCATGTGAAAGATTGATTTTTAAACTATATATTTTGACGTAAAAGGTGAGAAAGGACAGCAACTATTGTTGCCCTCGCAGGTTGGCCAAAGACTGCTTGTAACCTTGGCCAAAATTAGCATGGCCAAGAGTAGCAAGTCTCGGCCATGGCTGAATATGAGCGAGTCACCTACATGCAGGGGTGGCGCCTGTGGGTACAACACCCACGAGTGAACCACTTGTAGGCAAGGGTGGTGCCTACAGGCGAGCCGCTTGCATGCAAGAGCTATGCCTGCCCACAAGGCTACCTAGGACTACTCAAGGCCATTGTTTTGGCCTCATAATAGACCTAGTTTGGCTTGAGTCCAAGCCTATTGACTTTCTCGACAAGTTGGCATGGTTTCAGCCCAATACTAACTTATTTTGACCTAGTAAGACTTCGAACAAAATTTTAACAATCAATCACACATCCGACACAATTACAAAGCTTTTCAGCACATTATATGCTATTCTAACATTTCGGCCAATCTTCTGGTACTTTATCCTTTTCTTCGGCATATCGCTTGATCTATTGGTATACTGACTTTCCCATGACATCCGATCTTTTGACGTAATATTTGATCCTTTTAGCATGATGCTTAAACTTATAATACGAAGTCCAATCTTCGGCATGTCGACCAATCCTCCAACTCGATGTCTAATTTTTGACATGATATTTTTTCCGACACAACGTTTGTTTTTTCTACTTTGACAATTTACCCTTTCATTGTTCAAATCCTTGATCGATGTATTTTTTACGTCACTTATATCAAAAACATATTAATCAATAAACTCATCAATTGATTTCATCATCAAAATATGGGATGCTTGAATGATCTATCTATGTTATTAATATGTTTTCTTATCTCATTTATCTTATCGTCTATTTATAGGGTGATGCAAGTTTCCTTGCCTTATATAGGTTGAGCCAAGAATGACAGTGCTACTCATGTTTGATTGGCACGCTACCATGGGTAAATTATTGTCAGCAATAGCATTGTGGTATTGTGGTAGCAACTGTGTAGGCTACGATGCTACTGTCATCGATTGCTGTTATTGATAGCGATAGAGAAACTCGTAGATAGTAGTGATGCATGCAGCAACTACTGTTGAGTGAAGTAGCGGCACTATATACGACGATTGCTACCATGGGTAGTGATTGCCTTGGGTGGTGTCATTACTGCATGTGATCGGACTACACTATGCAATGGTCACTCAACATCATGAAAGGGAATCATGATAGAAAGGGGAGGCCTTGGCTATAGGTGACATTACATATATGGATAGGAGGGCGGTGATATTAAGGGGTTGACGATTGTAAGTGGGAATCACGATTTACGATTTTCGATTTAACATCGATAGGTTGCAGGGGACAATATGATCTGGGCAGCATCGTGCGAAGGTCTAAGTGTTATTTTTAGTGACAATGCACAAGATAGAGATTGACTTATTGTTGTGGAGGGCGATGCAATTAGGCACTAGTCAGTGGATGGACAGTGGCGTGCATGTCAATACCTGTGACAAATGAGAGACTCATTGGGTTACATTGGGTGTCACACGCTATGCCATTGGCTATCACGATGGTGGTGATTTTTCAAGCTAGTGGCAACATTCATATGCGTCAATTAAGTATGACAATGACACTTAAGAGGAGGAAAGGGGATTACGGTCTTTTCACCCATTTAAATATACTTTTGTCCTCTTAAAATCTATTAATTATGATTAGTGTCCCTTTTGATAATTTTATTATTCGAAAATCAAATATTTTGAACTTATATCCTCTAGTATAACATTAAAACTTAACATCCTTTAATCAAATTTTGATCTGAGCCTAATTTTGATTGATTTGATCATGTTAATTGTTAGGTCTAATCTGAGTGGCCCAATTATTTTAGTCTAATTTTAATTGGCTCAATTTGGATGTTCAATTAAATAAGATTGATTAGCTCGTTTAGGTAATTTATATAATTAAAAATTAAAAATTATGAATTTCTTTTATAGTTTTCTCATACAGTATATTAGAAAATTCTTAGATATTTGTATATTTATTCACATACATATGTCTTGAAATTATTGAATGATATATATTTTGACATAAAGTCATGAATTTTTATTTTTCATGATTATTATCGTCATATGAGTTTTTCTTTATGCTAAATAATATTTAAAAATTATTATGATTATTATTTTATTAGTATTGAACTATTTTTATATAGCTTAGATTAAAAAAAATTAGTGAACATCATTTGTAACTCATACTTCTAAGTTTTATTTGATTAATCATTACCAAGGTGGCATAGGATGATTGGTTTATGAGATATAAATTATAATAAATATTTTATCATTTATAAAAAATTTTAAACTATGTTTTATATTATTATTTTGGTTTTATAGCCACCAAACTAGTTTAGACCAATAACTTATAAAATTATATTAAAAATTAATCTTAAATTATATTTAAAAATAATATTCATAGTGGTTAACATAATTTGAAGATTTAGATAATCCCAAAGAAAAATTTATTTTGAGTAATTATGCGATGGATAGAATTATACTATTTTAGATATCCTTATAGTTTAGCCTTATAAACCAAAACGCAACAACATTATTTTATAGTAATGGCATTAGTCGTATATAAATAATTTTGAGTAAATAATGAATATATCAATATTTCATGTAAAAGTGAAATATAGATGATACCAATTGTTCATTATATTTTAAAAACTTAAAATATTAATATTATTATATATTTTAAGTACTTTCTTTCATTCATTTTTATGCTTATGGTATCCATACACTCTTTAATTTAAATTATTTAAAATGATTAAAACATATACAATGTATATTAGATCTTGATTTAGTATTATTTATTGAAAGACTCATAAATTTGACTAATGAAAATATTATGAAATAAATTAATGAAATGAATATTTAAAAAGGATTTAATAGGCTTAGTCTAATATTTATAAGAATAACAATTGTAAATACCATCGAAACTTTTTTAAAAAAATTTCCGAATGACATCTAAAGGTACACACTTCTAATCTTTGATTTATGATTATTAGATTTTTGTTCTTGACATTAATTTTTTTAATTATATTTTCTTTATACTTACACTTGTGTCTTTTTATTTCCTTCCTTTCCTTCTATTCTCCTCCTTTTAATATCCTCCTTTTTCTTTTAGATTTTTTTTTTCAGATCACTTCCTCTTTGTTTTTCTTTTCCTTACTCTCCTCTCTCTCTTCATTCTTCAGTCTCTTCCTTTCTTTGATGAGATCTTCTATCTCTTTTTTTTGTGCTTCTTCTGATCTCACCCGACGCTTTTGCTTCGTTGCAAACTAGAAGCAAAGAATCAAAGAACAACTGAAAACAGCCTTCACAAGAGAGATTTTTTTTGCTCTCTTTGGTAGATTCAGATGGTGGTGGATCTGATTTCACTGTTGGATTGATCTCATCATGGACTGTACTACCGAAACTTTCTGCAAACTAGCTCACCTCGTACTTTAAGACAGTTGTCTATCTATTTCATCCCAAGCCTCTCGGTCCCCAGTAAGTTCTATAATCTCCACCCCGTCCAATGGAGCTGCGGGCGACTTCGAGGAAAAAACTCGACTACTTTTCACCTGAAATTACGACTGATAAGATCGTGATTGTTTGCGCGGAAGAGAAGCTCGTGGAGAATGAAAAGAGTTGGAATCAGACTCTCGTCGCGTATAATATTTGGAAGAGGCGACGGAGAGAGACGATAGTGTGTTTTATTTATTTACTTTTAATAGTTCATTTCTTGTAATTTTTATTTACAATTAATTTCTCAAATGAATTTATGGATATTACCCGGTGTGTTCTTAATTTAATTTATTCCATAGCATGCTCTACTGACGGTCGATGCTCTCTTAATCATTTTAATTAATGTTCTGCTCATTGTTATGGGTATTAAATGTGACGTGATATCCGGTCCTGTGTATTTCGCCCGGATGACGTCCTCGCCTCTCCTGCGCTCAATTACTCCTGCGATTGACCGACCCGACGTCGCTTCTCCTCTGCCTCGCCCCGCGTCCACGCTGAGTTGACCACGCCACCAGCCTGCGAGGTCAGGTCCGTACACCATCCCCAGACGCAAACGGGAGCGGGCCGTTCCCCCCGACATATTTAAGGCAAGGGGCAAAATAAGGGAGAAGGAAAAGAGAAAAGGTACGCACTCTAACCCCTTGAGTAAGCAATCTCCGGAGGAGGAAGAGGAGGTTGGGAACCCACGGGAGTGACGCTGACTTAAGCATCGGAGGGGTCGGGCGGAGCACCCTCCGACCCGCCTTTGTGCAGATTCCGCTCCCGGCGACACCGGCGTGCGTCGCCGCTCGGGACTCAGCTGGAGCAGGAGACGTCGACGGGCCCGAACCCTACCGAGACGACCCCGGAACCACGGGCTTTCCCCCGCGCTTCATCCGGTCCGCACGTAAAAGATTGTTTACACAAGCAGTTGGCGCTAGAAGGAGGGCCGTTGAAGGATCGCTGTTGTGCCCAACGACGCATGGACGAGGTCGGCACAGTAGGGCACCGGTGAAGCCCCTCTACCTCCGGACTGCAGGGAGAGCGATCCGTCAGCGACCTGAGCGCTATTGGAGTCTCGCGACCACAGACTCCACACGCGGTCGGGTTTCTCGCTCCCTCCCGATCACCGCGGAGGCCTTTCAGGACCTATCCCAACAGGTCCGGGCTCTAGCAAACGCCGTCCAGGCTGTCGTCCCTCATCTGCTTCAGGAAACGGGAGGGCCGAACCACCAGAGGTCCGGACCCTCTCCCCAGGCTCATGAGGCGCCCCCCACGGCACCGTCTTCCCCGGCGTCCCATCCGGTCCTGGACGGAGCCCGGGTTCTCGAAAACCTGGGTATTCCGCCCGAGCCCGAGGCGGTGTCCTCGGATTCGACCGATTCATTCCGAGCTCATCTCCGCTCTATTGCCCAGCGCACGGGCGAGTGCAGTGGGGACACACGTGGAGTCGAAAGAGGAGCGGAAGGAGGAGCCCCACTGGAGTCCCGTTCGCGGTGACATACGTGGAATACCGGTGCCCTTGAACTTCGCCTCCTCCACGCCGATCCCTACGTGGAGCGGTGACCGCGCGAACCATGTGGCCACCTTCCGAGCTCAAATGGCCACTGTATGGGACCTCGGGCGCCTAATGTGCCGGCGTTCCCACCACGTTGAAAGGGCCCGCACGTACCTGGTATGGCACTCTAAAGAGCGGGACGATAGTGTCCTTCGAGCAGCTCGCCAAGGATTTCGAGCTACATTTTTCGCGCTATGCGCGTCCGGCCTACCGCGCCTCCTCCGGGTTTGAAGCAAAAGGAGGATGAACCCTCTCCCACTTTGTGCGAAGATTTACCACGAGGTACGAGGGTTCTCACCCTTCGCTGTTAATGCAGGCATTCATGATAGGGCTGCGACCCTCGAGGTTTTGTTGGTCCTTGGTGGAGCGCCCCCCCGTGTCCATCGCGGAAATGTTCCAGCGGGCAAACCACTATGTGGCGGCTGAAACTTGGATGTCGGGAAGAAAGGAAGAGCGCCCAAGGGGGCGTTCAACGCCAGCCCGAGCGGGAACGACGACCAGGCGGCAGTCCCCTCACCGGGGACGCCAGGCGGGACATCCCGACCGATACACGCCTGGGCCGCCACCTTCCCCCTTGAATGCGTCGCGCACGCAAATATTTCTCCAGATAAAGGAGAGGGGAATGCTTAAGCCTCCCCGCCCGATGAAGGGCCGGCGAGAGCTAGCCGACCGTACCCGATACTACCGCTTCCATCGGCAGAACGGGCACGACACGGAGCAATGCTACGAGCTGAAGCGGCAAATCGAGGAGCTGATCCGGAGGGGGCATTTAGACCAATACCTCCAACGTCCGCGGAACCTCTCCTTGCATCCCGAGGACCGGCCGAGCAACACATCGACGTGATTGTTGGGGACCCGCCTACCGAGGGCATAGTGCCTCGACAAAAGGCTTATGCCCGCCGTCCCCGATCGGGAACTTCACCCCTCCGAGCCAGAGATCACTTTCCCCCCAGAGGATTCAGGAATCTCGAAGCACGACAACGCGTTGGTGGTGTCGGCCCGAATAGCCACGCGCAAGTTAAAAGGATCATGGTCGACACGCACTACCGACATCCTTTATTTCAAGCCTTCTTGAAGCCGGGATTACCGAAGGAGGCCTTGAAGCCTCTACACTCGGCGCCACCGGTTCACCGGCGATTCGATCTCGCCGCGAGGTGCAACTACCCTACCTCTAACTCTCTGGCAACCCACCGAGGACAAAAACAATGTTGGTGACCTTTCCGTGGTCGATCTCCCACCGCGCATAACGCCATCCTCGGGCCGCCCACCTCAACAAAGTTAAGGGCGATTATCTCAACATACCACCGACCTTGAAATTCCCGACGAGCGCCGAGTCGGGAAGTCCGGGAGATCCCTGTGAGTCTAGACGGTGTTATTTGACCGCGATCTCCCTGGGCAAGAGGAAGAGGCCAGAGCAGCCCCTTGAGGACCCGCGGATCACAAACCCGACTCAAGACCCGAGCCGATAACGCCGCAATCAACGCCATGGGATGACCGTCCGACCGGACGGCCGGATCGGTCCGACCTAGATAACCGGAGCAGTGCTCAACTCATCACCTACTCCAAGAAAATACGGATGTCTTCGGCCACCTCCCGAATCAACCCGAAGTTGCTCAACACCGCCTCGAGCATTTCCACGATCGCCGCCGTGAGACAAAGACTCGAGCTCAGCTCCAGAGCGCCAACAAAGCTATGCAAATGGAGGTGGATAGGCTCTGGCATCCGGCTTCATTGAGGAAGTCAGGTACCCCCAATGGCTGTCCAATGTAGTTCTCGTGAAGAAGCCTAATGGAAGCTGGAGGATGTGTCGACTACACCGATCTGAATCGTGCTTGCCCGAAGGACTGCTTCCCATTGCCTAGGATCGACCACCGTTGACTCAACGGCGGCACGCCCGTTTCTCCTTCATGGATGCCTTCTCCGGTTACAACCAGATCCGGATGGCGCCAGAGGATCAACAACACACAGCCTTCCACACGCCCCGAGGAGCCTATTTTTACAAGGTCATGCCGTTCGAACTAAAGAATGCTGAGGCCACTTACCAGAGGACGGTGAACAAGATGTTCGCCCATCAGATTGGGCGGAATGTGGAGGTCTATGTCGACGACATGATCGTAAAAAGTCCTGACAGAGCCGCACACCTTGACGACGCACTAAGGGAGACCTTCGCCACGTTGAGGGGATATGGGATGCGCCTTTAACCCAGCTAAGTGCGTCTTCGACGTCACCTCTGGAAAGTTCCTGGGATTCATCATACATGAGCGGGGAATTGATGCCAACCCGGAGAAGATCCAAGCACTCCTCAACATGGGATCTCCAAGGACGATGAAGGAGCTCCAATGCCTTAATGGGAGGATAGCAGCTCTGTCCCGGTTTCTGTCCCGATCGGGAGACAAGTGTCTCCCCTTCTTTCGGGTCCTGAAGGATCCGAAGAACTTCCAGTGGTCGGCGGAGTGTGAGGAAGCCTTCGCACGTCTGAAGCAGCACCTATCCGCGCTTCCACGCCTTGCCTCGGTGTCTGCGCCGGAAAAACTTTGCCTCTACCTGGCGGCGTCTCAACACGCAGTGAGCTCAGTGCTGGTAAAAGAAGCCTCCGGAAAATAGCATCCGGTCTACTACACCAGCCATGTTCTCATGGGGCCGAGCAGCTACTTCCCATCGAGAGGCTAGCATTAGCACTTATCGTGGCTCGGAAGCTACGCCCTATTTCCGTGCCCATACCATCGAGGTAATGACCGACCAACCATCGGCAAGTTCTTTCTAAATTCGACGAGCAGGCGCTCTTAAAATGGTCGGTGGAGCTATCCGAGTTCGATCTCCACTACAAACTAAGAACGGCCATCAAGGCCCAGGCCCTGGCTGACTTCATTTCGGAACTAACCCGGCCGGAAGCGGAGGGTGCGAGACAAGTTTACCAGAACTGGGTATTGCACGTGGATGGGCCATCGTGCTCGGCGGCGCCGAGCAGACTTATCTCGAGGACCCCGAGGGACACTCTTACGAGCGCTCCCTCCGTTTTGGCTTCGAGGCCACGAACAATGAGGCTGAGTACGAGGCCCTTCTGGCGGGTCTTCGCCTAGTAGCCGAGATGCAGCTGAGAGCAGTCCATGTTATCACGGACTCCCAATTGGTCGCCGAGCAAGTAGGCGGAGAATATCAGGCGCGGGACCCGACCATGTCGAAGTACCTAACAGAGGTAAAGGCTCAAACCTCTAACTTTTCTCACTTCACTTTATCTAGAGTGCCTGTGTCCCGTAACGAGCGGATCACCGCAGTTAGCCTCGGAGCTGAACACGAGGAACATCCCGAGGTCGAGGACCTCACTCACCGCCGGTGGCACAAGGGGGGGACCCCGGGTCCCGACGACTCCGCCACATGGGTACAGGAGATGCGAAATACAAGCGGAGGGCATCTCGCCAAGACGACGCCAAGGCGCGCCCCGCCGAACCCAAGCATGGTATCGCGAGATTGGCGATCGGCTTTACAGTAAGGTCATTTTCTCGCCTCTTACGATGCTTGATCCCGACGAGGCGAATATAATTTCGCCAAGTCCACGGCGAACTCCGCGGGAGCACATGGGTGCCCGACTTTGGCCTTCAAGGTACATCGCGCCAAGGCTATTATCGCCCACGTTGCACCGAGACGCCAAGGCTTTCGTGATGCGGGCGACACATGCCGCTAAGCCCGGCCCCGCAGCCTTCCCGCGGTCCTCTCACCACCATGGATTGGCGCTTTGGCCCTTCGCGCAGTTGGGGATGGACTCACTGGGCCATTTCCTGCCGCCGCCGGAGATACATCATTGTGGGAATCGATTATTTCACGGAAGCCGCGGCAACTATTACGGACGGACGACGGTCAGTCAGATGGAAAATATTGTGACCGTTCGCCTTCCTAACGTTATCATTACCGATAACGGCGCTTCCGGGCTTTTAGTGAATTCGCGACTTATCGATCCAGCTTGAGGTTTAGCTCCGTGGCGCACTGCATCAACGGGCTCGCCGAGGTAACCAACCGAGCTATCTTGATGGGCTTAAAAGGACTCGAAGCCCGATCACCGGGTCGACGAACTACCGAACGTCCCTATGGTCTTTGCGACAACCCCGAAACGGCTCTGGCGAGTCCTCAGATAGCTTGGCGCTCGCGTGGAGGCCGTTTCTCCGCCGAGTTGGTCATCCCGACCTTCCGAGTAGAAAACTACGAAGAGTCAACCTCGGCCCAAGGAGTTCGGGCTGGCCTAGACCTACTCAAGAGCGCAGGTCGACGCGCACCTCCAAAGATGTTAGCGATAATCAAGTGTCGCCAACTATAATAAGAGGGTACACCCTCGACCCCTCGGGCTGGGAGACTTGGTGCTGCGCAAGGCGGAAGTAAGTGACCCTACCCGCCTAAGGGGCAAGCTTGCACCCAAGTGGGAAGGCCCCTACCGAGTTACCAAGGTCGTCCGACCGGCACGCACGACTTGCGACTATGTCAGACAAGAATTCCGAGGACTGAACGCCCGTAACCTCAAAAAATATTTCGTGTGAAGTTATTATGAAGACTGCAAAGGCAAGACAGAAGTACTTGTATTGGATTCAGACGATATAACTTGTCAAAATCAAAATTGTATTGCCAAAATGACGGAGTACAAAATGAGCCCCTAGAGGGGGACAAAGGGTGATACAAAAGGGGGTGAGGGAAAACCTCCAAAAGAAAAGAAGAACCCTCAAGGGTTTCTCCGCAGATCCGCCGAAGGGGACCTCGCTGGCATACTCGCCCGGTCCTCGCCGGAGGTGAAGGGATCCTTCTCGATCGCAGAGCCCTGGAGGGCACGCCGAATCGGCTAGGGCGACCTTGTATCCATATTCGAGGATACTCGCCCATCCGGTCCAAGCCGAGAAGGAAGCCCTCCGACTTCTTGTACCGCTCGATCACCTCCCGGCCCCGCCCGACGGCCGTTTTTTTTCCGCGAGGGCCTCCCGGCGCCGCTTCGCCGCGGCCGCCGCCGCTGGGCCGAGGCCTCCTTGGTGCGAGGCGGTTCTCCACCTTCTCCATCCGAGAAGCTTCGCAGCCGGCTCGCGAGCCGACGAGGCCTCGAGCTCGGCGTCAGCGCGCCGGCGCCGATTCTCAGGCTGGCTCGCGCCGCCAACGAGGCCTCGAGCTCGGCGCAGCGAGACTTCGGCGCCTAGGTCACCGCGCCACGCCGGGCAGCAAGAACCGCCAGTGTCCGGACCCCGCTGCCTCCTCCACCGGGCGACGCAGGCGACGCAGCGCCGCCAGCCGCTTATAAGCCGACCGGCCGTGGACCTGGCCGATCGTGAGCCGTGGTGTAGTGGAGATTCTGCACAAAAAAGGGGACAGTAAGTAATGATAAACGACGTTCTCCCAAAAGAGAAACGCGGGACGCGGCTTACCCACAGCACCGACTTGGCTGACTTGGCGATGAGAGCCTCCGAGGGGAGCATGTATACGTCCCGAGCCATGTCGGGATGGAGCGCCCCTCGGAGGTAAGTGGCAGCAGGTCTCTCGACCATACCTTGTCCTCGACAATTGCTCCAACGGGCCACCAAGGGGTCGCCGCCCGGAGGGATCTCACCCATCACCCGAGAGTGGAAGGGCTGACCCTTGCCCGTGGAATCCGCATAAGTCCTTTACGGCCGGACGACGCCCTTCCCGGCCGCCGGCTGGGGCCCGCACTCCTGGTCGCGCAGATGCTTCAGACGGCCGGAGGGCTGCCGCGCTCGAGGTCCACGACGCCGCCTTAGGCCTCTTCTGGGGCGCCCTCCGCCGCTCATGGGAATCACCCCGCCGCTTTGCAACCGGGCTCGCGGGACGAAGCCATGGAGTGCTCGCACCATGGAACGACCGCAGGTTCACCATCTCTGCGAAAGATGAAGACCAGTTAGAAACGAGAAGACCGCAATGGTCCCAAAAACGCGAAGCAGTGATAAACCTACCCCGAGAGCTGGCTAAGTTCTCGCCTGCAAGCCATTGCTCCGACATATTGCGAATGGCTTGCGAAGAGGGAAGCATGACCTCGCCTTCTCGAGGTGCGCGCCTCGCCGTTGAGCTGGGCCGTGTTATCAATGGTCCTCGAGACCACCAACCCCGGCCCTCTTCTCCCACCGGATGAAGAAGAAGCGCCTCTTCCACCCCTTTGTTGTTGGTGGGGGCACCGACGATCAACTCCGCCGGCAAAGCAAGGAAATAACCCCTGACCCTTGAATAGGCGGAAACAAGAAAGGAAAAGGTTGCGGTAGGGGTGATATTGGCGAGTGGCATTCCCGTGAAAGCCACCAAGTATCGCCAGGAGTTGGGGGTTATCTGTGAAGGCGAGATCCGCCACAGAGAGATGCATGACACAATAACAGGATGTAGGGGGAGGCGCAGACCGGCCTCCAGGGCGTCGAGAGTCAGGGCAAAGCCCCTGGGGACCGGGTCGAAAGCCCGCTGTCCCGCTTCGGGGGCCGCAAGGACGTATTCCTCCGGAATACCAAAGCGCCTCCGGATGATCCCCACGGACGAGTCCGCCCAGTAGAATCTTGGTCGTGCGGCCACATTATGGCCTCTAGCGCACGCGCCGCTTCCCCGTCCGAGGAACGGTTGGAAGGAGGAGATGGTGGGAAGGCTGCAACGCGAGTAGTGACGGAAGGAGAGGAGGAGGAAGAAGTGGAGGAAGAAGAGGTGGAAGGAAGAGCCATCGTACACTGACCTACAGTGGAAGGGATCGATCAAGGGGGTGGCAGGACACTGAGCCAAGGAAGGAAAACTCTAAGAAGACAACGGCAGACTCGAGAGACAGAATAACTCTGCTGATAAAAAGTGCTGGAGTGTCGCAGCGCGCGCTATTTAAAGGGAAAAGGCCTCACCCTTTCGCCTTCCGAAGTGGGCGACAGTATGTCGCCGCGCATATCGCCCAACGGCGTCGCATCGGGAAGCCCAAACGTCGATGCGATATTAATGAGGACGTGACGTGTACACCACCCAGGCGGGTAACTTGCGCGGCACGTCGCCGACCCCTCGATCACCGCAACCGCACTAGCGCAAACGGTTTTCAAAGCAACCCTGCGATCATTGGTCTTCTGGGTCTGGAGCGCGCAACTGCGCATCGACTTCGGCTTCGAGCGGCGGTCGACACGTCATTCGAGCGGCGACTTCTTATCCCAACTGCGTTCTCATGATCTTGAGCGACGGCTCGACATCGGTTTCTGGTCTTGAGCGCGGCTCGACTTTATCCTAACGGCGGTTCTTCTATGATCTTGAGCGATGGCTCGATCACGATTTTTAGGTCTTGGCGGCGGCTCGACCCCTTATCCCCAACGGCAGTTCGGATCCTATGATCTTGAGCGATGGCTCGATCACCGGTTTTCTGGGTCTGGAGCGGCGGCTCGACCCCTTATCCCGAACGGCGGTTCGGATCCTATGATCTTGAGCGATGGCTCGATCACCGGTTTTCTGGGTCTTGAGCGGCGGCTCGACCCCTTATCCCGAACGGCGGTTCGGATCCTATGATCTTGAGCGATGGCTCGATCACTGGTTTTCTGGGTCTTGAGCGGCGGCTCGACCCCTTATCCCGAACGGCGGTTCGGATCCTATGATCTTGAGCGATGGCTCGACCATTGGTTTTCTAGGTCTTGAGCGGCGGCTCGACCTCTTATCCCGAACGGCGGTTCGGTATCCATGGCCTTGAGCGGCGGCTCGACCATCGGATTTCTAGGTCTTGAGCGGCGGCTTGACCCCCTATCCCGAACGGCGGTTCGGTTACATGGTCTTGAGCGGGCCTCGACCATTGGATTTCTGGGTCTTGAGCGGCGGCTCGACCCCCTATCCCGAACGGCGGTTCGGTTACATGGTCTTGAGCGGGCCTCGACCATTGGATTTCTGGGTCTTGAGCGGCGGCTCGACCCTTTATCCCGAACGGTGATTCGGTTACATGATCTTTAGCGGGCCTCGACCATTGGTTTTCTGGGTCTTGAGCGAACCTCGACCCCTTATCCCGAACGGTGGTTCGGTAACATGGTCTCAAGCGGGCTTCGACCATGGGTATTCTGTTACATGTTCTGGAGCGGCGGCTCAACCACGATGTGCAGGTCTTGGCGAGTCTCGACCCCTTATCGCCCAACGATGCGATCAATTATATCACAACAAGCGGAACCTCGGTAGAGGCCTCGGTACGCTTACATGCAACCGAGGTTTTCGAACACGCCCCTACCCTCAAGGCCCGTCCGCGAGTGGCTTTTGAGGTAGTGTTATGGGTATTAAATGTGACGTGACATCCGGTCCTGTGTATTTCACCCGGATGACGTCCTCGCCCCTCCTGCGCTCAATTACTCTCGCGATTGACCGACCCGACGTCGCTTCTCCTCTGCCTCGCCCCGCGTCCACGCTCAATTACACCAGCCTGCGAGGCCAGGTCCGTACACCATCCCCAGACGCAAACGGGACCGGGTCGTTCCCCCCGACATATTTAAGGCAAGGGGCAAGGTAAGGAGAAGGGAGAAGAAGGTACGCACTCTAACCCCTTGAGTAAGCAATCTCCGGAGGAGGAAGAGGAGGTGGGGAACCCACGGGAGGGACGCTGACTTAAGCATCGGAGGGGTCGGGCGGAGCACCCTCCGACCCGCCTTTGTGCAGATTCCGCTCCCGGTGACACCGGCGTGCGTCGCCGCTCGGGACTCAGCTGGAGCAGGAGACGTCGACAGACCCGAACCCTACCGAGACGACCCCGGAACCACGGGCTTTCACCCGCGCCTCATCCGGGTCATGGTAAAAAGATTGTTTACACAAACATATAGTAATTGCTTTTTGTTAATTCATTTGAATGACATCTATTATGTTGCCTTTCAATTTCTCTTTTTTTTTTAAAGGACATTTTTGCTTATCATAATTGCATTTACATCACGACGTGAAACAGAAGCATATTAAAATTGGATCCATACATGGATGGATGACAGGAATAATTGTCTATTTAGGTAACCGAGTATTATATTTGTGAATTTATTGAAAAATCTGTTAAAAAAAATAATGCCAGCCTTAGATCATGGTGTTTTTTTAGATTTTTTAATTATAAAATCACATCGATACACGAAATTACAACATGCAATCATATTTTTCTATAATTACATGTTTTTATAGCACTTTTTAATGGGTTGAAGAAGATAAAAATGATGTTCATGTAACTGGTGTTGGCCTTCGATCAACCTTAGATCTTGTGGTTAAACACCGCTGTGCAATCATATCATATCTTAATTAATGTATATGGTTTTCATATTTTTAACTTGAATGTTCATAATAATGTCATCAGACATCATGTTTTAGTATATCATTATGTAAATATAACTCCTCTTTGCACAGTGGGTACCAAAACACTCCTCTTCGGAAATAACTTTTTTCGATTTTTCAAAATTAAGAATCGAAATGGACTATTCTGACTTGAATCACCAATTTTTTATTTATTTTTAATTAAAAAAATAAATTTATTTTTAAATAAATAAAAATTAAAATTATAGATAAACTATTCAAATCGAAACGGAAATTGATGATTCTAATTTTTCAAATCTAGGAATCAAAGCTAAACCATGCGGGATCGATTCTGATTCGATTTGGAACTAACGAACCATACGACCTAATCAATTTTAATTCAAATCGAACCATAATCAAGCTTATATCAAGTAATAATTGTTGATCGATGGATCCATGTACTTGTTTTTTTAATATTCAAATAAAAATTTATTATTGTTTAATCAGACAAGTACAAAAGTTGCTCGCCAAGATCAGGGACAAAACAATGTTGTAATCCTATAGATTTTGCTATAGGAATGCAAAACTTCAATTTACTTCCACGTAATATTTGTAATATTCCAAAATCATAAATAATTTAATCTGGACAAAAAGCCAGTGGCAATCAAAATTCGAAAGGACCCAAACCAACCTCATTTATTATCCACTTAATCCACAAAGAAGAAAAAATTTACCTAAGGACAGTGAAAGAAACAAAAGTCGATGAATTCAATAGTAGAATCATAAAAAATAATCACTATAAATATCAAACAAAATATTTTAGTTTGAATTTAGTAAAATATTTTGGTAAAATAATCAATAGTCGATGAATTTAGTAAAATATTTTAGTACGAGGTACTACCAGAAGCTAGAACAAATAGCACCACCTGGTATCATTCATCCGGCCTTTACAGGAAAGATTTAATGGAGCCTGTCCTCTTATTATCGTATTTCTAAAAACAAAAAATCATTACATGACTACAAAAAAATTTCCATATCACGAATCTAGTTCTGGTTCAGCACAGATACAAAAATCCAACACAAAAAGTCGGCGGAGCTGTTAAGATTCTGGTTCAGCGCAAACAAATCTTTTCCCGATATAGAAGATCCATTTTCTGATCGAGTTTCCTGCGGTTTGGCAAACAGCTGCTCGTCGCACTCTAAATATCCATCCTCCGCTGCTCTGTGATGCAACCTCTCATCCCTGCAATGTCTCTCAGCAAACATGCCCTCTTCCTCGTCCTCTACCTCTGTGCTTCCTTCCTCCGCTCCGGCTTACATGTAGACGGCTCTGAGGAGCCGAAGGCTTACATTGTTCACGTCAAGGGCCCCGAGAGGGTGGGCTTCGATGTCGCAGATCAATGGAGCGATTGGTACTCCTCTCTCTTGGAGGGTGCAGCGACACCATTGGGACTGGCGTCTGAAGAAGGTGACCCACGCTCGCGCCTTATCTACTCCTACCGCAACGTCATGACGGGCTTCGCTGCGCGGCTCACCCCGAGGGAGGTGGAGGCCTTGTCGACGATGGACTGGTTTCTGCACGCTTACCCCAGCCGTGTTTACCGCCTTCAGACCACACACACGCCCGAGTTCCTGGGACTGAGGCTCCCGAGCCACGGCGTGTGGAACGAGAGCAACATGGGCGAAGGGATCATCATCGGCCACCTCGACACCGGCGTCACCCCCGGGCACCCTTCCTACGACGACCACGGCATGCCGCCGCCGCCGGCCAAGTGGAAGGGGCGCTGCGACTTGAACGCGTCGGCTTGCAACAACAAGCTCATCGGTGCAAGGTCTTTCATCAGTTACGACGGACGCAAGCGTCGGTCGGCCGCCACGCCCGTCGACGAAAACGGTCACGGCACGCACACGTCGAGCACCGCCGCCGGGGCGTTCGTGAAGCGTGCCAACGTCAACGGGTTCGCCCCGGGCGTCGCTGCCGGGATGGCGCCCCGTGCTCACATCGCTGCCTACAGGGTGTGCGACGAAGACGCATGCATGGGTCACGACATGTTGGCCGCCATGGACGCCGCGGTGGACGATGGGGTGGACGTGATCTCCTTCTCGATCAGCGCTG
Source organism: Musa troglodytarum (assembly GCA_023547065.1). Lineage (NCBI taxonomy): Eukaryota > Viridiplantae > Streptophyta > Magnoliopsida > Zingiberales > Musaceae > Musa > Musa troglodytarum. Next base: position 27,384,570 of record CP097503.1, on the reverse strand, counting down.
ATCCAATTCCCTTCCACTCGGACCCGATCGCGCAGGGTACCTTCAACGCTATCAGCAAAGGTGTCTTCATCAGCTGCTCCGCCGGCAACGAAGGCCCCGATCCTGGCTCCGTGCATAACGATGCGCCGTGGCTACTTACGGTGGGAGCGAGCACCACAGACCGCGTCTTCTTGGCCTCTGTGAAGCTCGGCAACGGACGAAACCTCGATGGGGAATCACTGCACCGGCCGCTTTCCTTCAAGCCCAAAATGCTACCTCTCGTTTACCCCGGCTTCGTCACAGCTAAAGATGACGCCTACATGTGCAGCAATGGCACCTTAGATGGTGTGGACGTCCGCGGAAAGATAGTGTTGTGCCAGCTTGGCATCATTGACAGTGTGCAAATGAGTGAAGTCGTCAAGAAAGCCGGCGGTGCCGGGATGATCGTCATCAACTATCCGGTAGACGGGTACTCGATCATAGCCGACGACCATGTGCTCCCGGCATCCATGGTTCCATACGCTTACGGAGTCGAGATCCAGGCCTATATCAACTCCACCTCTACCCCGATCGCGACGATCATCAACCACGGCACCGCCATGCACAGGCCCCACTCGCCGGATGTGGCCTCCTTCTCCTCCCGCGGGCCCAGCCAAATCACGCCGGGGATCCTGAAGCCGGACATCATCGGGCCAGGCGTGAACATCCTCGCCGGGTGGAACTCCAAGGCCTTCGCGTTGATCTCCGGCACCTCCATGTCCTGCCCGCACCTCTCCGGCATCGCAGCTCTGATCAAGAAAGCGCACCCCGGTTGGTCGCCGGCCGCGATCAAATCGGCGATCATGACGACAGCGTACGTGACGGACAACACAGGAGGGCCGATCCTCGACGAGCTGCACCGCCCGGCCGACCTCTTCGCCGTGGGCGCGGGTCACGTGAATGCACGTCAGGCCATCGATCCAGGTCTCGTCTACGACCTCACACCGGAAGACTACGTTCCGTATCTTTGTGGCCTCGGCTACAATGACTCAGCTGTTAGCGCGCTAACTCGCAAACCAGTGCGCTGCTCGTCTCTTAAGAGCATCTCCCAAGGAGAGCTGAACTATCCTTCCATATCGGTCACTCTGCCGGCCAACAGTTCGACGTCGGTCAGCTACACACGGACGGTGACCAACGTCGGGGAGCCCAAGTCGACGTACACGGTGAAGCTTGACGTGCCGAAGGAGGTGTCGGCGGGCGTGACGCCAACAACGCTCTCGTTCAACGAGGTGAACCAGAAGCAAAGCTTCAGCATCAGCTTCAGGAGGAACGGAGGTGGATCGGGCGCAGTGCAGGGGCAGCTGCTGTGGGTGTCAGGGAAGCTCGAGGTCAGGAGCCCGATCTCCATCAAGCTGGAGTAATCCATGCATGCAGGGGCGACAAAGGGAACATCATACATGATGTTCTGTCTCCGGAGATGGCATTGGCATTCACAAATTGTTCTTGATTTCCGATGATTGGATGCATATCACCATCTTCTCAGTGAAATGAGATTTATCTATCTGGTATATTTGTGTTCCTATGTGTCATTTTGTTTCCATAGCCGGACAAAGCTAAAATTTGAACAAATATCTTCAACATAATATTTATTATACGACTCAATCAATAAGGACATAATATTTATCTTCAGATTATTAATCTTTTATTTCAAATAACATATATATAATAATAGTAATATATTTGTGCATTGACATTCATAAAATTTTAGTGATTTCGATAGATTGAACATATATTGGTGTCTTCCGAGTTAAATGACATTTATCTATCTGTTAGTGTACCTTTACGCCGTGGCCACTAAGTCAGCACGGCTAGGTCCAAGTCCGGATGTGGTGGGGTCGCCTTGGTTGATCTCCGGATGGGAAATCAGCGTCGGGTCGGGTGAAGCCGATCATCTGCTTGCTCGACGATGATGCCTCCTTCCACTGGCTGGCCCATCGCGCGCCTTCAGGTTCCTGCATGCAGGTCAAGTCGGGGTTTTCCGATCTGACCCCTCCGAAGCTTAAGTTAGCATTACGAGAGGAAGATGAGTGTTTTTGTGAGAGAGAGAGAGAGAGAGCCCTTGGCCGCTAGCGTCTCAAGGTAAGCGTTTTGTGGGGACTTGCCGAGGGAACACTCCTCATCGAGAAGCAGTTTCCCGAGGCTGAGTTTGGGCAACGATGCCCTCGATGTGGAGCAGTACTCGGCGAGGGTCTTTCACCAGGTGGTCACAGGGGGCTCCAGGGAGTCCTTCTGGTGGGGAAACGAGGAGAGGGAGGCAACGAAATCAGAGATCATAGCTCTTTGGGAGGTGGTGAACTTGCCATAAAAGGTAAGGTTGATGGTGATGTTTCCAGTGAGCAGGGCTCCCTTGTGGTAGACCATAGTGAGTGGCTGCTGCTCTAGCAAGGCAACGAGAATTCTACCTCTATGGGAGCTTTGGAGCTGAACCCTCCGGCTGTCTAGCAGAACCTCCACCTGCTGCCCCCCGCCTGAACCCCCTAGTGTAATGGCAGGGGAAGCCCCCCTCGCCCGATGGGCGTGCCGCTACTCCCTTTGAGGAGAAGAGAGGAGAGTTGGTCGTACAGGGTTCAATAATGTTTGCCGGCTCTTCGGGCAGCTGGCTTGTACGAGCGTTGTTCGAGCTGTACGACCCTGCACCGAGCAACACCGATCAAACTTTCCAAAGCAACTCTGGGGTATTCGACACTGACTTGTACGGTGCCGGATGTACGAGGGAGGCGGCTATCCGCTACCATGCGGACAGTGCCAAAATATGCCATATCATACTCCCCCCTCAAAGAGACGTGCCCCAAGTTTCTTGTGGAGAGGCTTGGGGCATGGCTTAGTGCCTTTCGTTGGTTGGGTTGGTTGTTGTGCTTGGATTGTTGGTTTGGTCACCGAGCAGCATTGAGGCGAGGTCCAGGAGATTAGTCAGGCGACGTGGCCGAGCAACATGGTTCGGGCGTTTGCTTGGCCGGGCGACATGGCTTGGGCAGTTTGCAGCTGAGCGGTGTGGCTCGTGAAGCTTGCGGCTGAGCGGCACGACGTAGCTCGGGCTTTGTTTGGCTGAGCGGCGTGGCTCGGGCTTTGTCTGGCCGAGCGGCACGATGTAGCTCGGGCTCTGTCTTGCCGAGCGGCGTGACTCAGGCTTTGTCTTGCCGAGTGGCGTGGCTCAGGCTTTGTCTGGCTGAGCGGCGTGGCTCGGGCTTTGTCTTATCGAGCGACGTGGCTCGGGCTTTGTTTGGCCGAGCGACGTGGCTCGGGCTTTGTCTTGCCGAGCGACGTGGCTCTGGCTTTGTCTTGGCCGGCGGACGTGGCTGGCTTTGTTTTGCCGGCTATATAAGCTCGCTATATGAGGTGGCAGGCTGGCTGCGTATTAGCCAGCCGAGCCTGGAGTTTACTTCTGGCCGGCCAGAGGCTTTCTTCGTGTCGGCCGACATAGCTTAGCAACATGGAACTTCATGTTTGGGAGTAGTTGCTCGGACACCGATTGGATCAGCTAGTGACTGATCACACATGATTGGTCAGGCTGCGCTGTTCGGGCGCTAGGGACTGCACTGGCCAAGCAACGTAGCTCGGGCGTTGGCTTGGCCATGCAGATGCCGCATGTGATCCGATCGGCGGTAACTTACACACTCTTTGGTTGAGCAAGCGCACGGGCTTCAACGATCGAGTAATGACTCGCAACCCATTATTGGGCGAGTAGTCTTTGCATGGCCCGACTTGGCGGCGATCGGTTGGGCCTTTGGTTTGAGCTACACCGCTCGGTATTGGGGATTGCACTGGCTGTGCAACTTAGCCTGGGTGTTGGCTTGGCCACGTAGTCGCTCAGACAAGGTTCAATTCGAGCAATGACTTGCTGCACGTTACTGGTTGAGCAACGCTGCATGGACTTTGTTACTTTTTTTATATCCTCATGCATTGACGTGAGGTACTATCTCAAAGAAATCTTCATCTTTTTTATGGAGATGTTTATTCCAAACGTTCATACATATTCGATTTGTTATGGAATGAATGTGGCCATTGGGTGACGTGTCGGGTTGACCCTGTTCAGTCGTCGAAATCCAGGGGTGTCCGATCGTCCCTTCCCGTCGAGGCGGGTTCCCAGCGCATCTCGGGCTTGATTCCAGCAAGAAGGCATAGGTCGGGTTTTTCCCAACCGAGCCCCTCCGATGCTGAATTCTGTCAATGTTTCTCTTGCGTCCCCCCCCCCGCCTTGAAGCCAGGGTGGGGGTTATATAGGCATGTCTGAAGGCATACCTCAGTCTAGATGTCGATGAAGTCGTAGAGGGCGGCACTGTATACGTCGGCGCTACACGGTGCTGTTTCGGGATCTCGGGGGTGGCCTGCTCCATGCGTTGCCGTCTCAGGATCTCGGGAATGGCCTACTCTGTGTGTCACCGTCTCGAGATTTTGGGCGTTGTGGCAACGTGGGGGCACTGTCACATCTGACCTGAGGTGGTGGATTGGTCGTGACGATGTACAAGGGGCGTCTTTATGCTGATATGTCTCCTGACTTGAGGCTGAATCTAATCTCAGTTGGAAGACTAGATGATGAAGATTATGCTAGTCATATGTGCCCTACATGCCAATCACATGAGTGATGGTACTTGTGATTTGATATGCGTTTTTTCTCTTTATTTATTATTAGGTATTTTATCATTTTATCTTGCGTGTTGCATATATTGTGATATCCTTAGATCTGTGCAATGGGAATCGGATCGTGATGAGATCACGATAATGAAATCGATTCACCTTTAAACACAGACCCTGAATTATCCTGGTCATAGGTTACTCGAGAAGGACATCGAGATAACTGGATAGACTGGTGTGTTGTATACCCATCTATATGATGAATGTAGTTGGTCTCATAGCTACTCGTGTGGGGACACTAAGGGTATAATGCAAGTGCTCATTGGGGAATAAGTTCATTGATTGATTCGCCTACGGAATGCTGGATGGTTATTGATACCTCACGTCAGACAGTGATTCCGTAGTCCCAGTAGTGTATCTGGTCCTTAGACTTGAGACACCAAGGATGTCCTGTATGAGTACTCCACTCTTTGATATCAGACTTATAGGTTTGGAAAGTTCCAAATCTAGTACAGTCGATTATTGGGAGTGATAGTCAACCTTACAAGGGATATTGAGTATCAATAGAGGATCATCTGCTCTCGGTATCATGAGAGGAATATCCCATATGTTCTTGCTCGAACAAATCCTTGGCCAAGGTTATTCGGATTGATAGAGAAAGAGTTCTCCGGGAGAATCCGACAAGAGCAAGACTCGAGGAGAGACCGTATGGGTCTGACAGCACCATGCCTGGTATAGGGTCTCTCGGATATTGGATGGATGAAGGATTATAGATACATGGTAACTAAGGATAGATATGTCCAAAGGATTGGATTCCCCCTGTATCGCCTAGGGGCCGCGGCGTAGTGGCCTGATACATCCGCAGTCTATGAATTGGGTGAATTATTATAGAGATAATAATTCACTAAGTCAGAAGGAGTTCTGATAAGTATGACTTACGGCCAGCTCGATATTGGGCCTAGAGGGTCACACACATATGGTAGGTGTTACGACGAGTAGAGGTTCAGATATGAAATATCTGCTAAATCCCCTATCTTATTAGATATCCATTAAACCCATGAATTATTGGATCCTAAGATGAGATCCAATTATTGCTAATAAGAGATTATTGGGTAGAGACCCACTAATCCAAGAGGCTTAGGTAATTGGATGGAGATCCAATACCCAATAGGGCAAAAGATCCATTAGGAATTTCAAGGGGCCTCTATAAATAGGAGGGAACCAAAGCTCTATAGGCTGAGGGTTTATGTTGGTGTCCACCTCCTGTTCTCCTCTCTCAAGAGAGAGAGAGGTGCATCGTCGCAATCCCTGCCGTATGGATACTGCTAGAGAGGAGGACGCTTGACCTCCTTCATCCTCTCCCACAGATCTATAGGAATTCAGGGATATACGATCTCCCTAGGTATCTTCTTTTACACGTGCAATTTTGTGGATTTGTTTTTGACGCACCGATCTTCGCACGATGACGAAAACTTTCTACTGAAAATCTAGGGTTTTTTGTTTTCTGTTCTTTCGCTACGCATGTGATGTCGCTCCTCTGACGAATTTCCCAACAATGATATCATAGTTAGGTTGTTCGTGTGAAGATCAGATCTTAAATTACGTGTGTTGTGTTTTGGATCTGCTTTTAATGCCAAAATCATTGGCGTGAAGGGCGAGAAAGGGCAACAACTGTTGCTTCCCGCTCGTACAGCAACTGTGAGGTTGCTTGCAGCCTTGTTGCCTGCATAGGCAGTAGTTGGTGGTCGGTGGCCTGCGTGCGAGCCGGGTGCCGGCGACTGCGCCAACAGCGGCACTGCGAGTGCTTGCACTAGCGGCCCGCCCACAAGAATCGGCGCCACCGCAAGCGCTGCGATCGCGGCGAAGCGCGCGTAAGCGCCGGCGGTCTTGCACCCGCATAGGCAGCGTCACTGCGGCGATTTGCCGCGGATGTGGCGCACCGCAAGCGGCATCGCCGCGTGGATAGCCTTTGCATGCGCTACGTCGCCATGGGCTATGCCCATGCGTGTGGCGCCCGGGCGGTATTAGGGTTTTTGGGCAAAAGACAGCTTTGCCCCTCGGAATTTCAGAAATTTTGGTTTCTATCCCTTTTGACAAAATGACTAAAATACCCCTAAGAATTTTTAAAATTCTAATTTTATCCCTTATGGTCGAATAACCAGAATGCCCTTGGGAATTTAGATAATTCCCTCTATGTCCCTGATTTCAAAAAATATATATATGTTAATTAAATAGTTTAATTAACTATTATTTTTTTATCTAGTAATCTTATAAAATAATATATACATGTGATGTATGATATGGACAGATGATCATGGACCTGTGATGTGATGTGTGTATATGTGATTATTATTATTGGGGCCTGTGAGCCTCTATTCTTTTCTCATTTATTGTTGGGCCTGTGTGCCTATAATTATGTTGTATTACATGAGGAGGCGCAGCGGTAGCGGGACCCACGAGGTAGAGACAGACGATCCAACACATGGAGATGTATTGAGATGCCGACGAAACCGACGAAGCGAGAAGGGTGATCATAGGGCATGAAGATGCGTCGAAGCACACATAGATCTTGATGTGAGTGATTGGGCCCACTAGCTCGGGCCTGATCACATTAGGATATGGTCCATGATCATCTGGTGTGATTGCTCATGTGATGTGTGATTGATTATACACCTACTAGATATATATATATATATATATATATATATATATATATATATATATATATATATATATATATATATATATATATATATATATATATATATATATATATATATATATATATTTATATATATATATATATATATATATATATATTTACATGCGATATAGATATATTATATATATATGTGTGTGTGACACATTATGTTAGGAGACCAGATCAAAATCCTCTCTATTAATAATATTAAGTTGGTAAACGTGAGGCAGTTATATTGACCCACATGGCCTTCCATCGTTATAGCTAGGAACCGATTCCCGGTGTAGGTTTAGTTGGTCGAGTCCCTCGAGACTCACCTATATCACGTTTCGCTATCTTATCTATGACATAGAGATGTCACCGGTGACTTGAGGACATGGTATGCTTGGTCGAGTCCCTCGAGAGTATATCACTGAATCAGACTCATCTTGTAACGATGGTGATGACTTAACTGAACATCATGGTTAGTCGAGTCCCTCGAGGCCAAGGTGGTTCAGAGGCCGAACGGGACGGGAATCACAAGGAGTTGTGATTGGCAAGAGTTACCTATTTTTACCGGCTTAACATGATTGGTCGAGTCCCTCGAGGTTACGTTAAGATGTCGATTGGATCCCGATCCCCACTATAGATCCGTCGGGGGGTCTCTGATTCACATACTAGAGGGTGTTGTGTGTCTCATAAAAAATTAATGGGAATACATTAAGATAGAAGTCCTTATCTTAATTGTTTAAATTTCTGCAAAGTCTGCATGTTATTTATTTCTGCTACACCTTTTATTTAAAAAAAAGTCGCTTTCAAATCCTTTACGTGGCATACTTGATGCCAACCGCCTCACTGGTCCAAATTATACGGATTGGCTTCGTAATCTGAGAATCGTTTTCACGGTAGAGAAAATCACGTATGTCCTTAATACAGTGATCCCTACGCCCGATGAAGAGGCAAGCGAGGATGAGATCACTCGTTATGTGAAGTACTTAGATGATTCCACTCTTGCTCAGTGTTATATGTTGGTCTCTATGACTACTGAGTTATAGAGACAGTATGAAAATATGGATGCTAATTCCGTACTCCTGCATCTTCACAAACTATTTGAGGAATAGGGAAGAACTCAGCGATATGAGATATCCAAGAATCTTTTCCGTACCAGGATGATTGAGAGGACACCGGTTCAGAACCATGACCTTAAGATAATTGAGTGGATCGAGAAACTCACAGGTCTAGGAATGGTCCTAGAGGATAACCTATGTGTGGATCTTGTGCTTCAGTCCCTACCAGATTCCTTTTCTCAGTTCATAATAAATTTTATTATGAACAAACTTGAGGTGACCCTCCCAGAGCTCCTCAATATGTTGAGAGAAGCAGAGAGCACCATCAAGAAAGAAAAGTCGGTTCTCTACACTGGTGAGACCAGAAAGAAAAGGAAGGCTGAAAAGACCCTTAAGAAGGGTAAGGATAAGGGCAAAATGGGTAAGGCAAAGGTTGCCAAGAAAGACCCAACAAAGGACAAAGGCCAGTACTTCCACTGTGGCAAAGATAGGCACTGGAAGAGGAATTATAAAGAGTACCTCGCAGAGAGGGCGAAACAGAAGTTTGCAGAAGCTTCAGGTACATTCATGATCAGTCTCCATTTGTTAGAATCTTTTGATAACATATAGGTATTAGATACCGGGAGTGCTTATCATATTTGTAATTCGTTGCAGGTTCTGACAGGACTTAGAAGATTGAACAAAGGTGAGATGGATCTTAAGATGGGCAATGGAGCAAAGGTTGCTGTAGTGGCTGTTGGCAAGGTCACCTTACATCTGCCTGGCGGAGCTATTATTGCATTAGATGCATGCTATTATGTTCCTTCTATTATCAAAAATATTATTTCTATTTCATGTTTGATAGTTATTGGATATAAATTAGTTTTTGAGAACAATGGTTGTTCAATAATATTAGATGATTAGATCATCACGAGAGGAACATTGCATAATGGTTTATTTATGCTAGATATAACTCCACATATCATGAGTGTAAGTAAGTCTAAGAGGAAATGAGAAGAGGTGAACAATGCATATCTTTGGCATTGTAGGCTAGGTCACATCCACGAGGGAAGGATTCAAAAGTTGTTAAAAGATGGATATCTAGATCCATTTGACTATGAGTCATATGCGACATGTGAACCTTGCCTTCGGAGAAAGATGACCAACTCTCCATTTAGTGGAACTAGAGAGAGAGCCATTGAGTTATTAGAACTCATACATAGTGATGTATGCGATCCCATGTCAACTCATGTCATAGGTGGTTACTCCTACTTCATTACTTTCACTGATGATTTCTCAAGATATGGACATGTGTACTTGATGAAGTACAAGTCTGAAGCTTTTGAGAAATTCAGAGAATATAAAAATGAAGTGAAGAACCAAACAGGGAAGAGTATTAAAACCCTTCGATCAGATCGAGAAGGTGAGTACTTGAGTACAGAGTTCCTAGTTCCTCAAAGACTATGGGATCTTATCCCAATGGACACCTCTTTATATACCACAGCTTAATGGTGTATCAGAAAGGAGGAATCGCACACTGTTAGACATGGTGTGTTCCATGATATATTTTGCCGACCTACCCATCTCATTCTGGGGATATGTCCTAGAGACCATAGCTTACCTTCTGAATAGAATTTCAACTAAGTCAGTGATGTCTACTCTATATGAGATATGGAATGGGAAGATGCATGATCTTAAGATTGTTAAGATTTGGGGCTGCCCTACCCATGTTAAGAGACACAACCCTGACAAGTGGGAGATTGCTAGTCATATGTGCCCTACAAGCCAATCACATAAGTGATGGAACTTGTGACTTAATATGCATTTTTTCTCTTTGCTTATTGTTAGACATTTTATCGCTTTATCTTGTGTGTTGCATATATTATGATGTCCTTGGATCTATGCAATGAGAATCGAATCATGATGAGATCACGATAATGAGACCGATTCACCTTTAAACACAGATCCTGAATTATCCTAGTCATAGGTTACTCGAGAAGGACATCGAGATAACTAGATAGATTGGTGTGTTGTATACCCGTCCATATGATGGAGGTAGCTGGTCTCATAGCTACTCGTGTGGGGATACTAAGGGTACAATACAGGTGCTCATTGGGGAATGAGTTCACTGATTGATCCGCCTACGGAATGTTGGATGATTATTGATACCTCACGTTAGACAACGATTCCGTAGTCCCAGTAGTGTATATGATCCTTAGACTTGAGATACCAAGGATGTCCTGTATGAGTACTCCACTCTTTAATACCAGACTTATAGGTTTGGAAAGTTTCAGATCTAGTACAATCGATTATTGGGAGTCGTAGTCAACCTTACGAGGGCTATTGAGTGTTAATAGAGGATCATCCGCTCTTAGTATCATGAGAGGAATATCCCATGTGTTCTTGGTCGAACAAATCCTTGGCCAAGGTTATTCGGATTAAGAGAGCAAGAGTTCTCTAGGAGAATTCGACAAGAATAAGACTCGAGGAGAGACCGTATGGGCCTGACAGCACCATGCCCGATATAGGGTCTTTGGGATATTGGATGGATGAGGGACTATAGATACATGGTAACTGAGGACAGATATATTCAAAGGATTGGATTCCCCTATATCATCTGGGGGCCGCGGCGTAGTGGCCTGGTACATTCGTAGTCGATGAATTGGGTGAATTATTATAGAGAAAACAATTCATTAAGTCAGAAGGAGTTCTGACAAGTATGACTCACGGCTAGCTCGATATTGGGCCTAGAGGGTCACACACATATGGTAGGTGTTGCGACGAGTAGAGGTTCAGATATAAGATATCCGCTGAACCCCCTATCTTATTGGATATCCATTAAGCCCATGAATTATTGGATCCTGAGATGAGATCCAATAATTGCTAATAAGAGATTATTGGGTAGAGACCCACTAATCCAAGAGGCTTGGGTAATTGGATGGAGATCCAATACCCAATAGGGCAAAAGATCCATTAGGGTTTTTAGGGGGCCTCTATAAATAGGAGGGAACCAAAGCTCTGTAGGCTGAGGGTTTTTTTTTGTGTCCACCTCCTATTCTCCTCTCCTCAGAGAGAGAGATGCATCGTCATAATCCTTGCTGAGTGGATACCGCTAGAGAGGAGGACGCTTGACCTCCTTTATCCTCTCCCACAAATCTGTAAGAATTCAGAGACATACGATCTCCCTAGGTATCTTCTTTTACACGTGCTGTTTTGCGGATTTATTTTTGATGCACCGATCTTCGCATGATGATGGAAACTTTCTATGGAAAATCTGAAGTTTTGTTTTTCTGTTCTTCCGCTGCACCTGTGATGTCGCTCCCTTGACGGATTTCCCAACAGATTATGATAGTAGGTTTTACAGAGGGTAATGGAAACTCAGTAAGGGTTCTCTTGTTATAGCTAGTGGAAAGAAATGTCATACTTTGTACAGGTTAAAAGCCAAAGCTTGTGGTGAACAACTGAATGCTATAGAGAAAGACTTCAACATGGAGTTGTGGCATAAGCAATTGGGACACATGAGCGAGAAGGGACTGCAAGCTCTTTCCAAGAGAGATGTATTGCCTGACCTCAGAGGTACACGTTTGAACCCTTGTATTGATTATTTAGTTTGTAAACAACACAGAGTTTCTTTTGCTAGTTCTGCTTTATCTAGAAAAATACATGTCTTGGACTATGTTTATACAGATGTATGTGATCCTTTGAGGACAAAAACTCCTAATGGTTCTATTAATGTTCCTAGCATCAGTGGTGCACTTTATTTTGTTACTTTTATAGATGACTTTTTCAGGAAAGTTTGGGCCTATGTTTTAAAGACCAAAGATCAGGTTATTGATGTCTTCAAAGAGTTTCATGCTAGAGTTAAAAGGGAGACAGAAAGACAATTGAAATGCATAAGATCATATAATGGTGGTGAGTATACAGGACTGTTTGATGATTATTGTAGGTCACATGACATTCAACATGAGATGACAATTCCTGGTACAGCTCAGCACAATGCAATTGCAGAGAGGATGAACCGCACCATCATGGAGATCAGAGGTATGCTTTCACAGGCAAAGCTACCCAAAAGGTTTTGGGATGAGGCTTTGAGGACTACAGTTGATGTGATCAACTTATCTCCCTGTACAGTCCTAGATGCTGATGTTGCAAAGTATGTTTGGTCAGGGAAAGATGTTTCCTATAGGCATTTGAGAGTGTTTGGTTGTCGTGCATTTGCACATGTTCCAGACAATGAAAGGTCCAAGCTAGATGGTAAGACAAAAGAATGTATTTTTTTGGTTACTCATATGATCAATTTGGTTATAGGCTTTGGGATCCAGAAAAGCAGAAGGTGTTTAGAAGCAGAGATGTGGTCTTCTTTAAGGATCAAACCCTTGAGGATTTGAAGAATGAGGCACCAGCCAAGACTTCTGCAGAAGGATTAGCAGATTGTGACCCAGTTATTCCTCCAATATATCATGGTGATAGGGGAGATGTGTAAGAAGATGGTGTAGAACCAGATGTTAATCTACCTATAGGACATATTGAGCAAGAAGAAGTTAAGGAGTAGCTTCCCGCAAAACCTCAGTTGAGAAGATCTTCTAGACAACATTAGCCTTCTAGAAGATACTCTACAGATGAGTATATGATGCTTACTGATGTAGGTGAACCAGAGAGTTACCAGGAAACAGTTGAAAGTGAGTAGAAAAAATATGGCTAGTTGCTATGTAGGAAGAGATGGATGCTCTACAGAAGAATCACACATATGATTTGATACAACTACTATAGGGAATGAAAGCCTTGAAGAACAAGTGGGTTTTTAGGTTGAAGACTCAAGAATATTGTTCTCAACCAAAGTACAAAGCTAGATTGGTTGTGAAAGGCTTTGGTCAAAAGAAAGGTATTGACTTTGAAGAGATTTTTTCTCCTATTGTTAAAACATCTTCTATTCGTGTTGCTATAGGTATTATTACTAGCCAGGACTTTGAAGTGGAGTAGTTAGATATGAAGACAGCTTTCCTTCATGGTGATTTGGAGGAGGAAATTTATATAGAGCAACCAAAAAGTTTCAAAATCAAAGGTAAAGAAAGAGTTTATATGGATTGAAGTAAGCTCCAAGACAGTGGTACAAAAATTTTGATTCATTTATGACTGAAAATGGATACAAAAGAACGGCTTCAGATCATTGTGTGTACATCAAATGGTTTGATGAGGATTTTATTATTCTCTTACTTTATGTTGATGATATGCTTATCCTTGGGAAAGATATGTGTACAATTAACAGATTGAAGAAGGAACTGAGTGAGTCCTTTGCAATAAAGGACATGGGGCCAGCAAAGCAAATACTGGGTATGCAGATTTCTCGTGATAGGAAAAACAAGAAGATTTGGTTGTCATAAGAGAAGTACATCGAGAAGGTATTAGAAAGGTTCAGTATAAGCAATGCAAAACCAGTTGGTTCTCCTTTTTCAGGTCACTTCAAGTTGTGCTCAGAATAGAGTCCGTCAAATGATAAGGAGAAGGAGAAAATGCAAAAAGTTCCTTATGCTTCGGCAGTTGGAAGTTTAATGTATGCAATGGTATGTACGAGGCCATACATCACATATGCAGTGGGTGTTACTAGTAGATTTCTTGCAAATCCAGGCAAAGAGCACTGGGCAGTAGTGAAGTGGATCTTGAGATATCTCAGAGGAAGCTCTAAGGTTTGTTTAAGTTTTAGAGGAGGACCACCTGTGCTAACGTGTTACACAGATGTAGATATAGCCAAAGATATTGATACAAGGAAATCCACATCAGGTTTTGTACTTACTTTTGCAAGGGGAGTTGTGTCATAGCAATCCAGATTGCAAATGTGTATTACCCTCTCCACCATAGAGGCAGAATATATTGTTGCTATAGAGGTTTATAAAGAAATGTTATGGATGAAAGAATTCTTACAAAAATTGAGGCTAAAACAGAAAAACTATGTGGTGCATTGTGACAGCCAGAGTACCATCCATTTATGTAAAAACCTAACTTTTTATTCTAAGTCAAAGCATATAGATGTCAGATATTGTTGGATTCGAAATGTACTTGAAGAGAAGCAGTTACAACTTTAAAAAATTCATACAGATGATAATGGAGCAGACATGTTGACAAAGACCTTACCGAAAGAGAAGCAGGAGATGTGCCGATAGTTGGTTGGTATGGATTTATATTAAGGAGTCATGGGACCACCTCCCTTATGGGCTGAAGGGGGAGGTTGTTGGGCTGACAGCCCAGTTCAACCCATATGAGCTTTATCAACCTATAGCCCACTTTTCTCTTCTAAACCCTAACTTAACCTAAATCCTAGACTTAAATAGGGGCTAATGGTGGCTGTGAAAATGAGATCAAAATCGCAACAAAGGGCAGAAACTTTGCAACAGCAAAGGGGGATTCAAAGAGAGGAGAAAAGGGCAGAAAAATAAGAGAAAAAGAAAGGGAAGAAGTCAAGGAAAATGCAGAAATTGTTCTCATTCATCCAAACAGCTTCTCATCTCAGGTTAGATCAGATCTACAGTAAATTTTTACTATGATTGCTTAGGGAGATTTTGGATATTGTGCACAGTGACGTGATTCTTGTATTGTTGCTTGGGTTTTGGGTAAGAGATTTGAGAATTGTACATTCATTATTTCTATAGTGAATTTTCTCTGATTTGCCCCGTGATTTTTACCCATCACGTTGAAGGGTTTTCTACGTAAATTCTTGGTGTTCTACTGGATTGTTATTTCTGTTTAATTTCGCTGTGTTACGGCCTACTAGTATTTGTTCTTATACAAAAGTCCTTTCTTGTTTGTTACCTCTTTTTATTCCCATCATTAGACACTAGTCAGTGGATGGACAGTGTCATGCATATGTCAATGCTTGTGACGAATGAGAGGCTTATTGGGTTACATTGGGTGTCACACGTTAGGCCGTTGGTTGTTACGATGGTGGTGATTTTTCAAGCTGGTGGCAACATTCATATGTGTCAATTAGGTATGACAATGACACTTGAGGAGGAAAAGGGATTAGGGTCTTTTCACCCATTAAAATATATTTTTATCCTCTTAAAATCTATTAATTATGATTAATGTCCCTTTTGATAATTTTATCATTCGAAAATCAAATATTTTGAACTTATATCCTCTAGTATAACATTAAAACTTAACATCTTTTAATCAAATTTTGATCTGAGCCTAATTTTGATTGATTTGATGGTGTTGATTGTTGGGTCTAATCTGAGTGGCCCAATTATTTTAGTCTAATTTTAATTGGCTCAATTTGGATGTTCAATTAAATAAGATTGATTAGCTCGTTTAGGTAATTTATATAATTAAAAATTAAAAATTAAAAATTATGAATTTCTTTTATAGTTTTCTCATACAGTATATTAGAAAATTCTTACATATTTGTATAGTTATTCACATACATATGTCTTGAAATTATTGAATGATATATATTTTGACATAAAGTCATGAATTTTTATTTTTTATAATTATTATTGTCATATGAGTTTTTCTTTATGCTGAATAATATTTAAAAATTATTATGATTATTATTTTATTAGTATTAAACTATTTTTATATAGCTTAGATTAAAAAAATTTAGTGAACATCATTTGTAACTCATAATTCTAAGTTTTATTTGACTAATCATTACCGAGGTGGCATAGGATGATTGATTTATGAGATATAAATTATGATAAATATTTTATCGTTTATAAAATTAATTGTAAATAAAAATTTGCAACGAAGCAAAAGCGTCCGGTGAGATCAGAAGAAGCAAAAAAACAAAAAAAGAGATAGAAGATATCATCAAAGAAAGGAAGATCTCATCAAAACAAAACAAATTTTTATTTACTTTTAATAGTTCATTTCCTGTAATTTTTATTTACAATTAATTTCTCAAATGAATTTATGGATATTACCCGGTGTGTTCTTAATTTAATTTATTCCATAGCATGCTCTACTGACGGTCGATGCTCTCTTAATCATTTTAATTAATGTTCTGCTCATGTATAGTAATTGCTTTTTGTTAATTCATTTGAATGACATCTATTATGTTGCCTTTCAATTTCTCTTTTTTTTTAAGGACATTTTTGCTTATCATAATTGCATTTACATCACAACGTGAAACAGAAGCATATTAAAATTGGATCCATACATGGATGGATGACAGGAATAATTGTCTATTTAGGTAACCGAGTATTATATTTGTGAATTTATTGAAAAATCTGTTAAAAAAAATAATGCCAGCCTTAGATCATGGTGTTTTTTTAGATTTTTTAATTATAAAATCACATCGATACACGAAATTACAACATGCAATCATATTTTTCTATAATTACATGTTTTTATAGCACTTTTTAATGGGTTGAAGAAGATAAAAATGATGTTCATGTAACTGGTGTTGGCCTTCGATCAACCTTAGATCTTGTGGTTAAACACCGCTGTGCAATCATATCATATCTTAATTAATGTATATGGTTTTCATATTTTTAACTTGAATGTTCATAATAATGTCATCAGACATCATGTTTTAGTATATCATTATGTAAATATAACTCCTCTTTGCACAGTGGGTACCAAAACACTCCTCTTCGGAAATAACTTTTTTCGATTTTTCAAAATTAAGAATCGAAATGGACTATTCTGACTTGAATCATCCATTTTTTTTGTTTATTTTTAATTAAAAAATAAATTTTTTTAAATAAATAAAAATTAAAATTATAGATCAACTATTCGAATTGGAACGGAAATTGATGATTCTAATTTTTCAAATCGAGGAATCAAAGCTAAACCATGCGGGATCGATTCTGATTCGATTTGGAACTAACGAACCAGACGACCTAATCAATTTTAATTCAAATCGAACCGTAATCAAGCTTATCTCAAGTAATAATTGTTGATCGATGGATCCATGTACTTGTTTTTTTAATATTCAAATAAAAATTTATTATTGTTTAATCAGACAAGTACAAAAGTTGCTCGCCAGGGACAAGACAAGGTTGTAATCCTGTAGATTTTGCTATAGGAATGCAAAACTTCAATTTACTTCCACGTAATATTTGTAATATTCCAAAATCATAAATAATTTAATCTGGACAAAAAGCCAGTGGCAATCAAAATTCGAAAGGACCCAAACCAACCTCATTTATTATTCACTTAATCCACAAAGAAGAAAAAATTTACCTAAGGACAGTGAAAGAAACAAAAGTCGATGAATTCAATAGTAGAATCATAAAAAATAATCACTATAAATATCAAACAAAATATTTTAGTTTGAATTTAGTAAAATAATCAATAGTCGATGAATTTAGTAAAATATTTTAGTACGAGGTACTACCAGAAGCTAGAACAAATAACACCACCTGGTATCATTCATCCGGCCTTTACAGGAAAGATTTAATGGAGCCTATCCTCTTATTATCGTATTTCTAAAAACAAAAAATCATTATATGACTACAAAAAAATTTCCATATCACGAATCTAGTTCTGGTTCAGCACAGATAAAAAAAAATCCAACGCAAAAAGTCGGCGGAGCTGTGAAGATCCTGGTTCAGCGCAAACAAATCTTTTCCCGATATAGAAGATCCATTTCCTAATCGAGTTTCCTGCGGTTTGGCAACAGCTCGTCGCTAAATCGAGGATTCTGCCGAACTCTAAATATCCATCCTCCGCTGCTCTGTGATGCAACCTCTCATCCCTGCAATGTCTCTCAGCAAACATGCCCTCTTCCTCGTCCTCTACCTCTGTGCTTCCTTCCTCCGCTCCGGCTTACCTGTAGACGGCTCTGAGGAGCCGAAGGCTTACATTGTTCACGTCAAGGGCCCCGAGAGGGTGGGCTTCGATGTCGCAGATCAATGGAGCGATTGGTACTCCTCTCTCTTAGAGGGTGCAGCGACACCATTGGGACTGGCGTCTGAAGAAGGTGACCCACGCTCGCGCCTTATCTACTCCTACCGCAACGTCATGACGGGCTTCGCTGCGCGGCTCACCCCGAGGGAGGTGGAGGCCTTGTCGACGATGGACTGGTTTCTGCACGCTTACCCCAGCCGTGTTTACCGCCTTCAGACCACACACACGCCCGAGTTCCTGGGACTGAGGCTCCCGAGCCACGGCATGTGGAACGAGAGCAACATGGGCGAAGGGATCATCATCGGCCTCCTCGACACCGGCGTCACCCCCGGGCACCCTTCCTACGACGACCACGGCATGCCGCCGCCGCCGGCCAAGTGGAAGGGGCGCTGCGACTTGAACGCGTCGGCTTGCAACAACAAGCTCATCGGTGCAAGGTCTTTCATCAGTTACGACGGACGCAAGCGTCGGTCGGCCAGCACGCCCGTCGACGAAGACGGTCACGGCACGCACACGTCGAGCACCGCCGCCGGGGCGTTCGTGAAGCGTGCCAACGTCAACGGGTTCGCCCCGGGCGTCGCTGCCGGGATGGCGCCCCGTGCTCACATCGCTGCCTACAAGGTGTGCCACGAAGACTCATGCATGGGTCACGACATGTTGGCCGCCTTGGACGCCGCGGTGGACGATGGGGTGGACGTGATCTCCTTCTCGATCGCCGCCGATCCAATTCCCTTCCACTCGGACCCGATCGCGCAGGGTACCTTCAATGCTATCAGCAAAGGTGTCTTCATCAGCTGCTCCGCCGGCAACGAGGGCCCCGATCCTGGCTTGGTGAATAACGATGCGCCGTGGCTACTTACGGTGGGAGCGAGCACCACAGACCGCGTCTTCTTGGCCTCTGTGAAACTCGGCAACGGAAGAAAGCTCGATGGGGAATCACTGCACCGGCCGCTTTCCTTCAAGCCCAAAATGCTACCTCTCGTTTACCCCGGCTTCGTCACAGCTAAAGATGACGCCTACATGTGCAGCAATGGCACCTTAGATGGTGTGGACGTCCGCGGAAAGATAGTGTTGTGCCAGCTTGGCATCATTGACAGTGTGCAAATGAGTGAAGTCGTCAAGAAAGCCGGCGGTGCCGGGATGATCGTCATCAACTATCCGGTAGACGGGTACTCGATCATAGCCGACGACCATGTGCTCCCGGCATCCATGGTTCCATACGCTTACGGAGTCGAGATCCAGGCCTACATCAACTCCACCTCTACCCCGATCGCGACGATCATCAACCACGGCACCGCCATGCACAGGCCCCACTCGCCGGATGTGGCCTCCTTCTCCTCCCGCGGGCCCAGCCAAATCACGCCGGGGATCCTGAAGCCGGACATCATCGGGCCAGGCGTGAACATCCTCGCCGGGTGGAACTCCCAGGCCTTCGCCTTGCTCTCCGGCACCTCCATGTCCTGCCCGCACCTCTCCGGCATCGCAGCTCTGATCAAGAAAGCGCACCCCGGTTGGTCGCCGGCCGCGATCAAATCGGCGATCATGACGACAGCGTCCGTGACGGACAACACAGGAGGGCCGATCCTCGACGAGCAGCACCGCCCGGCCGACCTCTTCGCCGTGGGCGCGGGTCACGTGAATGCACGTCAGGCCATCGATCCAGGTCTCGTCTACGACCTCACACCGGAAGACTATGTTCCGTATCTCTGTGGCCTCGGCTACAATGACTCAGCTGTTAGCGCGCTAACTCGCAAACCAGTGCGCTGCTCGTCTCTTAAGAGCATCTCCCAAGGAGAGCTGAACTATCCGTCCATATCGGTCACGCTGCAGGCGAACAGTTGGAAGTCGGTCAGCTACACACGGACGGTGACCAATGTGGGGAAGCCGACGTCGATTTACGCGGTGAAGGTCGACATGCCGAAGGGGGTGTCGGCGAGCGTTACGCCAACCACGCTCTCGTTCGAGAAGGTGAACCAGAAGAAAAGCTTCAGCATCAGCTTCAGGAGAAGCGGAGGTCGATCGGGCAGAGTCGGCGGGCAACTGAGGTGGGTGTCGAGGAAGCACGTGGTTAGAAGCCCAATCTCCATCCGCTTGAAGTAATGCATGGACGTACACATTGTAGTCCCGAGATTTGGCGGAATTTACGGCCAACTCAGTGAAATGAAATGATCCATTCTTGCAATCAGGATTCTCAACGATCAGTACAATATAATCGTGAATGAACTTTGAACCTGAGAACAATTGTATTTTTTAAAAATAGGGTAAAATCAGGATAATAAACCTAATTATATAATAATAAAAATATAAAATAAGATTAAAATTTATTTTAGCCTAAATGATTTTGGTCATGAACTTCTTAAGCTCCTATCGTTTACTCGTGACTAAAATAATCCTTAAATTTTTAAAAACATAACATATAAATCCATCCCATCAAGTTTGAGTTAACAGATGTTAGAACCTGCTTACGTGGTATGCTAACTCATAATAAAGAATTAAGATTCATTTTAGCTTCTATGGTTTTGGCTATAGACCTCTTAAGCCCTTATGATTTACTTATTTATAAAATAATTTATAGATTTTAAAAAAATATAGCATATAAGTCTATCTCATCAAGTTTGAGTTAACATACATTATAATCAACTTAAGTTGTATGCTGACTTATAATAAATCATCAATATAATAATATACATAATTTAAGTTTAAAAAAATTTGATAATAGTTGGATTTGAAAATGTGAAATGGCTGCCTAATTAATTTCCTTCAAAACAAGCACTTTCACGATCTGGTGGGTGATGCGCTTACATTGCTTCAACATGAGGAAGGAGCCTCTTAGTAATTTTGGCGATCGAGAAGGTCACAATGAAGAGTCGATCCCCCAGGTCGAAAGAAAAAACCACTAGCCACATTGCATGCTTCAACATCCGTAGTTTCTTCTCTCTCATGCATTGGCTCACGTCCAGTACCATCACCATATTAATTAGAGCATGGATAGGGGCGAAAGATCTTATTGGTGGCGTTTTCACCTTGAGAGCCACCACATAGCTTTAGTGCCTCCACTCTTCCAAGAGCAAGGCTATTTGTGGTATCACATTGATAAGGATGCCACCGGCCCTGGACCTTGGTGTTAGCCGACGAAGGACTCCTCCGTGAGGCCATAGAACTCATCCTCTTGTTCCACGTCCTCCATCTCCTCGTCGTCACCGTAAGCTTCCTCATCGTTGTCCTTGTTCGCTGCTTCTAGTATAGGATCGAACCGCATGGCCCCTCCCTAGTTGGGCCTTAACACAAGCAGTAATGGCTTGTCTGTTAGGATCTAAAAGGCACTAAGAGGGAGGGGGGGGGTGAATTAGTACAGCGGATTAAAATCGTACTTTTGAAACCGATTTTGCAAAAACACAAGTTCGTAGGAAGATTTCGATTTGGTGAAAGAGAACTTGAAAGTAATTGTTTACGTAAAGGAAATAACTATGAACTAAACAACTTGCAGCCAAGTAATGAAATGATTCAAGAATGTAAACACTCACACATTTATGAACACAATAATGTATAGTGGTTCGGTCAAATGACCTACATCCACTCTCGAAGCCTTTACGATGAGGCTCCGCTCTTCCACTAGCAAACTTTGAAGGAAGGACCAAATACCCTTTACAACCCTTTACAAGAAGTTCACACTTTTACAAGATTTCTCAAGAAGAAGAAGAAGGTGAACACTTAGCAAGAACAAGACTTTTCAAGACTTTTCAAAAGCTCAAGACTAAGATTCTAACTCTCAAAAGGGTGCCCTTTCACCGAGAAAGGGGGTATTTATAGATCCAAAGTGGATTCAATTAGGCCCCAAATTTGAAATCAAATTTGTGGGCTACCCAGTAGGCTGCACCTGCGTGGGCGATGCCATCTCCGGTGGGATCAAGGGGCGTTATCGCGGTGCCTCGAGGTTCCACCACCGTCTGCATGGCGGCGATGCATCGCCCAGCGGTGCCAGCCAGCCGGGCGGTTCATCGCATTCAGCCCATTCAAAAGCCGAATGGGCCTCGCTTTAAGCCCCAACTTGGCCCAAGAGAGGCCCGGTTGGCCCCACCGAATTTAGGCAAGATTTTCTTTCCTAAATCCTTGCGCTACTCTTGTGCAAATTACGAACTTAAAACATAACTCAACGTGATTTGATCCGACACTCTTCAAGTCAACTTCCGGCGAGCTTTACGGCGAGATTCTAGCAAGCTTCCGATGCTTTCCTCGGATTGCTTCCAATGGATTCCCAGCACCCTCCGGATTGTATGGCGAGCTCAACGAGTCTTCGGCTAGCCTTCGAATCTTCCCGGAAAGTTCCGCGAACCTTCGACGATCTTTGAGATGAACTTCAAAACTTGGCAAGTCCACGATTCGATCTTGGATGGTTCCGCAACACTTCAAAAAATCTCTCGGACTTCGATGAACTCTGAACCCCGACGGACTTGACCTCGTAAATCACTTTATGTTTTCTTCCCATCGTAGTTGTTCCTGCACACTTATCTCGACAAAGTAGATTAGAATAAATATTTCACCAATTGACTTCATCATCAAAATCCGAGATTCAACAATCTCCCTTTTGATGATGACAATCAATTGGTGATGGAGTTACTCTAACTCCCCTATCTATATGCCATAAAAAATTGCTTGAATTCAATTTTTGAATTCAACACAATAAATTTAACTTCATGATGTACTTAATGATGATAAAGTCGATGTTGACATTAAGATGTCAAATAGGTATCAAAGATATCAATGAAGTATACATAATTAAAAACATGATATCAAGAACCTAAATAAGCATTTTAACTTGCAATAACTTGTAAAGCATGGAAAATGCATATAATCACAACATATGGCAATACACATATTATTTCTCCCTTTGTCATCAACAAAAAGGAAACGAGGGATTCATATGTAACAATAAAGGATGGCCAAAAATATCACAAATGTGGAAAAGGAAATCAATCAAAGCAAAATCATTTCATAGTGGCCAAGAAGATGTAATGAAGATAATACAACATATATGTCTAATCGCATAGATGTAAAAGTTGCACACAAGTTTATAATGTTCAAAAAGAAAATACAACAAGCTACTCCTCAGGAGGAATGCCAAGATGCCTATACATGTGATCTATCTTTTGGTTCATCTTCCGCATTTCCTTCAAAATTTCAATTTGCTATAATTTTACTTCATTTAACTCTCTCATGATCGGATCGTCAGAAGATGGAGTAAAATGCACGATGTAGCCGCAAATAAAAGGATCAGGAGGAGGAGATTCATTTCCCTAAGGACTGGTGTTTCAGGATGGTCTCCGGTGGGGAGGTATATCACTTCTCCTAGGTTGTCTAACCCTATTCCATGCTCGAATGTACACCTAAGTCGCCTAAGTAGTTTAACGTCAATGATATTAAATCTGTCCACTTGTATTGCTTCTTCATTTGGTGGAATGCAAATATTATGGGCATGCAATAGTTTAGTTATTAAACCTCCATATGGTAACATTGATCCTTTAGAAAGGACCTCTATCATGTGCTACCGGATTAAGTATCCAAAATAAAAATGTTGTCTGGTCATGATCCAATATAAGGTACCTAACTCAGTGAAACTGATCTCATCATGATGAAACTGCTTTAGGAATGACAATGCTTACAAGAATGTGATGCAAAATTTTAGAGTTAAAAGGTAGTAAATGTTCACAACTCTTGGGGATTATACCTAAATTTGGGTTTGCAAACACGGTTTCTAAAGCTTCAGAGTGGGTGGCACCAATTGTGTCCATATCCCATTTTCCTCTAAAATAACACCCTAACTCTTTCTCAACAATTCCAATTAATGAGCATATAGTATTATCATATATTTGGATCTCATTACCTAGAAGATAAGTTAACAAGCCATTATTATTCATAGTTAAATTAGCATAGAATAATTTAACTAAGCGTGGATAAACAGGTTCAACAATTTACAAAATGGGTAAGGCCTCTAAGTCTGCAAACCACATGATAGGTTCTAGGCTCCCTAATTGATTCAAATCAACATATTTTTCTTTATGAATGGGTCTAGAAACCAAGTTCAGAAAATCTAAGGGAAGCTTCTTGTGATTTAAACAAGGATTGGTCAAATGAATCTACCTCCATCCTTTTTCTTTTGTCTCTTGATGTTCTCTTAGGAGCCATTTCTATTTAGGATAGATCAATAATCAATTGAAGAAAGGAATTAAACTAGACAAGAAAAGGAAAGAGAAATAATTCGGTTTTTACCTTAGATTGTTCCTTTGAGATGTAGGGAGCTTGAATCAAAGTAAGATCTCCTTCTTAGGCTTCTAGAGGGAAGAAATGATGCTTGGGAGGGTTTAGAGGAGTGTAGAGAGGTGAGGACTCGGTTAGGGGGGGCGGTTCTACCGCCGGCCCTAACTCACCCCTTATAAAAGGGGTGTTCGGGCGGTACTACCGCAAAGAAAGTTCCACCATGGGGTGACTACCAGCGGTGCCACCGTCGTATCTGGCGGTGCTACCGTCGGTAGCACAAAAATCCGCATTTCATTATTATTTTTTTTTAAAAAAAAAAATTTATTCTTAGAGATGGGATGAAGTCAAAAAAAATTTGATGAAAATAAATCTAAGAAGAAAAATCAAAATATATTGAATCAAATCGATGAAAACCATAATTTCAAGGAAAGATATCATCAAATAGAGCTTACTTATTTGGACAATTTAACATGCCTAATTCCCTTCTAATAAAATCAAATTGTTCCTCATTTAAAGGTTTCGTAAAAATATCCGTTAATTGATGATTTGTATCAACAAATTCAAGGGTGACATCTCTACTACTTATATGATCACGTATAAAATGATGCCTAATGTCAATGTGCTTAGTTCGAGAGTGTTGAATCGGATTTTTAGTTAGACAAATAGCACTCGTGTTATCACATTTTATAGGAATATTTTAAGTAAATTCCATAGTCTTCTAGTGTATTTTTCTTCCAGATAACAGCATGCACTTGCAGCTATATATTCAGCTTCTGCCGTAGATAGTGCAACCGAATTTTGTTTCTTGGAAGTCCAAGAAACAAGTGCATGTCCTAGAAATTGGCATGTTCCGGATGTGCTTTTTCTATCTATTTTACATCCACTAAAATCTGCATTTGCATAAGCTTTCAAATCAAAGTTATCGATTTTGGATACCATAATCCAAGATTAGGGTCCCTTTAAGATATCTAAGAATCCTCTTAACAGCTTTCAAGTGAGATAGCTTAGGATTAGCTTGGAATCTTGCACATAGCCCTACACCGAACATGATGTCGTCCGGTTGCAGTGAGATAAAGCAGACTACCTATCATGCCCCTATAAGTTTTTTGATCAAAACTTTCTCCATTTTCATCCATATCTAATTTAGCGGAGGTGCTCATAGGAGTGCTAATATCTTTTGATCCATCCATGTTAAATCATTTTAACAATTCCAATGTGTATTTTGATTGATTTAGAAATATACCATCACTTAGTTGCTTGATTTGTAGTCCTAAAAAGAAATTTAGTTCTCCCATTAGGCTCATCTCAAATTCATCACTCATATCCTTAGCAAATAATTCACATAGTGATTTATTACAAGACCCAAAAATAATATCATCAACATAAATTTGAACAATAAGAAAATTATTTTTAAAAATGTTTAATAAACAATGTAGTATCAACCTTGCCTTTAGTGAAATCATTTGAAATTAAAAAGAACTAAGCCTTCATACCAAGCCCTAGGGGCTTGTTTTAGACCATATAGAGCCTTAGTTAGCTTAAACACGTGGTTAGGAAATAGAGAGTTTTCAACCGGTGGTTGTTCGACATACACTTCTTCAGAAATAAAACCATTTAAGAATGCACTTTTGACATCCATTTGAAATAATTTGAAAGCTTTACTACTAGCATAGGCATGGAGCATCCTAATGGCTTACAATCTTGCCACCGGAGCGAACGTCTCTTCATAATCGATACCTTCTTCTTGGTTGAAACCTTTGGCCACTAGTCTAGCCTTGTTTCTAACCACGATACCGTATTCATCTTGCTTGTTTCTAAAGACCCACTTAGTACCAATAACTAAGTGGTCATTAGGTCTAGGAACAAGCTTCCATACCTCATTCCTCTCAAATTGATTCAATTCTTCTTGCATTGCGATAACCCAAGAATCATCTTTCGAGGCATCAACAATGCATTTTGGTTCAACTTGAGAAAGAAAAGCGGCATGGGCACAAAAATCTTTGAAAGAAGAGCGAGTTTGAACCCCTTTCGATGCATCTCCTATAATTAACTCCTTGGGATGAGCATCTACATACTTCCATTCCTTGGGTAAGGAAGTTTGGGAAGAAGATGCATCCAAGTTGTCATTTTGAGGAGAGGGTTCATTCAAATTCAAATTATCAAGACCAAAATCATCATCAAAATCTTTCTTCTTAAATTCGAAATTTCATTAAAAACCATGAATAGATTCTTCTATAAGTAAGGTTCTTTGTTGAAAACACGAAAAGCCTTAGAAACCAAGAATAACCAAGAAATATGCCTTCATTGGATTTTGCATCGAATTTTCCTAAGGCATCCTTTTCATTTAAAATAAAGCATTTACAACCAAAAACTTTAAAATAAGAAACATTATTTTTTATCCTTCCATAATTCATATGGAGTTTTAGATAGGGATGGTCTCACTAGAACTCTGTTCATAACATTACAAGTCGTATTCACGGCTTCGGCCCAAAAATATTTTGGTAAATTATATTCATTTAACATGGTTCTAGCCATTTCTTGCAAACTTCTATTTTTCCTTTCCACTACTCCATTTTGTTGTGGATTTCTTGGAGTAGAGAAGTTATGATTGTATCCGCTTATTTCACAAAAATTTTGGAAGTCATGATTTTGAAATTCACCTCCATAATCACTTGGGATTGATGAAATCATAAACCCCTTTTCATTTTGAGTGAGTTTACAAAATTTAGAGAAACATTTAAAACAATCACTTTTATTAGCCAAGAAATAGGTCCAAGTGTATCTACTATAGTCATCCACAATTACAAAGGCATATTTGCTACCTCCTAGGCATGTCAATTGGTCCAAATAAGTCCAAATGGATCAATTGCAATGGTCTAGTGGTGCTAATTTGATTTTTTGATTTGAAACTAGTCTTTATTTGTTTTCCTAGTTGACATGCATCACATACCTTATCCTTAACAAATTTCATGTTTGGGATACCTCTTACTAATTCTCTAGATGAAATCTTAGAGATTAGTTTCATGCTTGCATGGCCTAATCTCCTATGCCAAAGCCAAGCATCATCATTCAAACCGAAAAGCACATTTCATTACTTAATTTATCAATATTTATGGTGTAGACATTGTTTTGTTTTAAAGCAATCATGGATATGTTGTTGTTGGGTTTTTCAATAATGCAAACATTAGATTCAAATCTAACAACATAACCTTTATCACATAATTGACTAATACTTAAAAGATTATGTTTTAAACCATCAACTAGTAACACATCATCAATTGAAAACTCGATTTGTTACCTATGGTTCCCTTGCCAATGATTTTACCCTTGTTGTTGTCTCCGAAGGTGACATATCCTTCTTCTTTGCTAGTGAGCATAGAGAAATGAGATGGATCTCCGGTCATGTGCCTTGAGCATCCACTATCAAGATACCATTTCTTGCTCCTAGCTTGTGAGTTTGTCTACAAAAGAGGATGGTTTTAGGTACCCATTTGATTTTGGGTGCCTTACAAATTGATCTACTTACTTTGTAATTTATCATTGAATTGTTTATGGTTCCTTTAGGAACCCATATCAATTTTTGTGGATTAATTTTCTTGAATGGACATTTGTAAGCAACATGTCCCCTTTTGCCACAAAAATTACATTTCAAATGGGGTGATACATGCAATGTAGGCCCTTTAACGAAGGTGGTGGGATTTTGGTGAGAACCTCTCACAAATCCGATTCCACTTCTATTTCCGACGTGACCTTTGTTAGCAAGAATCATGTCCAAGCCCTTGCACCGACCTTAAACTTGTTTAGGTCTCTTTGAGTAGCAAGTTCTCCCTCTTTGTTGCATCTAAGTCTTCACACTTAGAGCATGGGGGTAGAGAAGGGTTTTGAAGACTATTGAACTTACTTTGTAATAAAGCATGCTCTTTCTTAAGCAAATTGAACTTTTTACTAATAGTTCTACATTCATCAAATAACTCATGAAAAGCCATAGAAAGTTCATCGAAAGATAATTCTTCATTAAGTAACTCACTAACCTCTTCTCCTAATGCCATTAGTGCGAAGTTTGCCTCCTCTTTGTTGCTAGCTTCTTCAACCTCAGAGTCACTTGAATCATCCCACGTGGCCTTCAAGGCTTTTTTCTTCTTGAATTGCTTCTTCTTGGCTTGAGGGCATTCATTCTTGCATTCGTAGCAAATAACTTGGTCCTTTTTGTGTTCAAATTTGCTTTTTGTGTCATTTTTAAATTTGTTCTTTCTTATAAATTTCTTAAACTTTCGAGTTAGAAGTGCAATGTCATTGTCACTGTCCTCATCACTTGATGTTCCTTTCAAGTGGTCTTCTTGTGTTCTAAGTGCCATATCCTTCCTGTTCTTTAGAAGGGGGTTCTCAAGCTCTTCATGAGCATGGCACGTCATCTCATAGGTCATTAGAGATCCAATAAGTTCTTCAAGCGGAAATACTTTAAGATCCTTGGCCTCTTGAATGGCCGTGACCTTTGGATCCCAACACTTTGGAAGGGATCTTAAAATTTTAGTTACCAATACAAAATTAGAAAACCCTTTACCAAGAGCTTTAAGTCCATCGATGACATCCGTAAAGCGGGTGTACATGGCTCCAATGGACACATTTGGTTTCATTCGAAAAAGTTCATAGGAATGCACGAGAATGTTGATTTTGGACTCTTTCACTCGGCTAGTGCCTTCATGAGTGATTTCAAGAGTGCGCCAAATATCAAACACCAATTCGTAAATAGAAACCCGATTAAACTCGTTCTTATCAAGCGTACAAAATAAGGCATTCATAGCCTTTGCATTGAGAGCAAAAATCTTCCTCTCCGACTCATTCCACTCACTCATCGGAAGAGAAGATTTTGCAAAGCCATTTTCAACAATGTTCCAAAGTTCGAAGTCCATAGAAATGAGAAAAATCCTCATACGAGTCTTCTAATACGTATAATCCGACCCATTAAACATAGGCGGACGAGTAATGGAGTGACCCTCTTGCATACTGGAGTAGGCCATCTCTCTTGGGTTTTAAACCAATATGAGAGCAAACCTTGCTCTGATACCAATTGTTAGGATCTAAAAGGCACTAAGAGGAGGGGTGAATTAGTGCAGCGGATTAAAATCGTACTTTTGAAACCGATTTTGCAAAAACACAAGTTTATAAGAAGATTTTGATTTGGCGAAAGAGAACTTGAAAGTAATTGCTTACGTAAAGGAAATAACTATGAACTAAACAACTTGCAGCCAAGTAATGAAATGATTCAAGAATGTAAACACTCACACATTTATGGACACAATGATGTATAGTGGTTCGGTCAAATGACCTACATCCACTCTTGAAGCCTTTACGATGAGGCTCCGCTCTTCCACTAGCAAATCCTTTGAAGGAAGGACCAAATACCCCTTTACAACCCTTTACAAGAAGTTCACACTTTTAGATTTCTCAAGAAGAAGAAAGGTGAACACTTAGAACAAGACTTTTCAAGACTTTTCAAAAGCTCAAGACTATTTTCTTCTAACTCTCGAAAAGGTGCCCTTTGGTTTGAGAAAGGAGAGGCGATTTATAGATCCAAAATGGATTGAAAATTTGGGCTCAATTTGAAATCAAATTTGGAGTTCTCGATTCTTGAGGTGCTGGGAGGCGGTGGCACTGTGTCATTCTGTGTTGTGTGCAACGCTTATCTGCCGATCCTGATGCTCTTGTGCTCTCTTTTGGTGACTAAGGGGCGGTGACCTTGCCCGGCAGCGATGCCTACCAGCTATGCTTGACGGTGCTACCTGTCGAAGCGATAGTGATGCCCGAAATGTGCTATCGCTCCAACCCGAAGCGGCCCCATTCGTGGTGTACAGTGATTCTTAACAACGATGGCCCAGCCCAATAGTAGGCCTATTTAAGCCCGACTTAGCCCGATGAAGCGGACCCCAGCTGAATTGCGGTAGGATTTTCTTTTCCTAAATCCTTGCTCTACTCATGTGCAAACTACGAACTTAAAAACATAACTCAACGTGATTTGATCCGACACTCTTCAAGTCAACTTCAGCGAGCTTTACTGGCGAGATTCCGTAGGCTTAGATGCTTCCTCGGATTGCTTCGGTGGACTCGGCATACTCGGATTGTATGGCGAGCTCAGCGAGTCTTGGCTAGCTTCGAATCTTCCGGTAAGTTCGCGAACCTTCGACGATCTTTGAGATGAACTTCCAAAACTTTGGCAAGTCCCTAATTCGATCTTGGATGGTTCGCAACACTTCGAAAAACTCTCGGACTTAGGATGAACTCTTGAACCCCAAGCGGACTTGACCTCGGTAAATCACTTTATGTTTTCTTCCCATCGTAGTTGTTCCTGCACACTTATCTCGACAAAGTAGATTAGAACAAATATTTCACCAATTGACTTCATCATCAAAATCCGAGATTCAACATTGTCGTCATCATAGACCTTAGCAGTAACAACCACTCTATTCTCCCCCAATCGTCGTTCTTTGCCTTTGCTAGTGTTTGGTGTCAAACTATCTTTTTACCGTGACCCGGGAGAGGCACAGGGGAAGGCCCACGGTCCCGGGGACGTCTCGGTAGGGTTCGGGTCCATCGGCGTCTCCTGCTGCGGCTGCGTCCCGAGCGGCGGGGTGCGCCGGTGTCGCCGGGGGCTAAACCTGCACAAAGGCGGGTCGGAGGATGCTCCGCCCGACCCCTCCGACGATCAAGTCAGGGTCACTCCCGGGTGTTCCCGACCGTCCGTTCCGGACTCAAAGATCTGGCATGCGTACCTGTTTTCTCCCTCTCTTCTCCTTACCTTGCCCCTTACCTTATATACCTCGGGATGAATGGCCTTCTCCCGTTTGCATCTGGGGATGGTGCAGGCACGGCCGTGAGTAGCGCGATCCAACTCGGCATGGCGCGGGCGGCGAAGCGGCGTCGGGTTGACTGCGGCGGGAGTGCGGATCGCGGGAGGCGAAGGCGTCACCGGATCAAATACACGGGCCGGGACGTCATGTCATATTCAATACCCTCATCACTACCCCCTCGAAAAGCCACTCCTGCGAGGCAGGCCTTGGGGGTAGGCGGGTTCTGAGTCCTCAGTGGTGATATAATTGGCCGTATCGTCGGGACGGGACAAGAGTCGAGACTTCGCTCAAGACCGGAATACGATGGTCGGCGCGCTCAAGACCGTGTAACGAATACCCATGGCGATGCCTTAAGAACATGTGGCCGAACCACCGTTCGGGATAAAAGTCGAGCTGCCGCTCGAGACCAAACCGATGGCGTGTGCCACTCAAAACCATGGATACCGAACCGCCGTTGGTGAGGGTTGAGCGCCGCTCTAGACCGGAAAACCGATGGCGAGCCGCGCTCAAGACCAAGGTACCGAACCGCCCGGCCGGGAGAGGTCGAGCCGCGCTCAAGACCAATCCGATGGCGAGCTGCCACTCAAGGCCATGGATGCGAACGCCGTTCGGGTGAGGTCGAGCCGCGCTCTAGACCCAGAAAAACCGATCGCGAGCCGCCGCTCAAGACCATGGATGCCGAACCGCCCGCCGGGAGAGGGTCGAGCGCGCTCAGACCAATCCGATGGCAGAGCTGCCACTCAAGGCCATGGATGCGAACCGCCGTTGGATGTGGGGTCGAGCCGCCGCTCTAGACCCGGAAACCGATGGCAGAGCCGTCGCTCAAGACCATGGATGCCGAACCGCCGTTGGGATGTAGAGTCGAGCCGCTCTAGACCTGAAATCCGATGGCGGCGTCGCTCAAGACCATGGATGCCGAACGCGTTCGGGCGTGAAGTCGAGCCGCGCTCTAGCCCTAGAAATCCGATGGTCGGCGCCACTCAACACCTGTAACCGAACCACCGTTCGGGATAAGTCGAGGCCCGCACAAGACCCGAAAACCGATGGTCGGCGCCACTCAACACCTGCAGAACCGCCGTTGGGATAAGTCGAGAGCCGCACAAGACCCGAAAACCGATGTCGAGCATCGCTCAAGATCATGAGAACCAAACCACCATTCAGGGACAAGGGTCGAGCCGCGCTCAGACCTAGAAAACCGATGATCGAGCATCGCTCAAGATCAGCATCGCTCAAGATCATGAGCCGAACCGCCGTTCGGGATAAAGGGGTCGAGCCGCGCTCAAGACCGGAAAACGATGATCGAGCATCGCTCAAGATCATGAGAACCGAACCGCCGTTCGGGATAAAGTCGAGCCGCCGCTCAAGACCGGAAAACCGATGATCGAGCATCGCTCAAGATCATGAACCGAACCGCCGTTCGGGATAAAGTCGAGCCGCGCTCAAGACCGGAAAACGGTGATCGAGCATCGCTCAAGATCATAAGAACCGAACCGCCCGTTCGGGATAAGAAGTCGAGCCGCGCTCAAGACCGGAAAACCGATGATCGAGCATCGCTCAAGATCATGAACCGAACCGCCGTTCGGGATAAAGTCGAGCCGCGCTCAAGACCCGGAAAACGATGATCGAGCATCGCTCAAGATCATGAGCCGAACCGCCGTTCGGGATAAGAAGTCGAGCCGCGCTCAAGACCGGAAAACGATGATCGAGCATCGCTCAAGATCATGAGCCGAACGCCGTTGTCGCAGTGCGCTGCAGAAGAAAACGATGATCGAGCATCGCTCAAGATCATAAGAACCGAACCGCCGTTTGGAAAACCGTTCACGCTAGTGCGGTTCGCGTGTCGAGGGCGGTGGCGTGCTGGTGCACACGTCACGCCCTCATTAATATCGCGTCGTCTTTTGGGCTTCCGTAGTCTTCATCGAACTTTCTTCCTTGGCTCAGTGTCTTGCCACCCTTCAGTCGATCCCTCTTACTGTAGGTCAGTGTACGATGGGCCTACCTTTCACCTCTACTTCCTCTACTTCTTCCTCCGCCTCTCCTTCCGACACCACTCGCGTTGTAGCCTTCCCACCATCTCCTCCTTCCAACCGTTCCACGGACGGGGAAGCTGCGCGTGGGTTAAAGGCCATAATGTGGCGCCACGACCAGATTCTACCACGGGCGATCGTCCGTGGGGATCATCCGGGCGCTTTAGTATTCGGAGGAATACGTTCTTACAACCCGAGCGGGGCGCGGTCCGCCGACCCGGTCCCAGGGCTTTGCCACGACTCTCGGCATACAGGCGGTCTGCGCCTCCCCTACATCTGTTATCGTGTCATGCATCTCTGTGGCGGATCTCGCCTTCACGGATAACCCCCAACTCTGGCGATACTTGGTGGCTTTCACGGGGAATGCCACTCAACATCACCCCTACCCGCATGCCTTTTCCTTTCTTGCTTCCGCCTATTCAAAGTCAGGGGTTATTTCCTTGCTGCCGGACGGGGTTCCGAGTCGGCGGTGCCCCACCAACAACAAGGGGTGGAAGAGGCGCTTCTTCTTCATCCCGGCGGGAGAAGGGTGGGGCTTGAGGTTCGGTGGTCCTCGAGGACCATCGATAACTCAGCCCAGCTCAACGCCGAGGCGTACTCACCTCGAGAGGTCATTCTTCCCTCTTCGCAGGCCATCCGTAATATGTCGGAGCAATGGCTTGCGGAGGCAGGGCTTAGCCCGCGCTCTCGGGGTAGGTTTGTCACTGCTTCACATTTTCTGGATAACTGTGGTCTTCTCGACTCTAACTGGTCTCCACCTTTCGCAGAGATGGTGAACTTGCGGTCCTTCCATGGTGCGAGCACCCCCGCAAGCTCGTCCCCGCGCGCTCGGATGCACGGCGGCGGGGTGATTCCCCATGACGGCGGAGGGGGCGTCCCAAGAAGAGGTCAAGGCGAGGCGTCGTGGACCTTGAAGCGCCGGTATCCTCCCGACCATCACTGAAGCGTCGGCGCGGCAGAAGCGCCGGCCCGATCAAAGCGTCGGGAAAGAGATCGTCCGGCCGTGAGGATTTATGCGGATCCCACGGGAAGGTCAGCCCTTCCGCTCCCGGGTAGTGGGTGAGATCCCTCCCGGGCGGAGCGACCCTAGTGGCCCGTTGGGCGAAGTCGGGGACAAAGTGTGGTCGGGGAGACCTGCGCCACTTACCTCAGGCGCTCCATCCGATATGGCTCGGGATGTTTATACGCTCCTCGGAAGCTCTCATTGCCAAGTCGGCCCAATCGGTGTTGTGGGTAAGTCTCGTCGCGTTTCTCTTTTTGGGAGAAACGCCGCTTGCCACTACTAAGCGTCCCCTTTTACGTGCAGAATCTCCACTACACCACAGTGCGATCGGCCAGGGTCCACGGCGCCGATCGGATCGTAAGCGGTGGCGGCGCAATGTCGCCTGCGTCGCCCGATTGGAGAGGCGGCGGGAGTCGGGCCGGGCGATTCTTCTGCCGGCGTGATCGGCCGACCTAAGCGCCGAGTCTCGCAACCGCGGAACGAGGCCTCATTGGCGGCGCGAGCCACTGCAAAATTTAGGCGGCGAGTGTCGCGCTGGCTGCCGGCTTCGAGGCGCGTCGGCGCGAGGCCGGCTGCGAAGCTTCTCCGGATGGAAGGCTGGAGATCCGTCTCCGCACCAAGGAGGCCTCGGGCGGCGGCGGGCCGCGAGCGGCGAAGGCGCCGGGAGGCCCTCGCGGCGGAGAAACGGCCGTCGAGGCGGGGCCGGGAGAAGCGTCGAGCAGTACAAGAAGTCGGAGGGCTTCCTTCTCGGTTTGGACCGGACGGGCGAGTATCCTATGAATATGGATACAAGGTTGCCCTAGCTCGGTTCAGAGCTTGCCCTCCGGGTTCTGCGATCGAGGAGGATCCCTTCACCTCCGACCCGAGGACCGGGGCGAGTATGCCCGACGAGGTCCCGGCGACGACCTACCGGAGGCCCAGCGCTTGAGGGGTTCTCTCTTTTTTCTTTTTGGAGGGTTTTCTCTCGTCCCTTTTTTGTATCATCTTTTGTACCCCCTCTCGGGGCTCATTTTGTACTCCGACCTTTTGATAATAAGATTTCGATTTTGGCAAGCTAGTCTCTGTGTTCTAAATCCAACAATAGCACTTCTATCCTACCTTTGCAATCTCTATAGTAACTTCACACGAAATATTTCTTGAGGTTCTGGATGTTCGAGTCCTCGGGAATTCTTGTCCCGACATAGTCGCAAGTCGATGCGTGCGGTCGGACGACCTTAGTGACTCGGTAGGGCCTTCCCACTGAGTGCAAGCTTGCCCCTTAGGCGAGTAGGGTCACTCACTTCCGCCTTACGCGGCACCAAGTCTCGGCCCAGAAGTCGAGGTGTACCCTCTTATTGTAATTCGGGCGACACTTGATTATAAGCTAACATCTTTAGGTGCGCGTCGACCTGCGCTCTTGGGCGAGGTTGATTCTTCGTAGTTTGCTACTCGGAAGGTCGGAATGATCAACTCGGTAGAAGTACTGCCTCCACCCGAGCGCCAAGGCATGCGGGGACTCGCGAGCCGTTTTGGGGTCGTCACTTAGCGACCATAGGACATTCGGCGATTCGTCGACCCGGTGAGCTTCGAGTCCTTTTTCTAAGCCCATCGGGATAGCTCGGTTGGTTACCTCGGCAAGTCCGTTGATGCGAGGTGTGCCAGAGCTAAACCTCAGCCCCGGATCGGTAGGTCGCGCGAAATTCACTAAAGCCGTGGAGAAGCGGGTACCGTTATCGGTAATGATAACGTTAGGAAGGCGGCAAGGTCACGATGTTTTTCCACCTGAGCTGATTCGACCGCTCGGTAGTGATAGCGCCCGGTAATCGGCTTCTACCCACTTGGTGAAATAATCGATTCCCACGATGATGTATCTTGTGGCGGACAGCGGAAATGGCTAACGAGTCCATCCCCAGCTGCGCGAAGGACCAGCGCGATCCATGGGGTGAGAGGCTGCGGGAAGGCTGCGGGACCGGGCTTGTGGCGGTGTCGCCATCTGAAGGCCTTGGCGTCTCGGTGCGAGGTAGGCGATAATAGCCTTAGCGCGCGACACTTTGAAGGCCAAAGTCAGGGCACCCATGTGCTCCCCACGAGTTCGCCGTGGACTTGGCGAGAATCACACTCGCCTCGTCGGGATCAAGCATCGTAAGAGGCGAGAAAATGACCTTCTGTATAGCGATCGCCAATCTCGCGATACCATGCTTGGGTTGGGCGGTCAGCGCGCCTTGGCGTTGTCTTGAGCGGGGCCGTCCGCTTGTATTTCCGCATCTCCTGCACCCACGTGGCGAGTCGTCGGGACCTCGGGGTCCTCGGCCCCCTTGTGTGCCGTCGGCGAGTGAGGTCCTCGACCTCGGGATGTTCCTCGTGTTCGGCTCGAGGCCAATTTGGCAAGGTGATCCGCCCGCTCATTAGGACACAGGCACTCTAGATAAAGTAAAGTGAGAAAAGTTAAGTGCAGGCTTTTACCTCCGTTAGGTACTTGACATGGTCGGGTCCGCGCCGATAGTCCCCGGCTATTTGCGGCGACCAATTGGGAGTCGTGATGACATGGACTGCTCTCGGTGCATCTCGGCTGCTGGCGAAGGCCGCGAGAAGGGCCGTGCTCGGCCTCGTTGTTCGTGGCCTCGAAGCCAAAGCGGAGGCGCTCGAAAGAGTGTCCCTCGGGGTCCTCTAGGATAAGTCTGCTCGGCACCCTTCGATCCACGAGGATCCGTCCGCGTGCAAGACCAGTTAGTAAACTTGTTCCGCACCCTCCGCTTAGGCGGGTTAGTTACGAGATGAAGTCGGCAAGGGCTTGGGCCTTGATGGCGTCCTTGGCTTGTAGTGGAGATCGAACTCGGATAATTCCCGACCATTTCAAGAGGCGTCACTGCTCGTCGAATTTAGAAAGAACTTGGCGATGGTTGGTCGGTCATTACCTCAATGGTGTGGGCACGAAAAGATAAGTGCTAATGCTAGCCTCTCGATGGGGAATATGTTGCTCGGCCCCAGTAAAACATGGTGGTGTAATAGGCCAGGATCTTTGTACTTGAGGCTTCCTTCACGGCCAGGAGCTCACGTCTTTGGGACACCGCCGAGTAGAGGCGAAGTTTCTCGGCGCCGTGGCCGGCGGCGCGGAAGGCGGCAGTCTTGCTTGAGGGCGTGCGAAGGCTTCCTCACCTCCGCGCCGACCAGCTGGAAGTTCTTGGATCGCCGGGACCGAAAGAAGGGAGACACTTGTCTCCGTCGAGGCGAGGCAACCGGGACGAGCTGCTATTCTCCGTTAAGGCATTGGAGCTCCTTTATCGTCCTTGGAGATCCCATGTTGAGGAGCGCATGGATCTTCTCGGGTTGGCATCAATTCCCGCTCATGTATGATGAATCCGGGAACTTTCGGATCACGGCGCGAAGGCGCGCCGTGGGTTAAAGGCGCATCCCGTATTCTCTCAACGTGGCGAAAGTTTCCCTTAGATCGTCAAGGTGTGCGGCTCCTGTCCGACTTTTTACGATCATATCATCGACATAAACCTCCATATTCCGGCCGATCTGGTGGGCGAACATCTTGTTCACCGTCCTCTGGTAAGTGGCCCCCGCGTTCTTTAGTCGAGCGGCATGACCTTGTAAAGTAGGCTCCTTGGGGCGTGTGGAAGGCCGTGTGTGGCTGATCCCCTGGCGCCATGCGGATCTGGTTGTAACCGGAGAAGGCATCCATGAAGGAGAAACGGGCGTGCGCTGCCGTGGAGTCAACTAGCTGGTCAATCCTTGGCAAGGGGAAACAATCCTTGGACGAGTACGCAGTTCGGATCGGTGTAGTCGACACACATCCTCCGGCTTCCATTAGGCTTCTTCACGAGAACTACATTGGGCGACCATTGGGGGTACGACCTCGTCAATGAATGGCCGGACGCCAGAGCCTATCCACCTCCGCTTGCACAACTGTTGGCGCTCTGGAGCTGAGCTCGGGGGCCTTTGTCTCAGCAGGCGGTATCGGGAAATGCTCGAGCGGTGTTGAGCAACCGGGTTGATTCTTGGGAGGTCAAGCTGCCGTCAAGCAAAGGCGTCCGTATTTTCTTGGAGGAGGCGATGAGTTGAGCTGCTCTGTTCACCGAGATCGGGACCGATCCCGGACCGTCCGGTCGGGGCGGTCATCCCAGCGGCAACGCGTCGATTGTTGGCGTCGTCGGCTCGGGTCTTTGAAGTCGGGCGTCGACCAGCGGATCCTCAAAGGCGACTCTGGCCTCTTTCTCTTGCCGGGAGATCGCCGTTAAAGTAGCACCGTCTAGATTCTGAGGATCTCCCGAACTTCCCCGCTCGGAGCTCGTCGGGAACTTTAAGGTTCGGTGGTATGTCGAGATAATCGCCCTCAACTTTGTTGAGGTAGGCGGCCAGGATGGCGTTATGCGATGGGAGATCGACCACGGAAGGTCACCAACATTGTTTCGACCTCGGTGGGTTGCCGAGAGTTAGAGGTAGTGGCGCACCTCGCGGCGAGATCGAATCGCCGGTAAACCCGGTGGCGCCGAGTGTAGAGGCTTGGGGCCTCCTCGGTAATCCCGGCCGGGAAGGCTTGAAATAAAGGATGTCGGCCGAGTGCGGATGTCAACCATAATCCTTTTACTCGCGCATTGGCTATCCGGGCCGACACCACTAGCGCATCGTCGTGCTCGAGACTCCTGAATCCTGCGGGGAAGGTGATCTGCAGTTCGAGGTGGGGTGGAGTTCCTCGATCGGGACGGCTCGGGCATAAGCCTTTTGTCGGCGCTATGCCCTCCGAGGCGGGTCCCCGACAATCACGTCGATGTGTTGCTCGGCCGGGCCCTCGGGATGCAAGGAGGTTCCGCGGGCGTTGGAGGTATTGGTCTAAATGCCCCGCCGGATCGGCTCCTCAATTTGCGCTTGGCTCGTAGCATTGCTCGTGTCGTGCGGTTACTGCCGATGGAGCGGCGATGCTCGAGCGTGATCGCTAACTCTCGCCGGCCCTTCATCGGGCGGGCGGCAAGCATTCCCCTTTCCTTTATCGGAGAAAAATCTGCGTGCGCGGCGCGTTCAAGAGGCGGTAGCCGGTGTGTATCGGTCGGTGTCTGCTTGGCGTCGGTTGGGGACCGCCGCTGATCGTTCTTTGTGCGCTCGGGCTGGCGTCGGCGCCCCTCGGGCGCTCTTCTTTTCTTCCGCCATCCAAGTTTCAGCGGCCACATCTTGGTTCGCCGCTGGAACATCTCGCGATGGACACGGGAGGCGCTCTACCAGGACCAGCAGAACCTCGGTCGTAGCCCTATCATGAGCACTGCATAATCAGCGAAGGGTGGCGTCGAGATAACCCTCGTACCTCGTGGTAAACCGCCCGTCTGAAGTGGGAGAGGTTCATCCTCCTTTGCTTCAAACCCGGGAGGAGGCGCGATAGTAGGTTCGGACCTGACGCGTAGCTCAAAGTCCTTGGCGGCTGTTCAAAGGATGTTATCGTCCGCTCCTTAGAGTCTTTGAACCGGTGCGTGCGCGGGCCCTTTCAGCGTGGTGAGCGCTCGGCACATGAGGCGTCCGAGGTCCGTCTGGGGCCATTTGAGCTCGAAGGCGGCCACATGGTCCGTTGGGTCGTGGCCCGTCGTAGGAATCAATGGAGGAGGCGGAAGTCGAGGGCAGGTATTCCGTATGTCATTGGTGAGCGGTGACTCCCGGTGAGGCTCCTCCTTCTGCCTCCTCGCCGACCTCCGTCGTCCCCACGGACCTCGTCTGGCGCCGGAAATAGGCGGGTGAGCTCTGAATATATCGGTCGAATCGAGGATACCGCACAGGGCTCGGGCGGGATACCCGAGTTCTCGAGAACCGGGCTCCATCCGGACCGGGTGGGGCTGGGGCAGCAGCGCCATGGGGCGCCTCGTGCGCTGGGGAGGGTCGGACCTGCGGTGGTTCGGACCTCCGCTTCTGCGGCATATGAGGAGCAGCGGCACAGGCGGCATTTGCGAGCCGGACACTGTTGAGATAGGTCTGGAAAGCCTCACGCGGTGGCCCAGGAGGAGGCGAAAAAACCCGGCGGCGGGTGGAGTCGGGAGTCGTTAAGCGGGCTCCAATAGCGCTCTGAGTCGCGTGCGGGATCGTCTCCCCAAAGTGCGGAGGTAGAGGGCTTGAGGCGGGCGTCTGTACAAGTGCGACCTCTCGTCCATCTTTCGTTCGGGGGGCAGCAGGTGATCTTTCGACGGGCCCTCCTTCTAGCGCCAATCTGTTTGGTGTCAAACTATCTTTTTACCGTGACCCGGGAGAGGCACAGGGGAAGGCCCACGGTCCCGGGGTCGTCTCGGTAGGGTTCGGGTCCATCGGCGTCTCCTGCTGCGTCGGCGGCGGGTGCGCCGGTGTCGCCGAGGCTAAACCTGCACAAAGGCGGGTCGGAGGATGCTCTGCCCGACCCCTCCGACGATCAAGTCAGGGTCACTCCCGGGTGTTCCCGACCGTCCGTTCCGGACTCAAAGATCTGGCATGCGTACCTGTTCTTTCCTCCCTCTTTCATACCTTGCCCCTTGCCTTATATACCTCGGGATGAATGGCCTGCTCCCGTTTGCGTCTGGGGATGGTGCAGGCACGGCCGTGAGCGTGATCAACTCGGCATGGCGCGGGGCGGCGAGGAGAAGCGACGTCGGGTTGACTGCGGCGGAGTATGCGGATCGCGGAGGCGAAAGCGTCACGGATCAAATACACAGGATCGGACGTCATGTCATATTCAATACCCTCATCAGCTAGTATTTCGGTTGTCACTATTGGTAGTTCTCTTATTTGGGTTCTGGTTCTCCATCTCTCCCACCACCTCTTGCTTGATAACGGGTGCACCATCTTCTTTGTAGTGGAGCATGGAGAGGAAGGGCGCATGGTGCTAAGAGGCAGAGCAGACGGGGCAGGTGAGGCTAGCATGGCTCTTGACATGGATGGCAATATAGGGAAAGTGGAAGGCGTGGGAGCACTCTGCTGTGAAGACTGGCATCTCCTAGCTCATATTCACATGGTTGATTAGGCAATTAGTCCACGTTTTCAAATTGACATATTATTATTTTTTAACTTAAATTATATATATCATTATATTAATAGTTTATTGTGAGTCAACATGTCACATAAGCAAATTCTAATGTCTATTAACTCAGACTTGATGGGAGTGGCTTATATGCTATATTTTTAAAATATATATATTATTTTATATATAAGTAAAATATAAGAGCTTAAGAAATCTATGACCAAAACCATATGGGCTAAAATGGATCTTAACTCTTTTTTAACTTAAATTATATATATTATTATATTAATAATTTATTATGACTCAACATGTTATGTAAGCATACTCTACTATTTATTAGCTCAGACTTGATAGGAGGGGCTTATATACTATATATTTAAAATATAGGGTTTATTTTAGACACGAGTAAACTATAAAGGCTTAAGAGGTCAATGGTCAAAATCATATGGGCTAAAATGGATCTTAACTTTTTTTTTAACTTAAATTAAATATGTCATTATATTAATAATTTATTGTGAGTCAGCATATTAAGCAGACTCTAATATTTGTTAACTTAGAATTAATGGAAGGGGCTTATATATATTATATTTTTAAAAATATATGAGTTATTTTAAATACTAAAAAATCACAAGAGTTTAAGAGGTCAATAATCATAACCACAAGGGCTAAAATGGATCTGAACCTTATAAAATATAATCACCTCCAACCTAAGAAATTATAATCCTATTTCTCTAAAGGAATACAATATGGGAATAATTTAATTCTAAGATATTCTCGAGGTGGCCCATCCAGATGAGCTCCTCGATCTGTTACTTGAGTTTATAACATTCCTCCATATTATGGCTACAATCTTGATAAAAACGATAGTACTTTGACTTATCTCTCAGCTTCATGGGAGTCTCTATGAGTATTGGCACCTTTAAAAATCTCTTTTCTCTTATTTGGAGGAAGATCTCTATCCTTGTCTTAGAGGGATCGAGTCAGTCATTAAACGGGATAGCTTAGACCCAGGGGGTCTTTTTCATAGTGAGTCTAAAGTTAAAGCTAAGGCGGGTCTTAGTACGATCTCTTATGGGGCTCCTTGCGCCGGTTAGAGATCATGGCATCCACAACCACATACTCATTTGCCCTTTGGAGCATTTCGAAGATAGTTATTGGTGGCTTTTCAATTAGCAACTAAAAGAAACAAAAGGACCATAAAGTCACCATGAAGGCCTATTTCACCAATAAGGAGTGGGCATCTTAAACCCCTTAGATTTTGTGGTCAAATCGAGAGTCTCAGGCACACATTATCCAGTAAGTGAAGCGCAAATTTCTTCATGAGCTAGGAGGAGACTAAGAGTAGCTTCAAGTGACTAAACCACTTGTGAGCTGACCCCCTTAACGTTGTTGGGAATACCCAGCATATTAAGGTGTTTGGTGTCTCGTATAGCAACATTTGGGCTTCAAAGGTCACGATGTGCTCTATTGGATCGGAGCTATCATCGAATGCCTCTAACATCATGAGTTAGAATTCAGTGGCGAGGGGCTATTCTTGGATACTTCAAGCGAATGGGGAGTGGTCTAAGGTCAAGTTGTAGCCTTCCCCTTTGAGTGTTGGAACTCTCACTAGACCTCATCCAAAAGTTGGTTGACCTAGCGAAGTTGGGCCCTGAGTAAGTCCTCGATTGAGTCGGCATATTAGATTTCTGATTTAAGTTGAACAAATTCATTTGGGGGGAGGGGGTGGGGTGTGCGCGCAGGGACTATGCCTTGTCGTGGCTTGGCACACTATGCCACGACACTATCTGATTTAAGTTGAATGGATTATGATTTAAGTTGACTTGGTGCACTATGCTTTATCGTGGGAGACAACCCTATTCCCAGTGGCACCTCCCTTTGATGAGGACGATCAGAGTGGAATTGCTATGGGTCTACCGAGATTCCTCCAAGGGTGGAGGGGTGAGGGAAGGTATAACTGATGGCTGCAACTAGGCCAATTGCTGGGCCAATTGTGGCAAAAGCGAGGCAATATCATTCTGACTAATGTTTGTACTTAGTGAGTGAAGTTGAGAAAGGCATCAATGGGGATGAACATGTGCCCTATGCTCGACCTTCGAGGAGAGAGACCAGAATTATTGGACAGTTGTCGATAGCATCCCGACGTCTGTATCGAGGTGGAGGCATCCACCTGTGGGAAGGGAGGA
The DNA here is from genome assembly GCA_023547065.1 of Musa troglodytarum. Classification (NCBI taxonomy): domain Eukaryota; kingdom Viridiplantae; phylum Streptophyta; class Magnoliopsida; order Zingiberales; family Musaceae; genus Musa; species Musa troglodytarum. The sequence goes on along the minus strand of CP097503.1, from coordinate 27,341,146 downwards.
AATTGTCCTTCTTGTCTGAATGTTAAGTATATGTGGTGGTGCTTCCTTGTGTAGGTCCATGGGTGGATGATCTTGCGACATTCATGCCCTTTCTATAGTGCTAAAATATTAATTTTTGAGTGGGGAGTCAACACGGACTAGTTCAGTCCCCCCAAAAGCATGGACCCATCCTAGTAGCCCAAACATATCGCTTGGGTGACAAGTGGACTCCCGAGGCTTTTTTGGCTCGCGACAATCAATCCATGGTTTTTTTTAGGTGCGTTTCACCCATTGAAGGAAATTCAGAGTCATTCCCAAGATGCACTTTGACATTGATTGGGCGATGCTCTGCATCATCCTAGGGTGCTCCTTAGGAGCGTCGGAGCCCTACACAATTGGTCATTATCGGAAAATTTTTTGACTCGATCTCTTCGACACTTAAGTCAATAGAGAAAGTGGTAAAGATTTAGCAAAGCTCAAGAGATTATTTTGTCCAATCTCCTTCATCTGATTTTGAGGGTTGGCTTTGTACGTTGAGGGTGGTCGGTTGCTCATCTCCCCTTCAGCTTCTCATATCATTAGGAGTTCATTTATGTCGATGACCAGTGAATATGTTTTTTGGTTGATTATATTAGAGAAAGATAAATAGGAGTGTGTCTGCTAGGGTTGGGATATATCTGAAATGGATAGAAGATGTGGATCGATATCAGGTACTCGAAGAATTAGGCCACGTTATAAAAAAATTAAGGCTCCTTATGATTAAGCGTGCTATCTCTTCTGAAATCATGTCCAAGGGCGACAGATTGCTAATGAACGGTGGCATGATCGAGACGGAGTTAAGAAGTTGGGTTTGATTGCCGACCACCACTGGTTGACTTGTGTGACTTTTTATGTGAGGATAGTGCAACATCTTGTATGCATGTTGATTCTAAATGGTGACTTACGTCGGTCAAATCAGAAATGTAATGCTCATGCTATTATTCTCTCTCTCACAAACTAAATTCACAATAGAGTGGCTAAAAAGATCATGAGACAGTTCTTGAGGTTTGACGACAGATGTTTTTGACAATATTACAGCGCCTCTGCCGGACTATTGCTCCGAGAAAACAACTCCTCGATCCTAAATAAGGAAGTTTTTAGGTTTAAAGACGTCTTGTTTGACCTTTTCTCTCCACCAAAGAGCTCTATAAATCTCCATCGATGTTTTATGTTTTGGCGTCGCCCCTGCATGCGATGGCTCCCCGGAAGCACTTTCTCTCGATCGTCCTGTTCCTATGTGCTTCCGTTCTCCTCTCCGGCCAACATGCAGACGGCACAGACGAGCCGAAGGTCTATATAGTTCACGTCAAACAGCCGGAGGGCGAAAACTTCTCCGCGGCGGAGCAATGGGCACCGTGGTACTCCTCTCTGTTGAACAGAGCAACTGGCGTACTGGGACTTGCATCCGAGCAAGATACCGCAGCGTCGCGCATTATCTACTCCTACCGCAACGTCATGACCGGCTTCTCTGCGCGCCTCACCGACAAGGAGGTGGAGGCCATGTCGAAGCTGGACTGGTTCCTGCACGCCTACCCGAGCCGTGTGTACCGTCCGCTGACCACCCACACCCCCATGTTCCTGGGGCTGAGGTACGGCGGCCACAACGTGTGGAACGCCACCAACATGGGCGAAGGCATCATCATCGGCGTCCTCGACACCGGCGTCACCCCCGGGCACCCTTCCTACGATGACCACGATATGCCGCCGGCGCCGGCCAAGTGGAAGGGGCGTTGCGATTTGAACGCGACGGTGTGCAACAACAAGCTCATCGGCGCAATGTCCTTCATCGATTACAACAACGTCACGCGCCGGTCGACCCACGAGCCGATCGATTATGATGGGCACGGCACTCACACGTCGACCACCGCTGCCGGGGCGTTCGTGAAGGGTGCCAACGCCAACGGGAACGCCAAGGGCGTCGCGTCCGGGATGGCGCCGCGCGCTCACATCGCCGCCTACAAGGTGTGCTACGGGGACGAATGCCAGGGTCATGACATCTTGGCTGGCATGGACGCCGCGGTGGACGACGGGGTCGATGTGCTCTCCCTCTCGCTCGGCGGAGACTCCGAACCTTACCACTCCGACCCCATCGCGCAGGGCGGCTTCAACGCCATCAACAGAGGAGTCTTCGTCAGCTGCTCGGCTGGGAATTCCGGACCGGACCACAGCACCCTGTCGAACGATGCGCCGTGGTTGCTGACGGTGGGCGCAAGCACCATGGACCGCTCCCTCTTGGCCACGGTGAAGCTCGGCGACGGACAAGAGTTCGATGGCGAAACACTGTATCAGCCGCACGATTTCGGGTCCAAAATGCTGCCGCTGATGTACCCAAATGCGAATGAGCAGTCCTCCCTTTGCGTCAGCGGCTCTTTGGATAGATTCGACGTACGTGGAAAGATCGTGTTGTGCGACCGCGGCCAAAACAGTAGAATTGAAAAGGGTCAAGTCGTCCAGTTCGGCGGCGGCGCAGGGATGATAGTTGCGAATGCGCCGGCGGACGGGTACGCCACCGTTGCCGACCCCCATGTGCTCCCTGCATCAAACGTTCCCTACGCTTACGGACTCAAGATCAAGTCCTACATCAACTCCACGGCTTCTCCCACGGCAACGATCATCTTCAAGGGCACCGCCATGAACACGCCCCACTCGCCGGCGATGGCCTCGTTCTCCTCCCGCGGGCCCAGCCAAATCACGCCGGTGATCCTGAAGCCGGACATCACGGGGCCGGGCGTGAGCGTCCTCGCCGCGTGGAACGACCAGACGTTCAACATGATCTCCGGCACCTCCATGTCCTGCCCTCACCTCTCCGGCATCGCCGCCCTGATCAAGAAAGCGCACCCCGACTGGTCGCCGGCCGCGATCAAATCCGCGATCATGACGACGGCGTACGTGACGGACAACAGCCGAGGGCCGATCCTCGACGAGAGACACCTCCCGGCCGACTTCTTCGCGATGGGAGCGGGACACGTGAACCCTCCGAATGCCATCGACCCCGGTCTCGTCTACGACCTCACACCCCAAGACTACATCCCTTATCTCTGCGGCCTCTACGACAGCACTTATGTCCAAGTGATAGTTCGTAAGCACGTCGATTGCTCGTCTGTGAAGAGCATCAGCGAAGGAGAGCTGAACTATCCTTCCATATCGGTCACTCTGCCGGCCAACAGTTCGACGTCGGTCAGCTACACACGGACGGTGACCAACGTCGGGGAGCCCAAGTCGACGTACACGGTGAAGCTTGACGTGCCGAAGGAGGTGTCGGAAGGCGTGACGCCAACAACGCTCTCGTTCAACGAGGTGAACCAGAAGCAAAGCTTCAGCATCAGCTTCAGGAGGAACGGAGGTGGATCGGGCGCAGTGCAGGGGCAGCTGCTGTGGGTGTCAGGGAAGCTCGTGGTCAGGAGCCCGATCTCCATCAAGCTGGAGTAATCCATGCATGCATGATGTTCTCTCTCCGGAGATGGCATTGGCATTCACAAATTGTTCTTGATTTCCGATGACTGGATACATATTACCATCTTCTCAGTGAAATGAGATCTATCTATCCGATATATTTGTGTTCCTATGTGTCATATTGGTTCCATAGCCCGACAAAGCTAAAATTTGAACAAATATCTTCAACATAATATTTATTATACGATTCAATCAATAGGGACATAATATTTATCTTCAGATTATTAATCTTTCATTTCAAATAACATATATATAATAATAATAATATATTTATGCATTGTCATTCATAAAATTTTAGTGATTTCCATAGATTGAAAATATATTGGTGTCTTCCGAGTTAAATGACATTTATCTATCCAATATATTTATTTTCCCGTGTGTCATTTTGTTCCCAACCTTATGTTCCATCTTATTTTTGGTCCTAAGTTTACTGTTCTTCAATGCCATCATGTTTAATTTTCTTTTAATTTATCAAGACCACATATCCTTGCAGATAATTTCAGAGTAAATTTATTAATTTAAAATAATTCTCATCACATCCGCATGGATTTTGTAACGGGTGTTGGTATGTTCATGACTTGCTGCACTTTTATAAATTCCACCAATAAATAAGATTTAGCTCTTTACTTTATTTTTTTTCCAAAAAGTGTTATCTATATATTTATAATTACATGTGGTATATATACATATATATATATATATATGTATAACTTTTTTTATTCTTTCATAATAAAGCCAAAACAACCTTATCCACAGTTCATAAAAAGAGGATAATATATCACAAGGCTTAATTTTTATTAATATTTATATAAGTGAGATAAAAAAAAGGATAGATTAAGAAAATAATCTCAAATCACTTAAGATCAAAATAATCAGATCACATATATTAATTTTAGTCCATAACCTAAAGCCTAATTTCTAAGTTAAATTAGCATATGACATAATATATGTTAATATTAACTCTTGGTTAGTTAGACTAACACTTGTCAATATTTGATCTTTGACATATAATTTAAAAAATAAAAAATTTATAACATCCTGATTAGTTCCACATTGAAAATGAGCAAGACTAATATCAACTTATAAGGATCTAATTAGTATATTATTATTAATTTTAATTTAAATATTTTAACAAATAATTTGAGTCAAATAAAATTGATAGGTCAATTAATCAATTGAACCGGCGTGGTGACATTAAAGATTTGAACTAAATAGGAGATATATTTTAGGATTAAATAAATCATAAACTTTCTAATATTTAAGATTTGTATTAGTGAGAGTCAATTATTTAGTAAAAACTAATTTATTATTTACTAATTATATCCTAATCTAAGTAAAAAAAATAAGAATATAATGAGTATACTATTATTAACTTCAATTTAAATGTCTGATTTGAGTCAAACAAATTGATAGGGCAATTAATCCATCGAACCCGGGGTCGTAGCATTAGAGGTTCGAACTAAATAGGAGATATATTTTAGGATTAAATAAAGTATAAAATTTCTAATATTTGAGGTTTGTATTAGTGAAAGTCAATTATTTAGTAAAAAAATAATTTATTATTTATTTGGTTATATCCTAATCTAAGTAAAAAAGAAATTAAGTTCATTAATTGCCAAAATTAGTCTCCTATGCCACGACTTAACCACAAAATTATACTAAAATCCAAACACTAATAACTTCTTTTCTTGTTAGTTTGTTTTGTGGTCTTCCTAGTTTTGTCACATATCACGTTTGCTCAACCCTAATTACTGACCCTAAACAATACTTCCATCCTGTGTAAGAATGTACTTGCGACAGCATCCCGAGAGGAGCTCTATAAATCTCCGTCCTCTAATGCTTTGTCGTAAGACCCAAACCGGCAATGGCTCTCCCTAAGCCCTTCCTCCCCCTCCTCCTGTGCGTCTGTGCCTCCTTCCTCATCACCTGCCTTCATGTCTACGGCTCCGACGAGCTGACGGTCTACATTGTTCACGTCAAAGGCTCCGAGGACGTGACCTTCTCCGCCGCCGAACAATGGTCCGATTGGTACTGCTCCCTCCTAAACAGTGCAAGTGAAGCTTTCGAACTTGCGCCTGAAGAAGATGCCGCCAACGTCGCAGACTTGCGCATTGTCTACTCCTACCGCAACGTCATCACCGGCTTCTGTGCGCGGCTCCGACAGAGGGAGGTGGAGGCCATGTCGAAGTTGGACTGGTTCCTGCATGCCTATCCCAGCCCCGTTTACCGCCCCCTCACCACCCACACGCCCGAGTTCCTGGGGCTGAGCCAACCGAGCCACAGCGTGTGGAACGCCACCAACATGGGCGAAGGGATCATCATCGGCATCCTGGACACCGGCATCACCCCGGGGCATCCTTCCTTCGACGACGACGGCATGCCGCCGCCGCCGGCTAAGTGGAACGGCCGCTGCGACTTGAACGCGTCGGCGTGCAACAACAAGCTCATCGGTGCGAGGTCCTTCGTCAATTACGACAAGGTCACGCGTCGGTCGACGGCCACTCCGGTCGATGATGAGGGGCACGGCACCCACACCGCGAGCACTGCCGCCGGGGCGTTCGTGACGAATGCTAGCGCATATGGGAACGCCAGGGCGATCACGGCGTCGGGGATGGCGCCGCGCGCTCACATCGCCGTCTACAAGGTGTGTAACGAAGATACGTGCCACGGTTATGACATATTGGCTGCCATGGACGCCGCGGTGGACGACGGCGTCGATGTGATCTCCCTCTCGCTTGGCGGACCCTCTGCTGATTTCCACTCCAACCCGGTCGCGCAGGGTGGCTTCAAAGCCATCAACAAAGGAGTCTTCGTCAGCTGCTCGGCAGGTAATACCGGGCCAAATCGTGGCACCGTGACGAACGATGCCCCGTGGCTGCTCACGGTAGGCGCGAGCACCACGGACCGGTCCTTCTTGTCCACCGTCAAGCTCGGCGACGGACAAGAGTTGGACGGCGAGTCATTGTCCCAGCCGCGTGACTTCGAGTCCAAAATGCTGCCTCTCGTGTATCCCGGCCACGCCACTGGTAACGAAAACTCCTCCTTCTGCCTCAGTGGCTCCTTGGATGGCGTCGACGTCCACGGCAAAATAGTGGTGTGCGACGACGGCGGCAATGGGAAAGCCGAAAAGGATGACGTCGTCAAGAGCGCCGGCGGCTCAGGAATGATCATCGTCAACAGCCCTGACTTCGCCTACAGCACTCTCGTTGAACCCCATCTCCTCCGGACGTCGAACGTTCCCTACGCTGACGGACTCAAGATCAAGGCCTACATCAACACCACCTCTGCTCCCACCGCAACCATCATCTTCAAGGGCACCGTCATGCACACGCCCCACTCACCGGCGATGGCCTCGTTCTCCTCCAGAGGACCCAGCCAAATTACACCAGGGATCCTGAAGCCAGATATCACCGGACCGGGCGTGAACATCCTGGCCGCGTGGACCAGCGCGTTCGAGGTGTTCTCCGGCACCTCCATGTCCTGCCCTCACCTCTCCGGCGTGGCCGCGTTGATCAAGAAAGCGCACCCCGATTGGTCGCCCGCCGCGATCAAATCAGCGATCATGACGACAGCATACGCGACGGACAACAGCAGAGGGCCAATCCTCGACGAGAGACGCCTCCCGGCCGACTTGTTCGCGGTAGGAGCTGGTCACGTGGACCCGCCGAAGGCCATGGACCCCGGACTCGTCTACGACCTCACGCCCCAAGACTACATTCCTTACCTCTGCGGCCTCTACGCCAACAACCATGTCCGAGCTATAGTTGGCGGACCAGTGAATTGCTCCTCCGTGAAGAGCATCAGCGAAGCAGAGCTGAACTATCCTTCCATATCGGTCAAGCTGCCGGCGATCCATTCGACGCCGGTCAGCTACACGCGGACAGTGACCAACGTCGGGGCGCCAAGGTCGACGTACCGGGCGATGGTTGACGTGCCGGAGGGAGTATCTGCTCGTGTAGATCCGACGACGCTGTCGTTCGAGAAGGTGGACGAGAAGAAGAGCTTCAGCATCACCTTCCGGAGAAGGGGGGGTCGGCGGCAGGGCGCAGTCGAGGGGCAACTGAGGTGGGTGTCGACGAAGCATGTGGTGAGGAGTCCAATCTCCATAATCTTGGAGTAGTAGTCATTTTGAAGGAGGGCGACACAAATGTTCCAAATCAATTGGATATTAGAAAGAAAAAAAAAACACATATTGTTTGTCTAAATCAAAAAAACATAAATTGGATATTCAAAAAACCAAATTCTCTGCTAATTTTATTCAAAAATCAGATATCATTTTAATCACACCTAAAAAAAAATTCATCATATCTAAAACATTGGTCTAATAATATTGTATCAGATCTACTTACTAAAAATTAAAGGTTTGAAACCTCATTCGATGGAATAAAAATGCTATCTGACCTATCTCATAAAGATTTTATCAATTTCTAGTATGGTCCTAAGTTTGACATTCATCTTCATTACTTATTATTTGTTAAAAATTAAAAAAAATTAAATTGGAAGTTCCCAAAATAAACCATGCTTGTCACAATTTTGTAAATCTCTCTTGGCATCTATACAAAAGATCAAAGTATAAGCTTTATATGCATTTCAAATCGTAAATACAAAATGCTTAAGGTGGTTTTTTTAAACCAACACATATTTAAATATATTTTCTTAAATAAAATCATATCAAACAAAAGTTGTGTTACTTCTAATGGTGCTATGTAGCTGTGATGACGTCGAAAAACATATTTAATCCTGTAGTTTATGCAGCATATTTATCCGGTCTACGTCTGATCAAATATCAATACAACATCATAATCATACAAACCAAACATATGAAACATCATGCGATATAACGTTGCAAAGACACCTAAAAACCTAAGAGCTTTGGTAGATTCTTTACATATCATTTCAAATACAGAAGAATTATCTAACATTTAAAGTTAGTAATAACCAAAGATTTTTAAACAAGTAGCTATTTTATTTAATAAATGCAAATCATATAATTTACTATTATATATATATGGCTTTCTCATATGTGATATGAATTTCATGATTCCAAAAGAAATCTTTTGATAAATTTTCTCTTTCTACGTATCTCTCTCTCTCTTCTTGTTAAAATATAAGCGGTACTAGGGGAAGGGGAGGGGGGGTTGAATTAGTGCAACGGATAAAACCTGTAAATTTGAATCCGATTTCGAAAATAGTTGCTTGAATAGAAATTTCGGTCCAATGAATGAGATTTAAACAAAGTGATTCAAGAGAATGCGATTGAGAGTAGAGAGAAAAAGTTCGAAAGATTTGTAGATAAGTAGAGAACAAGATGCAGCAATTAAAACTCACACATTCAGAGTAGTACATAGTGACAGATAGTGGTTCGATCAAATAACCTACATCCATTTTTGAAACATCCTCCGATGAGGTTCCCAACTTTTACTATCAAATCTTCTTGAGGGGGAAAGACCAAGCATCCCCTCTTACAAATTTTTTATAAGTGGTTCACACTTTTATAGAATTTTGACAAAGTAAAAATGTGGAAGGTGAACACTCAAGCTATCGAACTCAATTTTGCTATAGCTTAAACTCAGTTTATATCACTTCTCAAAGGTACTCAGCCAGTTGAGAAGAGAGGGGTATTTATAGACTCAATTAGCTTCAAAAATGGAGTAAAAAAAATCACATCCTATATTTTTGGGTACTAGTAGTACCATCGCCTGTTAACCTTGTTTTGTCAGTGTACTAGGTGGTACCACTGCCTGACAAGGTTCTCGGACTCTGTGGACTGACGGTATCACCACCCAAACTACCTGGGGACCTGTTCTCGGGGCGATGCCACCATTCTAGTTTGACGGTGTCATTGCTAGACCTGGTCCAACACTGTTGAATGGGTCCTAAATCCGACCCAATTCAACCCAATTAAGGCCCAATTAACCCATACTAGGGTTAATCATGATTATTACTTAATCTTAACCCTAATTATATGCTAACTAGTAAATTAAAAATATATTCTAAGCAAAAACTAAACTAGCACGTCGAGTTTTCTTCCGGTGAGCTTCCAATGAACTTCCGGTGGACTTTCGACACACCCTCTGATTTCTTCCGACGGACTCCTAGTAGGCTCCTGGACTTTATAGCAAGTTCCTTAAATCTTTAGCAAGTTTTTGAACCTTCTCGATAGCTCCGCGAACCTTTGACAATCTTTCCGACGAACTTACGATGCCTTCGGCAAGTCCCCGATTCATTCTCGACTGGTTCCGGTAATAGTTCCGACGATCCTTCGAACTTTCGATGGACTCTTGAACTACCACCATACTTGACTCCAACAATTTACTTTATATCTTTATTATTATCGTAGTTAATCATATACACTTATCTCAATAATCTATCAATCCGAGAATACTTCTCTTATGCACATTCTCTTTTCGCCTCTTTTATTTTTTTTTTCATTGCCTTAGACTGCTCTTTTCCTTTCTTGTCTTGTTTTCTTTCTCTTGCCTCCTCCTTTTCTCTCACTTCCTCTTTCCCTTACTCTTCACAAGTCACTGCATCTTATCAATTTAATTCATGGGGACAAGGACTTCTACGTGGAAGAAGTTCCGAGGATTTATATCCAGGAAATCAGGGCTAATTGTTAAATTTTTAATTTGAGCTTTAAATGATGCACTTTTTTTTTATAAAAACATTTGATTTATTTTTATTTTTAATTTTTTTAAAAAAATTTAAATTGTATAATTTTTATTTTTATTTAAAATATAAAAATAACATAATTATATCATTTTTATCGATAATATAAATTTTATTTTATTATTTTATCATCATCTTGTTATTTTTTATAATTATTTTTCAAAATATTTAAGATTAGGCATATATAAATTTTTTTTTTATTTTTTTGATATGGATGAATATTGTTATGGGTAAACATCTTTTTGCCGTGGCTTCGGGGCCGTCGCAGCTGGGTTCGGGTCCGAATGCGCAGGGGTCGCCTCATCGATCTCCGGGCAGGAAGCCGACGTTGGGTCGGGAGAAGCGGATCATCCGCTCAGCCAGGGCCGGTTCCTTCATCTGGTGACCAGCTTGCTGCATGCCCTCGGTTCTGCACCCTCGGGTCGGGTTTCGCCTTGCGAGCCCCTCGACGATGTCGGATGAGTGAGTAGAGTGTTTAATATAGAGAGAGAGGTAGAGAGAGATCCTTTGGTGTCGATGTCTCGAGGTCAATCTGCTCCTCTCTGTGATGGGAACTTCGGTTATGCCATGCGGCGATGGGAGCTCGGTGCTGCCATGCGATGAGGAGAGTGGGCTGCTGGTGCTGGCGAGGAGAGAGTGGCTGCTGCCGTGCCGCGAGGGGAGAGAGTCCCCCCTTTTTTCCCTCCCATCTATTATCTCCTCGTTCCTCCTCCTCCTTTTCTCCTCCTAAATCTGTTCTCTTCTCTTTCTTAGTGCTCGATCCCTCCCCCTCTCCATCTCTTTTCCTCCTGTTCTCTCCCCCTCTCCCCGGTCTCAGCCAGAGTATATCAATTGAAGAGTCCGGCCTGCTCCTTCCTCCTCCTTTTGTTGCTTAAATAGGTCGGGGAGTTAGCGTGTTTCTGGTTGCGTCTGAGGGTGGTGCAGACTGGCCGTGAGCGTGTGGCGGTCAACTCAGCATGGGCGCGGGCGAGGCGAGGAGAAGCGGCGTCGGGTTGATCTGCGGCGGGAGTGCAGGTCGCGGGAGGCGAAGGCGTCACCGGGTCAAATACACGGGGCCGGGCGTCATGTCATATTCAATACCCTCATCACTACCCCCTCGAAAAGCCACTCCTGCGAGGCAGGCCTTGGGGGTAGGGGCGAGAATCTTGTTTACAAGTATGTAGTCGGTTGAGTCCTCGGTGGGGTTCTGTGGTGGTGATATAATTGGCCGTATCGTCGGGACGGGACAAGGGGTCGAGACTCGCTCAAGACCGGAATACGATGGTCGAGCCGCTCAAGACCGTGTAACGAGAATACCCATGGCCGATGCCAGAACATGTGATCGAACCACCGTTCGGGATAAAGGTCGAGCCTACGCCGAGACCCGAGAAAAACCGATGGTTGGTGCCACTCAAAACCATGGATACCGAACCGCCGTTAGGGTGAGGGGTGAGCCGCGCTTTAGACCCTAAAACCGATGGCGAGCGCGCTCAAGACCAAGTGCCGAACCGCCCGGCCGGGAGAGGGTCGACCGCCGCTCCAAGACCGAAATCGATGGCGAGCGCCGCCGCCAAGGCCATGGATGCCGAACCGCCGTTCGGGGTGAGGGGTCGAGCCGTCGCTCAAGACCATGGATGCCGAACCGCCGTTCGGGATGTGGGGTCGAGCCGCCGCTCTAGACCCAGAAATCCGATGGCAGAGCCGTCGCTCAAGACCATGGGTGAGGGGTTGAGCCGCCGCTCTAGACCCAGAAAACCGATGGCAGAGCCGCCGCTCAAGACCAAGGGTACCGAACCGCCGACCGGGAGAGAAAGTGGCGCCGCTCAAGACCAATCCGATGGCGGCTGCCACCCAAGGCCATGGATGCCGAACCACCGTTCGGGATGTGGGGTCGACCCGCCGCTCAAGACCCAGAAATCCGATGGCAGAGCTGCCACTCAAGGCCATGGATGCCGAACCGCCGTTCGGGATGTGGGGTCGAGCCGCCGCTCTAGACCCAGAAATCCGATGGCAGAGCCGTCGCTCAAGACCATGGGTGAGGGGTTGAGCCGCCGCTCTAGACCCAGAAAACCGATGGCAGAGCCGCTCAAGACCAAGGGTACCGAACCGCCGACCGGGAGAGGGGTCGACCACCGGTATTCCGGGTCTTGAGCGAGTCTCGACCCCTTGTCCCGTCTGACGATACGGTCAATTATATCACCACCGGTGCCAACCCCGAGGACTCAACCGACCATATACTTGCAAACAAGATTCCTCGCCCCCTACCCCCAAGGCTCGTCTCGCAGGAGTGGCTTTTCGAGGGGGGTAGTGATGAGGGTATTGAATATGACATGACGTCCGGTCCTGTGTATTTGACCCGGGTGACGTCTTCGCCCCTCCTGCGACCCGTACTCCCGCTGCAGATCAACCCGACGTCGCTTCTCCTCGGCCTCGCCCCGCGCCCATGCTGAGTTGACCGCGCTACCAGTCTGCCGGTCAGGCCCGTGCACCACCCTCAGACGCAACCAGAAACACGCTAACTCCCCGACCTATTTAAGCAACAAAAGGAGGAGGAAGGAGGGGGCCGGACTCTTCAATTGATATACTGCAGAGGCGGGAGAGGGGAGAGAAAGGGAGGAAAAGAGATGGAGAGGGGGGGGGAAACGAGTACTAAGAAAGAGAAGAGAACAGATTTAGGAGGAGAAAAGGAGGAGGAGGAACGAGGAGATAATAGATGGGAGGGAAAAAGGTGCCCACTCTTCCTCGCCGCACCGCAGCAGCCCACTCTCTCCTCATCGCATGGCAAAGACCCGAGCTCCCATCGCTGCATGGCATAACCGAAGTTCCCATCACGCAGAGGAGCAAGATTGACCTCGAGACATCGATACCAAAGGATCTCTCTCTACCTCTCTCTCTCTATATTAAACACTCTACTCACTCATCCGATTAATCGACTTGATCGTCTGAGGGTCGGGCGGAAACCCCGACCCGACCCGTGCAGTGAACCGAGGGGCATGCAGCAAGCTGGTCACCGATGAAGGAACTGCCCGCCGAGCGGATGATCCGCTTCTCCGACCCAACGCCGGCTTCCGCCCGAGATCGATGAGGCGACCGCGCATTCGACCAACTCCGCGCGACGCCCCGAGGCCACGCAAAAAGATGTTTACCCATAACAGATTGGCGCTTAGAAGGAGGCCCGTTGTCGCAAGGTTAGCTCCATCTAATCTCCGAAACCCGAGCTCGGCGACCATGTTCAGCTGGCCACAGATGGTTCATCATCGTTCCCGATGCGACCACTCGGCCAAATCGAGCCGAGCGCGCTGCTCGGGTAACGATCGCTGCGTCGCTGCCTCATGCAGCCGCTCGGCCAAATCTGAGCCCGAGTGCGCTGCTCGGCAATGCATCGCTGCGTCGCTGCTCACGCATCGCTTCGCCAAATCGAGCGAGTGCGCTGCTCAGCAGCGGAAGCCCGAGCTTCGATGCTCGGCAACCATATTCAGTGCTTCGTTGCATGGTTCATCGTTGCCTGATGCAGCCACTCGGCCAAATCTGAGCCCGAGTGCGCTGCTCGGCAACGCATCGCTGCCTCATGCAACCACTCGGCCAAATCGAGCGAGTGCGCCGCTCGGCGGCGGAATCGAGCTGATGCTCGGCCACCATATCAGCGCTCGCTATATGGTTAACAGCATTTACCAAGCAGCTGCTTTCGGCAGCGAGTCCGAACTGCGATGCTCGGCAACCTCGCTGCCATCGCGCCTTCATGCAGCCACTCAGCAAATCTGAGCGAGTGTGCTGCTCGGCAATGCGAAGCCCGAGCCTGCTCGGCAACCATGGCGGCGCTTCGCTGCATGGTTCATCACGCTGCGCCTCATGCGACCACTCACCAACTGAGCCAGTGTGCCGCTCGGCGGAAGCCCGAGCTGCGATGCTCGGCAACCTCGCTGCGCCGCTGCCTCATGCAGCCGCCGCCAACCGAGCCAGAGTGCGCTCGCCCGGAAGCCCGAGCTGCGATGCTCGGTAACAGCGCCAGCTGCGTGGTGCAATGCGCGCTCGCCGGCAATGGCCCGAGCTGCGATGCCAGAACGCCGCTGCCTCATGCAGCCACTCACCCAAATCTAAGCCCGAGCGCGCTGCTCAGCGAAGTCCGAGCTGCGGCTCGCAACCCCTTTGCGTAGTTAGCGTTGGCACCGCTGCTCGTAGAAAGCCCGAAAGCTGCGATGGTCGGCAACACTTGCGCTGCGTGGTGCTGCACCAAGCAGTTGCTCGGCAGCCGAAGTTCGAGCTGCGATGCTCGCAACGCCGCCGCTGCCTCATGCGCGCCACTCGGCCAAATCTGAGCGAGTGCACCGCTCGCGGTTCGAGCTCGCGTGATGCTCGGCGACCATGTTCAGCTGCATGGTTCCTCGCTTCATCGTTGCCTCACGCAGCCACTCGGCCGTCGAGCCCGAGCGCGCTGCTCGGCAACGATCGCTGCCCTCATGCAACCACTCGCCGTCTGAGCCAGAGTGCGCCTCGCCGGCCGGAATCCGAGCTTCTGATGCTCGGCCACCATATCGGTCGTATGGTTATGGTTAACAGCCAGATCAAGCTCGGCGAGTCCGAACCACGATGCTCGGCAACCCTCATTTGCGTCCACTGCCTCATGCAGCCACTCACCAAATCTAAGCCCGGAGTGCTGCTCGCGCCGAAGCCCGAGCCACGGTTTCGGCAACCATGGCGGCGCCGCTGCATGGTTCATCGCTGCGTCGCTACCTCATGCAGCCACTCAACAACGTCGAGCCCGAGTGTCTTTCGGCGGCCGAAGCCCGAGCGCGATGCTCGGCAACCCCTCGCTGCGTCATGCAGCCGCCCGGTAAATCCGAGCGAGAGTGCGCTGCTCGGCGGCGGAATCCCGAGCTCGTTTCGGCCACCATGTGCCGCCACGCATGGTTGGCGATTGGCAAGCAGCTGCCGGCAAAAGCCCGAGCTGAGCTGTGATGCTCGGCAACACTTCGCTTCATCGCTGCCTCACGCAGCAGCTCGCCGAATCTAAGCCCGGGTGTCTGCTCGGCAGCCAAAGCTCGAGCTACAGCCGGCACCCACGTTCGCCTTGCTTTGCGTGGTTGCCGGTGCACCGCCGCTACTTCGCCCGAGCTGCAATGCTCGGCAACTCCTCGCTGCATGTTTCATCGCTGCTCACGCAGCAGCTCGCCAAATCCAAGCCCGGCGTGCTGCTCGAAAGTCAAGCCCGAGCTACGATGCTCGGCCACCCATGCTCAACCAGCATTGCGTGACTCATCGCTGCAACAAGCGGCTGTTACGCCAATGCTGCAATCCTCGCCGCATGGTTCACTGCACCAAACACTGTTCGCCAAAGCCCGTTTGTGACACTCGCCACCCACGTTCGGCACTTCATCGCATGCATTGTATTTGC
Organism: Musa troglodytarum; assembly: GCA_023547065.1. Classification (NCBI taxonomy): domain Eukaryota; kingdom Viridiplantae; phylum Streptophyta; class Magnoliopsida; order Zingiberales; family Musaceae; genus Musa; species Musa troglodytarum. The sequence goes on along the minus strand of CP097503.1, from coordinate 27,325,635 downwards.
ACGCACCTTGCCGTTAAAACTACCGAGCCATGCTGCTCGGCCAATAGAAGCGATGCTCCGATTGTTGTTACTCCTTTGCAATATCTTACGGACTTCCCACTGAGTTGAGCAAGCCATGCAACTTAATCCTCATGGAGCTGTCGAACAGTGCGCTCATTGAAGAAGCGCTGCAGCAGGGGCTATGCGATGCATCGCAAAAGAATTCCGGCAAAGTGAGCTAACTGATCTTCTACGTGCTACCGTGATCCGTGTTAGAACGAAGCTCACAGTCTTCAGGTCTTGAGCGTGGCTCGACCCTTATCCCGAACGCAGCGGTTCGGTTCTCATGATCTTGAGCGATGCTCGATCATCGTTTCGGTCTTGGCGGCCGGCTCGACCCCTTATCCCGAACGGCGGTTCGGTTCTCATGATCTTGAGCGATGCTCGATCACTGGTTTTCCGGGTCTTGAGCGGCGGCTCGACCCCTTATCCCGAACGGCGGTTCGGTTCTCATGATCTTGAGCGATGCTCGATCACTGGTTTTCCGGGTCTTGAGCGGCGGCTCGACGGCGGTTCGGTTCTCATGATCTTGAGCGATGCTCAATCACTGGTTTTCCGGGTCTTGAGCGGCGGCTCGACCCCTTATCCTGAACGGTGGTTTGGTTCTCATGATCTTGAGCGATGCTCGATTAACGGTTTTCTGGGTCTTGTGCGGGCCTCGACCCCTTATCCCGAACGGCGGTTCGGTTACAGGGTGTTGAGTGGCGCCTCGACCATCGGTTTTCTGGGTCTTGTGCGGGCCTCGACCCCTTATCCCGAACGGCGGTTGATTCTGGTGTTGAGTGGCGCCGACCATCCGGTTTCTGGGTCTGTGCGGGCTCGACCCCTTTATCCCGAACTACGGTTCGGTTCTACGAGTGTTGAGTGGCGCCTCGACCATCGATTTTCTAGGGCTAAGCGGCTCGACCCACATCCAACGGTTCGGCATCCATGGTCTTGAGCGGCGGCCGCCATCGGATTGGTCTAGAGCGGCGGCTCGACCCCACCTCCCGAACGGCGGGTCGGCATCCATGGGCTTGGGCGACGGCTCTGCTATCGGAATTCTGGCCCAGAGCTCGACCCCACATCCCGAACGCAGCGGTCGGCATCCATGGCCTTGAGTGGCGGCTGCGCCGCCAGTTTCTGCAGGTCTTGAGCGGCTCGACCCCTCCCTCGGGCGGTTCGGTCTTTGGTCCCGAGCGGCGCCGCCAGTTTTGGGTCTAGAGCGCGGCTCAACCCCTCACCCATGGTCTTGAGCGACGGCCCGCCATCGGATTGCCCAGAGCGGCTCGACCCACATCCCGAACGCGGCGATTGGCATCCATGGCCTTGAGTGGCGGCTCGCCGCCATCGGATTTCTCAGGTCGGAGCGGCCGACCCACATCGAAGCAGCGGTTCGGCATCCATGGCCTTGAGTGGCGCCGCCATCGATTGGTCTTGAGCGGCGGCTCGACCCTCTCCCGATCGTGATTCGGTACCGGCACTTGGTCTTGAGCGCGGCTCGCCATCGGCTGGTCAGAGCGACGGCTCAACCCTCACCGATGGTCTTGGCGACTGCGCCATCGATTGGTTCAGAGCGGCTCGATTTCCACATCGAACGCGGTTCGGCATCCATGGTCTTGAGCGACGGCTCGCGCCATCGCTGGTCTAGAGCGCTCGACCTCACCCCAACGGCGGTTCGCATCCATGGCCTTGAGTGGCGGCTGCGCATCGCCAGTTGCAGGTCTTGAGCGGCGGCTCGACCCTCTCGGCGGTTCGGTACCTTTGGTCTTCGAGCGCGGCTCACGCCATCGCAGGGTCTAGAGCGGCTCAACCTCACCCGAACGGCGGTTCGGTATCCATGGTTTTAGTGGCAGCACCATCGGTTTTCGGTCTCGAGGGCGAAAGCTCGACCTTTTATCGAACGGTGGTTCGGTCCACATGTTCTTAAGTATCGCCATGGTATACATTACGGTCTTGAGTGGCGGCTCGACCACCGGTATTCCGGGTCTTGAGCGAGTCTCGACCCTTTGTCCCGTCTGACGATACGGTCAATTATATCACCACCAACGTAACCCCCAGCCGAGGACTCAACCGACCACATACTTGCAAACAAGATTCTCGCCCCTACCCCAAGGCCTGCCTCGCGAGTGGCTTTTTCGAGGAGGTAGTGATGAGGGTATTGAATATGACATGACGCCCGGCCTGTATTTGACCGGTGACGTCTTCGCCTCCCGCGACCCGTACTCGCCGCAGATCAACCCGACGTCGCTTCTCCTCGCCCTCGCCCGCGCCCATCTTTGAAGTTGACGCTGCTACCGGTACCACGGCCAGTGCACACCACCCTCGACGCAAACTGTAAAACACGCTAACTCCCGGCCTATTAAAGCAACAAAAGGAGGAGGAAGGAGCAGGCCGGACTCTTCAATTGATATACTCTGGCTGAGACCGGGGAGAGGGGGAGAGAACAGGAGGAAAAGAGATGGAGAGGGGGAGGGATTGAGCACTAAGAAAGAGAAGAGAACAGATTTAGGAGGAGAAAAGGAGGAGGAGGAACGAGGAGATAATAGATGGGAGGGAAAAAAGGGGGGACTCTCTCTCGCGGCAAGCGAGCCCACTCTCTCTCACAGTTGCCGCAGCTGCCCACTCTCTCCTCATCGCATGGCAAAGACGAGCTCCCATGCATGGCATAACCGAGTTCCCATCACGAGAGGAGCAAAGATTAACCTCGAGACATCGGCTACCAAAGGATCTCTCTACCTCTCTCTCTATTAAACACTCTACTCACTCTCCGACAACGACTTGATCGTCGGAGGGGCTCGCGAAACTCCGACCCGACCCGTGCAGGAACCGAGGGCCGCAAGCGTGGTCACCAGATGAAGGAAGCCTGGTGAGCGGATGATCCGCTTCTCGACCCAACGCTCGGCTCGCCGGAGATCGATAAGGCGACCCCTGCGCATTCGGACCCGAACCCAGCTGCGACGGCCCCGAGGCCACGGCAAAAAGATGTTTACCCATAACAAATATACACTAATATTATTTATTTTTTTATTAGCTACTATTTGTTTTGAACTAATTTAAATGCTGCGTCGAGTGAATCATTCCAACTAAACCTATCAATTCAATCAAATGTGATCGATGAAGGAGAGAAAAAAAGTGGGAAAATTGCTTTTCTTATTATCAAATCAGAACATTCCGTGTGAAAATAATTCTACCCCCAAAGAGAGAGAGAGAGAGAGAGAGAGAGTTTAGGCGAATTCATCCACCCAAAACATTAAATCTTGTTTGTCACTACGATTCGCTCAACGTTAGGGTGATGTGTTATTTCCAATGCATTTATCTCTTTATCTATCGACCAAATACTCGGTCTTATATTACCGTTCCATAAATAATTACCACCGGAAAACTACCATCGCAACGGAAGCAGCCTCTTTTTGGTTAATCTCGTGTTTTGTTCTGTCTTGGTGCCCATTTTTGCTCCGAAAATAACAAACCGAATCCTGTGTGCTTGAAATTAAGATCCGTTCCCCCAAAAGATCTGCGTATATCTCCGTCCTCCTACGCTTTTGTCATGCCTGCGGTGCTGTAATCCCGGCAATCGATGGCTCTCCCTAAGCGCTTCCTCTCCCTCCTCGTTTGCCTCTTTGCTTCCCTCCCCCTCTCCTGCCTCCACGTCCACGGCTCCGACGAGCTCAAAGCCTTCATCGTTCACGTCAAACGCCCCGAGAACCTGAGCTTCTCCGTCGCCGAACAATGGGCGGGTTGGTACTCCTCTCTCCTGAGCCTTGCGTCTCTTGAAGCGAACGCCACCGACTTCGCACGGTCGCGCGTTATCCACTCCTACCGCCACGTCGCCACCGGCTTCTCTGCCTTGCTCACTGAGCGGGAGGTGGAGGCCATGTCGAAGTTGGGCTGGTTCCTGCACGCCTACCCCAGCCCCGTTTACCACCTCATGACCACCCACTCGCCAAAGTTTCTGGGGCTGAGACGGAGGATCGGCAACGGCGTTTGGAGCGCGACCAATAGGGGCGAAGGGGTCATCGTCGGCATCTTGGACACTGGCGTCACACCAGGGCATCCATCCTTCGATGACCATGGCTTGCCGCCGCCGCCGGCCAAGTGGAAGGGGAGATGCGACTTGAACGCGTCTGCGTGTAACAATAAGCTCATCGGAGCAAGGTCCTTCATCAACTACGACGCCGTCAGGGGTCGGCCCACCGACACGCCGATCGACGACGAAGGGCATGGCACTCACACCGCGAGCACTGCCGCCGGGGCCTTCGTAAAGCATGCCGACGTAAACGGGAATGCGAGGGGCGTGGCGGCCGGGGTGGCGCCGCGCGCCCACATCGCCGTTTACAAGGTGTGCTCTGAGACAGGATGCGCGGGTTACGACATCTTGGCTGCCATGGACGCCGCCGTGGACGATGGGGTGGATGTGCTCTCCCTCTCGCTCGGCGGTGGATCTGTTCCTTTCCACTCTGACCCGGTCGCGCTGGCCGGCTTCGAAGCCATCAACAGAGGAGTCTTCGTCAGCTGCTCGGCCGGGAATTCGGGACCGGATCCTTACACCGTGACCAATACCGCGCCGTGGCTGCTCACGGTAGGCGCAAGCACCATGGACCGATCCTTCTTGGGCACTGTCAAGCTCGGCGACGGACAGGAATGGGAGGGCGCGTCACTGTACCCGCCGCGTAACTTCGACGCCAAAATGCTGCCTCTCGTGTACGCCGCCGGTGATGTGGCCGCCTCCCACTGCCTCAACGACTCCTTGAATGGTGTGGACGTCCGCGGAAAGATAGTGCTGTGCGACCGCGGCGACAATTCGAGGCTCGAGAAGGCTGAAGTCGTCAAAAGCGCCGGCGGCGCCGGCGTGATCCTTGTCAACACTCCCGAGGACGCCTACAGCACCGTCGCCGATCCCCTAGTGCTTCCGGCTTCGAACGTCCCCTACGTTGTCGGACTCAAGATCAAGGCCTACATCAACTCCACCTCTGCCCCCGAGGCGTCGTTGGTATTCAACGGCACCGTCATGCACACACCCCACTCGCCGTCGATGGCCTCGTTCTCCTCCCGCGGGCCCAGCCAAATCACGCCGGGGATCCTGAAGCCGGACATCACGGGGCCGGGCGTGAGCATCCTCGCCGCGTGGACCATGCAGAAGTTCAACATGATCTCCGGCACCTCCATGTCCTGCCCTCACCTCTCCGGCATCGCGGCCCTGATCAGGAAAGCGAACCCCGATTGGTCGCCGGCCGCGATCAAATCCGCGATCATGACGACGGCGTACGTGACGGACAACAGCCGAGGGCCGATCCTCGACGAGAGACACCTCCCGGCCGACTTCTTCGCGATAGGAGCGGGACACGTGAACCCTCCGAAGGCCATCGACCCCGGTCTCGTCTACGACCTCACACCCCAAGACTACATCCCTTATCTCTGCGGCCTCTACGAAAGCTATCTCGTCGAAGTTATTGTTGGCCGACCGGTCGATTGCTCGTCTCCAAAGAGCATCAGAGAAGGAGAGCTGAACTATCCTTCCATATCGCTCACTCTGCCGGCGAACAATCTGAAGTCGGTCCGCTACAGACGGACGGTGACCAACGTCGGCGAGCCCACGTCGACGTACCGGGTGAAGCTTGACGTGCCGCAGGAGGTGTCGGCCACGGTGACGCCAACAAGGCTCTCGTTCGACGAGCTGAACCAGAAGCAAAGCTTCAGCATCAGCTTCAGGAGGAACGGAGGCGGATCGGGCGCAGTGCAAGGGCAACTGCTGTGGGTGTCAACGAAGCACGTCGTCAGGAGCCCGATCTCCATCAGGTTGGAGTAATCCATGCTTGCACGGGTCAAAAGTGCGTGAAACCCCTGCAGAGTTGATGCCTCCATCGACGCAATTACCCGTCGATAGTATATTTGTTCGTGTATCACATGCAATTTCCCGTTGACTTTAATCTTTTATTTTGACCTTGTGCTGGTGTGTATGTATATATATATATATACACACTTGGCATGAGTTGACCGAGAATAAACCGATGGGTTGACAAGGCATCTCATAAAAGCGAGTCTTTATTCCTCAACATGGTCGAACATTCTCTCAAGCCAAACTTGTGCACGAGTTATGGCCGAGCAATCGAATCAAAACGTAGTCAAATGAGATGCATGACCACGTTGTGGACCGCGCAGTTCGTTCTAGTGTTTGTACGTGATGGAGATCGGACTCCTCACCTCATGGTTGACCGAAACCCACTTCAAGTAGCCCTGCGACCCGCCGCCGCCGCCCACCATCTTGAACACCACGAAGAATCTCTTCTCTTGGTTTACGTAGTTGAAGCGCAGCACGGGCGGGTGGACGCGCGCGTACGTCCCATATGGCGCCCCGACCTCCGCCCAGTATGTGGACCCCGCGTTGCCCACGTTCTTCACCCTCCGCTCCACCATCGCGTAGGTCGTGTTGCCGCCGAGCGTCACCGAGATGGAAGGGTAGTTCAAGTCCTTCTCCGGGATACTGCTGACGGCGGAGCAATCAATCGTCCTCCTGGCGATCACCGAGACTTGCTTGCTTGCGTAGCCCAGGCCACAGAGGTAGGCGATGTAGTCGTCGGCAGAGAGGTCATACACCAGGCCGGGGTTGCTGGCCTTCACCGGGTTGACGTGGCCGGCACCGATAGCGAAGAGGTCGGCCGGGAGGAGTTGTTCGTTCACGATCGGCTTCCCGCTGTGGTCTACCACGCTGGCGGTCGTCATGATCGCGGACTTGATGGCGGCGGGCGACCAGTCCGGGCGCGCGCTCTTGATGAGAGCGGCAATCCCGCTTAGGTGAGGGGTGGACATGGAGGTGCCCGATATGATGTTGAAGGTGGTACCGGTGTAGTTGGAGGGTGGCCCGACGCGGAAAGGCCACGCCGCCAAGACGCTTACGCCGGGCCCGGTGATGTCTGGCTTCAGAATCCCAGGGCTAGCTAAGCTGGGGCCTCTCGAAGAGAAGGACGTGATCGCCGGAGCTGGGGACGTGCCGAGGATCGTGCCCTTGAAGAGGAAGGCCGACGTTGGATTGGAAGACGAGTTGATATAGGCTTTGATCTGATCTCCGGCAGCAAAACCGACATGCGACGCCGGGAGGACATGAGCGTCCGCCAGAGTGCTGTACCCGTCGGTGGCTTGGTTCGCCAGGATCATGCCAATGCCGCCTGCACTCAGTACGGCGGCGCCCTTCTCGAGCCTCGCGATGCCTCCGCCGCGGTCGCACAGCACTATCTTGCCCTTGACGTCGAAGCCATCGAAAGAACCATTGGCGCACAGGGCAGTGGCCGGATTGCCGTTAGCTCCGGCATACACCAAAGGGTAGAGAGCCGGGGGAAACGAGTTTGGCTGGAAAATGGACTCTCCGTCGAAAGATAACCCATTGCCGAGCATTACTGTCACCCTTATGTTCCTATCCATGGTGCTGGCGGCGACCGTGAGGATCCATGGCGCCTCATTTGACAGCGTGCTCGGTACTGGGCCGGAGTTGCCTGCCGCGCAGCTTACGAACACTCCCTTCTCGATCGCCCCAAAGGCGCCCACCGCGATCGTGTCCTCGTCGAATGGTAGCGAGGGCCCGCCGAGGGAGAGGGAGAGCACATCGACACCATCGGCCACCGCGGCGTCCATCCCGGCCAATATGTCGCTGCTGGCGCAGTCAATTTCGCCGCAGACCTTGTACATGGCGACGTGGGCGAGGGGCGCCATGCCGATGGCCATTCCCTTGGCGTTCCCGAGCACTTCGGCCCCCGGCACGGCCGCTCCCGCGGCGGTGCTGGTCGTGTGTGTTCCGTGGCCATCATCATCGATCGGAGAGTCCGAGGCCACCGCTTCGCCCTTCATGGCCATCGCGCCGCTGATGAACGATCTTGCTCCGATGAGCTTGTTGTTGCAGCTGGACGCATTGAAGTCGCACCGCCCCCTCCACTTAGCGGGCGGCGGTGGCATCCCTAAGCCACTGAAGGAAGGGTGGTCAGGGAAGATGCCGGTGTCGAGCACCCCGATGATGATCCCCTTGCCGTAGTTCGACGCGTTCCACAAGCCCTGATGCATGAGCAACCCCAAGAAGGCCGGCGTGTGGGTGGTCTGGAGGCGGTACATGCGGTCGGGGTAGGCACGGACGAAGCCGGGCATCGCGGACATGGCCTCCAGCTCCGACTCCGTCAACCGGGCAGCGAATCCGCTGATGACATTAGTGTACATGTGGATCATTTGCACCTCCGACGAGACTGTCGCGAGGAACGACCGGTACCAACTCTCCCGGTCGGAGGAGGCGCCGAACGCGGCAGACTCCGGCGGTTGCACGTGGACTATGTAAGTCCTCCGTCGGACGCCTTCAGCAGATGTTAGGAGGAGAAAGGAGAGAAGGCAGAGGGAGGAGAATAGTTTGAAGACCTCCATTGGCGGAATGGGGGACTGGTGTGGTCTGCATGGAATCGGTGGCTGTGTATATATATATATATATATATATACCGGTGGAGTCAGCGAAGGATGGTCTGGTGGAAGAGATGAAAGGCCGGCGAGTCGATGGAATCTATGCGTGGAGCTCGGACGGGCATATATGGATCGGGTCACGGAGTTGTCGGGTTGCGGTCGTCGTCGATTAGAAACTTAATTTCGCCGGTCTTGGCCGTCGGTTTTGTTTCGTCCCGTGGCGATTCGAGAGGAGAGAAGTGATGTACAAACACAGCCAAGTTTCTTCTCCTCCCTTTCACTCTCCCCTCATGAACAGACGACAAATCTGCAGACGGTAAAAATAGCAATCTGTAAGCACCGCAAACGACACACACTGTGGTAAGATTTCAAGGAGCTGTAGCAGATGGTCCAAATTCTTAGGTACTCGAAGAAGTACATGAATAGCATGGAAGAAGGTATAAATTGTTCCATTATGATTCTTTCTGATACCATACAGTCCTCCTATACATTTCCAAGCCCACATACAACCTTGTCTTGAGGAGACTTCGAGCGGGAAGCTCATCTCCACATAACATATTTCCAGATTATTATTGCATAGCACAAGTGATGAATCCAAATACATGCACCCCAAACCCTCTCAATCTTCACAATGATGTACGTTAAGAAAGATCTACAACTAGAGACTGCAGATGGCTGTGTCTGGATCAACAAATGAGAGTAAAAAACACACCAATCTTCCCTACTGACAAGGATTAGTTGCATACGATTATGTTAGATGAACTCGAAAGAAGTCAGGGTTTGAAACCACATGTTGCGAACAGTTTCTTCCAGTAAATCGTCTAAGATGGTTTCGCATACCTCATTTGTGGTGTTCTCGGTCTCGAATCGAAGGTCCATCCAACTTCTACCTTCCAAGTCCTTCCTTATTCCTTGATCTAGCATGTTTGGCAGCTGTATATGAAGATGCCTCTCGAGATCCCTGCTGACTTCTCGGATTAAGCTTTCGCCTCGAGGGGCAGGCAGCACATTTTGATGGATGAAAGACAGCCATGGTGTACACTTAAAAAACCTTTCTTGTATCTCTACAAGGACTTCGTTAATGCAATCAAAGAGGAGCTTAGGATCATCTTGCAGGAAGCAAAAAAAGATGCCTATTTCATCAAACAAAGATGGCTCAAGCAACTGAGCTGCCATATTCCATCTCTCTGAGAATTTATTAGTAAGGTCTGAGGCTTCCAGGAGGACTTTAACATAATCAAACCTAGCTTGATAGTCCTGAAGACAATCTCCGAAACTGTCGTTTACATCTGGTGATGCTGTAACCTTCGAATAGCTCTCACAGTCTTCATAATTAACATGTTGATGTTGCACTCGAATGCCATCTGCAAAAGCACAAGTAGTTCAGGTAAGCTTGTGCCCAAGGGGCAAATAAAAGCTGTTTGAACAAAAATCTCAACGTGCTCAATATCTTCTAGACCGTACAAGGCTCTTCTGCACTGGGCTCAGGGCTGGTAGCATCTTCTGATAAGAATGTTTCAAGAACAGATACTGGACTTGGTTGCTCTTGCCTTTCAGTGGTACTTTCAGGAGCCACTAAATTTTCTTTGAGCAAGGAACTCAGAGGGACCTTGGACTGCATCATTGTAAGTGATGTCTCCTGAGATGATCCCTAGTAGAATGCTTCAAGGAATCAAAATCTTTATATCAAATGATCTATTAACAAGTTGTGGTCTCTAAGCCTACCTGCCCTTGCGTTGCAGCAGATTCTTCACAAATTTCAGTTGCAACAATTATTTCACTTCTGCTTGACTCCAAGGGTACATCCAAATGGTTAGACCGCACAATGCCTTCAGCATCAGCTGCTTCTAAAATCTCTGTGCTTAAACAGAAAAATCACATGTTTTATACCATGAGAATGCATAAAGAGTCATCTTAAGTAGATCTTATTTAAATATAAAAAGAGACTACCTTTATTGTTCAAGTCTTCTCCAATGCATGGTAGCTCCAGTATACTGGTATCAACCAGTTCTGTATTTAAGATGTGAAATTTCAAGTCATCACTTGGCATGCTCACAGGGAAAGATGAAAACTCCAAGTTTTCTCTTGCTAGGCTTAAGATATTGGTAGCACCTTCTTGCTCCAACTGGTGTAGGGAGGGATTTCCCGTCTCTTCAGATGACATGATGAGCTCCTGGACTCTTTGTCGACTGGATGCAGGACATAATTCATTATATCTTGGTAAGGAAAGTACCCTCCCCAAAGATTCCGAGGCGTGGGTGGTTGGCAAACTGTCTGCTCCAGTGCCTAGCATCTCAGCAAGATGCTTCCTGGCTTCCTCATATATGGAAAACTGAGACCTTGAGGAAGAAATGTTGCTGTTGATGTTAACTTGACATTCTTCCAAGTCAATTTTCTTGTCATTTCGCTTATCAAGGGACAAAGTTTCAGACAGCTTCTTGGTATCACGAGAAGAACTGCTTGCCAAGCTTGCTACTGTACTCTCACTATTTATCAGTTTAGATGAGGCACCTGTGTAATTAGACCTCACTGGAATTCTGTGTAGAACACCATCCATGGAGATAACATGTCGTGCTTTTCTGCTCTCACCAATTATATGCCTGAGTCGCCTTTTAATTTCTTTAAGGGAAAAATGGGATAAAATTCTTTCACCGTGTTCTTCATGCTGTAGGACATGATGTGATTGGGGTGAAGAGCATGGAGTAATTATAATAGAAGAATTTGGAATTCTTGCTGGGCTTGGCTTTAGAACTACTATTCTGTTTAAAGCCTCAGAATTTGGACTTCCCTTTGATGGTTTTGTCCCCTTTGACTTATCCTTCCGGAAAAAATTGTATCTGCTTTGTTTATGAAACAATTTATTACTGTCAGACTCCTTGCATTTTCCCGAACCATCAATCTCCTCTCCTAACAGTTGAACATTCTCTAAACCTTCATCTGATCCCAGTGTGATTGGTTTCCCTACCTGAGCACTGTGAAAACATTGACTATGTTTAAGAAAAAGTGAATTTGGATCATGAAGCAGTTGCATAAGTAACTCCTTATCTGAATTCAGAATATCTAATGCATCCATGTATTCTTTGGGATGGACAACCCATCGTCCATCGAGTTGTTTCTCAACCATCAACTTCTGACTTATAATAGCCTGGGAAACATCTGCTAGGTTCTTTTGAAAGAATGAAATCTTTTGATCAACATGACCATCAGGCTCACTAAGATGGTTATAAATCTTTGGACTAATATTTTCCAAGGCTGGAAGCAAGTCAAACTTATTGTCAGAATCAGCATGCTTTTGTTGGTATGCATAACCATAAAACTCTATCAAAAATGAGGCCAGGTCAAAGTTAAGGGAAGATCTTCCCGTTAGATCCATACTATCAGACTGATGACCATCCAAACTGGAAGAAGCAGCTAGATTGATCCCCTGAGCATCTGAACTTTTCAATTTTTTGTTTCTCTGCTTATAACTCTTCTTGGGATGGCCCTCAATTTGCAAGTTATCACTTGTGATCTTCTTTTGGATATGTTGAGACATCTCTTCCTCCATAAGTGTTTTCACACTTCTCATCACCGAGTCAACTTGATCGTCTCTGATTTCACCAACAAGCTGAAAAATATTGGTTTCGTAAATTATTCTCTAGCTCGAGTTCTCAAGTGTTAACATTTGAGAACTTAAAAGACACATTGTATGCAACCCTGACAGAATTTTCATTTATTTTTTTGCTATTTTGGTAATTACGTGAAAGAATCTTGACAGCTGATACTTATGTGGTAGTTATGAAAGGAAAGAAAGTTATGGAATATAATTTGTAGGTTTTTTGAAGGATAATGTTCCAAATTTTGAGGTGAGCATCATAGAAGCATAAAAACAGGATTCTTTATTTAGAAGTTCCAATTTTGTTTGTAGTTTATTTTATGTAAGAATCAAGAAGCAATATGAAAGTACATTAGTAAATAGAAAGAACCTTGAATATAGATCTTTAAGAAGTTGACTATATTATTTCAGCTAGCTCAATCTGATGCTACTATCGTGCTTTATGCTATATTACTTTATGAGTTCACATCTTGAGATTCTTAAACTCAGCCCATTTCCCAAGTTTTCCCTGATACATGAATTGGAATGTATTTTTGGTACTAACATTAAAAAATGCTTTGTAAATTATACTACCCATGAAGATGAAAAAAAATAGTTGATTTTCTATATTAATGAGTTTATATGAATCCCTTAATAGACCACTTGAATAACTAAAACATCATTTGTTTAGTTTCTCATGGAATTGATAATGGATTCCTTGAGTGTTTGTTCATGCACTGATGAATAGCATCCATATATGGATATCTTTTAATCCAAGAATATTAGACAGGAAAGCTAAATCTCTACTCATTTTTACTCAAGACACGTATTTTTGCAACTTTCTCATGCCTCGGTCCATAAATTGGCTTAGCACCAACTATGCCAGCTAAAGCATCAAAGGAAAAAATGACCAAAGGATGTCAGATGAGTATTAGTGCCAGATCATAGTTCAAAGTTCAAACAGAACTGCATATAGCTATACATTAAACTTAGCATCTATGCTTCACCAAGATAGTAATGCTGTTTGAACTTCTAAAACTTTTATCAAAGCCAAAAATTATCTTACAGAATTATGTGAATTTATCCTATGGATTTTGTATGACAACAAAATGCAATAAATAACAAACAATATGGAACTTCATATTGCCATAAGAACATTGTTAAGTATGCTCAGTTCACAGAAAAAGCGATGTACTCAATTCCTGTAGAATAACCAATGGATAATAGCGTTCTTTCAGCTTCTAAAACTTTATCATAGCCAATTTTCTTACAGAATTATGTGAATGCATCTTGTGGTTCTTGCACGCAACACAGTTAAGCTATATATGATATGAAAGTCATAAATTGACATAAAATCATGGTCGAATATGCTTAGCTAAAAGATAAGCCAATTCTGTGGAACAACAAATTTGCTAAACTTACACTGCCATGTTCATGTTTGTTTGAAGAACTTCTAAGTGAATCAAACTTGATTCTCGAGTATCCAGTACCTGCATGACAATATAACAGCTATAATTTCCCAAATTTGAATGGTTAAACTAAAATTTTACTGCCAAGAGATAAGCATGTTTTATGGCATATACAAATAGTGAAGCCTGTTGGACTTTTAAAAATGTTATCAAATGTGAAGTTGACTGTCACAAAGTAAAGGAATTGTATGTAAATCCAAGCTTTATTGCACAACCAAAACAAAAAAGAATAGTCTCCTAAGAATCAAAGTGGTCATCAATAACTAGCAAACACAACTAAAAATTCTTCAGAGTTTAGAAAACATAAGTTATCACTTAGCTGAACTAAGAAAAAGATTTATTACCAGTATGTCTATTGCTTTCATGCCTTTTGTCTGAAAGTAACTTCTGAGTTGGATGGCCCCGGCGGAAATCAAACAAGCTAATCAAACCCCACATGCATCCAGCATCATTCCGGGGTCGTGACCTTCTATAAGATCTTTTTGCCATAGTCTAATTCCTGGCTTTGCTCAGAGGCAAATCTCCAAAACTGAGGAACCACTTGACTGAAACAGGAATCTGAAAAAAAAAAAAAAAAACTGATAAGAATGAGACTTAACAAATCTAACAAAGAAATTTCAATAAATTAAATATAAAGGAGCAACAATTGGTGCCAAAACGATAATATTGCTAGACTCAATCATCATGCCAGATAAGGGAGGAAGCAAAATATTGCATCAACTTCAAGAAAAAAGAGGTCATAGAAACATTGTAAGAAGATAATTGTAAATGAAAGTTTGGGCGTTATATAGGAAGATGAAAGCTGGATACATAGAAACTTGAACCATCTAATTGTCAAAAACTTTCACATGTTTCTTTGTCATCAGTAATACTTTTTTAAGTGAAGGTTATTAAAAATTTAAAATTGCATAGCCAATGGAGAAAAATGATGCCCTGAACTCTATCCTTAATTTTCACCAATATGCATAGAATTACTTGGTCCTAAATGAAATTGTGTTGTCTGAAGACTCTGAACTACCATGACATTTGAAGTACACGTATAAGACATCACATAATTATCCATTTCACAAAATGCAGATAGACCAGAAGACTTTTCTTAGTTCAACATTGCCTTCTCCATAAGCGATATGAATGAGATTTGTTAGATGGTGGATGCTCCAATTTAGGTAAAACGTTCAGTATCTACATTTATGTTTTCTCAATTTCTCTATCAATTGTTCAGATAATTATCAGTTAATTTCAGTTTAGTTTTCAGTCTCATGCCCTTCAATACATTTCCAAATGAAGAAATCTTGAATGCATGATACTTGTTTTGGTGATAACCTGTGCTATTTGCACTCTTTTTTCTATTGGATTTTATGTTTATCTATACCATTGTTTGCAGCAAATCTTGTCTTTGACAACAGCAAAAACAAAAGATAAATTCCCTTAACTTCCATCAGGAACATCAGACTATCAGTTTCCAAGATGATTGTACACTACAAGCCACGTCCAAGAACACTGCAAATATAGTGTAATACACTGTCCCTTATTTTGAAATAACACCTCTAATTGAGCTATAACTTTTCTTCTTCGATTCTCTTTGTAACTTTTTTGCTTTCCCCTTCTCATCCTATATTTCTTTTCTTGACCTTTTTCCTGTATTGTTACTATTTTCAGTAAATTTTTTGGCCAATTACCCAGTTAACCACATATTGGAATTATCGGAACATTAGTCTGACACATAGAATCAATAATATGTAAGATAAACATGAACCGAGAAGTAACAAAACCTATATTAAGTGAACTTACAATGAGAAGATTACTATGCTTTCTCCTAAAGTAGATAAATTTAAAGATTATTCACATTACCATGACTTGAATATATTTTCTATTCAGTGAAATTATGGCTGAGGCAAGCTTTTCCACTACTAAAATCATTTTAATGAGAGTACTTGGAAAAGACGAGCAAAAGCTGATTCCATTACATGGCCTTCATCTTGAGGTTCATTGTCCAACTTACAAGAATAATTGATCAAAAAACTAATACTATGACCAAAGAGAGAAACCAATACCTCAATTAAGAGCCAAAACTGAATGAGAAGAATCGTTACAGTGGCAAGCCTGGAAGGAGAAGAAAGCACATAATCTCAGATTTCTAGACCTCCACCTCTACGCAACCGCTCTAAGTCGTCAAATATGTGCTGCTTTAGTAGTCCAGTTGAAGAAAGGAATAAGGACTTCCTCTACCACCGCGCCAAACTCCACATGCCCTCCATGAGGAGCCAAACTCATAGAGCAAAAGCAATGGTAAGCTCAGGCCAATGGTTTCAAGGGTCTACAATCTGAATCAGATTGAATCAAACTCCAATCTGTGCTTTGAACAAAGATGAACGGAGAATAGCAAATGTAAATACTTAGAACAAAGTAGTTTCCATTCTCCTCCAACTGGTAAGAGATTCAAGCTATATCCACCGAGGAGTAACTCGAGAGAAGGCAAAAGTCGCCATTTTTGTTGATTCAAAGCGACAGTTACTCCATGCGAGAGCACACGAACGAAGATCAAGTTTTCGCATCCCTCCCACACTGTAATCGGAAAGAAGACTCTCCAAGATCAAATCTTTAGACTCCCTCCTCCACCCTCGGACGGTCAAGAAACTAAAAAGGTGGTTCACCAGCCCGCAGAAACAGCGGATGGTGGCGGCAGGATCCGACCATTAAAGAAGCGTGGGAAGATGGGAGGCGGGGCGTTTTGGGAAGAGGGTGGGGAAAAGGTCGGAAGCGTTTCGTTGGGCCAAGCGTCCGGATCATGAGAAAGCATGGATAGTTTCCACATCTTTAAACTGCCGATGGATAATCTTTTCTCTCTCTGCAATGGTTTGCGTTCGAAGGGTGTTCATTAATGGTTTTGGATTTTTCTTTTTTTTTTTTGTGGCTTATGTCTTCTCCCCCTGTTTTTCGTATATTATGACGAAGGTTTAGTAGGACAGAGGAAAAGACATCAATGGTAATTCTGTTCATGTGATGCCAGCGTTGGAAGTTTTACAGGATCTTCCCAAAATAGCCTCACTTGGTTTTACCATATCAATGTGCTTCGACATTGACTCTTAACAGCCATGAAACAGATAAGATTTTCTTTGCCGAAATAGATCGATGTTTTTTTTCCTTTATGAGATTGTGAAGCACTCAGGACTTGGAAATTTTTGCTATCACCAATGTTCACGAAGGAAGTCATTGATTAGATTTGATGACGGTTGCTACGAGCGAGTGGGTATTCCAGGAAGAAGAGTGTGCAGCCAAGAGAATCAGAAAAAAAGATAGAAAAAAAGGACAATCATGTCGTGAGTTCAGTCGTCGGGTGAAGAAAGGCAATTCTGCACGCCGACGGTGTGGCATAAGACAGCAGCAGTATTTGATGTACAACCTATCATATTGATGATGCGATGATGAGCACCCAACGGTTGACCATTTGTATTCTTCGGCCAATTAATATCGATTATCAGATATAAATTAATAGGCCACATTATTCTTTTCACAGGGGTAAATTACAAAAATAAAGCTCCACAAAAAAATTGAAGGAATTATCCGCAAGAATATTAAGTACATATGCCATTTCATCGAGGACAAAGGATCATCTCGTTGTATCTTATATCACTAGAATTTATATGTTTCTCAAAGTTCATAGATCAATTAATAGTGTTGAAAAATAGCTCGACCAACATGAGACATGACGATGATGATGGTGATGTTGCTTGGTTTGTGGCACTCAGACCGAGCATGGAGTTGGCCATTCTTCAAGATCATGCCCCCACAGAGGGGTATGCTCCTAACCAGAAGGAACAGCCTACCCCAACCCGGCCACTATATGGGAGGTTTAGGACACTGGCGATCCACAATCAAGAATCGCAATCAATCACCATCGGTGACGGCCATCTTTAGGTGATATTTCACCGTCTCGTTTGTCTATTGAGATGCTATGATCGTTACATCAAGATGATGACAATTATGGAAGTTTGAAGGTCCACGACGGCTGGCCTACCAGGATTGTTTCTAGTATTTAGACATGTATGTATCGGTGAATTAAGTTGCAGATTAGGTTAACAAAAAGCAAGAGAGAGAAGAGAGGAGGGACAAGAAAGGTTCTTATTCTTTGCACTGTTGTCTCGCTTGCAGGAAATTTATAATAAATGCAAAAGAACAGATGCAGTTCAATTTTCGTGATATTTTAACTAAAGGTGGAGATAGGTGGTCATCATCATCATAACTTTCGGTTTGCCTTCCCCACCATATGCGGCCTTAAACGTAACTTGATGCGTTGAAGTTTGATAAACAAGGCAAGAGAGAAGACTCCACCCATGGTCGCAGGAAATAGCCCTGCTCTTCTTCTCTCTCCAATACCTAATTCTGTAAAGCGAAGGGATGCCTAAATAATGGCCTAATTTTTATAACTTCACACGTCTCTACCTCACCGGGATTTCTTATTTCTGTAGCTTCTTCTACACTCCATCCGCTCGGCGGTTTACCAGCATTGATGTGGTGAACCATAGCTGGCAATGGTTGAGCATAAATAGTCAATTGATCTGATATTTTTATACTTGCTAAAATTGTTGGATAAACCAATCAGTTAAAAGTCAACACTGATTCTATTACTTCACGCCATTATTTAGTGGTTTAAAACTACTCCAAAGGAGCATGTGAATCAATAACTATGCTATTATCTCGGATCAACCACGCTCTCAGACTCATTAAGGTCTCAACCCTCCTGTTAGTGGAGATAAGCGAAGTGATAGGTACGTGAGATGTGACATGATGGTGTGAGTGACCGACCAAGCGAATTGGAGAGGAGGATGCTTAGCCGAACTACGCAAGATTTTGATCCTTAAAGCGTTCACGGGGACGTGAGCGACTCACATCACACTCAGTCCTAACTACTGACAACCAACCATCACCCACTACAGGAAAGGAAGACTTAACTCTTCATGGGAAACAGCAAAGATTTCCAACACACCAGCTAGCAGAGTAAATCATCATCTTTCCTCGCCGATCTTCACCAAACCAACATCATGTTCATGATGACAAATCAGTCGAATCAATCCATTTTCTCGGACGCCAGCCATAATTAATAAAAGGGGGGCCACTTCTAAACAGAGTAGTCGTAAATGTGTTTTCTGGGTACGAAAAAACTGAGGCTTGGTGAAAGTGAGTGGTGCTACACAAGCAATGCCTCGTGGTGGAGCATTCCGTCTCCATGTCCATTATAAGGAGGAAAGTAGATTGAGTTGTAACAGCGGTTTTGCTTGTCCTGGCCAATGTCCTCTCTATCGTATCGGTACCGAAACCCACCGACTAGATTGCACTAACCTGAACTGTATCCCTAATTCCGTGTCTTAATTTAATCATTGTAGCTGCACTCTTTCCTCACACCCTCAAAGATTGTCCAACTGTTTTGATTTGTATTAACTAAAAGACGAAAATCCTGAGTTATTCCTGGTGTTGTGGGGTATACTTGTCTAGTTAAAAGGTGATTGTAGCTGCTTACGGTTTGTACCAATGGAAATAACTTTATGCATGTCTTATCTAAAACATGAAAAGCCAAGTCTAATTTTGAACAAATCAAATGACTTCTGTTGAACAAATAGCTTACTTTGGTTTAAATTCATCTAAAATTCTCTTTGACCAAATCATTAGCCTCTAGCCAAGAACAACATATCAAAGAAGAAGAAAACATATAAAATAAAATAAATGTGGTATTCTAGAATAACAAATGGACCAGATCTAGCGGATAGTGACGTTCTAAGAAGGACTCTGTTAACCAATGATAGATAGAGAGCAGCTAATTATCCTGGCTGAACTGGCTCTCCTGCTGACCGTACTGGTTAGTGTCGGCAGTCACGTCATTTAATACCCCTAACGAGTAACCCAGACTAGATTGCACTAACCTGAACTGTATCCCTAATTCCGTGTCTTAATTTAATCATTGTAGCTGCACTCTTTCCTCACACCCTCAAAGATTGTCCAACTGTTTTGATTTGTATTAACTAAAAGACGAAAATCCTGAGTTATTCCTGGTGTTGTGGGGTATACTTGTCTAGTTAAAAGGTGATTGTAGCTGCTTACGGTTTGTACCAATGGAAATAACTTTATGCATGTCTTATCTAAAACATATAAAATAAAATAAATGTGGTATTCTAGAATAACAAATGGACCAGATCTAGCGGATAGTGACGTTCTAAGAAGGACTCTGTTAACCAATGATAGATAGAGAGCAGCTAATTATCCTGGCTGAACTGGCTCTCCTGCTGACCGTACTGGTTAGTGTCGGCAGAGCGCAGAGTACCTCATAGTCATCAATGGGGAGGAAGAAGCAAGATGCTTGATCTAGACCACCTACCAACGGTCGCATTAAACTAGCGCCGTTTGTGCTTCCTTATCAGGTTTAGTGTATCGGTGGCCGGACTATTCATAACAGATCAAAGGTATTCAGTGGCACTGAATCATCAAACCAATAGACAAGACACAGTTGTTGCTGTCTAAATTGGCAGGGAATGGGTCACGTTTCAAGTGGTTAGAACGTTGAATTAGATTTTATGACCATTTCTAAATATTTGGACGCCTAAATGTGAAGTCATCTAAAACACATTTTCAATGCCCCACTGGTAGCTTTCAGGTCGTAGTGGTGGATGCACCAGCTACGGCTCCTTTAGCTTTTTGTTCAGTGAGGGCCAAAAGGAAGAAGGAATCAAGAAGCCGGTGTGAGTGTGATGGGAGCAGGACTAGACTTTCGCAAGATGTCCTGTTTTGCCCAATCTACAGTGTGATGGGAGCAGGACTATGGCTCTTAGGACCACTTGTGGATGTGATCGGTCGAGCACTTTGCTTTGACGGAAGGAACTTTGATGGGTACTCCCCCACGCACGAAGCTTTGTCTAAAATGGGTGCTACCTTTTGGGCTTCCGGTGCTGAATGCCAGCACAAAAGGAAGGCTTCGTCTATCACATGAGAAGCGGAAAAAGAAAAGCTAGAACAGCAAGGATCTACCGTCAGAAAAGACACTATGGCGGGTGGGAAAGTACCAACTAAATCACCTTTCTAATTGATAGCTGGATATCTAACAAAACCAGAAACGACACAATACTGTTGGAATTAATTGTAAAGCACTAAATGAAAATAGAAGCAAAATCACATACCTTCATAGTTGGTAGGAAATAAACTTCTCCTGAGCAGCAGTGTCTTCGGATTAAGAGCTTCACACTGGTAGATAAATTTGGTGTAAGAATCTAAAATCATCTTTAAATAAGGTAATAGATCATTTTCTTATGATGATAAATGCAGACAATTAGTATGTTTTTGCAAAGATTGGCAACAAAATAGGCAAATGAAACTCATTAATTTTCTGAAAGTAAGTGAGCTTAAGTTTACCATTCTCTGGTAACAAGGAATAGCTCTGTTCTCAAGTCAAATAATCTCAAGTGAATGTAAAATGTAAGTTCTAATCATTCTCTATGGGGCATGATCTTTATCATTTTGATAAGACAACATGAATAGGCGCATCATTGGAACACAGAAGTACATGATTTCTGCTGCTTGTTTGTTTTATTAGCCACTGATTAGATACTAATATAAGCAATGATTCTATCTTTTGGTGCTTGGAGATCAACACCATTCTAAAATTCTAGGCATTGAACATCATTGCTGTCATGTCCTTGAGGACTCAGTTTTCACTTTGTTGCAGAAAGCCTAAATGCGTTAAATAGAAGTTTACCTGCAATAATTAATGGGCTCAAAAAGAAAAGGAGCCAATGCAGGTAAAAGTGATTCACTGATAGATGAAACCAGTTGATCGTGAAGCCAAAGGCTAGTTCTGAAAGTTTCAATAAATCAGAGACTTGGTGTGGACTCCATCATGTACAATGTTGTGCCTAGCAGAAGACAGCAAAAAGCAACAATGTTGGATCTATAGATCAGCACAGGGGTCATATATAGAGAGGCCTTTTATGCTGTCTGAGAGATTCTATTTCTATGGTGTAACTTGGGGTCAAGATTCTGTGAATAGAGGCTCTGGAAGACCAACACTTCCTTTAAATCCTTGATATTTTGTTGTCTTTGACTCTTTCTCTTATAGAGAGCGAAAAAGCACTCTTGTTTATAAGAATGCAGATGCTGGAAGATTAAAATCCGACAAAATGCATCTATAGGGAATGTGAGAGAAAATAATACTGACAACAGAAGACAAATTACTTGTTTACACCATGTCTGTCCGTGTAGCTATTTCCCAAATTTCATCTAGTGCATTTAGAACTTGAAGCTTGAAAAGCTTCAATGGAGATTCAGAAAGACAAAAAAACAAAAAGACAACTTTGCACACTGTTAAAATGCTAACATCCTTTCTCTTCATCTTTTTGTTTGTGAAGCCTAAATGGAGAAATTTAACCCAATTCATTTCATAACATTTGACATTATTGTAAAAGTTAAGGTGTCAAAATTTAAGCTTTATCTGTACTCAATTAATTTTGGAGCGACATTCGTTCTTCTAATTCTAGAGGCCAAATTCTTCAAACTCAGATAAATCATTGGTGCTATGGCTTGAGATGATAGGAATAGTGTGGTCAGATTTGTGTTAGATAAGAAAAGAAATTGACTAGCCTTGTTGAGATTTTTTTCATTGTATGGCAACAGTATCATACAAAATATTATGAGTGTTTTATGGTGAAATTATCTTGGTACTCTTAAAATGGCTTGGGATTTGGCAAACCCTAAACATTTAATGTCAAAAATGCAAGCACACAGAATCACCTTAATCCACAGTGATGGAATTCACCTGCCTCATTTTTCTCTTCCTAGTTTCCCTTAGGATTCTCATACTGTCTTCCAGAATTTTCTCCATTAAATTGTTCTCCTTTCCTGAAATGAGATTGGAGGCAGCTTTCAACAAATGATAATGTTATGGGACCCCTATAGTGGATGTGAATTATATACATTACTATCTACTGAATTTTAAGTCAACAAAAAAATGCATCTATTACAATTTTTTCTTTGCAATCGTTGGATTAATTGTTTAACTCACCAAATATCTCTTAAAAATGATAATACAACAGAAGATATTCAAACTAATTATAAGAGTAACTTTATTTGTTTTTCTTGCTCAGAAATATCATGATGCATGAGACAGGACCATACTTTGTAATCTTATCTTCACTAGAGTTCTCTTTTTAGTTAACATGTATGCTGGAATTGCCATAGTTTGATGTTGTTCTCACTAAAGAGAAGTTAAAAATATTTATCTAACAACATATTCTCAGTTTAATTATAACAAAAAATTGATATATTGAGAAGTTAAAACGATTGCTCTAACAACAAATTCTCAATTTAATTACAACAAAAAATTGATATATTTTCTTACTCCTATGTATCATGATGCATGAGATAGGACCCTACTTTGTGATTTCAACTTTGCTAGAATTTTCTTTTTCGCTAGTGTATCCTAGAATGTCCCGAATATGTTATTTTAATTACTAAAGAAAAGTTAAAGATACTAATGTAACAACAAATATCCAGTTTAATTATAACAGAAACTTGATCTGTTTTCTTACACCTAGACATCATGATATGCATGAGGCAGGACCTAACAATGTCATTTCATCCTTATTAGATTTTTCCTTCTGATTAACATGTATGCTGGCATCACATTAGTGTACCTCATGATGACAGAGCAGAATGTCTATCAATAATTTTTTTTCTGGGGAAAAACTTTTACATAATTTCTATTGTTACCAAGAAAAAAAATAAAATGAATCTCGGTAGAGGATATTTATATCTTGAAAATTATAACTAATAGATCTTTGCTCTCCTAAGTCCAATCCTGATTCAGTAAGAAAAACAAAATAATTTTCAAAATTTACTTAATCCAAGTGATATGCATCTAATTTCTTGTAGATTTCTTGAAGTTGCTTGAATTAGCAGTTTCTTTGGTCATTATAAGGAAACAACTGCCTCCATCAACTTTTTCATCTGAAACAATGATTATTCTAACATTTTCTTCCTGCATCACCATCAACAATTAAAGCTGTGGCACGATACATAAACACAAGCAACAAGTTCGCAAAAGTCTCTGTAGCCAAAAATAAGGTGTTCCAGTTACTCAGTATGGGCCCCAAGAATACTCGATCAATATTAACTCCAAAAGGCCACCAGTGGTGCTTCTTCAAGTATTTAACAGCAATTTATTCAGATATCTTGAAAAAAATTTATAACTATGTTAAAGAACAGACATACACTGAGTTTCAAGCCATGAGTTTGTGGCCTATATGCTTTATGTATGTGTTGTATCAGATGTGGCTTTGGAATTGGAAAGTGAAGTTTATGTTTTCTTTTGCTGGTGACATCATATTTCTGCAGTTGCCTGTTTGCTCCAAAAAAAAAAACATGATTGGTGTTTCTTAGGTTAGTTATCAGACTCTCAAGCTAAGAAGGATTAATATAAGCTGGTCAAAGGCATCTAACCTAAATAATCAGGACAAAATGATTAATTGAAATGGTGGTTTGAACTTTGAAATAACTTTATATATCTCTTTTTCCAACCCAATTAACCCAACTTTCAGAAACTAAACCAAAAAAATGCTCCTATAATCTTGAAAAGTTAATTAGCCAGGTTAAGATAAGTTAACCCTGTTTATTTTAACTCAAACCAAATGCAGTCTTGGTTCATTGAATAGCTGAATAGCTCAGGAAGTGGGATTAATCTGCATTGCCTTGTATGCTTTGCATTCTATAAGTAACCTTGGGTTTTACACAGTTTTTTTCTTTGCTTCTATTTTTTATGTATGTGATATTTGATTTTCTGGTCTTCCTACCCTTGTGTTTGTTAGAGGCATCATTTATTATCACAAGTTCTGATGCGTCAAGCTGTTTTCTAATTCTTATAGAGCAGTTTTATCACTTGTCACTTGCTATTCATGTTGATCTTTCTTCCTACAATTTTTTTCCATTCCATATCTTCTATATTTGCCCAGTTGTTGTTTTCTGCAAAACCTTTGTCCAATTCATAACATTATGTAGCGAGTATATGGAAAGACCTGACAAAAGGTTTCACTTAAGAAGCAAACCACATTATCCAAAGCATAAACTTTATGTAAAATCAGCAGACCTCAGGAAAATCATCTGCCTTCTATGAGGAAATTCATGTCTGTGTCTCATATTGTGCTTTGATTCTGTCAGCTTCAGTTTAACTGACTTCGATTTTCCTTCTTCTCTGTTTAAAAGTGGAGTTCCTCCCTTGTTCCTCATCAGTGGTGCAACAGCACTGGCATAAATAAAAGTTTGATTAATTAAAAAAAAAAAACCTAGAGAACATGAATTTTCAGAAAACCTATAAGAATTTCCATGGGAAAATAATTTTCAATAATCCCCTAAAAGAAATAACTGGAATAATGCAAGTGTAAAAGCATAAGTAAAAAGAACCAACTGGCATATTTGCTGATCCAGATTGATTCAAATGTTTGCTATTTTAGTTAAAAACATTGGCCAAATTAAAACAATGTTTTAGTTCAACATTGTTTATGAACAAAATATCATGGGTGACGAGGATCTAATTGAATGTTGGATATTTGATGACTTAATACCCCTCTTTCTTACCTGCTTAACGTTTAAGAAACAATGTAAATGCATGGAAACAAAAAATTAGATGCTAATGTCTTGGCATCATGCTTCTTGGCAAACAACAAAAATTCCAAAATAACAAAGAAAACAAAGATGCTGATATGGTGTTCGCAATCGTCATAAAAGAGGATAAGTGACTGGACTTCAGATGCATATAGCAACAGGATTATCATGTGGATGGTGTCTGAGACATGATAGAACTACCTCCTTTTTAAAAGAGGTCCTACAGACTTCATACTCGAGTCACACTAGATGTGCACAAATCTGCTCTTGCAAAGTTGTAACCACTGAGGCAATCCCATGTACTTTGCAAGAACTGTTGTTGTTAATCAGCTGATCTGAAATGGAAGTGATGCTTCTGCCAAGAAAATACTTGACATCAGCTGTCATCAGGTTTGTTCTAGTTCGTTGATCTTTGTATTACCAAAGAAAAGAATTTTTTTTTTAAAAGCATTAGATTCTCGACTTACCAACTGATGCATGGAGTTATTGAAAAGACCTATTTTCTGCCTTATCCCTTCAACTGTAGAGAAACAAAATAAATTTATAGAAAATAAATCGCAGGATGTGTTAGAATTTTAATTATGCAGGCAATTAC